>OY282449.1:45524791-46156521 GCA_958295655.1 Palloptera scutellata | reverse complement strand
GAGGTTCATGTCCTGCCCTGTTGTTAGGCATTCACAGACTTTGCATAATATACACAATTTTAACCATATTTACATAAGAGTATGTATGTTTTCTTTAACAAAGAAATTCCAAATTATGTTTCTTACTAGCCGATACCCAATTTTCGTGATAAGAAAAGAAGCCTTTTATGAAAATTGCAGACGTTAATTCGATGCGATCATCTGATTCAATAAATCTTGTTACAAATATGTATTATTGCTTACGAAGTTAAGGTTTAACAAATGAAGACAAATTCCAATCGATTAATTTTAGTTTCAGCTTAAATGATTTCTAGGAAATAATTTCCTAACTGATGTAAACAAATGTCCAAGAAACATACATCCATACAAGAAAACCCTTTTCAGAACACGCACTCAAAACCATCTTACTTATTAGCCTAATTTAATAGCCAATTTTAAATATCACTAAATGTGACAGCAAGGTGTCTCTGGGCTATATTGGGAGACGGAGGAAAAACAAATATCCTGTGGCGCTTACCCGCAATAATCTGAAAATAAAAACATATACACACACAGAGATTTTCATCTCAAATTCCTCATAATTTCCTGGTATCAGAGAAAAGTCTTCACTTTCAGAGTCGTAATTTTTTTATTACTAATAATAACTTGAATTGATATCAAGTGGAAAAAATCACTCACTTGTTAGAAGACATTTGTTCTAACAAGGTATTATTAGACGGGATGTTACTGTGACATGATATACAGAATGAAATGCTTAAGAAATAGGTAGGAAAACATCTGTAAACCTAATTTAATTTCATAAAAATAAGGGTAACAATAACAAAAGAAGCAAAAAATCGTGAGGAAAAACTATATCTCAACGAATAAAACTGCAGGGTAGACAGCGGCGGAGTGCAGTGAGATAAGCATCAAAATACAAGATGAGTCGTTAAGGTTATGGTCACATGCAGACAGACAGATGGATGGACGGACATGTCGATGATGCTGACACTATTTTGTACAAGCAAACGAACGATTAAGTCCAGACTGAGGCTAGATTGGCAGAATGGGCGCTCACAAATTAATATTGCGGTGCAGCAACATGTGCGGTCGATGGAAAGCACAGCCACACAATCAGGCAGACAGACAAGAAGGCACAGAAACTGGTGTATGGATGATCGCTGGACAATCAACACTATAACCGTAGTATGGCATATCTTAGCGAAATACACACGAATAAAAGATTTGAGATAAAAGATGAGAAATGTCATTAATATTAAGAAAAATCTATAAAAATGTAACGAAAAGCGAAAATCGGCCAAGAAAATAGAATCACATTGAAGACAATTAGTTCTTTATTGTCTCAAGTGTGTGTGTGTTACTGTGTTAAAGAAATCATACAAAACATGATAGTGCGTTGAACTGCTACCCAGAGTGTCCCGGGTTCGAATCTCGGCACAGGCAAAATAAAAAAAAAAGTAAAAAAAAAATTTTTCTACACGGCACCACCTCTTGGCAGGCAATGGCAAACCTTCAAGAGTAAAAATTGCTGTGAAAAGCTTTTCACTTCGCCTTTCGGATTCGGCATTAAACTGTAGGTCCCTTCCATTCATGTACAAATATAACACGCACAACATGAGTGGATGCGAAAAGCTCGGCCTAGGCCCTCCATGGGCTGTTGTGCCATTAAAAGTAAAGTAAAGTAAGTAAAGAAAGAGATATTATTGAAAAAATATTTGTAACACTAGAAAATACAAAAAATATATAAAAAATATTGAAGAAGATATAAAAAAAGTATCAAATTATTGTATCAAATATATAAAACAAAGTATGATTAAAATGTTAAAAAATTAAAACGAAATATTAAATGCTTTAATGAATATTTAAAAAGCACTTGAACTAATTTAAAGAAGTGGGTATAATTAGAATTAGAATAATAGAAAAGATAATATACTTATTAAAAAAATATATAAACATTATAAGCGGTGTTGAAGTTATTAGTAAATAGATAAATAATAAAAAAAAAGTTATCTAAAACATTAAAAATTTCAGAATAAATCAAACCATTATATAAAAAATAAAATATTATAACAACATTACATATTATTTTAAAAATATGAAAGTTATTAAAATAATATTTAAAACCATTTGATGTACTTATTGTTTAGGAAAATTTATTAAAAGTGTTTAAAAAACATAATTTAAAAAAAGTAGTAATGTAAAAAACGAAAGACTTAAACATGAAACTCGCTTCATGGTACACTCAGTAAGAAGAAAATACATGCTATGTATTTTCTATTGTTTCAAGCTTTATGTAAATCGAAAATGAAAAAAGCAATATACCAAATACCTTCAACTAAATCACGTACATGTTCTGCTTTTTGCAGCCTTTTCTTCTTCTTTTCATGATATTGCTGCTGTTGTTGGTTTTGCCACATTGCATGATGCACATATTAGCGTAAAACGTGCCAACGTGCGACGCTATTGCCGACGTTGTTGGATGCCGTCGTCGCAATATTTACTAAATGTCAATTCAATGAGTGCACATATTAAAGTCTTCAACATGCGCTATGCAGATGAAAAGACGATCTTCGTCGTTACATTGCTTCTTTTTCCTTAACTTCATTTTTTTTTTTGCTTTCTGCATACATTGGTAATGGATCACAAGGTAGAGCACCCAAGTGCCAAGTGTAAAGCAATTTTGCACTTTTTTCAATGCTGTTGATGTAGCTGAGGCTGCTGCCGTTGCCGGAGCTGGTGCTGGTGGTTAAATGACATTGACAGTGACACCGTTGAGCACAGCAGTTGAATATAAAGTGCAAGGATATCAGTTTTTTTTTGTTCTGCTTCTTTTTTTTTTAGTGCAACTGATTTGATGCTTAGGTGGCTGCTGAAGAAGCTTTAATTGTCAGGTTGGTTAAATGGAATAATGGGTGCGCGTTGATAGGAAAGGTTGATATAGGTGAAGTATCTGTTGAAGGAAGATGTATTTAATAAAAATTTTATAGCGAATTAAATTATTTAAAATATTAGTGCTATATTGGGTTTGGGAAAAATGAAATTAAAAACAAGAAAAAATATCTGATCATCTATTTGAAATTTAAATACTTTACCAACTTAATGTAAGCCTTCAAAATAAGTATTTCCAAGAAAGAAAATCCGCTTTTAAATTTACTTTAACTTAAATACTTTAATGCTTTTTTAAATTTCAAAATATTATACAAAAGTATTTAACTTAAATTACTTCACAATTTAAATCTCATTTAAGCGATTGTCTAAAATACTATATTTAACAGTAATTTGAGAAAAGTTTTATTTAATATTTCGATAATGAAAATTTCATATTTACGCAGACTAAAATCTTCTTCAGGTTGCACAAATGTAGTGGAAGTATGTTTTTCTACTCCACGATGACAGTGTGTAACAAACTTGCATACTTCTTTCGACACACCAAAAATGTGATTAATTCAACGACCATCACATTTGATGGACAAGACGAGAACATCAAGAGTCTCTGTCTTCACAATAACTATCCTACCCATATCTAGGGGGCTATCGGGAGGTTGGTAAACTCGTTTGTGAGATAACACACGACATTGGGTCTTACGCGCATTGAACTCAACTCTAATCGTGCTTTATGACACACTCTTTCAACGCCTTTGAAATATCCAGAGCAATCGCCTTGCTCGCTCTCACCTAAGCCATGGACACTATGGTACCAGTGCTCTGTGAGGACCGATATGAGATCAACCGTAGAGCGATTTCGACGGAAACCGTATTGGCGGTCATTAAGCAAATAATTTTGCTCAAGATATTTGACCAAGCGAAAGTTAACTACACTTTCCATGACTTTGGATAGCGTAAAACAGATTGCGATGGAAACAGATAGTTTGCAGGGTCCGTAGTCTTGCCCTTTTTAGGAATTGGTTGGACATTGTCAACCTTCCAACAAGACGGAAATACACTAGTTGTATATGAAATGTTGAAAAGATTGCGCAACGGTCGTGCCAGCGTTGTGGTACAAGCTCGCAATACCTGGGCTGCAATGCCATCGTGTCCCTAAGCCTTAATTATGTTAAGATTTGCAAGCACTTTTTTAACTACTCGAGTCCGAAAATGTATCTCAGGCATAGCATAAGATACAGATTCAATAACGGGCAGTGGTTGATCGCTAGCTGGCAGGAATGTTAGGAAAATGTTCACTTTTTCAACAGAGTTGGCAACGAGGCGATAAACTGTAAATAGAGTTGTAATTGGCGAAGACGTTTGGTTCTTTACTTTCTTTACAAAAAAAATAAAAGTTCTTGCCATCCCTATGGAATTGTAAGGCTTTATGCCTCTGGCGCTGTTCGTGGAGAAATTTTTTTTTTTTTTGATTGAACTCTTTGGACCTAAATGCAGGCTTTAAACCAGCTGTAAACACCTCAAAACGGTAATGACGATTGTTATGCTGCCGACTGAAAGCCTTTTAAGCCTTTTAATGTTATTTCAATGCTCGTAAGCAAAAAGTATGAAAGATAATTGCTGCATATCAATTATTTTACAATATAGTTTTCTACTACATTTCAACTACTATTTCTAATAATTCTTTACTACTTTTATACTACTACTTTCTACAACCCTTTCCTTTACTATTTTTACTACTTTTTACTTTTTTACTACCTGTTCTACTACATTTCTATAACTATTTCTACTATTTCCCTACTAATATTTCTTCAATTACAACAATTATAAACGGACTTTATGATGAGAAGGAGTAGAATTGAAATTGTTCAAAAGCACGGAAAGGCATTAAAAACGCTTCACTTCTACTGCGCACTTGAAAGATTTAAAATTAAATATTAACTTTAGATTTAAAATACGTTTTTATGAAATTTGAATCGATCTATTAACATGGGAGATAAACTTAAGTCACTTTAAAGTTCCTTGGTTTAGGTAAAATAGAAATGTAAGTAAACGAATTTGCTGCTCAAGTTATCATTTCTGAACAGCAAAAAGTCTTGACCTTGCTGCATACTGTAACTAGAGATCTGGTGCAGTTGGTATTTGCTTTAACTTAAACATTTAAGCACTCCCTTGCCCACAAAGACTACGTACGAGTGCTTGAAAGCCTAAATAAAATTGCCAAGTTATCTTTACCCAAATAAAAGAAAATTAAATTTAAGTCGAAAGTAAGAAAAGGAGAAAAAAAAAGGAAGGGAGTCAAAAAGTCGTTATGTGCTGTTGTTTACATGTGATCTTGTTTAAACGTTTATTTAACTTAAACTACATTTTCGTGTCGATTAAACTGCTCTGATTATGTGCTGGCGCAATGCGCTGCGCTGCGTTGAACTAAAGGGACAACAATCGATGAACGATCGAGCGTGCGATCGAGTTGAGAGCAAGCGACCCTTCTCCTTTCAATATTGTAAGTAGTAGTAATCGCCCTATCCTTCTTGGTCTGCACGAGTGTGTGTGTGTATATGTATGCATATGGTATTTATATTCTCAACAAAAAAAGACAACTCGAAGAAATGCGCACGCATCTTTGTATAATAATAATTTGCGCTGACTTGACTTGCTTGGTTTGAACTTGCAGGTCACCGATTTAGATTTCTTCCCATCGCAGTGCGCGCACAGTCTGCAATGTGATGATGCGTGTGCTGTTGCTTTGTTGTTGTAATTTTTTGTATTCTCCTCTAATTTATTGAATGTATTCGAAATCTCGGTCAAATCTTGAGTGTTTTATTTATTTTTATATTTTTGGCGTTTTCGATCGTTTTGTTTTTTTCCGATTTAATTTTGTATTTTAGTTTTGATTTCAATTCTCTCTCATGTTTATTTAAAAGACAGACAGGCATGCAGACACAATTGGACGAATGATTTGGACGGACATTGAGTACTACGGTTTGTTTGTTTGTTTGGCTGTTGGGTAGTTTGCATGTGAAATGAAATGTGGTACTATGACATAAAATATTAAATTATGGCATTTATCATCATCAAACGATCGCAATGCGTGGCTCTTCTGTGCTCGGATCTGGTGTGCCAATGGATGGAGCAGCTCCATTCTATGGCTGTGGCCGCCACCCGTTGGGCATTGATTATCTACACTTTGGTTGGGTTTGAGTTGGTGGTTGCTTCAGAAAACTGAGACAGCTGAAAAACTGTGTGATGAGTTGATATTGATGATCAGTGAAAGGGCAGCAAGGGGTACCAAAATGACGATGACGATACACACATCGGAATAATTGGATGAAAATTCTGGTTGTGGCTGTGTGCGTTGATGAGTGTATGATGAGCTCATGATAAGTTTAAGATATTTTTTAATTGGTGCACTCGTAAAGATTTTTGAATATATGATTTGAATTAAAAGCTATTTACTTGTCGGCGTGTGTAACTGAGTGTGTGGTTGCGTAAAATATTAAAAATTCTATTGGAACCTTGATATTATATATAAATATAAGTATAAGTAGCTAACATTAAAAATGATCTATTGCTAAGGTTGTAGTAATTAGGGCAAGAGATACATATGATGACACACATACACACACTAACATCATTTTTCTATAAGCCAAATATCGTCATCAACATTGTTTCAGTTGAAATCTGTTTTTGAACGACTTGGGACGTATATCGACCAAGGACTGCCTATCTCAGCAACTATAGGTGTTCAACAGAAAGTAGCTCTTTGATATTTGCTCCCGAAAGAGAAGAATACCTACCTGCTGTATTACTCTCGTTCATTAGGATTAAGCACAGTACAGGTAATAAAATTTAGTATTTCACAGTATGTATGCCTTGTGTTTGTGCAACGTTAAACACAGTTCTTTGCAATCACAACCTCTACTGGTACAATTAAGGGAAACAAAGGAAGTTCTACTTTTACACCAACCCTATACTTCCTTCCTGGAACCTTATTTTTGGGAGTTTTTGGTACTACTTTTTTTGGCTTGCAATATTGCCATACTTTCTTCGGCAAAAACGTTTCGCATAAAAAGGGAAAGGAAAGGCGTCAAACATACATCAAAATTACTCCCTGACTCACTTAACCCCCTAATTCCCAAATATTTGATTGGCCTAAAAAAATTATAATAGATAAATATCGATGCCAAAAGTACAGACCTGTTCTCAAAAACTAATAAAATTAACTGGTGTGGATTTATGAAGTCGTAAAGTCGGGATCCCTCACACCAATTGTGGTTGTTTGAGCCTGTTAGCAATTTTCTTTTTATGATTAATAATTGCATATTAATTTTTCCTATTCTTAATTAGTCATAGGCTGTATTATATACCGTTAGTATCACTGAAAGTATTTTATTTATTCGTTCTTATTTTTAACCGAAATTCTCAAACTCAAACTAAGTAATTAATTTTTAGTGATTTTAATTGCTTTCAGCGGCTGTAATATACATCACTGCTCATAGCCGAAGCATTATTATGAAAGCTTGAGGAGTTCACCATTCGATATGATAAAGTTTACCTTCAGGTGGTTATTACAACCGCTGTGGTGACGGCTGCTTCGACGCCTGCTTGGGAACCGCTGAAAAGAGGGGATTTGTGTACAAATTCAAAATTTCACGATTTTCATGACGAACAACTTTTCCTCAGACATTTTTTCAAAGCTGTAAGACTTCAAAATAAAAATCGTTCTCACCGACTACTACCACCACTAGCACCTTCTTTGGTAAACTTAAACTTCTCGCAAAAAAATCTTTTTGACGTGTGTCTTGGGAGATATTTTTGAACTATAAAAAAATTTTCAATTCATCGTCGCGGAACTGTACCGTGTACTGTGTACTGTGTAATTGACAGTTATATAATAAATAAATAAAGTTAGTTGAGTTGATTATCATCGATTGATCACCAGCTGATTGGGGATAAACGCGGCATAGCAGGTGATTTTGATACACACCATAAACCGCTAACGGCTAGGCAATGAAGAATTTTGTATTAATTTTTTTTTTAAATGGTTTAATTGTTACTAAGTCGAAAAGTAAATATTTGTTAAATATGTATGTATTAAAACATAAGAGAAAAAAGAAGTTACTAAGGAAACGTGATTTTAGCACAAAAGTCAAGTTATATCAAGCTTTATTAAATTTTAAGTATCAAAGGGCTAAACTATCAGATCATTTAAAACCAAAGTTGGCATCGGTGGGCAGCATTTTCAACATTGGTTTATCTAACCGTGGTGGCAATTAGTCGCTAAACTGTACGTAGCAAAGAAAAAATCCCCCTGGCTTGCCATTCACATGTTTTCTTTCATGTTTTTAATATGATAATCCTGTTATATTATGTAGTATAGTTATTAAACTTGTTATTTCCATGACTTTTACTTTGATGATATTTATGATTAGGCCTGCCTTAGCTATGTTGACTTCTACTAGATCGCTCAGCTTGGACTATATACCAAAAAGTTTTTGTCGTATAGGAGATAAGAGGACATAAGCTTTTGATTAGCTCATATTACGTTGTTGCCCTCCTCAGTCTGAAGTTGATAAAAGGTTTCCCCATATAGTGATTTGACATCATCAGCAGCAAACTAATGTGTAACACAGGATACTGTTGGTTTTAAATCATCAATGTTTGCGAATCGCACCTGAAACCCATAAAAGAGAAAGATAATTTATAGCGAAACCACAAACTATATCATGAAATGAAATCATCCTTTATATTTAGGACTCCCGAAAATATTAAAATTAAAGCGTTCTAAAAGTATGCACCTCTGAACCCTTTACAGGGAAGTTGATTATATCCACGTACCATACATACTACTGTGGGCAAAAAGTAGTAAGACTTTGTTCATAATTTCATATTTTTTTATTCATTCTTCCAAATCGTCCCACATTTCGTCCCCTTCAAAGTAATCCCCCAATACAAACGGCCCCAATACACTTGTGGCAACGTTTTTTCCAATTCTCGAAACAGTTGTTAAAGTCAATTTCCGGAATAGCCTTCAATGCGCTTAGCGATTCATGTTTAATGTCTTCAATTGACTCAAAACGGTGTCCACGAAGCGGCACGAAGCGGTTTTTTGAGTTTAGAAAATAGCCAAAAGTCACACGGTGCTAAGTCAGGCGAATAGGGTGGTAGAGTGGTTGCGGAACGATATCAGTCGAATTTTTGGCAAAATGGTCTCGTAAAACCAATGCAGTGATTTTGGAACCAATCGTGCATTCACTCTTCTTAGGCCCAAATGATGTTTTAAAATGGTTTTCACTGATCCTTCCGATATTCCAACGATGCCAGTAAGGTCTCTGAATGTTAATCGTCGATTCTCGATTCTCGAGAACCAATTCCTTGATTTTATTGATTATTATTGACGTGTTGATCATCAGTTGATGTTGATGGCCGTCCTGGACGTGGTTCGTCGTTAACGCGTTCTCGACCATCTTTGAACAATTTGTACCAATCAAAAACACTTGCTCGCGACATACAATTTTCACCGAAGGCCTTTTGCAACATTCTGAACGTTTCGGCACCAGAAATTTGATTCCGCACACAAAATTTAATGGAACTTCTTTGTTGAATAATTTCACTCATTGTGAAAATCGCCGAATGCACTTTTTGTACTTCAGAAAGGCAAGCGTATACTAAACACTAATGATTATTTTGATGTGACATTTGGCACAGATATCACAGATGTCACCGACAGTCATACTAACCTTAAAAAAATAATATTTTGATGAATGGGTTTCCGCGCGAAATTTAAATTAAAGAGTCTTACTAACTTTTGCCCACAGTAGTATGTTCTCGATAGATTTCGAATTGGCATCATCGCTTTTTGGAAATATGATGATCTGGTTAAAAAGAACAAACTGTCACAGCTGTAGTATAGCTGCCATGATAAGAGTCAAGAAATCTGACGGGGGTTGTAGTTCACAGGAGCCTACGTTATCTTTTTCTTTTTAAGAAAAATCGTTTCAGCGTGACCACGATGCGATCCTCACGGATGAGAAGGACAATTCAACCCAAGAGAGGATATAAAAATAAGTTACTTACCCTGTCTCATCACATTAATAAAACCATGCTACACTAATTTTACACCAAGGTATGTTAAGAGAGAATCTTTTTCAAGCGATGATTGGATAGAAGACAAATTTTATTAATGACTTTGAAATCTTCTATGCAGCTTGTACTATGAATGGTTTAGAATCTATGCATGAATGCTAAGTTTGAAATTGGATTATTTTTTCTTTTCAAATGGAATAAGGCTTTACATATGTATGTATTGTCAATGTTTTAAAGAAGACAGACATTTACAATGAGCACTGCCATTCATTTTTAATTTTTTTTTTATTTATCTTTTTTTCTACGAAATACCCACCCAGTCGCACGGGGGGTGCCTCTACACGAACGGATCGATTCCCGAAACAGACAAAGCTCGTGACTAGGAAAGTGTAACAATCCCAGTGGTTTTCAAATAGATTATATAATCATCTGGTTGTCAATTCATTTAAAAACTTTTAAATAGTAATTGTAATGTTACATAAATTGAGAACCAGATAAGCAACGAAAAGGGTCGTTTATCCCCAATCGTAACTGGATACCTTGTACAACGGAACGGGATGCTTAGGTTAACTTGATTTAATAAAAATTCTAAATATATGTATGTCACCATTTAACAGTTTGGCCAAAAACACGACATTCTACATTACTCTTCTGCTTTCTAGAGATGGAATATCTATGTAGAAATTTAAGAAGGTGTGTGGATCCCATCAAAAACATTTAAACGCATGCAAAAAAAACAGTTTCCATTCTGTCCCCGGAGCGTATATATTGGGGACTCCAAACTGAAGAATCATATTACAAAAAGTGTTTCTTAAATTCTTTTGACCATTTGTATGTTCAGTGTTGATTTAACTTATCGAAAGCTATCAACAAGATATCTCCATATATTCTCTACTGTACTACTCTACTCTCTCTACGAGGTAAAAAGGAACTATCGTGAACAAGAAGCTGCCTTCGCAAATGCTGTTCTTTGGTCAGATTTACCAAATTGTAAAGAGATAGTTTTTCAAAATTTGAAAGAAATAATCAAACCTATGGTTTTGAGAAGATGTAATTAGTTGTTTGTATAGCTATATTTATTTCGGTAGTTAAAATTATTATTAAGTAGGCGTGTTATTAATTTAGTTCTTTTTATGATATGGTAGAACTAAATACGTATTTTATGTTTCTGATGCATAAATTAAGGAGTAGCTATAGTAGATTTAACCCGCGTCCATCTATCTAAGTTTCCACTAGAGGCGATACTCAGCCTTGTTTAAATTACAAATATCTATAAAAGATAATATCTTAAAATTTTCAACAATATTTTTCGGATTTATCCACCAAGAAATGTATGCAAATTTGTTAGTCAGTCAAGCGCATGTAAGTGTCATGTTAATATGGTGTCAAACAGAATGTCAACCAGCGCGCTATTGCCAGCTTGTCTGTCTGCCTTCGACTCTGACTCAAAGTCTTAACTGTCAGCTCATTCATTCATAGACACTAACATATATGCATAGGTACTTGAAAACGATGATACCCTTAAAGATTTTGAATGGGAAGGGCGAGAAATTAACATAAAAATGGTGTATGAAAAATCCAACAAAACCATACATTCATATGTATGTAGTATATTAAAGCTTGCAGCAACATATTTAGACAGCAAGCGCGCATGCGCCAAGTTTGTGGCAATTAACACAGCAGCTACACAAGAACAACAAAAACATTAGTCAAAAGCATTAACAACATCAAACAGCAGCAGCACACCAACAAGCTCGTAACTAAAGAGTGCAGCTTTTGCCAACCTTACCATTGCTGCTATTTCTGTTGCAGTTCTTGTTGTGCCGATGACTGATGGTGCCACTGACAATGTACAGCAGTGACATGTTGTTGTCTGCATGGCGCTTATGTGCATATACATATATGTAGTAAGAATTAAGCCGATGTTTGTGTGTATGTACATTGTACATATATGTATGAATAAACAGCAACAAAGCAGGGAAACAAACAATTCCATTGAAAATTTATTGTGCGCCGTAATTTTTTCGTTTTTCCGTCCTTTTTTTTTTTTGTGAAATTCACAACAAGCTCAGTTTGTGTCTTAAATCTTTTGTTTGACTTTGAATTGAGTTGGAGTAGAACAAAGTAAAGTTTCTGGCTTTTTTGTGTTGTTGTAAGAGTGTGAAATATTCACACAAATTTGCCATTGTTTGTCATATTGTTGATTGTTGCTCTGTTCTTTTTGTTTCTGCTGCTGGTGCTGTTTGCTATTGTTGTTGACATATTATACATACATAGCCCACAATTTTCGTTGAAGCGCTTTTGCGTGCACGCTTGCATGCAGTTCTTCAACGCCTTCCTTACTATGCTACAACTAACATAAATACATGCAGTGGTAAGTTGGCTGGCATATTATGTCATGGTAATATTTGAATTATCTACTTTCAGCTTTGACACTTATAGTGGAGATGTAAAAAATTCTGCAAATTAACTCAATGACATCAATGGAGTGAAAATTAAAATTTAATTATGTTTAATTACATTTGTCATGCGTTGGTTAATATAATTTTTTCGTCTACTTTAAAATCTAACAACTATTAGCTTCTTTTAGTTTCATTATTCAGATATTTACTGCAATATTGCTACTTATTTCTACTTTTTTCATTATTCAGATATTTACTGCAATTGAATGTAATTTTATATTGCTACTTATTTCTACTTTCTATGCTAAAGACTTCAATAACTCGTATGCTTACATGTAAAATACTAAGAAATTGACATTCACTCTTGAGGTTGATGATTAACATGTGATCACGCGGATGATGAACTATTTCGAAACAAACATATATTTTTATATACATGTACCATATGTACATAAGTATGTATTTAGACATATCGATACTAGAGAAGTAAATTATATGAAATGTTTTTAAAATTTATGCGCACAACTTAAGTATAAGCACTTGCTTATGACACTCACAGAGAGAGATCAACGAGTTGATTTTTGTATTCTTTCTTAAGTTATTTTCCTTTTATCTGTCTATAAAAGTATTTAAGCAATTAATAATCGAACCAAAAATGTAGGGGAAAAAACCAAAAATATTCAATCAGCCTTGTCGTAAACTGTTGGGCTTTGAGCCATGTTTTAGTTTTGAGCTATGATTGAAAAGTTACTACAAACCATATTTGTGGCGCCAAGTGACACTAATGCAATTTGATCGCCCCCCTTTTTCTAGTACTAAGTATATGTAGGTATATATTTCTTTGTAAATACCTACATACTTAACCCATGGCGCCTGCATTTTGACAGTCAATAATATTTAGAAATGTTATACTTTTTTCTCTCTGCTCTTTGTGTTGTTTCTGTGATGCAATGCGGTGCGTTTATTATGTCAATAAATTATGGTAAATTATTTAAGTTGCTTTTTGATTGGAATTGTTTTTTGTTTAGATGTAAACGTACTATAGAGTGTAGGTAGTGGCAAAAATCAATAGAAAAGCGATAGCTATAATTGAGCATAAGATATAGAGTAGTGGCATGGCTTCCTTTTCTCAAAAGATATTTCTTTCTATTTTAAGTTTATTAGAAATTGTCAATTAAAATTAAAACAAAAATTTTTTTTGAAATTTACTTGATATTGAATTTTAAAATAAACGAACAAATCTAATGTTTCTTGCATTATAACCTAATTTACTTATTTATTTTTATTGTCTTATGTACATACTACAATAGCTTTTAGTATTGTTTGTTCAAAAGAGTTCAAGATTATTATTTTCTGCTTAATAATACATTTTCTCCATCAATACACAAATCACAAAACTAAAATGTTTCTTGGTTTTTTACACACATATTCAGAATTCTACAGATATTAAAGGGAATTTTCTGTCAAAATTACTTTATTTCTTAAATTTTTTGAATCTTTCTTCTTGAGTAAAATAAATATTAGTTAGAATAAAAATCGAAAAAAGCACAGGTACAAGGTAGTACCATGAATTTTGTAGTCATTCGACTCATTTGCTATTTCTAATAGTTATTATTTTTCTTAAAAAAAATTATTTTAATCCTAAATTTGTTGGAAATCGCCAATAAAATTATAAAGTTTATATATTTTAATTGTACTTGGTAATAAATTATTTATTAAACAATGCTAAAACATTAAATTCCATTCACATTTGATATTTTCTACTGTTCAAAATTATTTTCTCCCAAAAATCAAATTGTTTCTGATATACTTTGACTATTCTATGTCAGCATTAAATTTATTTCTTAAATCTTTTGAATCTACCAAATTTTGAATTAAATGATTAAAAGTCATGTCGTTTGTATTTTGTTTCTTAAATCTGTTGATTTTGTTTTCAAGAATTTTGATTTGATTTTTTTGCATTTTGATTGATTTATAGTCAGATCCTGCCTAAATTTATCTGGATGCACAAATAATTATTCAATAATCAACTCTTCTTAAATTCATTAACTTAAATCGCATTCTCTTAAAACTCCGTTTTTTTCTTTTAATTGAATCCTTGAATCCACTATTTGAAAATAAATTTCTCTCAGAATTCAGTTTGCATCCTAAGTCTTATTTGCTTATTATTTATTTTCAACAAACTAATTAATAATAAAAAATTAATTTGCTAATTAAATCTTTTGATTTCCAACCCCAACCTAATAGAAAACCTTAAAAAAATCATTAATTGCCACAGAATATCTCACTAGTCTCCAACAATAACAACAACAAAACGTTTAAGCACTCGTTAATGCATTTCAATATGGCACCGCAATAAAAAAAGAACTCAGATTAATTATTAGTATGCATATCTAAGGTCAATTGTAAAGAATAAGATCTTAAATGAAAACCATCAAGTTGCGCAAGCGCGTTTCACTCGTCAATTGCGTCAAATAAACAACAGCAAAACCGCCGCCGCCTGCATTAATATCAACAACAAATAGCACCATAAAGCAAGCAACAACAAGATCACTTTGCTATACTTTGATGATGCACCGACCGACTAACTGAATGACTGGCTGACTTGAACACTGCTGCCAAATGGTCTCAAAATGCCATTAGCTTAAGTGTTCCAAAGTAAAACACAACGAAACAGTACCGTGACTACATTTGTTTTTTTATATACCTTGGTTTATTCTCTTACGATGAGGCCAAATGGCCGAGTCAAATAGCTCCAACTCAGTGCGATATAACCTTTTTTTTGGCAGAGAATAATAATATTGCTTGCAGGAACACGAACAACAAGAACAACAGCATCAATTGCTTCAGTCTCGTACTCAGTCAATCCGAATGTACGTGCATCACTTCATTTATTTAAGCCATTATAAAGCAGAGTGTTTAACAAAGATTGCTGGAGTGTTCTAATAATAATAATGAAAACATAAAAACTTCAAATTGTTTGCAGTTTATCAAGTATAAGCAAATACCATAGTACGTATAAATATGTTCCCATTTAAACCTAATGAAGTGAAAGAGGAGCCTTTGAAGGCTTTGAACTTGCTTAAAATTAGCTATTACCAGTTTTATTTAAGTTTTTTTTTTTGGTAATATGCCGACGTTTTGCTTAGGAAAATCCCTTTTTTAACACTTATAAGTTTTTACTATTTACACGTTTCTGAATGCTGCATAGTGTACAATGGTAATGAAAGCATTTGATGTGCGTTCTAATAAGCCGCCACAATGCGATGATCATGTTGTGTAAACATTTTTAAGGGTATTTTTTTCATATGTTTTCTACTTGTTCTTTCTTTATTTCGTTCTTTTCTTTTTTTTAAGATTTGTTTTAGAAAATTCTGTTTTATTTAGCTTGACCATTCTTAAGTAAACAACAACACAGAGTCAAAGAAGAAGGAGAGAAAACCGAAACGTTAAAAGGAGTTTATTGTGCTGCGGCATGAAAAGGAGTTAAAGAAGTTAAAAGCATGCAAACAATAAACAATCTCACGCATACACAAACATAGTTATAGCTTTGTATACACACGCGCATGCTTATACACACACACACACACACATACAAAATAATCATAAACGCTCCACTGTTTAAGTGCACTCATTTTGTGGTGTTCAGCTAGAGCAGTTAATTAGAGTAAACGTGGTACCCACATCATGACGATAATCATGATAATGTTGAATAGCTGTGTCGCTTTCTTTCAGCTAATGTATGTATGTAAGTATATCAAAAATGTATTTCGAAAATTCATATGAAAATACATATGACAAGTATTCACATATATATAAGTATGTGTGTCAAAAAATCAGAAAAATACACAAAAATTTACTTCAAAAATTTAACTACTTATATAAGTTAACACTGCAGTTATTGACACCCGAATCTACACGCGCAACATGACAAATGCTGACGCTACGTCTACCGCTTATCCGCTTGCGCAAGTGCACTACTGTGACGTTCCCGTGTGAAATGCAGCATCAGCGAAATTAGGCGAAAGAAAAGGGTTATAGCTTTAAGCTACAGGTATTGAAAAGTCAGTCGTAAAGTATCACTCACGCATTTTATTTCAACTTATATACAAAATATTACAAAGGCTTCTCTGCTGACTCAACAAACCAGGTTAAGATTAATATCATCCTGACCGCACCCAGACGCTATGTCCTCGGTTTACACAGTACTCACCTCTTTATTGCATTTCTTGAGGGATTGATGCTTGGTTTAAAAGAAGACAGTCTACGAAGGCAAAATAATCACACTTACTATTCAAAGTCTCTGTTTAAGAAATAGTAACACATTGCAGAAAAAATCACATCCACATCTACAGAATTAGTTTAATTCAAATAAGTGTTCTCTTTGCGCATTAGAAACAGTAATCATCAATCAGTACATCATCAATTTCTATTTTGTTTTTGCTAGTGAAATATTAAATAGTTGGAAGTAGAAAACAAACCTACGGAAATGGCAACAACACAATTGCGGCTGTTATTTCCTGATAAAGTAAAGAAGAAAAAAACAACAAAACAAACATCCTTCCTTTTAATACAATTCTCACATGTTCAAGTAAATGCAACATATGTTGTATGTGACCCCCACTGTCAGATATTAGAAATTATTATAATAGATTTCTAGATATCACTACTTAGAGGTGATTGTTAATGCATAAGTATCACAAGCGCAATACAATTCATGCATGCGCTCGAATGCAATAAATTTATGAATGAATAATAAAAGTAACAATATAAAAAAATTAAACAAAAGAAATTATAATAGTACAAGTATCAGAACTTGCCTGAATGTACCCAGTAGGAAGTGTAAGACGATATAAAAGAGAATGAATTTTTATACTAGGAAAAGTAAGAAAAACTCAAAGCAATGTTTCTGAGATAAAATTCTAATATATTACAATACTTTATCAAACTTCGATCTAAAAGATTTATGTGTTTATTTTTCTAAAATCATTATTCGTTTGATGTGTACTGAGTATGTTCATAAAAATATTTTTATGCACATAGTAATTGATTTTGTTTTCAAGAATTTTGATTTGATTTTTTTGCATTTTGATTGATTTATAGTCAGATCCTGCCTAAATTTATCTGGATGCACAAATAATTATTCAATAATCAACTCTTCTTAAATTCATTAACTTAAATCGCATTCTCTTAAAACTCCGTTTTTTTCTTTTAATTGAATCCTTGAATCCACTATTTGAAAATAAATTTCTCTCAGAATTCAGTTTGTAAATTATTTTGATGAAAAAACTTTCATTAGATTAGACATATTTCATTAATTAGTACAGTGAATGTAATCATAAATCCAGTCAATAACTTTTCTGATAAAAATCAGAAGTACATAAGTTCATAAACTCAATGAAAAATATTTATACTTTCTATGAACAAATGCAATGTAAATCATCACTGGAAAAACATTAACAGCATATACACAAGATTCATGTCATAATTCATACAGGATCAGACGTTTTACGAGTAAAATTCTTTAAATTCCTTTCTTCCTCATCGATATATCATAGTTCAAATTCTAACCGGGAAGAAACTGTTTTTAATGTAAAATTCTAGCAGGCTCTATGACGATTTCCCACTGGGTACATATGCACCTAGTCATAACTTATGTGCACGTATGACTAGTTGGGCAGTAAAGAAATCAAATAAAAACTTAAAAGACTCATCAGCTTTTACAAAAAAGGCAAAAAAAAAAGAAAACAAAACCCCGCTAGAAGCGTTCTTTTGCTGCTGCTACTCTTCTTCTATAGCGTCTTACCCACACAAATGTTTTGTTGGTGCTTTAGAATACTAATTCAGTTGCATTTATTAAGAGCACGTCGATAGCATAAAACAAAAACTAAAACCAAAAAAAAAAAATCAAACGTAAATGCAACCGGATGTTGTGACATTTGGACTGAACATTAACTTGGTCTAGTACAAAAGCAATAGCGAACAGAAGAAACAGCAGTTGCTGTCAACACTGCTCCTGCTGATGGTGCTGCTGCTAGTGCCAGTAATATTGATAGCAATAAAAATTAATATTAAGAAAATTTCTTCAACAAACTGCTTAGCATATGTGCCTATGTTGGGGAGAAAAAAAATTTATGAAAAAAGAAATCATGGTAAAAGGGTTGACAAGTGCATAAATGTATAGGTACAAGTTGCAATGATTTCTATGTGAGTTTAGTTCTTATTCTTTTGGTGAGTGAGTTTTATTTATGTTTGTTTTCGATTGTTTAAAAATTCATAAAATGTTGTTCTTGTTGTTCTTTGTTGTTTCGTTTTATTATTGTAGGCCTTTGTTGTTTATGCTGTTGGATTGTCTGATTTAAATTACGACTGACGCCACTGTTGAAATCAAAATATAGATTTGTCTCATAGTTATGTACTGCATAAAGGAAGTAGTGCAGCCATTAGTCCGCCCGGTGTATGCACTGAAGTAATGCAGTGTTTGCATACTAAAAAGTTAAGAATTCGATTTGTTTTCCATTTAAAAACTATTACTATTCAAATATTTATTAGCTCATATTTATTTAAGCGCCAGTATGTAAGATTCACCGAATTTTCAAGAACTTCTGTATGTGCTTTTATTTAAGAGCGACCGTTACAACATTAGATCGAAGATTTTGATTGGATTAAGAAAACTTAGGTTTATTCAATCGAACTCCATTATATCGAAATTTGTTTGGATTTTTTATTGCCACTGTTGTTTTTGTATTATACTTTAATTTTATTCAGTCGAATCTTTGTATATGCACATTTAGTCAACCTCAGAGATTTTTTTCTAGACACCACTTGTTATTCATTTGTGTGTGTATTTTTATAAGCCAAGTCTTCCTTACGCAATTTGCACATACCAGAAGCTCAAATATCGTGCGCATATCCTTAGACAGACAAATGTTTTTTAGTTTTCTTTTATGTGACCATAATTTGTTTGCGCGCCCTTTGCCCACAAACACATACACACCCACAGGTGCACATGCATATAAACGTCTTCCTACAAATTGATATCGAATTATTTACATTGATCACGTTTTAATTGTAAAGTGATTTTGTTGTGTTCAAACAAAAACGAACTATAGTACAAAAAAAAACATTTCCATAAAAGTGTAAGAAATTTCAATTGAATACAAAAAGGAAACGAAACAAAAAGCTATAAAAATCGTATGAAAACAATAGAAAGTTTGTGTTTTAACTCTAGGGATTTTTACAAGAGTGGCGCCTATGTGGTAATCTAATTAGCATTGACATTTTCTACAGTCGTCCGGTGTCTCACCAATTTGTATGTGTAAGCGTGTACTTGCCTGCAGTGCAAAAATGAGTTAGTCCAACAAATTACCTAGTGCATATATACTTTTTCTTTCCTTTTAATGTCACAACAAACCATGGAAGGCCTACGTCGATCTTTTCAGTACAGTTTTAACCATTTTTTCTCTTGTGGGTTGGGTATTGCCTAACAGGAGGTGGTGCGGAAAAGATAAATTTTTGTTTTTGATTGTGGCTGTGCCGAGAATTGAACCATGGACACTCTGCGTAGCAGGCCAACAACATGAACCTGTCTCAATAATACTATTCATTGAAGATATTATTTTTAAATTCTCATATAATTTACAATATTTTTCACTTTTGTGGATTTTTGAAATAAGTTATCTATGACAAATATAGTAGAAGAAGCAGGGTAGTTGTCTGCTTTTTTGAATTTTTGACCTATTAAATACAACATAAATGCGACTGGATATTTTGTTGGTCGCTGTGGCGTAGTGGTAATGCATTGAACTGCTACGCAGAGTGTCCGGGGTTCGAATCTCGGCACAGGCAAAATCAAAAAGTAGAAAAAAAGAATTTTTCTATACGGCACCACCTCTTGGCATGGCAAACCTACAAGATTAAAAATGTGAAAAGCTTTTCACTTCGCCATTCGGATTCGGCATGAAACTGTAGGTCAACACGCACAAAATGAGTGGATGCGAAAAACTCGGCCTAGGCCCTTCATGGGCTGTTGTGCCACAAGGAATAACAGCAAAAGTCGACTTAATTAAAATTAAAACTCATTTTATATCTTTCATTATAAACTACAAAATGTGGAGAATCTATAAAAAATTAATCCAATTTAGCAATTCTCATATTTTTTTTTATTAATTAGACTCCTATAACAAGTAATATACTTTTTGTTTCGAGGTTTACACTTGTCGTAGGTCTCAAGTCAATCATATGTTGAAGCATATACTTGCCCGTACCTTTTGTTTATTCGATGAGTAAGTTTTATATGTCCTTCAAAAGAGGACATTTATCAATGCTATATAAATTATTAATATATCTTAAGCAATGTATGACTAATTTTCCATCTGTCCACAACTTAAGTATTAATAAAAATTATGGGACATTCACAATATGGCATTAATTTTGCCCATCTTTACAATACGGAAATTGGTGTTTCAAAATCTCTATCATTGCCCGAGCTGTGTATTCTTACTTTGCTTATTTTAAACTAGTTCTCAATCTGTCTACAACATAAATGTTAAAGCACAACGACATTTGATTCCATTTGCAAAAATTATGACACATTTGCATTATGACATTACTTTTGACCTACTTTGTATATACCCACAGATGTAGAAACATGTTTATAGTAAATTCTAATTAACTAGCTTTAGAGCCAGTTGGTTGCAATGCCGGGTTGCATTTGGCATCCATATACTTGGCAAATCTTTAAAAATGTGAACATTATTCTTTCTTATATTACTAGCGGTTCCTCGAAATTGATAGAGTTCAAGAGTTCACTGATGCTTTTTACTCCGAACTAGGTTGAATGAGGCACAAGCAACAGCTAGGTGGAAGACTGAAGTTTGTCATTGTTGCGCGACTGCTGCCCAACATCATTCTAGATATTGCCATGAAGAACGTAACGAAATTGCATTGGATATAAGAATACTGAACCTTCAACATTTCATGAAAGCTACTACAATAACTGGTCTAGCTGTTAACATCTATAAGTTGAAAGTAGTGCACATGGGTTATATTGATACACGAGGAGCCCGTGAAATAAAAAGGCCCGGAGCAACTAAATGCTAGCTTCTTAATATTTGGTTATACTAGTCCGTAAAGTACAAGTATACGAACATACTCTGATCAGTCAAGCGTTAGTTAGAACAGGTGTCACAGGTTCGCTTTCAAACTTGTACGTATGTACAATGCGCTAGTCAGTCAAATGTTGGTTAGGACGGGAGTAGTCAATGAAGCTCCAAGGGTGCAAACAAAAAAATGGGAGTACACGATATAACGAGTAAACTTAAGCAATTTCAATCAAACTTGGTAAAGGCATTTATTATAGTCAGGAAGAGATTACGTTCTGAAATTTTATTACGAAATTTTATTATGGTAAGTAGTATGGTAAGTAGGCTTGGTTATTGCCCATTTATGATAATTTTCTTAAAATATATTTTTGAAGTTATTTCAAAATAAAAACAATTTGTTCATCATCATACAACATTGGCTCACTTATGTAAGTATGTATGCACCATGCTTTGTATATCTATGCAAATTTCTTCCTATGTAATGTAAAGCTAACTAAGTACGTAAGTATATTTCACCAAAATTGAGATCAGATTGACCTGAGCAATTTCTTATGCTGTTCAGAAGTAAAACACAATTGAAAGCTGTTTAAAAGGATAAAAAAATAAGATCCAAAGTAAAATTATTCTCATGACTATGTATTTGTTGCGCATTCGTGCACACTTAATTTATATATGATCTAAGAAAAAGATGCAAAAATACTTAAATTCAAATAGTAATTAAGCGCAATATACTAGTACATAGTTAGAAAACAAAAAGTGGAATGAATGACTTAAATCACAATTGACAGCACAGATTTTTGAATGAAATTCGAAGTTGATGAAGTAAAACTGATAACAAGCAAACGAACGGTTTTCCTAGTGAAAAAGAGGAGCTTTTAATTGCTAAGCTATTAACATTTGGTGGGTCTTCATTCGTTGTTGATATTATGTTTTGACCCAAATACTGATGAGTAAAAAGAGATTGACATCACACAACATCAGTAACTACTACAAACAAACCAAAATTAACTCGGACTTACAACAAAAACTAGGGAAATAGAGTAATTGAAAATGTTATATGAATTATTTAAAAATAAAACAAACAAAAAACAGATAGGCAAATAGGCAAACAAAACAAATCGAAATAAGTACATTGAATCAGAAGTTGGAAAAGCACAATAGTTGAAAATAGCAACAATTACAAGCAGGGCAATTAGTGAACCCCTCAAAAAAAAAAAAAATAAAAGCAACTGCGCGAGTGTGTGTATTTAAAGTAAGTATATAGCTTAATTGAAAGTGCTACTTGCGAAGACGGTGCCGACTTTAGACTTTCAAAAATCACTACTTACTACCAAGAACCTCAAGTTGTTAAGTTTTCTGCCAAAGTACTTCCTATTTCAACACCAAAAAATTAGCTCAAGTAAATTTTTTGTGCAATTACAAAACAAACTCGAAAAAAAAGGAAACCTACGAGTATTTCCACTGCTATATCATCTACCTACCCCCTGCAATTGCTCTTCAAATATAACAACAACGATAAATAAAAATAAAAGTACCTAGTACTTGAAACGTGTTTATTTAAGCGCAAATTCTCCACACTACCACGACTACGACTACCGTACTTACGCGCAAAAGACAATCTTCAATTTGTTTGCAAGTTAGAAAAAAAAAATTCAAAATAATGACCATGGTCAAAAACAACTAAGAGCACATGCAAATATACAGACAGAATAATAGGTACCAAACATAGTAAAATAGGAACGTTTTTTGTTTTTGGCAAGGAGCTTATCATCATCATCATCATCATAGTCGTTGTCATCGTCACTTTGACGCATTGCTTTCAAGTACAACGGGTACTTGAATATTTTTGGCACTTGATTTTGTTATACTATACCAAATTGAATTCAAAAAGTAGAAGGAAAACAGTTACCTGAAATGGTAGCTACCGTTTAACACATAATTGCCAAAAAACAAACCAACAAAGCAGACAAAAACAAAAACAAAACCACACACAATCTAAATACCTACATACATAAATCACAATCATCATCATCATCAGCAAGATCACCATCATCTCCATCCTCATCTCCAACTCCATCGTCATCTTCATCACTCAATCATCATCATCATCATATCTCAAGTGTTGCTGCGAGCTCTAACAATTTACACTACTACTTTACTTTTTTCTTGGTTTACTTTATTCATTTTGTTGATTTTTCTGGTGCGAATTTCAGCTACTGCTGTTGAATAAAATTGAACTATTATTAATAGTGATCTAGAGTGGCTGGTCTCTGTGTTGTGACCCAGTAACGAATTAGAAGCTAATTGAGTGAGTGAGATTGATTTATGACCACAGTACAAAAAATTACATAAATCATAAGTAGCTGGTTGAGTATTTGAAGTTTGCGATTGTGAGTTCGAAATCTTTGAAACACCATTTCTGATCAAATTTAAAAATGAAGCTATAGTACACAAATTGTATTTCATTCTTACTACTATCATATCGAGTACATTGACCCTTTCTTTTAATTATATCTACTTATATAATAAAATTATTGCTTACTTTATAATTATTATTTTATAACTAGTAAGCGACTAGTTAATTTTTATTACTGGTTTGTTAATTCTTTTGAATTTTTATAAGTGAGTCAGAAGTTAAAATGAACAGCTCATAAAACATTATATTATCATTTAATTTTTTATAATAATGATCTAATTTGCTGAACGTCGCTATAACTGTAGATGAGCTATTGAATTTCTTTCTGTTCTATGTATACAGAGAATGCATGCAGATGAGAAGGTGAAACTGAAGTTATTTACCTCTAACTGATGGATTTGTCATGCAATTTAAAAACAGTGGTAAGTATTTTAGGTTATTCCTAGGGCCACCGCACCGCCATTGTTTGTATTAAGTATTCCGAGAATATTTGTAACTGTATGTGTTTATTTTAAATTATAATAAATAAATAGTATAAATATCTACTTGAGACTTGGTTGCAAATAAGCAAAATAAATGAGTTGGTGCCTTAAATCATTCTTTTTCACAAATTAAATTTATTGATTTACTGAAAGTGCAAATTTCCTTGGAAATACATTAAAGCTGTTAATAGCTAGATAAAACATGAATTATGACGCCAATTTCAATTAAACTGGTGGTTAGTTTAACCATAGAACGGCCTTGAGGAATACAATCGATTTTAACCTTATGGTATTTAACCATAATAAAATATGTGTTATTTACATAACACAAAATAACTTGCATACTTTTACATCACAGCACGTTCTTCTTTTCTGTGAGTTTCAGCGAAAATTTCATGTGGAAATTCTATTCATGTACAAATATAACACGCACAACATGAGTGGATGCGAAAAGCTCGGCCTAGGCCCTCCATGGGTGCCATAAAAAGTGAAGTAAGAAAAGTAAGGAACATATTAACGTTTGTGAATGGTCTGGTGTGCCTCATACGGACAACCACCAAATTTTTTTTTATATTTTTTTTTTTTATGTAATCAACACCTCTTCGAATGCAGCATTGAGCATTGGGTTAATTGGAAGGAAGAAGAATGGAGAATGACGTCGTTCCAGCTTAGATTCAAAAAACTATCTTTGTCTTTCGGGAATCGTTAGTTTTCATCTCCTTTGACTTCTCCAGAAAATCATTGAATTGTAGTTCCGTTTCTTTCTCCGTTTCTCCTCTAGCTGTGAGATTATATACATCTAATATATTCAGAAATATTCACAGTGGTTGATGGTGAATATATATGTTCAATGAAAATATTTAACTTTTAATATTAAGTATGACCTGCAGTTGTTTTATGAAGGAAAAGTTATTTGTTGATAAATCTCTCAGAAATTATGAACGTTTCCTTTGAGTTAAACAACTTTTTGGGGGAAAGAAAAGACTATGTTGTATTTATTTATATCAATTCTCTCTCCTGTTCAGAACCTCTAGAACGGTTAGTGCCTATGCCGGCGATGAGGAACGGGCATAAAATTGCTAGGCATGATAAAATCTTTCAATGTTCAAATGATTTCTGATGCAAACGCCGCAGATGTAAACGCCGCAGATGCAAACGCCGCAATGATTTCCATTTACGCTTTCCCACAGGAGACATCAAGCCTTGATTTCAATTCAGGAATGGAACTCACTGCTTTGAAGGGGGTGCAATGAGCAGTCCTGATGGCCTCAACTTCGTTATGTGGTACGTTTTTAATTTTCATCCGTATTCTTTCAATGCAGTTTTCATGCCAGTTCTTCAAACGTGGTTAGTTTGAGTCCTATAGCACTGAAACTAACAAATAAGATTAATGCAATGAATCCGTTGGTTATCTACGAATTCCCGAGAGGATTCGTGCAACCTCATATGATATCTCTACTTCTCAATTCATCGCGTAAAGTAACTTGTTCAAAAACAAGGAATAGCATGTGACCCTTTTACCCGCCATTTTCTAACTAAATTTTTCTTAATCAATTTTCATAAGTGTATTTTGTGTATTTTTGCTTATTAAATGCTTTTTTTTGCGGCCAAAATTTATGTATTTTCTCCCCCCGCTGAACAGATTTTCTCAAGTACTTCAAGTGTTTACGTGATTACAGAGAATAAAGCTTATTATGCACTTAAATACACTCACTTGTGGCCGACACTGTTATATAGCTTGCTTTTATTGCAAATTCAAAGTAAATTTTATTTCTTTGCAAGCTAACTCTTTTTCTCAAAAATACTTATTTCAAACATGCTAGTTTAATGTTTTGTGTTGATCTTATCATCGAAATAAAATCTGTTCAAAAACATAAAATAATTTACTTTAAAATCGAACGCCAAATAAAAAATAAAAAAACAAAAACAGGTGCAATAAAAATCAAAGATGTTCGAACAATTGGCGAAAAATTGTTGACTACTTGTAATACCAAAGTGAATCTTCCTCTTGATGTTTCTGCTGCTACTGCTGCTGCAACTATGTACTGCTACATGTGTAAATTCTCTAGATGCCAGAATACAAACAGACAGCAGTAATGGGTTGCAAGAGTAGCAAACTGTGCTTGTGGTTGTTGTTGTTGTTGTTGCTGTTGCTGTTGCCGTTCCAGTGGCAGTTAAACATTAACATTTAACTTTATTTATTTACAATGGAATGCGTGCAACTTTTGGCATTTTTAAGTATGTGTGTCTGTTGGTACACGGTCTTACAGCGATGATGCGTACGCAAAACAGCAAAAGAAGAAGCCTCTAACAAGACAATTAAATATTTCAAATTATTTCGCATGCAAGATTTTCACATTATTTAAATGTAGATTTTTAAAATTTTATTAATGTTTCAACGACTACTTTTATTTTTGTTTTCAGTTGCTTCATTGAGTTTTTGCGATTCTTTTGTTAAATTAAGTTTAAAAGTTGTGCTAAAGATGTTGAAATTAAATGGTAATATTTACAAGTGTACATACTTATATAATACTTAGGTATGTATATATATATTAAATAAGCTGGAAAATGTTTAATGACTACTAGTGTTAGTTGCTTGAATTGCACTTGTACTTGTAGCTACGTGTAAGATATGAGTAAACATATGTAATTAAAATAAGTTCTCACACAACAATTAAACCCATTGTTTTAAAGTGATTTTTATCACCGTCGTATGAGCAGTACATACGATCGTTAGTGCATATGAATATTATTCAATTTTAGACCAAATTAAATACGAGGTCACTAGTTTTTTCTCTACTTTTTTTTTGCATTCATTCATGTGTGTATGTGAATTGCAAAATTTATTTTAGCATCATTTTGAATTGATAAATTAAGTGAAACTTGGAAGTATGACAACGAAAAAACAAAATATTCATTTTCAGTGTTTATTTTGTTAAGATATTGGGTAAAATGAGGCGAAGAAATCAAAATCAAAAACAAAAATATTCCAAAATCAGGATACTCTATAACTGCTGCTACTGTATCAAGCATACAAGTTCTTTACTTAATGTACATACCTTGTGGTGTTTATAAATAAATATATTTACCTAAGTAGAAAAAAGGCAAATGTATGACAACCCGAGTAATTTCAGAATTTGGATTTTTCAGTTTGACAATATCAATTAATTGGCATTTACTATTGAAATCTTGCATTGATTTTTATTGAATTGCTTTGGCACGGGCATCTAGTGCTCTTATACTTAATAATGATGGAAGTCATAAATACCCATGAAATATGTCTATACACAATTTAAAAGAGTCCAAATCCGCTTTGAAGTTTAACTTTGCAGTAATTCAAGAATATAAAAATTATCGTACTTAATTGAATAATTAATAATATCGGAAGAAATAGTTAGCTTTAAACTTTAATATATAGTACATATTTGATATGTACTTCTTTTTTTCTTAATGTCACAAACAGCCCATGGAGGGCCTAGGTCCTCCACATCCACTCATGTTGTGCGTATTATATATGTAAAGATTTTCATATGTGAATTTTACTCTTGTAGGCTTGCCATTGCCTGCCATAAGGTGGTTTCGTGTAGAAAATTTTTTATTTATACTTTTTGATTTTGCCTGTTCTGAGATTTGAACCCCGGACACTACCAACTATGTCACGGCGACCACGTATGAAAATAACTGAAAATATACGTGACTCAAACAAATTAGAAGGGTGCGGTGAGGGCAAGTGGCATCGCATTGAAGCCAAATTTCAAAAAAAAAGGCGAGTAAGATCAACATACTTATTATCCTGAAGCTGATCAAGAGTCGCTCCTAGAGGATTAAAATTTTAGACTGATGCCCATTAATTTTCCCCTTGGAAATAAGTATGTAACATTTCCTTTTCCTTCAAAAATTGAATACAAAGATGGGATGGAAGATGGGAGGATGTGCAGAAGGCCGAGAACCTGATTTACGAGTGCAGGACAGTTCCTCAAGCACTCAGGCTATGTAGCCCATTGTACTTAAGGCCTAGGAAAAGAAGAAGGCGTGACAGCAAGTAAGGGGTTAGAGAAAAAGAGGGAAAAAGTTGAAAAAGGGGTTATAGGGGGACTACGTTCTCTTCCGTAAATTTTCCGGATTCTCTCACAAATCTCAGCAGATCGCAGAAGGGGAAGGAGTTAACTTTGTCCATTCTGTGAGATCGAAACCCAAAATGCGCTATCTCGTTCTGGCAAAGGCGGGACATGTGCAGAGTAAACGCTTTCTACTGTTCACCTCCTCCAGACAAGTTGTACAATAGATAGTATAACAAATTTTTGACAATAATTTCAAAAATTTCTTACTTCCTTCCTTATCTGGCACTACAACAGATGATCGGTCTTGGCCGCCTCTATAAAGCTTCGCCAGTCGCCTCTGCTACGGGCACGATGGCGCCAGTTGACAAGGCCAAGTGCAGTCAGGTCGCCCTGTACCTGGTTTTTGCAACGGAGATTAGGACGTCCTCTTCTGCGTGTTCCTCCACCGTGGCTAGAATAAAACACCCTTCTAGCAGGAGCACTTTCTTTCATTCGCTTATTTCATAAATTATGTTTTCGGAAGACGAGAGGACATTTCACAGAATGTAATGCAATTATTGTCATTGTCTAATAAACGGGCTTGAAAGGGCTACAGGGGCTCCATTGTTTTTTTTATAACTTCAGTAAAGTAAGGGTTCCAGTGTATCTAAATCCCATTTCTAAAAATTATCAACCGTAACACGATTCCATAGCTAATGTACAGTCGAGAACAAAATTTAGAGAGCTCTGGAATAAATATGAAAATATGTAATAAATGAATAAGATCTACATGTATAAAAAACAGGTGCAAATGTACACACAAATTTTAGCCCAAGTGCTTTTTAAGTGGCTGTTTACACTGATGCAAATGTGAAAGAGTGAGCGAGAGAGACATGTAGAAAACTAAGTTGGCAAGAAGTGATAGAAGTTATTCGCCCTCTCTCTAACTACCGTAGTTGTCTACCTATTGCTTTGCGCTAGTTTTTATGTATGTTTGTAAATTAGCCATAAATTAGCTGAAAAGATGAGCAAATTTTTGTTTTATGTTTTGTTTTAATGAATTGAGTTCAATGTAGTAACTTTACTTTAAGTTAAAATAAAATATCGTATACATTTAGGTACAAAGTATTAAACTGCTTATGGCTTGAAAAGAACTTAGTTAAAGTATTGATTCGCTACTGTACAAATACTGAGTATTTTTTTAGTACTGAGTACTTTTTGGAGTACCTCTGAGTGCTCAAAATCGATACATCCAAGAATGGAGTAGTACCGATTCTTTTAAAAATCGAGTACTTACTACGTTAAATATCGATTCTGCCCAACACTACTTTTAACCATTTAACACGAAATCAACAGTGCGAGCCCATTGACCATTTAAACTTAAGGTTCAGTTCAATTGAACAACTGCGCATATTATTTGGCGTACACCCTTTTTAGTAATACTCGTAATACTGAGTGCATAAAAACACTTTTTCGTTGTTTTGTCTGTTTGCGTAGAGGCATGATATATCATCACTCTCGTACACTCTCCTATATGGGCATGTCAAGTAGCACATTTATAAGCAGCACTTCAAGCGCAAAGTATACGATGTACGAGTATGTATGTATTACTTACTTACTTACTTACCGACCACATCAACGAAATGCGGTATTGATTTCCTTTATTGAAACCATTATACCATTATTATTATTGCTTTCAAAACGAATAATAAGCGCAAAAATTTATTTAATAATGAAAAAATTCTTTAGATCGTCTTTTGTTCTTTGGAGCAATGAATCGCCGAGCTTAACACGCTAGTATACATTCATATAATACTACCAACTACCTCTATTTTATCTGCTTACGTAGCTTCTGGCTGGTCTTGGCTTATTAATATGCGCCAATGTGCGTGGTGACATGTGCTTTATATGTAATTTAGGCTGTTTTGCGATGTGCTGCGTGTTGTCTGCTTTTATTGGTGCTGGTGCTGCTTTCTGAGAAGTGTGCTCTCTATGCCACCTCCACCTCCAACTCCAACGCCATCGTCACCTCCAACTCTTCTTCTTCTCCTTCCTTTTCCTCTACCGCCATGTTCATTTTAATATATATACGAGCATGTGTGTATGTACTTTTGATTATTTACTTTTAGAGTAAGTAAATATTAATTTTTATTATTGACATTTACTGTCTTTTCTTTTGTGTTTCTGATGTTGTTTGTTTTTGCAAAACTTACTTAAACTATGTATGCATGTAAACGTTAAAAAAGAAAAAAGGGTTTTTCTCAATTATAAAATTTCAACTCGTGCTGCAGGCGTGTCTTTAGCACAATTGTCATTACGATTATTTATTTATTTATTTATTTATTTATATATTGTCGTTGCGTATCTCAGTCTCCTTCACTACTACATATAGTTGTATAAATAAATGGTCTTGTGCCAAGCCAGAACAAATTTTGCTAATTAAATTGTTTTTTATTGAATTGAAATATATTTTGCGTAAACAGTCAGCGAGACGGACAAACAGACAGACAGACAGAGAACCGACAAACACATGACAATGCACGCGCCGTTATTTTGCTGGGTGTGGCTATTTGAAGTGCATAAGTTTACAAAGATACGTGATCTATAACTTTGACTTCTTTGTAGAAAGGAGTGCAATTGTTGGTGTTGCTGTTGTTGTAATAATAAAAACTATATACGCCTACGAGTATGTAGTAGGTGCCCATTCAAGTTGAATCATTTTTTATGTATGCAAAATTGGATTTTCCAGAAAGCTATAGTTCTATTTTCTTTGGACAGTTTTGTCACTTAGAGTAACGCTATAAGCATGAACACATTCATGGTACTTAGAGTGATTGGATTTCGAAATGGCTATGAAAATATGGCCATTCCATTTTTCCGGATTGCCAAATACAATACATTAGCTATCTTTTATGCCGTTGTTATGGTTTACTCAGATTTTGCTCGGCGAACACCATGAAATTGTTGTTGCACCTCCCACTAAGAGAGAGCATTTACTCACAAATGAACACAGAGCACGCCAAGTGTTTAAGGTGGCATTGCGCTATTTTATAATAAAAAAAAGGAACAAGACATGCAACTCATTGTTTTCAATTGCAAAAAAGGACTAATATTTTTAAAGTTTAAAAGTGGATATTATATTCTTTATAAAACTATGAAAAGTGTTTACACTTCATGTAAGCGGTATTTGGATACCTAAAATACTTATTATATTAATGATAAATTGAAAAATCTTTAGTTAATGTACCTTAATTTTTTGTTTAATATTAAAACAATCAAAAATATTATAAATAAACGTATTGAAGAAGTTTTATTAAAGCTAAATAGCTAGCTAAAGTAAAAAGACTCTAAGTTAATTTTCTTTTATTTTTTGATGCAGACAAAATGTGAAATTTAAAGTATATCGTTTGCAAACAGAATTATGAACTTGTTTTATTTTTAGTTGTGAAAAGGCTCTTAACCAATTTTTTTTTTTTTTTTTTTTTTTTTTTGATGCAGACAAAAAATGATATTTAAATTACATCGTTTGCAAACAGAATTATGAACTTGTTTTGTTTTTAGTTGTTGTTACGTAACAGATACGTAAAAGTGCTAAGTCCACAGATGTTCAAAATTAAGAAATATTATTTATGTCACAAACAATATTGCATCACCAAAAAAAAAAAGGAATTCTTCTGGGTCAAATTTTCCATGGCAAATCAAAAATTAGGCCAAAATCATATACACTTAAAAGAAACTTTTTTGGTCAATTTATATACTAAAAATTTAATAAGATTAATTGTATCCACTTAAAAATGGGGTGCCATTGTATGACTTGAGTTTAATTACTAAGGAATAACTAAAATTACTTAAAAAGAGTTCTCAGCACCTTTCCTTTTAAAAATGTGCAAAATTTAAAGGAAAAAGGAGTCAAAATAGCCAAATCGTGATGTTCTGGAAAAATTAATATACCATAGGATTTTATGACCGAGAATTAAGTTCACTTGTCTTGGCTTCCGTTGTGATTCTTTTGTTTTGACGTCCTTACGGTGTAATTAACCTTTTTTAGATATGAAAAGAATTTTTTGAATAAAAACCCTAAAATTACGTGTTTGTTCACAGAATACATAACTAAATCAAAAACTTAACATTTATGGGAGTTATTGAAAAAGTGTATCCTCTTTGGAAATCTGCACAATCTACCCAAAGGTTATTCTACTATTACTAAACAGGTATAAAACTGCTGACTCACAGATTGTTCTTTTTTTAAACCATCTTAATAATTGGATTTCCTATGTATGCAAACAATTTATAATGACTCAGACGTTGTTTAAAACAATTCGCTTTTGTGCAGCATAGAAAAACCCATTACACTGACAGTAATTTCAATTGTTTTTTCGGAATTTTGCATAGTTCTTTTATAATATAATTATCATGATTTAATTGCTTGCAATTTCATGACGTTTGACATTACTATTTTTGTTGTTTTTTCAAATATAATAAAGCAAATAATGTACATGTTATATTAATATGAACAATAGAATATATGGGAGCAACAAGGGCAACAAGCAACAGCAGCCAGCCAGCAACACTTTTGGATTGACAAACATGTATGGGGTACAATGGTTATTTACATGTCCAACAGACAAACAGAAAACAACATTTTGCTGTAATTTACCCATGATAGCAATAAATAGCATAATAATGTATTATAAGTATATAATAAGTATATATGTCGTATGTACCTATGTACTTATATGAATTCAGAAATTTTATAAAAATTGTGAAGTAATATCTGTAAAACAAAAAGTGCAGAGGTTAGAATTGCGCACGTAACTCATACCAACAGGCATATTCAAATACACACATTCATATGTTTTGAATCAATAACGGTATTCACGATCTGGAGAATTTGAAGACCAATAATCTGTCTTGGCCACCACGATAAAACTTTGCGCAATGGAGCCAGTTGGTAAGGGCAAGTGCACTAAGATGTCCCTGTACCTGGTCTTCCCAACGGCAATTCGGACGTCCTCTTCTGCGTGTTGTGTTCCTCCACCGTGGCACGAGTAAAGCACCTTACTAGTCGGAGCGGCTTCTTCCATTCGCTATCGTCGGTTGAGAGAGGGCTCTGCTAATTGGCTATTATTTAGAATAACATAAAAAAGTTACAATACAGCCAGAATCGTCCTTCATGATATTCGTATGTTTACTTACTTACTTTTAATGGCACAACAGCACATGGAGGGTCTAGGCCGAGCTTTTCGCTTTTCGCATCCACTCATGTTGTGCGTGTTATATTTGTACATGAATGGAAGGGACCTACAGTTTAATGCCGAATACGAACGGCGAAGTGAAAAGATTTTCATAGCTATTTTTACTCTTGTAGGTTTGCCATTGCCTGCCAAGAGGTAGTGTCGTGTAGAAAAATTATTTTTTCTACTTTTCGATTTTGCCTGTGCCGAGATTCGAACCCCGGACACTCTGCGTAGCAGTCCAACGCACTACCACTACGCCACAGCGACCACATTTCGCATGTTTATTTCCAATGATATTTAAGAGCAGCTATAGCAAACAACTTAGTTCCACGCAGTTTTATTAAATGTTTTTTTAACTAAAACCATTTAAACTATTTTCTTGTCTAGTATTTCCCAATAAAAGTAATTTTACCTTTAAAAATCTTCAATATCTATTAGAACTTAAATTATGCACATTACATTTTCATGTCAACAGATTGGCAAATAGACAAATATTATACAAAAGTTCCAATGGGCTTTTGCCCTTGTATTTTTGATCGTGAATACCCCTAATGTGAATGATTTTTGTTTTGTGTCTAGCGATGTTTCCTATACTTAGTGTTCAGTTAGCCTCATGTGGATGCATATACTTACATATGTCAAACCACCAACGCATTAGTTGCTGTGGCAATAACAGCTAACTGATGTACTACATTAATTTCGTAAATCAAAATAATATTATAAATAACTTTTTTTTTTAATTAAATTTTATTTCAAATAAAACGAAAGATTTCAGCAACGAACTTGTTTATTAAAGTTAAGCAACAAACACATAAATGAAGTGAACGCCAAAAACACAATAAAATATTACTTACAACATTTTTCCAATACAAATTACTCAATTAAAAACCAAAATACTTAACAATTTTAATTGTTTATATTGAGGTTTAGTATTTATTTGTAAGAATTTATGAAATTATAAATTCATAGCATATGCGTGACATTCTACATTAATATGTTAGAGCAAACAGAGAACGACACGAAACAAAACGGAAAAAGTGCTAAATAAAAATGCATAAATGCATAATGTATAAACTTTCATTAATGAGCACATAAATATAGTAGACAATTTTTTTTTTCTCTACATTTATGTTTTTTAATGAAAGGGCACAATAGATTGTTCCCACACCTACCACCAATCTAAAACAACAATATATACAAACACAAAGCAAAAGCAAGGTATTTAGGAAAAATCTCAGTTACTTGACCATAATCGTGCTTTGTGTATATATTGATTTTTTAAATACATACATTTATATTTTATTATTCTTATTTGTTTTTATTATTAATAAGCACTTGATTTATATTTTGTCAACTGTGTGTGTGTGTGTGTGTGTGTGTGTGTGTGTGTGTGTGTGTGTGTGTGTGTGTGTGTGTGTGCACCTACACTTGGTTGTATCTGGTGGCCAAATGAGCATAGCAATTTGCATTTGCTTTTTATTTATGTATTTTATGCATATAAAATTAATAGTTGGGAGCTTCAGAGCTAGTACCCAAATGTGTGTGTGTGTGGTCTAACTACCAGCACCAGAAAAAGTCCAAACAACCAAATACTTAAATACTAAAAAATACATTAATGGAACGCATTATAGGTTGTCTAGACATTTATGAAATTTTCATAATTTATTATTGTAAAATATGTCAACAGAGATATTAAATTTCTTTTAATATGCAGACTAATATTTCGATGTGTCAGTCATACGAATTTGTTGGTGACAAGTCAATGAGAATCTTTCAATAAAAAGCTTTTCAAGTTGCTATTTTTGGAGTTTTCGTTTATGCAACGAGAGATTTCTCTACGAAATCTGCATAGACAACCAATGTCAACTGAAAAGTAGGGGTTATTTATAAGTCAGCGTTGTCGACAAGTAATGCGCAATTTGATGATCATGGATTCGAATTATGAATCAGATCAATATCTAAACCAAAAAAACAGAAGCAAATAAAAAATCAAACTGAAAAGTGTGGGTACATCCTCCACCTACGAGTACTTACGTCAGTGATGTATGTAATATACTAGATTTTGAAATTGCACAGTGTAATTATAGGTTATAAGCTTACACAATATGACAGAAGTAAAAAGGGTTCCCAATTCCATTTTTTCGAAAGTCTTTCGTCCCCACGAATTCCGTTAAATTTTTTATGAATGGCTTGAATAATGACATACACTCTTTGGGAAACATGGCCCTCAAAATAACACAAGGGAGGTGCATAAAAGTTTTATCCCTGACTCTTCAATCGAAAACTCTAAAAAAAAAATGGAGTATAGAGAGGGATGAAGGTTGATGCATGAATACAAAATTTTAAACTCTTCATAATGAACAACTTTGCATCAGGCAGCAAAGTTGTAGAGCTTCAAAATAATAAATATTGTCATATAATCACATTAGTACTCTACGGAGAACTACAACTCCATATTTGTATAAGATAAATTGCTCAGAGCAGTGTATTCTTTCAAAAAATCAACCATTCATCATCGACGAAAATGTGATGATGTAGTTATGTAAAATATAAATCAATATTCTAAGATTTTTCTCTGTAATGGGGGACATTTGGCGTCTGGCGGACGCTTTCTACGGGACTTGCAAACTCATTTGAATTCCGGGATACCTCGCGAAATGCATGATAGTTGGAAACCTTACCTGGAATCCCAATATTTGCAATCTGAATCCGTCGTTAGCTTTTGCGTAATGGCCAATATAAGATCAATTTTCCAAAGAAACCCATGAAATTGGCAATGAATTCGGGAGACCCTACCTATTGCAAATAAATCACGTTCCACGTTTGTGTTACTGAGTGTGGAAGAAAAAATTGGTATTGTGTTTTTTCGATTAAAAGAAAAATGAGGTTTGCATCACGGCTACAAAAAAGCCATACTGAAAATGCCATTGCTATCATTTCTGGGAAGACGCTTTTTACTTCCAGTTTAAATATATTATGTCTACTTTACGTCTTCTGTATGTTTACTTCTAGGTATTGCTAAGAGGAGTAGGGCTGCGGTAACTGGTAATGTAAAAGTATTTGCATCTTAGGCCTACTTCCATTGCTTATATATAACATACCCCAGTTGGTGGTCAAACCAAACACGAAACACTTAACTGTTTCAGAACTTAGTACATCTAAATGATATAAACTTCAAATTAAGCTCTACATATGGTACTACATACATTCATATAAATTGATGTCACTCGTGCAGAAGACAGCAAGCAATAGTATGTAGGTACAAAAATAATAACAATAACAGCAATAAGATTGTCACATATCTAGTAAAATGCTCCCACCAAAAAAGAAAAACCAACATATCAAAAAAGGCTTTCAAAATGCTATTAAATTTGCTTTTATTCCTTAACATTTTCAAGTGTTCAATGCGCTAAATGTCGCCTTCGACCCCGAAAAGCTAAATTGTTACTTGAGAAGTCATCTCCTCTCATTCCCTCAGCTGTAATGTCGCAATAACTTTTATGACTTGGAACACATTTGCTGTGGCCGTATGACGCTAACTGCGACTGATAGATAAGTGATCTAGCGACATATTCAATTTTAATAGGTTTTTTCTCTTTTACTTTTTTTTGCATTTTGCATGCGGTGATATTTTTCTTCTACTTTTTCTATTTACCTTTTTTTAAGTACTCGTTTCTGCTTTAAATCGCATATTTGAATTGCTTTGAGCGCATGTATTTATTGTCGCGCGTATTTATCTATCTACAGTCAAAAAGAAAACGAAGAAGCATGGTGGTCCAACAACTGGCCAGTCTGGAAGGCTAGCGTTCATACAGTCCATTTGGCAGGTCGACCAGTGGAGATAAGTAGTAAGTATCTTCTGGTGGTGGTGTTATTAATAATAAATAAATGAGAAACTGCTGTATTTTGAGCAGCATTTGTCAAAATGCTTTGTCAAAGTTTCTTCTTTCATGAGGAAAAAATTATAAAAAAATATAAACACTTAAGGTCACCTCGAAATGTTGCTGCTAATAAAATGACAATCATTACTGTGTTTTTTATTTTGGTTTTGGTTTCGGTTTGCTTTGCTTGTGTGCGAGTTATGCATACCATCATAATCTGTACATAAATTTTTCTAGGCTCTCAAACTATCAGCGTGGTATGTTTGTTGTTGTTGTTGCTATTGTTGTATTCAAAAACATTTTCAACAATTTATCACTGTACTTTGTATCCATGCATATTTTTTTTCAATGCGTATTATATTTAAGGCAACCAGCCTGCCAGCCAGTCATTGAATGAATGAGTATCAGGTGTGGTGACGTAGTATGCTTTGGTCTTGTGTGCGATTATGTTCATGTCCTCCATTGTGCCTATTTTACTTCCAATGTTAGCTTTAAATTTTTTTAAAGCTCGTTTAATTTAAATGGTGTTAATCTGTTTTGACAAATTTGCTATCTTGTTGCAAAAACAAAAACATAAAAAGATAAATGCTGCATTTAAATGTGATATGGAAGGAAGTGAGTCTAAAAAAAGTGCGAATATTTTCTACTTAGTTTTTAGGAGGCACCATAAATGCTGAAATAGAAAATCTGGTATAGAAATTTGAATGACATGTCAAATCGAAAGTACTAGAAATATATTCTTACAATTTTTTTTTTTTTTATTGTTACATTCAACACACAGGGTGTACCCCTATGAATGCAGAGCATTGTGTAGAATGGAAGGAAGATTGATAGGTGAGAGGAAGACGGAGGGAGAATGAGAGAGTGAACGTGATCACACAGGACACCGGCATACAGGTCAGCTATAGGGGAAAAATGGAGATTACAACGCAGGTTAAACATGTGGTTGTATAGCAGTGTTATATGCCCTATTCTATTCTATGTACAGTTTGGAGGACAGTCATCTCAAAATGCATTCTCCATTAAGAATTATTGATAGACAAAGTACAGGGACTACTTGATATCTGCATTCTCACCGAAATGTCAGGTGGCAATAAAATCCCTACAACGTCCTGTTAATAACTCTACAGTTGCCCTACAATGTAGATCGTCTCTTAAACCCTTGACGACGATAGGCAAACTTTGTGAGAACATAAACTTGATTTTAGCTTGGCGTGAACTTACCAAGCCAAAGGAGGGTCAGTAGACATCTTTTTTTTTCTTTTAATGGCACAACTGCCCATGGAGGGCCAACACCGAGATATTCGATATTTTGAAATCTTTCCATAAGGATAAAGGCTAGTCGTCAAAGGTTAAACTAGACATCCAGGGCATACAAACTGTAAGGCTGATGATCTTTCTTGACCTTATCTTGGAACAATAATTCACTCAGCCACTTGCCACATGTGCACTTTTAATACAAATAGCAGATGGGGAACGAAACGAATTTTTTTTTTTAGAAAATATAACCCCCTTATTTTCTAACATACCTCAACACATAAAGCTTAGTCTCCAAACATTTTGTGTTTTTTTGTACAAAAGTTTGACATAAGAAAATAATGATGATATCGAAAATATCAGATATTAATTACAACGGAGTATAATTGATTATGGTCGCTGAGGCGTAGTTGGCAATGCCTTGACCTGCAACGCAGAGTGTAATGGGTTTAAATTGCGGCACAGGCAAAATCAATAAGTAGGAAAAACAGACAATGGAAACCTCTTGACAGGCAATGGAAAACCAACGATATTAAAAATTGGCATAAAACTTTAGGTCACTTCGATTCATGTACAAATATAAAGCTCGAAAATACGAAAGCTCGGCCTGGGACCTCCATGGGCTATTGTAACATTAAAAGAAAGAAGGAAGGAAAAGTATGTGTAATTGATTATTACAAACATTGGGAAATCTCTCACGGGCCCCAATAAAATTTGAGGGAATTTTCCTGTTTCTACCATTCTTGTCATGCCTGATTTTATTGATAATATTTTGAACTTTTTAGTTGAAAATAATTTGTATGCCCACCTATATTGGTTCCCCTTATCATTAAATTTATTTTCTACTTTATTCTTAATTTTAATTTGATATTGTGGTGGGAAAGTTACATATAATGTTGTTGAAAATTGAGCACTACATTACTTTTAAATTGAGGTTAAATTTACAAATAATTCAGTTCCGGGACGCCAAAGCAACGCACTTATCTGTTTCGAAATTAGTTTTCCAGTCAAGAGCAACAAGTAGAATATTCTAGTATAGTATTAGTACTGGCTATATTCATTGACCCAGCCAGATATGAAGGTGATTCGTTTAATTTAAACTTCAAAACTGGATACTGTACTGATAAAAAATTGGTTTAAGTCCCTCTCTTTTAGCAGCTACATCCGTTTTCAAATTGCCGCACTTTCTACAATTCAGTAAATTCTCATAAAATTTAGGCTTAAATAAATTTATAACACAGCAAGTGCAAGAAATTAATATGCTACACATGTATACAACTTTTTATATTACAAAATAAATTCAACCATAACAAATAATACTAAAAATGATAATAATTTCTTCCATTCAACCATTCACGAAATCACAGAGAAATATATAAAATGATTTATGCGTCAGTAGCAGAGAGTTTGATGCAATGGTAACAACAATCCGCCCATAAAATCAAAAAATATTTATAAAAACAATAAGTTAATATATGTACACGTACAAGGCACATACACACATAAGAACTTGTATGAGTATATGTGTGTGTATGCAATAAAATCAAGATATCAAAATGCTTATTTCCCTACCACATAATAATATAACTGCTACTGAATTTCTTAATAAAGATAAAGCACTATAAGTCGTTCGTCCCGAATCCCCTCTTCCCCTTAGAATGAGTGCAATACATGGAGAGCAGATAACAACAAAAACGGAAAGGACCTCAAGCACGCATGCGCAAAAACCAAAAAAGAAAAAAAACGAAAACGAAAACCAAAGAAGAAACAAACGTGCACTGAGTGAAATAGTATTTAAATAAAGTAGAAGTAAAGAAGAAGAAGAAGAATAAGAAGAAGTGAACCACAGAAAAAGTTGCTTCCTTTTGCCATTGTCATTGCAAACAAATCACGTACCAAAGACCAATATGCAGCAGCAGCAGAAGAGAATACAAGAAATAAAGCATTAAAAGACAAGGAGTTAAAGTTGTGGGTAAGTAAGTAAATTTTTTTGTGAGTAATGAAAAGAAAAACCAAAGAATGACTTATTAAATTATAAATTAAAAATATATTTTTAAACTTGTATGCACAAGTAACTAGCAACAGCAATGGTAGAAAAGGCACAGAAAGGATATTCCATTTCCTTTTTTGAATTATTAGCGTTTTCCGGTTGATTGTTATGATTGGCGTGTGTTGATGTTGCGTTACAAAGATATTTTTTGTTTTTTCAAATTATGAAAAATAAAAATATAGATACTAATAATTTCGAAGAAGAGATTTCTCAGTTTTGTTGTGCCTGGAATTCATAAAGAAGCTCAGAAGTTTATGTTGAAAGAAACGTTTTATTTTTTTGTTGTATGTTTTACTTTTGAAAATTTATTAACATTTAAATCTTAATTTATTGTGCTGATTCTTAGTACTGATTTTTTGATTTATTATAGACCTAGTAAATAATTTAAAATAAGGGAGCATTAAATTTGTATGCACATGAATTATTTTCTCATAGATACTTCTATAGTTCTGTCTAAATAAATTGAAAGAAATGCATACCGTCATCGACTTTTAGCAATTCCGAGTAGTGGTTCTTACCTTCATTAGCTATTACTATTCGGAATTGGAACAAGTATTTCATAAAGGAGGCGTAAATTGCTACAGGATATATGGAAAACGAATGCTTGAATGCGTTGCTAATGTATTTTTAATTTCAAAGCTGTCATAAATTTTGTCATTTTAAACGTGAATGAGTTTATGCCTATACATTTGGTTTGAAAAATTGTGTAAATGAGAAGATTTGCACAACATGCTCAAACTAAAGGAAAGGACAGACATTACTTCAACAATTTACCAGGCTACGAGCTGCTACTCATCTTTCTGGTAATTACAGTATGCAATAAATATTTCTTTGACAGAGTTTGGCTTCGGTTTCTAACTAACTAATTTTTAATAAATATTTCTTTCGCTATTTCAATTTTAAAAATTTAATGTAAAATCGAACTTTGTTATCTTATTGGTAATATTAATGAGGTTTTTGGGAAATACCATATGCCCTTTTTCCATTAGTATTTTCCCTTTATACCGATTTTTGAAATTTAACAGGTTCTAGTGCGCCATTTACTGGTAAAAAATTTACTAAAAATACTTTTTAAGCACTATGAATTTTTCACTTTATAATTAAATTTAGAGAGATCCGATAATTCTGTCTATTTTCAATTAATTTATATACTTTTCAAATTCAGGCGAAAGGTTAAAATTTCGAACCAGAAAAATGACCAAATTTACTAACCTATGAAAATGTGAGTGCATGATTGCTTTGTTGCACTTCATCTTTTAGAATATAAAATAGAATTTCATGCCAAAGGCAACAATCTCAACTTTATTGCTTAGTGTCGTTAATTACAGCAATTAATATAATGGAGAGCAATAAGAACCTTCACGCTATGTAGATTCGATAGACCCCTAAAATGAGAATGGGATCTCTGCAATCAAAAAGTTCGAGAAAAATATGAATAACGAACTAGTTTCTGAAATTTTATTAAAATCGTCTGTCTCATTTCTATTTATTTGCATTAGCTTAGAAGCTTGGGAACATGGAGGGACTAGTCAGAGATTTTCGCATTTCTTCATGTTGCGTGAGTTACAATTTTCAATTTTATGCAAATGAAGATCACTTTCTGGAAATTCACCAGACAATTTGATATTCAAATCAAACATTTTACATATAAAGGGTGATTTTTTTCGTTCTACTTCGTTTTTGACGTTTATATTTCTGACAGTTCACGCGTAATTTTTGAAATGTGTCAAAGTTTGGTTTAATATTTCACCATGAATAAACTTACACCTCGGTGAATGGGCCTAAGAAACGCTGGATGAGGCTAATTTTTGGGTTAATGGATACGTGAATACGCAGAATTGCCGTATTTGGAGTGAAGACCAGCCAGATCCATTCAGCAGCTACCTATGCATCCCGAAAAATGCACTGGTGTGTGTCTGGTGCGGTTTATGGGCTGGCGGCATCATTGGGCCGTACTTATTCAAAGGCGATGAAGGCAGCAACATTATGATCAACGGAGAAAAGTAACGTTCGATGATAACAGACCTTTCTTGTGCCGAAAATGCAACTGTTGGCCTCGACCGACAGGTGTTCCAACAGGACGATGTCACATGCCACACTGCAAGCGAAACCATGCATCAATTGAGAGGCGAATTTGGTGAGCAGTTAGTCTCACGTTTTGGTGTAGTCAATTGGCCATCAAGATCGTGTGCTTTGACCCCGTTAGACTATTTTTTGTGGGGCTATGTTATGTCTCTTTGTCTATAGAGACAAGCCAAACATGATAGCTGCTTTGGAAGCCAACACCAAAATTGAACGCGTCATAGGTAAGATTTCAGCCGAAAATGTGAAAAAGTGTGCCAAAATTGGACCTTCATTCACTTTTGTAATATATCTGTGTTTTTTTGAATTCAAAAACCAAGCTCTTTAAAAATCACGCTTTACATAAGATGAGTCTTTAAATTCTTGCAATCACAATCCTGTTGCCTAAGTCGATTTCTTTTCATATCCGAACTCTCAAGTAGAATTTTGCTATGTAAGTGAAAATGTACATTGGTACATATATATATAAAATGCTTGTATATTAGCACATTCGTATTAAAAATAAGGCTTATGATTTGATTGTGTATGCCAAAGTGAGTGTTTTTAAATATGCCTCCTGCTAACTACTCTCCAGACAATTAAATGCTCACTTCACTTAACCATGAAAGCAACAATTACAACCAGAAAGTAAATATTAATCGTATTGTTTTTTTTTTTGCTCTTTGCCAGCATCATATATTGTAGTTTATTAGTTTATTGCTCTGATATTCTTTAAAGATATCACATACGCCTTTGTATTTATTCTAGTTTGTAGGTTCTTATCCTTAACTCAAACCCAAATCGAAATATACAACAGCACAATTCTGCTGATGTGGGTCACGTTCGACAAGTGTGGGCTCTCTGCAGCGCTGACAAAATATAAGAATAAAAGAACAAAATACCACACTTGGCGCCAGCCTGCATAAATCATGTGACAATACAGACACTTTGTTTTGAGACATTTTGTGGTTTTTTAAGGATTTTATTTTTCGGGAAAAATATTTCTGCGAATTTATTCAATTTACGCATATGCCGTGTGAGAAAATAGTACAGATGTACTTTTATATATGTAATACAATAATTGTATACCTTTGTTTTATAAGATTAATAATATATGTAATTCTAAAAAATCTCGCCATCACGCGCTTGTTGCCTAAGTCTTTTGTTTTTTTTCGTATGCGCACTCGCATACAGAATTTTGTATCCCATAATAATAATTATTTTTTTTTATTATTTTGTACAGCGCTCATGCGTGTATCACATTAATTTTCCGCTAAGAAATTATTCTAACCTTGACAGCAAAAATTTGTTGAATGCAAGAAAATTAACCCAGAAAAAAAGACTTTATTTTTGCTGTTGTTTTTTACAATTATTTAATGTTTATTTCTTTCATTTATTGTTTAATATTAACTTTGGCGAAAAAAATCAAAGTACAAGAGACAACCAACAACAACAAAAAATATAACAATTTTGTAATCTTTTGCAATGAAAATGTAAAATTATCTCATTGTTGCCACAAGACAATGGTTAAAATATACATGCTTACATGTGTACGAATGTGTATGAATATGCATGCATAAATGCATATTTGATAGGTGACAGGGGTGTGCGGGAGGAGAATGTGTAAATGCTCATAGTGCACATGTATTTAAGTTCATTGAATAAACTACATAGGCACATACATTTAAAGTCATACGACAAACAGCGAAATTAATAGCGGACAAAATTATGAATGAAGCATGAAACACACATACTCACATATGCACATAAAATTAAGTAAAAAAACAACAATCAATAATATGAAACCGAAAAATACAAGAAAACAAATAACGTCAACATGATAGGGCTTTAATGCTGCACGGTGGAACTTGTAAGCATTTGAAAGCTATAAAAATTAAGCAACAATTGCTGTAACCATTAGAGCATTCAGAGATTATGGGTGAAGGGAGTCCACAAATAACCTTTCAGTTCATGAAACACTAGTTATGGGATTCGCTTATGACTGTACTTTATATTGTACCATAACAAATAGTTTTTGGAAGCATGGATTGGAAACACAAAGTAATATCTGTAGTAATTACCACCTGGAAATATATAGAACAGTACCATTTAATTTATATACAGTTATCTAACCCTCATATAAAAGAATTGGGACCTTGAAATATAGCTGCTGAGCTAAACTAGCCAGAAATTAAAAAAATGATTTGGCAAATTAAAAAACTCAGTTTTTCGCTATATCTGATTTTTCTGAATAGCTCTTGAATCGAATGGAAACTTAAACTGATTTTGGTTGAACTGGCCTGAAAGAAAACCATGTGCTAAGTTTTAGTTTGAATTTTTGATACGTTTAATCGAATTGGTCATTTTGCTTTCCGATTTAAAATTAACTTTTTTGGAAATAAGTTTGATTCTTTCCTGACTTAAAGTTTACACTTTTTACCTCTTTCCTCTTTTGATTTCAAGCTCTTTACTCTTTCCAAAATAAATTAACTGTTTTGAAATTAAAGATTTTGTTACTAAATTGGTCCTTTCAAAATTCATATTGATTATTTTGAACTGAAACCATTCGACTTTACTGAATCTTGAAAATGTCACTTTCGCAAATCAATTTTACGCTTTTTTCAATATAATCTGAAAACGGTGGTGTAAAATTTAAAAAATATTCTACGTTATCCTTTTTAAAGAATATAGAAGTAAATTCTACGGATGCATCTATTAACAGAGCTCTTGTAAATAGAACAAATTTTATCAAAAATCAACAGATCTCATTGAGTAGAAAAGAGGGAAACTTAAAGTTAATTATGTGAATGAATGAGTTTACTAATTTTATGAATGAATTTGTCTGCTTGAATTAGGGAGTAAGAGCTCAGGTCGATATGTACTCGTATTAAATGATATATTAAGTCAGTCATCTAAATTGTAAGAAGCTTAAAACTTTTAACATACTTCTGGTAAAGTTATATGCCAAATACAAACAAAAATACTAACTAACAATACATAATGACAAATAAATTGTATGAATTGATATAATTTTCCAATGGTTGCACAAAATGAAGGAAATGACGAACGAAGCCATGCATGCGGGGCGGGCACATGGAAATATGAAAAATGTGCGCCAAGGTTAACTCAAATATGAATTAATATGATTTTAATAATAAGGCGCAGGTACATACACAACATTTATAACTTATATGCTTTTGTTTTGCAAATTTTTACAAATTAGAAGCTCAGATACTTAAAACTAAAACAATTCGTGGCATATGCATAAATATTTGATATAATTATTTCCATAAAAAAAGAAGAAAAATAACGAAGCTATTTTTATTTATCTAATTTGCTATCATTATTCTAAACCAAGTATATCTTGATTATTTTCTTTTTACTTAAATTTTCTTATACATTTATTTTTCCAAAAGCACTTAATTATAATTGGTCGCTTGTGTGATTTTCAGTGACACAGAAAATGCAATTGTTTATTATTATTATTAACTTTTTTTATTTAAGTATAAATACAGATTTTCTTTTCATTATTGTTATTGTTTTGGTAGTTGTTGTTATTTGCTCCCCATATATTTCAAGGTCAATGTAGGGAAGTTCTCGCCGGTGTTGTTGCTGTTGTTGTTGTTGTTGTCGCCATCTGAACTCCAGTCAGTCAGTTGTCGCAAAGTCACATTTAGCTGCTGGCGTTCAATTACGCTTCAGTAATTGTTCAAAGTATGTATTTTTTGAATTGTTTTTTTTTTTTTTTACTGAAAGAAACGAAAAGGAAAACGATTTTAATATTTAATAGTTAAATAGCTAATGAAAATGAAAACTAATTGCAAAGACAAAAAAATTAGTTTTAAATAAATTGTACAATGTTTGTTTGTATGTAATACAAATATATATATGTACAATATGTATACCTAGTAAACAATTTTAAGGTTAAGACACTAATTGCATGTATTTCGCTTTCGTGCTAATAGAGCTAGCTGTTTGTTTTCGTTGTTGTTGCTGTATTAGAAAATTGTTGGAGCGTTTTAATTTAATGATATGGGAATGAGATCGTTGAAATACGTTAGGTTTTTAAATTTTTTTTTTTTAATTACTAATGAACTTAAGTTTGATTTTTTAGATTTAATTGCTGAAATTGGAAATCTTTTGTAAGGAATGATATATATTTTCTAAACACTTACTTTACTTTACTTTTAATGGCACAACAGCCCATGGAGGGCTTGGGCCGAGCTTTTCGCATCCACTCATGTTATGCGTGTTATATTTTTACATGAATGGAATGGAAGGGACCTACAGTTTAATGCCGAATCCGAACAACGAAGTGAAAAGCTTTTCATAGGCAATTTTTACTCTTGAAGGTTTGTCATTGCCTGCCAAGAGGTGGTGCCGTGTAGAAAAATTATTTCTTCTACTTTTTGATTTTGCCTGTGCCGATATTCGAACCCCGGACACTCTGCGTAGCAGTCCAACGCATTACCTCTACGCCACAGCGACCACAATTTTCTAAACACTTTACTTACTTTACTTTTAATGGCACAACAGCCTATGGAGGGCCTAGGCCGAGCCTTTCGCATCCACTCATGGTGTGCGTGTTATATTTGTACATGAATGGAAGGGACCTACAGAGTAATGCCGAATCCGAACGGCGAAGTGAAAAGCTTTTTCTAAACACACTTTACCTTAAATTTGTTTTTTTTTTTTAATATTTAATATCTAACTTCAGGCTTAAATGTAAAAAAGGATATAATGCTTAAGATTTTAATGAGGTTTTAATGAGAAAATTCAGAGCAGCATTTCATCTTTTAAAAATTATCGTATAATTAAATAAAATAAAAAACTTGCTTCCAGATTTAGTTTTTAATCTAACAGAAAATCTTTGGCAACATAAACTAAATAGTTTAAGTAATAGCATAAATCAATTAGGAACCTCTAATCAAATTCACACAGTTGCGACAACATCAGCGACAAACAAACAAAATAGCCTACAACTCAAGTTTGTAGCTGCATAAATAAAAAAAATATATAATTTATGTATGTGTGTGTGTGTGTGTAGCTTAATAAAAATCTAAATAAAACTATTCACAAAATAAATCAAATTTGAATAAGTGCAGACTTTGCAACAAGCAACTCCACACCACAAACTAGGTAATAAAAAACTATAAAAGTCGATAGATAAATAAATAAAAATGTGGTAAATTAAATTAAAATGTGTGCAACTCAATTTTAAAATGTCTGTATATGCAATGATTTATCACTTAGGCATGCAAGCAACATGAACAGTAACAACAGCAGCAGCAACAAGCGCTGTGACACATTCGCTGTCGTTTCCCAAGTAGAAATTCATGAGTTCAGGCGTTAAACTACATTTAAAGTGAATTGAGATCGTAATATTCAAAGTAAGCTGAAAGCACAAACATCAACAGCAGCGCAAACACCAACACCACACCAATGTCTACCCCAGGCAGCAATAACATCAGGCCAACAGCAACAATTATATATCAGTTCAGAAAAAAATGAAAGAAATAAACATTTTGCATGCATTTGCATTTATTAAATATACAAAAAACTAAATTATTGACAAAAACTGTTTTGGCAGCCACTTTGGCTGCTCGAGCACACACACACACACACGAACTCACACTTACACATACAAAAGTGTGTAGCACATATATATTTTTTCGCTTTTTAAAGAAACACTTAAGAGCCCAAGCATTAATTAACATATGTTAACGAGTTTTATTATTACTTAGTTTTGAATTTAAGTTGTTGGTGCTTTGAATATGCCGGGCAGACTGACCTAAGGTGGGGGTGTTTTTTCCTTTGTTCATTTTCCTTGTACTTACTTATTTTCTGTTCTTTTGTAAAGTTTTATAATTTAATTAAAAATGCATTTTGTCATTTGTTTTTTATTTGCTAAATTTTTTGCAGTATTTTTGTACTGCATTTCAATTTTAAAAGTGCTAAATTGTTGCTTTTGTAGAACGAATTTATTATTATGTAATATACGAGCATGTAATTTATTTTTGTGTGCATTTCTTTATTTATTTTGTATGACTTGTGTGCGGGTGTTGTCAGAATGAGATCATATTACTAGTTAAATAAATAATCGTAACTCAAGCCATTGCAAATTTAGTTTGAGAAAAGTTTGTGGCTTAAGTCTTTTGTGTTCTTAATAGTGGAACTAATTTTTAATTTTGTTCCAGCGGATGGGTAATTAATATGGATAAAATAAAATGCACTAGTACTAAATTGAAGTAGAAATTGTCACAGCATATTGCATTGGCGAAGAATGCACATTGTTGGTATTAGCTTGCTTCAACGAGAGAAGGGCAACAGATATACATATACAAGTACTATCTCTGAAGGTATTTAGTTGAAAATATGTCTACTTACTGCAAAAATTTGTTAGCGAGTTAAACGCAATTCTATGAGGACTTAACAATTTTTTTTACTTTTGAAAAAAAGAAAAATATTTCCTCAATATCATTTAAAATTCCAGTAGCATTTTAAATGCTCACGAATTACTTGGATACTACAAAATCATGGTTTGTTTGTTTCTTTGATACTTTCTACTCTTTTTCGGTTGTTCACATTTTTTTGTAATGTTGTTGCTGTTGTTGTATGTATTTCAATAAAACAAATTTTAAAATTCAGTAGCAAATTGTTGCATTTGCGAACTAACTACATTAGTACCCACTCTCCTACGATATCCTATATTTCTCCAGTCCCCTTTGACAGTATAGGTAATACTTCCTAAAGCTCTGTATTTTCCGATCCCAGTGGTTAAAAATTAAGACTTTCGATAAATACAAAACACTTTGGTTAGACTTAATACTGCTTTATGAAAGTTGAGGGAAATTCCATCCAATATGAACACCCTGTCAATAAAATTTGTTTGGTAGCATATAAATTGCTCAGATTTTCCGGGCATAAAAATAAATGTGTATTTAGAGTACACTTTTAGAGTATTAAAACATGAGTTTCATTGCATTCAAAGCTGTGCATTGATGGCATCTCTCAGCTACCATTGGGACAATGGACATTAGCAATTGTAGTAGCAAATAGTAAAGATATTACAATAGCACAACAACATTAACGTAGACAATGACAACAACACTATCGTGCCGATATTGTATTTTTCTTGTATTTCTTTTTAATGGTTTTGAGTGTGTTTGCTTTTTTTTTTTTATTATGAACAGATGATGACGGTACTCTGCATTGATAAGGAAAGGTTCTATGCGTTTTAATCTAGCATTTGTCAAAAATTTCATTGTCTTGTGAAGTATTCAGTCACTTTGAGCAGTAACTTTTAAATGCTTCCCAAATTCGTTTATAAAGAATATATTCAAAATGAGCCATATTAGAGTTTTACTCATATGGTATCATCAGATTTATATCCTTTTTTATAGTAAATTATTTAAAATGAAACTGTTGCATCATATCATTTTTGCAAGAATTGTGAGTCAGTTTCAACTATTTTGGGGAATCTACTAATTGAAGTTACCTATGCAGAACTCACTTTAAGTAGTCGCCATGAGTCAGTATTCTCCGCATCAGTTACTATAGTTACTATTTTACTGAAGTTATTTTTTAAGGAATATAGAATCGAATATTAAGTCAGTTTTAGTAGTCACCATGAGTAATTTTGCACCTTTTTGAGGACTCACTTTGAGTCACTTTTATTCATTTCGATTTACCAGACCAGGTCTCTTCCTTCATTTATCTCTTTTTCTTCATTTATCTTTCTGTAGTCATGTATTTAAAACTATTATAATATCTATACACTTTTTATTCACTTTGGCTAGACACTTTTGATCGTATCAATTCACCAGATCCTTACATTTTCTTTCCTTGAAAGTAATCTGGAACATAAATGATATCTAGACTTTATGTTCCAGTGAGTACTTTTCATTTTGGGGAATCATTATGAATCACTAATAGCCACGACGAGCTTTGTTGACAGAGAAAAAGTCACATTCAATTTGGTTTTTTTTTTGGCAATTCTACTGAATATTAAAAAATCAATGAGAAGATACTCCAAATAATTTTAGTGGAAGTCTTACAAAAAGTAAGAGTTAACCTTTATAATGAACATTTCTAATACCTTAAACATTCGAAATATTCAAGAAAATATTAGTCTATTCTTAAAAAAAACAAAAAACAAAAACGAATATGGAAGACTCTCTTAAAGAAATCTACTTTTACTTTGTGAAATTTGTATGAATTACTTTCAGTCTTTTTTGACTACTCACTGTTAGTCACTATTATTCACTTGGTATCACTGTCATCTTGTATTATCAGGTATTTATATTCTCTTTCTCACTTTTCACTGACGTCATCTGTATAGAACCTGTCAATAAGTCAGTTAACAATGCATCAAGTCGCTTCAAGTTGGCACTTTTAACAACTTTAAGTGTAGTTTTAAGCCTGGTGAATATTACTCCAGAGCTTTCTCAATTTTGTAGACAATGCATATAGCGCACTCAGAAAGTCTTTGTCTTTCAAACCGAATTACGAGTACAAAGAGACACACTTCCATATTCGCCAAATTTGATTTTTCAATTCAAATCCAATTCAATAGTTGAACATTTTTGTCTTTTTCTGTCTCCACTTTTTCGTTTACTATACTTCTTATTTTGTTTTGCGCAAAAATGGACACTCAAATTAAATTCCAATTCATTGAAAAAGCGTGGATATAAAAAGAAAAATAGCAAAATAGTAGTAGTATGAAAGTATTTTAGTATTATTTTGTATTGGATTATTTTTTGTTTATTTTTACTTAGTTGGTTGGTTTTGGATTGCTAAAAGGCAGAAAAATTTATGCGTTGCATTAACATAAAACAAATTATTCCAACGTGACTTAACCATAAATGAATTGCAATTGCTGATGTTGTTGCAGTTGTTGTTGTTGGTATTGATATAGCTGCTGCTGTTAAAGAGGACGATTAGTAGTTAGCAGATCTTACAGTTTATAATAAAATTTGAATTGTATTAAAGTTTGTTTTTTAAATGATGGAACACAATTCTTTTTGTGAAACGAAATGAATGACATTATTTTGCAAATAAATATAAATGAGTATGAAAAGAAAATTTGAAATGTGCGAACAAATATGAAGGTTTAGTTTGTGAAAATATTTACTTCTTTCTATGAATTACCAAGCAGACCAATTCGGTCTCTTATCGTTTAAAAACCCCCAATCATGTTCAGGACATTTTTACCAAGCACAGTCCTCCTGGCACAGACTCCCTGAAATTTTTGTCTTATTCAAGGACTCCTCTTTTACAATAGAGAGTGATATCGTTAATTGCTATGAAAAGCTTTTCACTTCGCCGTTCGGATTCGGCATTAAACTGTAGGTCCCTTCCATTCATGTACAAATCTAACACGCACAACATGAGTGGATGCGAAAAGCTCGGCCTAGGCCCTCCATGGGCTGTTGTGCCATTAAAAAGTAAAATAAAAGTAAAAAAAGTGCGATCCTTATCCTGACAACTCACCAAATCCTTTCACATACTTATTCTTTAATTTCAGTCCTAACAAAATCCAATCGATCTCTAATCATAAATAAAAATGTTGTTTATAAATATATAAGTACATCCAAGGAATAATTTTAAAACTATTGTTTCAACCAATCTAAATAAAAAAATTCTTTAACATATATCCAATGCCACAGCGTAGCGAGACACGTTTCATATGTAACTTTCATGCACAACAAAATGTCTAATTTCTGTTATATCACCTTGTGACATGATATTCTGCATCACGTACGTCACGATATATATAAAAAAAAAAAAAAAAAAAATTTATACAAATCTCTAACCTATTGCAGAAGATACAGCAGCAGTGGTATTTTGTAACAAAACAAAATACTTTTGTTAACATTTTATTAATTTCTTTTTAGTTATTTGTTTATTATTTCTTTTTTTCCATTTCTATAATACTTACTTAATATTTTTAATAACGATAAAGTAAAACACAATACGATTATCTTCTTTTTTCCTTTGTTCGATTATGTGCTACAGTTGCAATGTAATTGTACATAATGTCGCATATGAGATTAAGAGGCAAGAGGTGAGTGGTATGCAACAGTTACTTGTGCAATTACGTGCAAGCAAGTTTAAATGTGGTCTTTAAAATAATGAAAACATTACGAGAAAAAAATTGTTTATTATTTATCATAGCAAATTAGTTGCATGTACTCGTACGAACTGTCATTGAGGTTATTGTGACAACGAACAAAGAAATAGTTAGTTATGTATGCTATGAATAAATTCAGGATGTTGCCAGCAAAAATATGTATCCAAATAAAGTGTGCACAATGAACGAGTTCTTTGCTTAAATCTTTTGTATAGTTGCAGATGATTTTCTTAAGTGTTCCTGTATTATTTAGTTATGTTATTTTTTCATTAACTTACGCAAACGTTTACTTAGTATACAGCATTCAAAATCGAAACGTTTGCTGTAAATTACATACAATAAAACAGGCACTTGAGATGTAATTCCCAAACCAAAATTGCACGTGTTGAACTTCTAGATCTACAAATGCAAGAAAATAGAGGAAGTGTAGAAAAAGTTTTCTTTAGGGAAATCTTAAAATGATACAACGCAAAGAGTGAACCGTGAGCCAAAACAATGAAGCCCCAAATTCTTTAATAAAAATATAAGAATTTATTTGAGAACACACAGCATCAACAACTCAACAATTTTAAACAAATAGTAAGAATAAATTCAGTAAAAAAAGGAAGAACGAAAACATTTTTTGAAGAAAAAAGAAGTAAAGTACATACTCGTATGCAGGAAAGGAATGAAATATATGCATAGAAGCCGCTAAAGATCTATCAGCAATATCATCATATTCAATATTATTGGCGTAGCTACATGGATGTGTGTATGTAAGTAATGCCGCTGTTAGTGCCGCCAGTGACGCTAGTGGCAATTGACACTTGAGCGAGTGCAAGAGCATCAGCAGGAATTGAATGTGGTGAAAAAATCGCCTCATAAAATCAATAAACTTGATAGCAAATTAAGCACAGGCGAGGTCGAATATAAAGTGTACTACATATTGTTACTACTATAGATAACCAGTGATGGGTTCAGAGGTTGGTTCAGGTTGAAATTCAGTCCGTACTGTATATAAAACTGAAATATTTTTAGACTCCTTTCTTTGTTATTGTTCTGAATTTGTATTAGTTTTCCGACTACCTTTTGTTCTGAGTTTCAGTTTAATTTGAGGGTTCATATCCTAGCACTAGAGTAAATCCTAAAAAAAAAAAATTAAAATAATGTTCTTAGTATGAAATATAATTTGGTTTGACCGTAAGTGGTTAAAATGTTGAGATATCACGTTGTGAAGGTGTTAATTTAACAAGGATGTATATTGTTTATAAGGTATGGCAAATGAAGTACAAAGTGTACATGCAGAGGCTCCAGACATTGAGAAATCCATTTCTAATATAAATATATTTTTTTAATAAAAATAGAATGTTTACGGTTCAAGATCTAAATGGCTTGTTTGCTGATGGTCTCGGTTCGATATCATACTTTTTAGATTCAGAACCGTCTGCAGTATCGGATAGTGAAGCAGCATCTTTGCTAAGTACATCCATTTCACTTTAGATCACTGTATTTATTTAAATTCTGTTCATGTGTTCAGCGGTTTTGGCTGGCCAAAAATGATCCAAAGGCTAATTTGAACCTAATTTATGGCAAAACCAAAAGGTTTACAATAGAACTAGCGGAGATATCAGAAATAAATTTATTGACCTTTAAAACCTCTGGATATACGATTTGTATTTCATTAGCCGTATCTCATAAAATATATATGTTTTGTTCAATTCTATTCTGAACTTTGTCTGTGTTCGGTTTTTTTACTCCAAATTTTGGTCTCTGTTTTGACCTGCTTTTAGTCTCAGTTTGATGTAAGTTTCGTACTTAGTTTTAGTTGTTTTTATTTGTTTATCGATCAGATTTATGGTCTAAGTTTTGTCTTATTTTCGTTGGACTTTTGGTCAGACGTTTTGTCCAATTGTTGATTTTCGATTTTTTCTAATTTTTAGATTAAATTCGGCCTGATTTTTGTTCTTTTTTTCTACTTTTTGGTTTGAATTCTAATTTGAGTTTTGTTTTCTTTTAGCGTGAATTTAAATTAATTTTTAAATTTTTTGGTCTGAAATTGCTTTTGAGACTGAGTTTTGATCTGAAGTATTTTTTGTTGCTAGTGTGGTTTACTCTATTCAGGAACTTTAGTAAGATATTTTTACAATCGACTATATATTCCATAAATCTTTGTTGCTGAGAACTTATCATTGCTTTCGATTATCAACTATTATGCTCCCAAATGCGTAGTCGCTGTGGCGTAGTTGGAAGTGCGTTCGCACTACGCACAACATGAGTGGATGCGAAAAGCTCTGGCTAGGCCCTCCATGGGTTGTTGTGTCATTAAAAGAAGAAAAGCTCCCAAATGCCAAATACTGCAGAAACCTTCTTTATATACCTCTTTAGTACAAGGATGAGTGCTGAATGATAAACCCACTGCTCTACCACAAATTAAAGATCAGGATCAGGATCAGGTTGTTTGCATAAATTTCTTCACTGGCGAAATGTGTGTCTACTTGAGACTGAGCGAAGTAATGATCGGAAATGGTCTGACATTTTTGTGCCATTGTTCCAAAATATACCTTGTACTATTTACTCTCAAGCCTCCATGGATAAAACAAAAATTCACTTGTACTTGATCTTGTTCAAAAATCCATTAGCTGATCAGGAATAATACTCGTACTCCATGTACACCGTAAGAATGTAGGGTATCTCACAATGATTGCACATAAATACTCAAATAAAGCAAATGTTTCAACAAGCAAACAACTTGTGCCAGCAGCCAGCTAGGTAGCCAGTTAGTAGCTAGCTAGCAAGCTACCTAGGCTCGCTACCATCAATATTCAATGCTGTTCTTCTCCTAATAATTGTGTAAACAATAATGATGCGTCTCAGGAGCGTCATACATAAAAGTAGTTACACACAAAAAGAAAACTAGAAGAAAAATCGCTAAACAGCCGCCACAGCGGCGTTATTCTTTTGAAATATTCCTAAAACTGTTTCTTATACTTACCTTCTTTCCACTACACACTTATGTACATGCCACAACAACAAAAGCGAAGTTAGGCTAATTTCTGCAGAGATTCGGCTGCTTGACGGAATGTAGCGGCATCAACAACAGCAATAGCAGCGAGCGAGCTGCATGCAATTTAAATAGTAATAACAATAATAGCAAATACTAATGGTGGTTAAACAAAAGCACAGCAGCAAAGAACCTTAGATATTTATGTATGTATGTATGTATGTATGTATGTACGAGTATGTATATTTGTACATACCTGCGCGCACATGTTCAATAAAATAAAATCATTTGTGGTTGGTTGTGTTGTTGTTCCGCAGTTGCGGTTGAATCTCATATACACAAACAAAAACGGAACTAGCGGGTAAATATGTGCACACATACAGGCATAAATATATACTTAGATACATATGGAAAAACTAAGAACTAAATGTTGGTGGGGTTCCTTAATTTATCACACATTAACGCACAGTGTGACGAATGTTTATTAAAGGGGATAAATATTTGAAACGCTTTTGGTCTGAGTCATGATTTGATTGAAGGGGTAGGTAGATACTAACGAAAGGTATTGTTGAAATCATTAACTAATACGAGCATAATCATTTAAATAATAATAGCTGTTAGTGTCAAATTTATATTGATAAAATGTAATGCTGCAATGAATCGTGGCATGATGCACCATATTGACATAGATATAAATCTATATCTTTAAACATACACATCGAGCCTTTTCTTCTTATTTACAAGTCATATGTGTACTCGGTATAGAAAGAAATTGGATAGAATTAGCTCGAAACCAAAGTTCAACTTATTTTACTAACTAGCCACACTGTTCATGTACTTATATGCACACACATGTTTGTATAAATATGTATGTATGTATGAAAAAAAGAAGCTTCTTTAACATGAACTTCGGCTGTTTCACCTTATTTTGCTACTGCTGCGGCTATGGCTGTTCTTGTTGCTGCTGCTGCTGCTGTTGTTACTCCTGCTATATTGGTAGTTGATGCTGATATAACGGTGCACTGCACTTTTAAGTCTAATATTTAATTAACGAAACATTTTGCCACCTTAAAGGAAGCCGCTTTAGATGCTGCTGGTGCTCAATGTGTGCTCAAGTGCATTGCCATTGTAAGTAAGTATGCACAGTATATTTGCCAATACGCTGATGTGCTGACGTTTTTAGATATTTAGAAAGAGTTGCTAATAAATTATATAATATAGTGCAATATAAATATGAAGTACCCGCATACACTCACATGCTCATTTCACACATCTAGGGTGGGGTGGTCTGCTGCATTTATTTATGTTTATTTATGACAGCTTCATATAAATATTGAAGTAAGAAAACGTAAATGGTGCTGAGTTGCATAAACTTTACAAAAAAGAAACATACGATGATATCCCCAAACAAGTTATCTTTAGGAATTAGCAAGGCCAAAGCCAAAGCCAAAGCCGAGAACGGTCGGCAAATACCTAAAAAATACAAATGCTACTTAGCTGGACTGAGAAGTGGGAAAACGCTAACGGTTACTTAGTTGATAAGAGTTTACATATGACTGCTCTCACTAGTACTGGTAGATAGGTAGATAGCTACTTCCCCATTTCTAGTTGTCCAGAAAGTGTTAATGGAATGATTTTGGTTTGATTTTGGCAAGAGCCGAAATGTGACAGAGCAAGTGAAAGAGCGTTCCTCTTTTTTTCAGGTCATTGCAGCTCCTGCGATGTGTATTATGTAGAATGAGGAGACTGGCCACATAGTTACGAATTGCCTAGTATCCCGTCAATACAGCAGTCAGCTTGGCTACGTCATATGGGGTATGACCAAGTAGGTTCCTGCTTCTACTGGGGATAGCGTCCATCTGCTATCTGCAAGGGTAACGAAGTAAGAGTGTATATCATCTCTAATTTTGCCCAGGGGAATTGCTTCTGATTACGCGTAAGTTATATCCAGAGCTGGTCTTTGACTCACTAATTCATTGGGTTTTTTTCTTTCCTTCAATGTTCCTGTCACCTGGAACCCAGTTAGGGCCGATATCAAGCCTATAACTTTCATTGGTGAATAACTCCCTAAATGGGATATATATCATTCGCTTACTATGCCCATGAACTTAACCACTTCCAACGCACTATTTGATAAGTATTTGTAAAAATATACAAAGATACAATAATGCTTTATATTTCCGGTAAATTTTTAACTTTTAAACCTCAGTCCCAGGATTAAATTTTCAAAACAACAATAATATAAATTCTTAACTTTTCTAACCTAGATAAATTATGAGTGTAGGACTCCTCAGCAGCACTTTCTATTTTCGTAGCTTTTTTTTTTAATTCACGGTCTCCTTGGGCTTCTACTTAGAAAAACCTTCAAATAACTTCTGCAGCTAATAGAGTTTGAGTGTAACCGCATTCAATCAACTTATGATTTTACACCTATTTCGTATTAATTTCATAGTGTTCAATATTCCTTGGTGATTATGACAAATACATATCAAGGAAAATAGAAGAAAAAGAAAAACCGTCATTAATTACACGTAATGCATACATCAAAAGGTGTTTTTGTAAGCTAAGTAAAAAAAAGATATAATTTTCAAAAATTAAAACGAAAAACGTACTGAGCCACTAAGCTGACATTAATATCTCTATTAAAAGTAACTCATTCTCACTACTTATTTATTATGCACTTCCGTCAGTTGACGCCTCCTAAAGCCAATGTACCGAAAAAGGCCGATAATACCAAAAAAAAACAATTTACCAAAAAATAACAAAAAAAAGGAAAGGAATAAGATTAAGAAACGTGATGTTTCAATTCGCTAGACTTTTGAAAAAAAAAAAAAACGAAACAAAAAACATTTAATTCCGGCGGAAATAATTCAAAAGCCACCATCGAATAACAAAAACAAAAAATGCATGAACACACAAACAAACACATAAATACGAATATAAAACAGTCATGATGAATGCAATTAAACTCAAAAATAAAAATTAAAAAGGAAACGAAACGAAAGAAATATTTCGCACGCCAAATACTCGTAAATAATTGCACTTTAAAGTGCCACCTTGAAATAAGAACACAAGATTAAAGATTGAAAGGTGCCATATCTACCCATATAAATCCATCTATCTATCTGACCTATCTACCTCAATTTGGTCCAACAACTCATTTTTTGTTTTTTGTTTTTGTTTTTTTTATTATTACCTTTCTTATGTATAGCAACTTGTGTGGCATCATGTATGGGAGTGTGTGGTTGCGTGTGCTTGTGTGTGTATGTGTGTTTGATATTAAGGGATGTACTGCGCCATATATAAATATAGCTATATAAAAGGTTTGATTGTAAATTGAGCAATTATTCTTGTTTGCTCATCATTGCCCTTTTAGACTGCGATTTATTTGATTTAATATTCTTTTGGGTTTAGTTTTTTACGGCCATCTGTTGCCATTTATCTTCGACACCGTTAGCGCCAACTGAACGAAGTCAAAGTTGACTGGTAGTTCTGCCACACAAAAACACAGAACGATGTGATTAATTTGTTGCTAATCACTCAAAAAATCCGAGGAAAAAGATTTAGCTGCTTGAATTTGAGGTTCGATTGAGTTGTTGCTTAAATACTTCGTTGCTAAAGTTAAAAAGACACTCACCCATTTTTGATATATTTTTCTTATACTACTATAACTTCTGTTGAGCAGTTAAAAAAAAAGTGAATTTATTTGAGGCTAATGGATTGATTACTCGTCATTTAAATGAATTGAAATTGCATCACCAGAGAATGTATTTTCTTTGAATTGAGATTTAAGGCGGAAAGTAGAAAATAATGTAATTAATAGCTGCTTCTATCAACTAATTTTATCAATACCCGGTAATTTAAATCAATTCTTAAGCCAATATAGTAGCATACTTTACATAGTTGCGTCTTGTTTCTTTTTTTCTCTCAGAATCATTTTGGCGTAGCTCCGTAGTCTCTGGCTTATCTCTTCTTGTCTGAATACTGCCATAATCCACAAAAGGGTTGCACTAAAAACTTTCGAAAAAGAGAAAATAAATTATATATTTTTACTTTTGATCATCAGTACCCAACGAAAGAACAATCATTCTATTTTTAGATAGAAAGGTCCAGAGAGTTGTGTAGGATTTATGTACCATAATAAGTAAATATTTCTATCTTTTATAAATAAAAGAAGTAATTTTGCCTTAGTATTAAACTTTAAACTTACTCACTGAATTCCATCAGCTCAATTTCCTGACATTTGACTCACCATAAAAACAAAATTTTAATATTTAACTTCGGAGCAATTGATTAGGATAGTGTTTTCCATTTACCGAAAAAAGACAACTTTGCTGTCCTTTTCAAATATTAAATTTCTTGAAAACAACGATACGAGTTGAAAAACTATTGAAGAGTAAATACGGAAGAGACGCATACCAGACATTATTTGAATGAATCTCTCGAACATTACATTAGACTGTTGGCAAAAATACTATAATTCATATTCCATCAGCTTGTTTCTAGTTCTCAAAACAAAAGACTTAAGCAAAATATAAATTATAATTATGTACATAGATAGGTATGACATTTTTCAGTAGATAGTTTAAATAAATTTTAATTTTAATTTTAATTGAAACATTATAAATATATTTAAATCACACACTATGCACCAAACACACTCTAAATATTTATCTATGTATGTATGTATGTATGGATGTAAGGTGATGATGACGTCTCAGCTGCTATGACTAGTTCCGCTTCTAATGAGTGAACAAAAAAATGGAAAATAATAATCAACGAGCCAATAATACAGAGATTTTCTCACGCTTATGCACTATGCATGCGCTGTATTACAACAACACCAATAATATCATCAACAACAATTGAAGCAGTAACAGCAACAACAGCAACGACAACAACAATATGCAACTGTTATTGTGAGCCGGAAATCGTTGCGGTCTATAGCAAAAACTGTTTCTGTAATAATAGAAATTTGCTCATAAATTAATAATAAAATTGCAACAAAAAACAAAAATAAATATTAAATTAATAAAAATAAAATACATAAGTACATTTAAAATTTGCATCATTTTCTTAAACAGAACAAGCACTTACACACATAAATACTTGTGTACGTACGAGTAAGTATGTATGTATGCCTGTGCATATGTTAATTCACACTAAAGACAATAAAAACATATTAAGTATTACTCATCATTTTATTGCGTCTAATGAACTTTAAGATATCTACTACATACTTGCACTGCACACACAGACTTACAACTAAGTCTACCTTGCCCATGACTATACTCGGACATATATTTTTATAGTTTATTCTAATGAATATTCATAACTCTTTTTTAATTTTTATTTTTCATGAGTTCTTATGTACTTGCTACCTTTGAGTTGAAAATAAATGGCTCATCTTTCTAATTATAGCTGTAATTTTCATGCACAATTTCATCTTAATATGTAAGAAGGTACAGTGATTTCTGCTTTATTGCGTTCCCAATCTTTTCCTCTCAATATTTTACTCTGCAAGTGCAAAAAGCCTTAGAGTTAGGTTAGATTCGAGTGGCTGTCCTATAGTAGGACATACTTACGCCAGAACAGTCCACTGTGATACTTAACACATAGTTGGAGGTACCGTTTAACTCCAGTTCCAAATTGTTATCATTTCGAGGTTCCCGGGTTAATTGCGTAGAAAATTATGAATTTTTATCGACACAATTAACCTGGGGTTTACTGTAGTGGGTTGTGAACTAATGTTAAAAGTAGTACGTCAAAAGGGTCAATATCAGGTTACATTTATAAGTGTTTATTGTTATTGTTGGTTGTATTGCATTATTGTTGTTGCTGTTGCTGTTGCCTATCGCGAACTTCAAGCCGGATTTGGAATTGCTTGTTGCAATTAATAAGTAAGTATGAATGTATATGAATGAATGAATGAATGAATATGAGCGTCTATGGATGTCTGAAGTTTCAAAAGAGGCGCTGGTTTTAATTGAATCCCATGCATTTACTTTGAATTCATTGGAAATTATTCGCACATTTTTTTCGTTCTTTTTAAAAGCATTCCTCAATAAGTACACAATTATTATTATAATAATTTTTTTAAATTTAATTTTTATTTTAATTTTAATTTTGCGGTTAACTAAGCAAAATCATGTCTATTAAGATCAGATAATAACAATTTCTATTGTTCTGTCATTAATATTGAGTATCGATTTCTACTGTGTAATAATAAACATACTCGTATAACTAATTGGTATTGGTTACAATTTAAATAGCAATCAGGTATTGGGGATTTTCTATGGGTAAAATAAATGATACCAATGGATTTCGGGTGAAATTTAATTTTATCATAAGCGGGAAAATATATGTATTTAGAATTAATCAATCAGTGAGTACATACGTAAAAAAAAATAATTCGAAGAAAAATGTATACGAAAAAATCCAAATAACTTAGTTGTTACCTAAATCCGTGAGATCGAGCTATATACAATAGGGGGATTCTTTAAGGCTAGCATATATCTTTGCACGGTGCGGATAGTTAACATTCTATTTGGCTAAGTTTTGCAAATCTGATTCTGATTCATATACTTGATTTAGAGAATTATTAGAGATAATAATTGACACTAATGTGTCAATCTTGAGGTTCTGCTGTGCACTTTTCTTTGGTTTGGACTGTCACTTACAGCAAATATTCAGAAAATTAAACTTGCCATCTTGGTTCAATTATAGGTTCCTACGAATTTATGTCCATCTCATGATTGAAAAATATGAATGTGAGTCGGCATACCCAGTTTTTAGTTCAGTTTCTTCTCTTTTTATATTGGTACTTACTATTAAAATCTTAGTGTATACAGGGGAGCAAAGGAAACAATTGTTTATACTTACTTGAGAACGGCTATGCTGAAAATCGTTTATATATTACTTCTCTATTCGTTCCGCACCATAGGGGCATTATGTTACTGTATTTAAAATATTTATTTTTTTTATTTAACTTTGAGATTGAAGATTTTGAAATGTAAAGAAATTGCAACTCGGAATTCAAAATATATAATTCTTTAGCCACATTTTAAAAACTTGTCGCATTTCATAAATGTACTTTGACCCTCGACTTCTCCTCTATATCCCCTCTGCTCATTTCCTATCTTTCTCTATTCCTCTTTTTTACTATCCCTCCTCTTTCTCTCTATATTTCATGCTCTCCATACTACTTCCTTTTGCTACCTCTGTCACCACCCTTTATCACCTTTTCCGTCACACAACATCATGAAAGGATGCATCTCAACAGCATTCGCCACCTCACGACCTTACAAACACAATAAATTGATTTCGAGTGTTACAAATCGGCCCTGAAAGCTGACACGAAGAAGGACTCACACAAGCGCTAAATAGCCCAATACTATTCTGGGAAGCCCCCCACCAAATCCTTGGGCATATTAGATTTTTAACTTAAAAGATGGTCCATTTTACGGATAAAAATTTAAGCTTTTCCGCAAAAACTACTTTTCCATATTTTCTAAAATTTGTTCTTATTTATTTTTTTTTACTGTACTTTGCCTTGAGCTCAAGTTGTGCTCTATTAATCATAACCTATTCGTGATTTTGTCCAATTTGGCTATCAAAATTTAAAAGCGGAAAGAAGAGAAAGAAATCACTTGCCACAAATCTAGAGTGCATACTTATGTACATTTATACACATGAATGTATGTGTAGATGTACTTATGTATATATATATGTATGTATGTAGGTATGTAGTATATCTAAAATAATTGATATAGGTATAGGTATGTAGGTACTCTCCATTCGGAATTTGTTTGGATACCGAAAACAGGAAATAAATTAAATTTGGATGTGTTACACTAAAGAAATAATAATAATAAAAATTAAACTAAAGTGTACCATGAGAACTTTTTCCAACAAATTAGCCGGGAGTTATAAAAAAAAATTTATTTTGCGGCTACTTCTATTACTGTGCTACTAGTTACTACATTTTGAATGAGTGTGTGAGTGCTACCGTGGGAGCTTTCAATCTATACTTACACACTCAACTACACTTTTACACTTTACACGTATGCTACACTGCTACGAAAAACTTCCGCTCTAGTGAAGAAAACTTCAAAAAACCAACGAGAAAAAAAAGAAATAAAAGACAAAATTAAAGAAGTAAGATCATTTCCAAAGATTCCATTTTTATTCGTTTGAAATTATATGAAACTGATGTTGTTGGTGCTGTTGCTGTTGCTGTTGGTGCTTTTGGTATTGCTGTCGCTGTTGCGTTTACTGACATGGCGTGACCACATGTGTTGCCTGCACTAAATATCACAAATAATGTTTGTTATGATGTGGTGCGATAACAGATGACACACAGCGTTTTTTTCTACTCTTTCACTATTCAACTTCCACTTCATTTCATTCTTCTTTTACTCGTATATGTATCATATGCATTTGCTTGACTAAACTGCGAGTACCCACTGTGCAATTTCGTTGTAAAAACGCAATTTTGTTGTTGATGTTGTTTACACCACGAGTGCATTATTTGTGAATTGACTTTACTTGGTCTGTCTTGCTGATCGAAATCTTTTTGCAATTTTGCTGTTGTTCCGCGAGAGCAATAAAAGAATTATGGCTGTCATCAGTGTTGTTGCAATATTGACCGTAGATTTTGACAACGAAACAACAACAAAAAATGCAGTGGTGGCAAAACCACAGGAGGTCAATATGTGAATTCAAGAGAACCCAGCAATCATCGAAATTTAGTAGGACCTTATAAAAGTAATAGCAATCAAAAGAATATTGTGAAAAATCAGAATTGAATCTAAGAATGAGTCAATGATGGTTCTTAAAGCTTTGAAGCACAAAGATTTTTGCTCGAGAATAATGGAATTTCATCAGTTAGAGTCAGAGAAGCATACTCCTCAGCCTAAAATGGAGCATTATCTTCTGTGTCTAATTACGATTCCAAGGCAACATTTCTTACCCTTACAAAACTGATTGCAGATACAAGAAAGCTTTTAAGAGTGGGAAAGGACTTTTCTAACTTCTTCTGCAGCATTTAAAGTACATTATTTGCTATAACCAGCTGTTACAATATTTTGCTGGGAATAAATCCAAGTGATAAATCCACATGAGAGTGTGAGAGAATATTTTTATTTTTTTCCTCCAATCAAAATCAACAAATGAATAATGAATGGCAGATTTGATTCCGAGTATTGTTCAGAGTTGAGGTGACTGGCACAGAGTGATAGAAAAAAGTGTAAAGAATAGCTTTAAGGGACAAATTTTCGAACCAAATTGTGCAGTGCTGGATCGTTATTTCGGTTATGTGTAATGAGTTAAATAGGGCTGTGTTGTAGTACTTATGATTGCATTTTAAGGTAGATATAAAAGTAAATAAAACACTTGTAGTTTAAAGTGATTGCATATGGGATGCTCTAAAATCATTATTTACGCTGCAGGAAGCATCCCGAAAATGATCTACATCATTGAAGGGCACTCCCTGGCATCCCGTTCAGTACATAGAGCTTTTCCCTCATGTTTTCACATGTGCTGTTGTGCTTTTACACCGATGCTAGCAATCGTTCATACGCATCGGGAAAGCTTCCTTAAGATGCACCTTGACAGCGCTGACTTTGTTCATTTGTGGATCCTTTAAGCATTCATCTGTAAGCACTCAATAATTTTCAAAAACAGAACTCAATTTGCTATATTTGGTCGCCGTGGCAAAATTTGTTTCCAAAAATTGCTCAGAATACAAATAATAATAATTTTTACTAACCTATGTTTTGTATGCTCCATACTCTCTAACTGCCATACTCTCTAACTTCCATACTCTCTTAGCTCTGTTTATAACCACTCTTCTTGTGGTCTTTAGGAGAACTCTTTTAACACTTCTGGAAAGCTTGATGTTAGCACATAAGTACTTCCTGTGGCATGCAATGAAAAACGAATATGAGCTGTAATATAGAGAAAGAGCGCCAAGTGGGAAGCGCTTCAGTGTAGGCAAATAAGCCAATTTCCATTGGCGTAGCAAGGCATTCAGTCGATGTGAATGCACTGGGAGAATGTTTAGTATAAAATGGAAAATATAATGGAGTGACATTATTGATCGTGTCATAAAGAATATTTCTTAACAAAAGAAAAATCACCATTCATAGCAATTTTTCCAGTTTACAACAGGCGGTCAATTCTCTCTCGTATCGAGCTCTCTTAGCGCTTCACACAGACGCACAAATTGGTTGTGTCTGTTTTGAATAGCACTGCTCTCATTGTTGCGTAGTCCCTTGCATGTGAACCTAATTGGGGTGTTCACAAGATGTTTTATTCAGTGTCATATGCTCTCAAATGTCGTAAATTCGCTTATACATAATTTTACGACTTTATAACAATACGACAAAATAAGACACCTTGTGCTCTAATGTTTTTGAGAATCGCATTCAAAATACATACATATAGTATATGCAAAAAGAGCTCAAATTTTTAATATCAAACAAAATGGCACCCAATTCGCATTATAACATTACTTTTGCGCCACCTTGTACTCTCAATATATCGGGCTTGCTTACTCTGTGATGAATAACAATCTCAAAGACCCAATGAAAATATTCCAAATTCAAGACAGATAATTCAACAAAATAGCTCCATTAAATGAATTAATTTTAAGTACACAATTTTTTTCAATTATATTTAATACGATATAACTTCATCTAAATATGTATCGTTTTATTCGTTACATATGTATGTATTTGTATGTATGTACTCGGTATCAACATGGTACCCATAATACATGAATAATTAACTTCACCCTCATTGCACTCATAAAGAATTCATGTCAAGCACTCAGACCTTTTTAAAAAAAATGAAATATATACGAAAAAGAGATAAAATTTATATAAAATATGCGCTTCAAGTCAAAACGTCTGCCACATTTCCTTTTCCATAAAGTAAAACAGCAACAAAAATACTCAAAAAACGAAATAAAATAATTCCACACTAAAGTAAAGTAAATCATTTTTTAATTTATTGTGCTGCATTGCCATATCGACTATACTATACTTTTCTCCTTTTTTGATTTTTTGTTTTTTAGCTACCTATCCATACATAATTATACATATGTACGTTAATAAAAGAATTACTTAAATAAAAAATTGTGTATGCCTGGCGCATTTGTTTTATAAAATCCATAATTGGTTCTACTGTGCTTACGCACAATACACTCGTTCATACACTGCGAGAGAAGAATTAGTAAATTCCATTAGAAATATGGTATATCTTGATTCCATCTAAAATGGCTACTATTTTCTGATTTAATTTGTATGTAAACAAAAATGTGGTCGCTGTGGCGTAGTGGTAGTGCGTTGGACTGCTATGCAGAGTGTCCGGGGTTCGAATCTCGGCACTGGCAAAATCAAAAAGTAGAAAACATAATTTTTCTATACGGCACCACTTCGTGGCAGGCAATGGCAAACCTGCAAGAGTAAAAATTGCTATGAAAAGCTTTTCACTTCGCCGTTCGGATTCGGCATTAAACTGTAGGTCCCTTCCATTCATGTACAAATATAAAACGCACAACATGAGTGGATGCGAAAAGCTCGGCCTAGGCCCATTATGGGCTGTTGTGCCATTAAAAGTAAGTAAAGTAAAAGTAAACAAAAATACTTATACAAATTGAGTAGGAAAATATGTAAATTAAAATCAAAAAAATCATTTCTACAATGCAGTGATCAAGATCATGCTTTAATAGTTTTAATTTCTTCGACCGTTAAAGCAATATTTGATACCTGTACAACTTTCGGGATCCACATCATCCCTAAATAATTCCCCAAGCACAATGGGCTACATAGCTTGAGCACTTGAGGAACTGTCCTGCACTCGTAAGTCAGGTTCTCGGCCTTCTTCACATCCATCCATCAAACCCTTCCCCCATAAGGATACATAAGCGACCCGCAATATTAAATATACATTTTTGATTCTAATGTACTTTTTTCAAACAAAATGGAAATACATGCGTGGTTAAGATTTTTACTTATTAGAAATATTCTTAATACTTAACTACTTACTAAAGTAAAGTATCCTCAGTGTACCTTCACAAGCATGTCTTCTACAAGTACCTACATAATGTCATCAATACTTTTTAAATAAAAGGAAAACCTGGTAATATTAAAGCAGCCCATTATGGCCAACACTTTAAGCCACATATGTCGCATACGAGGCATTGACCCACAGATTTAAAACGGCAAAAAATGACTGACACTCGAACAATATTGAATGATGATATATTTTTGAAATGAGCTCATTTGTGCCCTATTTGTTGCTTAGTTGGTGGTAACTGGTGCTGCTGGGGGGGCTGCTCCTCATCGAAAATAGTCAGAGCGCGATAGTTTTATTAATAAAACAAATATCAATATTTGGAAAAAGAATCAAATAATTACAAATTTTTTTTTATGAAATTATATAGTCGGTATTTATGTTACTTGTTGTACGTGATTGGATTTTTTAAAAAAGTTAGTTTTGTGCGGTGTGCGAAAAACTTTTATAAATATGTATGCTATAGTTAACATATGCATGTGATATTAGATAGTATTGGGAAAATTAATATGTAATATTGTTGAAATTGGAAGTAAATCATGTAAAATGATGACAGTTATAAGAAGTAAATTGGTTCAAATAACCGTTTAGTTTATAACGTACATATGAACATATTCAAAGTTTTGGTAATCGAATTCCGATTTGATTGATTTAAATTTTGTAATAAATTGTTATGCGGTTTAGATTGTAAACTAACCAGTGATGACTTAATTCTTTTTATATTTAGTAGATTGAACCAGTTGCTTTGATTTAATTTATTTACAGTTGTAACGGTTGCTCAAAAAGCGAGACTTACTGATTCTATGGTTATAACGACTATCAAAAGTAAGCCATCTCTTGCTTGTTTGTTTGAAGTGGTGGTTCAAACAACGAAAACCATTAGTTTGGATGGTAGTGTTCCCAACTCCAAAACTTAAATTTTCGTGACTTCGCTGTTAAAAATATGGGATATTGCAAGAAAATGCGTGACTTTTTTGAAACTCAAATACCATAAGTACAGATAACTTTAATTGGTGTTCTCACCCAAAAATACAAATGCTTAAAACATCTGTTATCATTCGTACGCCGCAACAGTCATAACCACTTCGATTTTTAATCTTAATTTGGTATGAATTGCTGACTGATTTTTATCGTAAATTGCTTTAAGTTTTGGTGGAAATTTTATTCGATTTTTGATGTTATTTGGATTGGTTTTTTATCTAATCTGAGCTTTTGGTTACATTTTAAGTATGAATTTGTCTTCACTCTCTATTTGAATATCAGTTTAAGTTTTGGCTTAAATTTTTATCTGCTACTCGTCTTCCCTATTTGGGCTATAAAATTCGAACAGAATTTGGTATAACTTTTAGACGAAAGGTCTGCGTTTTCCTCTGAACTTGCGAATAATTTGAACTTTTTCTCTGAACTTTATTAAATTTTGATCTGAGTTCGAATTTAAGGTTAATTTTGATCTATTTCAGATCGGAATTTAATATAAATATGAATTTTGCTGTTTCTTTCTTTTTTTGTGTGAAATTTTGCTCTTCTTTAATCTAGTTTTTAGTCTAAGTTTTATCTGACCTTCGATTTGAATATCGATTTGGAGTTGGGACTACTGTTGCGAACTGCGATTGGTGGAAAGAATGTATACTATTTTGAATTGCTATACTTTTGACGACTGAGGCAAGTTCCTCGAACTTGAGAATTAACATAAAGTATTCGACAAATGTGGTATGATTTGACTTATGTACTTTCAGCAGACCGAGATTCAATTGTAGTTAGTGTAACGCTCTGCTAGTCTGCTAACTCGATTCATCTTAAATTTTCTCTTACAACCAATTTATTTTATTTTTATTACAGATTGTTCTTAGTGATATGAATACTAATTTAGCCTGAGATTCATGGAGATCAGAGCACGTCTACGAACCAATCAACCATTGGTTGCGGAAATGTTTCAGGCACTTTCGTTACTTGAAAAAGTATTTTAATTAAAAATCAACTATCATACTTATTATATTAGATAATTAACGGCAGTAATGGGAAGTAAGAATTTAGTGCGAAAATACATTTTCTTAGGCTTCTCTAACAATTTTTTTTTCGTAATTTCTTTTTACTATCAGTAGAATGACTTGAATTCATAAATATTTACATAACAATTCAATGAAAAGCTTTTATTTATTTTTCGGCATATCATAACCAACCACACTCAACTCAACCGCTCACGTTTCGTAGATAAACCTCACACTTCCCTTCAACGATTTTTCTAAAGCTTATTGGAAAAGTTTCTTACTTAAAAAAAATTTTTCATATACTAAACATTAACCTAAAAAATATGAATAATTTCTAAGTAATATTTTTTTAAATTTACAAATAATTTTCTTTTTCCAAAAACATTATCCAATTCCAATTTCCTGTCATAAATTTAATTGCTTAACACTGTTGTGGAGCATATAAAGTATACTATAACATTGATGAGCCTCACCAACACTACCAGCCAAAAACAAGTATTAAAAAAAAAGCAACGAAATTCTACAATTCATCAAAAGATACGAGCTACACATTTCGATAACGCACCCAGTTAACATTAAGGACGGGCAAACGAGGTACATCGAGCAGGCGGTCAGGTAGGCAGGCGGTCAGGTAGGCAGGCAGGCAGGCAGGCAGGCAGGCAGGTATACATGCACATGCGCTCTGGTGGTTGGTGCATGAACTAATAGGTTCATTACCACTCAATAAAGTCACGTCATTACAAGCTGTCAATAATACTGACAGCCGAAACAAAAGTACGCACAAAAGAACCAACCACACCAAACCACCAGTCGGAATACAAGTAATAAAAAAAAGCTTCCATAAGCCTATTGCATAAAAAATAACATTAGCCTAAATGGCGCAAGTAAGTTTCGTCTACCTTTTTAAAGGCTCTTCATCACATTCACTGACAAGAAATTAAAAATTCTTTAGAAGTTTTTCTGTTCTTTTCAATGTTTTTATGCAAAACTTGTTTAAAAAAAAGCAAAATATTCATAACATATGCACATTTCACAATTAATTGAACTTTACCGCTTTTGTGGCCAAATAAAAAAGGGTTCTCGGTTCTGGTAATGCATCCATAAGTAACCAGGGACCAATGACTATTATCTATACATTTAGTTATTAATACTACGTAGCAAGTGTCGGCCCATTTCAAAGGCAGTGAGCTTAATTTTTTGTTTTAACTGTAAACAGCTTTGATGATTGACTAAATTTAAATGGAAATACAATTTTATTTGTTACTTATTTATTTTTCTGATTATTGGGTGGGTTCTTGATTAAAAATGTATTAATAATATCATATGCTAAAGAGGTTTCTTTCACTGACTTCGATCACTCCCTTTCATCGATTCATTCATTCAATTAAATTTACTCATTATAATGCATTTATATGCATTTCAAGTATTTAAAAAAAATATTTCATAGTAATTTATGTGGAAATTAAAATTGTCGCTCAAGCTCGTAAATGATATTTAGCGACAGGAAATGGAAAATAAATAATACTAGATATAATTTTATTGTATTATATTAAGTAGCTCAGTATTTATTTCATAATTTTTATCAATAAGTTTTGATATAACTGTGATATTTACGGAATTTATTCAACTAACTTAATTAATTTCTTTCGAAATATCATTCGATGAAACAGCAGATTGAAATGGGTTAATTCAAGAGCAATGATCATAAAGACGTTTTAACGATATAAATAGTTAGGTAACCACTCAACACTTACCGAGCGTAGATCTAAGTAATAGCACAACAACCCATGGAGGGCATAGGACGAACTTTTTTTTCGCATCCACTTATGTTGTGCTTGCTATATTTGTACATGAATGGGAGGGGCCTACAGTTTTAAGCCAAATCCGAACGGCGAAGTGGAAAGCTTTTCATAGGCAACTTTTACTCTTGTAGGTTTGCCATTGTCAACCAAGAGGTGGTCTGTGTTTTTTCTACTGTTTGAGTATGTATGTGCCGAGATTCAAACCCCGAATACTCTGCGTCGCAGTCCAACGCACTACCACTTAGCCACAGCGACCACTAATGCTGGTCTCCATAATTTTCGGAGCCTAACGGAAAAAATAAATAAACTTTTGCCAATTTTATTGAAAGTCCCCACAAAATCACCCCTAGGGGAGATTTTGTGTAAAACCCCAAATATGTAAACGTTGATGGAAATCGTGCATATCTCAATATTTTTTTATGATAACTAAGAAAATTTGTTAAATTACACGTGGTTCGCTTTGATATTCGATTATTCAAGATCGATTAAACATCGTGCATATTTCTGAAAAATATCAAAAACACTTTTTGCATTTTGTGATTGTGCATATTTTTAACTTTAACATATAGTTGTGAATTATTGCGAATGCAATATTTGGTTTTCTTCATGTTTTTAAAATAGGTAATGAAAATATTTGTGGTTGAAAATGTGAGAGAATTTAAATCTTATATAAAAAAAAAAAAAAATGTTACAGTTTTAATGGAATCCTTATATACAGGGTGTTTTTTTTTTGAAGTGTGGTTTTCAAGAAGAAATAAAACGTATATAATTTAATGTTCTGGCCAAGAATTTAGCTTTAGTATAAAGATAAGGATTTGCCATTATGTTTTAAAAACGATTTGGGGCAAGTGGCTGCCGCGGCTGGTTCGAATAAATTCCAGCCGAGAGACCCAATTTTCGACCAATTTTTGCAGCAATTGGGGCCGTATTTCAGTAATAACGCGCCGAATATTCTCTTTCAAGGCGTCAATCGTCTCGGGCTTATCTGCGTAGTCAAGCGACTTCACATAACCCCACAAAAAATAGTCCAGCGATGTGAAATCGCACGATCTTGGAGGCCACGCCACAGGCCCACGACGCGAGATAATGCGCTCACCAAAAGTTTCCTTCAATAAATTGATTGTGATTGTTCCGTTGGCATGTAGCGATGTCTTGTTGGAACCAAAGGTCGTCCACATCAACATCCTCCAATTCAGGCAAAAGTCATTAATCATGGCTCTATAGCGTTCCCCATTCACTGTTACATTGTGACATTATGACCGGCTTCATTTTTGAAGAAATATGGACCAATGATTCCCTCTGCCCATAGAGCACACCAAACAGTGACTTTTTGAGGATGTAACGGCGTCTCAAAAATGGCTTGTGGATTATGATCAATCTAAATGCGAGAATTTTGCTTATTAACGTACCCAACGTCTCCAACCGAAAGTAAGCTTCTTCGCTGAACAAAATTTTCTTGTGAAAATCGGGATCGAACCGAACCATAATAAATTTGCACTATTTGCAAACGTTGTTCAGGAGCAAGTCTATTCATTATGAAATGGCAAAACAAACTGAGCATAAATCAAGTGACAGCTGTCAAAAACACCAACTCCGAAAGAAGTATTGCCAGATTGAAAAGCACACTTCTAAAAAAAAACACCCTTTACGATTTCTGCTAACGGTGTAATTTCCATATGCCGAAAGTTTTTGGTTTGATTATGTGTAAATACTTTGAAAAACTATAAGCTTTAAGCCTCATTCACATATTTATTAATTTATCACATCCTACGTGCATATTTGTTAACAATTCATGCCCATTTAGCGAGGAAGTTTTCTCCCTCTCCTTTACATCTGCCATCATTCATTCAAATGCCAAAAGGCGTATTCAGTAATTACAGAAATTTGCATTAAATTTGCAAATGAAATGACAAAAATTTACGTAAATTTATTTTTTGTTATTTCCCCCCCCCCTCTCCCCCTCTTTTTGGGTAATTTAATTTCGCTTAAGTATACGTACGAGTTTATAGAAAAGGAAAATCGGGTTAATCACGATTTCATTGTAGCGTATTTCGTAAAAAACATAAACAATCGAAATCAACAAAAAAAAAAACAATCAAGCTTAAGCATCTCAATATCTGCATATCGGCAGCAACTACTTAAAAACGAGGTGCTTCAGTTGAACACCACCAAAAATGTTGGCCCTACTCTTGTCGCTGCGCTACCTAGCCCCTCATGTTGATGGCTCAACAAGCTTTCAGCAATTGCAGTGAATCAACTGAATTGGCAGGCACCAGCACAACAATTGAATATTTATATTGTGGTATGTAACTTTTATTTTAAGTTTTTGGGTGGCAAGCTTTACTTTTTTGTTACTTATCTAAATTTTTGTGCGAACAATGATTTAGTTTATTAAATAACAAGGTTTTTGAGATTTTTTAGTTGTGTTTTTAGTTTATTTTCATTGTATTTACTTTGATTTGTTATTAGTTTAACTGTAGCTAAATAGGCGTGGGAAAATATGCATTTATAATAGCAAGCAAAAACATAGCGATTGCTGTATACTTTATAAAAGAACTAGTACTCCAAAAATATTCGTTTAAATTTATGTAGTAGTGTTATTCAGAGCCAAAGTTGCAAAGAGACGAATAGTTGACCTTTATTATAATAGGGTCTCCACAAATCATTCATATTACTGTGTACTGTGTGTAATCAGTCTCCGAGCAGTTGCGCTTCGGTCAAACATATTAACAATTGCACGAGTGTATACGAGTGTATCTATAATTAATTTATTACAACAAAATCAATTACTGCATCTTGCAATGCATCAATGACACTCAGCTTAAAGCTAGAGACAGAAAAACAGAAAATCAATTTGCCAGCTGCCAAAATTGGCAACTTGTTTTTTGTGCAATTTTTCTTCCTTTTTTATACTATTCATTTAAATAATCGGAATACTATTATTATTAATATTATATTAAAACTAATAATAAAAAAGAATTAAAATAATAATGTATGTATATAGAAAAAAATAATAATGATTGCCATCGCCGATGATGATATCATCTTCCATTTGATTCTGAGCTCATTAACTTTGTTATTGTACAATATTCTGGTTGTTTTTTTAATTTTTTTTTTGGTATGTATGTGCACAGTAAAAGTTGTAGTTGTAGACTACAACAATTTAATGTTTTAATCAACAATGCAAGTAAATATGTGTAGAAGACACAGCTAGAATGTTGTATACACATACTAAATTTACTCTTAGCATAGTATTCTGTTTGATAATTTTATTAGCTAATTTAACATATACCCCATAATATATTCAACTAAGTACACTGAAAAAAAAATTATAAGCAATTTTTAGTTGTTGGGAAAACACTAAGTAAATAAATTAGGATTTAATTGGCCTAGGCCCTCCATATGCCATTGAAAGAGAAAAAAGAAGTGGTAATTTTCCATGGTTAAAAAAGGTTCCACAATCTCAATAAAACTTATCTGTATCCTTCTATAGTTTTCATATATTGCTACTTTTCGATAAGTTATCTGTTCATGCCGCTGCACATATAGGGCCCTGGTTCGCACATTCATAACTCAGTGCATCATAAATACTATTTTTGATCCACGTAGGTTGATTCTCATAGATATTTCAATGCATAATACGAATCCAAAAGTAGATTTTATATATCACACAAAGCTTACGATAAATTAAACACAGATAATTATCAGAAAAACTGATTTTTCAATTCCAAATTTCTCGTCAGTTACAAAACTATAAACTTTAGGTTACATAAAATAAGTAAAAGTAACTTACTCAAATAATTTAAACTTCCATAGTCCATTAAAATGTTCCTATGTGTGGCCCCTTGAGTTTTTGTCTGTTATATCTATAATAAACCACATTTGTCTTCTTTTGGTTCTTATTTACTGAGTTTCCCCTAACTCTATTAATTATGACAGAGTTTAAGAATTCCACATTCGCACTGGATATGATGAACAATCTCAATTTCTCCTTCATTTTTATTACCTTTAGACTTATGTACTTACTTACTTATTATGTACTACGCTGTGGCATAGTGGTAATGCGTTGGGCTACTACGCAGAGAGTCCGGGGTTCGAATCTCGGAACAGTCAAAAAGAAAAAAAAAAGTAGAAAAAATAATTTTTCTACACGGCACCACCTCTTGGCAGGCAATGTCAAACCTGCAAGAGTAAAAATTGCTATGAAAAGTTTTTCACTTCGCCGTTCGGATTCGGCATTAAACTGTAGGTCCCTTCCATTCATGTACAAATATAACACGCACAACATGAATGGATGCGAAAAAGCTCGGCCTAGGCCCTCCATGGGCTGTTGTGCCATTAAAAGTAAAGTAAGTAAAGTACTACTCTAGTCTTCGAGGTCATTGTTCAAAATTTGGAAGTACCCCACTTACATAGATGTCGAGCTGATTTCTAAAGCTCGACTTCTAGGGCCTTAGAAATCTGTTCTGTTCTGTTCACAAAAGATTTTTTATTTCGTTCTATGTTTTGTTTCTTGATCTAATTTCCATTTCTTAGCTGGGTCTTCCTTTCCGTCGATCACCATTCGGGTTCCAGTCGATTGCCGTTCGAGAGCTGTCGCCTCTGCAATATAAGACTGATCCAGCTTCATTTTCATTTGCGAATGGCTAAATACGCAGGGCTTGAGACGTTCGTTTTTATAAGTCATACATATTTCGAGATAGTTGCTGGCCAAAATAATAAAAAAAATCACCGCACATTCCGTGTTTACTCGCTTTGTCGAATGTCAGGGTATTTCACAGTGATGTCCTGCCTTACTTAAAAGATCAATGCTCATTTACTATCAAAACTTCGGCCTCTACTACAGTCGTTCCTGGTTTGTCAAGATCTGCTGATTGATTGCTCAACTTTCAGGTTTAAACTTGATGTCACAGATACAGATTAATTTGCAAAGCCAAATTCTATCTTAACTTTAGCTAGTTCATCTATGTTTTTTATTATTTATAATATTATCTAAAATTATGCAAATTCTTTGCAGTGCATTTTTTAGTATAAATCAAATGCTTAGAGAAATAAATTAATTTTACTTATTTCATTTTCTATTTTTTTTTGTTATGTTTTTTTTTTGTAAAGTGAAGCGCTTCTAAGTGAATTATACGACAAGGTCGTTGGATATGCAGATGTGCAACTTGTAAGTGCAGCTATAGCGACATAAGTGCATACATATATATGTATGTAAGTGTAGTTGCATGTAGAAGACGACGACAGCTGTATGGTTTATAGCGCTGGACAGACAAATTCAGAGAGACACTCATAGCCAATCAACAAGATGGTGTTCAATTACAGTTGCAGTTTAAGCAAATACCAAAGTCAGGTAAATTTGTTTATTTGTTGCTGCAACATTTTTAATTTATGCTATCGTTCTTGGGCAATAAACAAAGGAGTCTCATTTAAGTTTATTTTTTTCCCATATTTCCTATATTACTAATATAAATGAGAAAATAGTTATTATATTTTTATATTAAACATTACCTACTTACTGACATCACTCCCTATTTTAAAAAGTATGCAGGTACTAAATATGCACATATGTTGCTTTTTATATTTCAATATTTATTTACATATTTGCATGCCTTGGCATAGAGAGTTGCATATGCTAAATAAGGCATTAAAAATGACTCGTTAAAAAATCTTGACTTCCTTCTACTTACATACATACATACATACATACATACTCGTGCGTTCATGTTTACGTTCACCAGAAGATACATTACATTCAAGTAAGTATTTTCAATGAATTAAATCAAATAAACTGTTGGCTATAAAAAATCACTATTTTATGTTTATAAATATGTGTGATGTGTGCGAGTGTGTGTACAAAGTGCAATTCGAAAAAGGTTAAAAAGTTATCATCAACAAAGATATTAAAATCACACCTATATTTTTCTTGTGTTTATTTCTTTTTTGTTTCACATATTTGTGTCATTACTTAGTTGGTTGCTTAAGATTTTGGTTTTTCATCGGCTAATTTAAAATATATTTGGTTCCAAAAAATTTGCGTTCAAACATAAGTAAAACATATTTTTAAACTGGGTATTTTTAAGAAATAATGGTTAAAATTGATAACAAATTCCATGTTTTCATTAAACATTTTTTTTTTTTATTTGATTTGTTATTCATCAGTCAGGTGGTACTTAGGTGGGGTTGTTTGGGAAGGACTCCCGGGCATAAGCTGTAACCTTATAAACAATTTGGATATGTTATTCCAATTCAAAAATATATTGATTTTTAAAATCAAATGGCTAAATTGAAATGGCTACTGGCAGTTTTGGGAAAAAATTCCTGTGCCTTTCTAATCAATTTTGCAGTGATTATGATCGTTCTTTAAGATTTTTCAAAATAACTAGATAAATTAAGTTGACTTCTTGCAGTTTCGGGAGAAAAAAGTCCTCCCTTCTCTTCGCAACCTCTGAAAACGTTAATAGTTTTTATACAGATACTGTAATGAAAATAAGAAAACCCCTCATTCTATTCCAGTATTTCTCAATGATTTTTTTATAAAATGCTTCAATTTTAAGATCAAGAAATAACAAACGCAACATTTATTTATATAGAGTTAACATTTGTATAAAAATTTTGTGAATTTCCAAAACCAAATAATAAATAACATCCATACTGACTATGACTATGGGTGAACTACTTACATTCACACGTACATACTTACACTACTTACATATATTGACATTTGATAAATCTTGTATTTCATTTTTCTATAACAAATTCTTGCATTAATTTCAAATCAATTTTCTTCACAGCTTTATCGCTTATAACTTGAAGCAACATGAAACTAAACCACTAAAAGCTAACAAAACCCGAAAAAATCAATAAAGAAAAGAAACAATCTGTAGATTTCAACAACAATAAAAAGGAACTATTTCCATATTTTAGTTGTGGATATTTGGAGTTTTTTTTAATATAAATATAATCGAAAAACGAATAGAAGAGATTTATGTATCAAAGTGAGTCTATTTATCATGCTTAATTAAAATTGAAATGTTTATTTTTCTTTGACTGTAAGTTTTTTTGTATTTATGTTCGGGGCTGCTGTTATTTGCTTTCGCTTAAGCGCGTTAAACCATTGTTAAATGCCTAGTTGACACTTTGTGCTGTAAAGGAACAAAAAAAAATAAAAGAAATAAAGACAATAATTTAACCGGTTTCCTATAATCTGTGCATGAGTGAAGATTACTTTCCTACTGGATGTGACCCAGGCCCAAAAAGAATGCACACTTAGAGGAATTATTTCGGATTACTAGAAAATTTATTTTACATCATTACATTCAGAGGAAGTACGAGTAATAATTTCTGATTTCAATAATAGCGTAATGTAAGAGGGATACCAATAGGGTCCTCATTTCTTTCTTTTTCTACTTCTTCTTCTTCTTTTATTTCAATGGCACAACAGCCCATGGAGTGTCTAGACCGAGATTTTTGGGGTCCTCATTTACTCTATTTATTATTGCGTTGAGGAGTAAATACTACTTTTCCAACTGGGTTATAATATATTACTTAAACATATTCAAAAATTGAGGGAGAGCCAGCAGCAGATACAACGCATTATGGTATTAATTGTAACAGTGTTGAAGTTAAATTTACAAAACATTGGTAATAAATTTTACAAAAAAGATGAAGAAGACCTAAAATTGGGGTTTCTTTTTCGTTTTCCATGACACTTTTCAATTGATTTAAATTTATTATAATAGTACAAAGTGAAAGATCTTTATAATAAAACATTTATATTAGTGGCTCGAGATAACCAGAGTTTTAAGATTTCTTTACATACCTACAAACATGAATAATTTTACAACAATAAATATAAAATTTTTATATATTCTTGGGTACCTTTACCTTTCAGTTTTCATAGTTCACTAGTTACTGATTCAGTTTCTTTCCATACATTTCAGAATCATTTGTTATGATATCATTTTTCTTCTCTCATACACAAACATTAACTACTGAAATAGTAAAATCAGCCGCCAATTGTCCCATGAACGTCATGCTTTAATTAAATCACTGTTTATAGGTGTAGAACTATTATAAACTACAAAAATGAACAGATACAAAACTATAACAATCAATCCCTAGAATCGTTGTTTAAATTAACACGAACACTTTTAATTATAAGAAAAAAAAACACAATGTACAATAATTTGTTAAAGTTTCCCACAAACTCATATAAGAAGAAAATAAATAATAAATGTAAACTGAATCAGCTTCAAGCAAGTGGAAATCGTTAATTGAAGCACAAAGTAATTACCTTTTAAATTAAAATAGAACAAAAAAATGGAAGTATAATGGGAGTAAGAATCGCAGTAGCTAGTTACTAGAAATACTTTGCCAGTCGTTGAAATAATAGAAGCTTCTGAAGAAAGCAATTAACTCAGTTACATTTAAAAACAAAGTTACAGATGATGATTATGATGAGCCGCATCAATCTCATGATGTCATTTAAAAAAAAAAAAAAAAATTAATTCACACCTTCACTTATTCTGCTTACTTCAAAGGAATTCAATTCCATATACTTATACATTTTTTTTATATCTTTTTTAAAATTACTATGTACATATATATGTAATTTTTTTTTAATATGTATACGAGTATGTATTTATTGTTGGTACTATTTAACTAAACGAAAACTAAAATTATATTGCAAATGAAGAGACCGACCGGCCGTCCGACCATACGTCTGACCACCTGCTGTGTTTGAATGTTATGAATTCCTGAAGAATTTGTTTAATTAATTAGCAAATAAATATTTAGATATATTAATAAAATCAAATGCTTACATAAATTACTTTCATGTATATATTAAGTATATTAATGCAGTTGGTAGAAAAAAAGTTTGTTGTTTAAGTCTTTTGTTTAATGAATTGCTACATAGATGTGTAATTTATGATTTGTATGCACCTTAATTTATAGTTCAAATTGTCTAGAAAATAATACTGTCTGATCTTAGATTAATGAAAACGAGCACTAGCAGACGCAGGGAATTGAATGGTGTTCTGGGGTTAATTGAAGAAAAATGTTACGTTATAAAAGATTTTTGTTTCAACGTTTGTTTTCGATACAATCTGCACAGTAGCTTTAGATATATGAGTTTTCAAAATGAGTTTTGCGCGAATAACTCGCATGGTTAGTATTCGTATTCCCAATTTTTTGCTAATAATTTATGTAAATAATTTTCTTCATTTTCAAAAAAACGATGGAGGAAATAAAGATTTATTGTTTGAAACCTTTTAATTTTTTTTTTTTTAATTTTTGACTTTCAAGATTTCTTTTCATTATTTTCATATGTATACCACCAAAATTTTTGAGAAGTTAGTACAAAAATAATTTAGAAGAGCACACCGAGAAAAAGTGTATGGTTGATGTAAAATGCAAAAAAAAAAATGATAATTGATGCTAAAGTTATAACCTTGCAGATCGCCATATATTTAAACAAGAGTATCAATATTTTTACACATTTCCATGAATTTAAATTATAATAACTTGTACAATAATGTCCTAAAAATATTTAATGGAAGATATATGGAAAATGTTACAAATTGAATAAATTTATTTATTTATTTTGGACTAACAAAATAAATTATGGCAGTGTGTTCTTTAACAAAAAAATACACTAAACCTTCTAAATATTTAGAGATGGCTTTAGAATAACTCGTCTAACTCATACAAATTATACATAACACAGTCTACCTACGATTTTTATGTAATTTACATTTTATGAAATTTTTAAAATCAGAGCTTAAAAAAATGTAGGTATATTCTTATTCTTGAAAATTAAATCAGATTTTCGGCAAGGCAATATTTTCACATTTGCTTCTATCCACGGTATTTATGGATGACCTTGGCTTGCCGTTGCAAAACTGCTTAAAATGGAATTAAATGAGTTCTCAACTTTGAGTTCTCAAAATATAGCTGGATTAAATTAGATACATCAGAGAAAAAAAATAGTCCTAAAGTAATACTAATTTTATGTATATATAACATACTTGGCATTGCCGGATAAAAAGGAGGAGGCCATTGGGGTCAGCAAAGAGATTAATCAGACTTCCAAAAACAAATTTTTTTAATAATATATGTAAGTAATAATACTAACAAAATTTAAAAAAAATGACTGGATCCTTGATAAAAATAGGAGTCGCCGTTTACGAATCTGGCGTTGAATTTACTGAATTGACTCTCATTTCTGAGATATTCGGATTAGCTTCTTGTGTATAATGAGTCATAGCTTCGCATTTTTCAACAGATTTCCAAAAAAAAAAAACTAAGAACAATAAACCTTTAGAATAATGTAAAAATCTTTTATGAAATAATAACAAAAATCATGAGGTTTGACCCTCATGGGGCTGGTAAAAATTCAAAATTTGGTTGTCTTTTATGTTTTCGGCTTTTTTTCTTGCTCATAAATGTTTTATACTTGCACATTGACGACCGTGATTTTACCAAAAGGACTCCTTAATATTAGGAGTCATTACTAAACGGCATAATATCTCTTGATACTCTACAGTTTTCTCGTGAGTACCTAACATTTTTGATACTTTTGTAGTTGCTGGAGAAATATAATTTTTAATTTTTCTCAGAATGTATCCACAAGGGGATAAAATAAATCAAAATATTAGACCACCCTGGTTGATTCTGGATCTGATAACTGGTGCTTGAGAGGAGTTATTTGTTATAAACTTTGCAAATTGTTTATATCATCGAACTCACTATTCTACTATTCTCTTATTTCAGGGCTTATTTTTAGAAGTTTTTTTTTTTTAAAAGAACCTGATGTATTCTCCTGGATTAAACACATGATTGAAGAACAAATATATTTACTTCTTTACCTTATAAACCAACTGACTAAAGCATTTATTTCAACTCGAACACCAGTGCTTAAGTGCAGCCACGTAATCCCTCTTATCTCATTCGTGAGCACAGTTGTTCCGTACAAATTAAGTTCGCTACATAAGTCTGTCGTTTCATTTTTAGAAACAATTAGAAAGACTCACACAAATTTACTAATAATATTTTGTTTTAATTAGAATGCACTTTGTAGTTTTAAAATCAAATCAAATATCCCTACACCAAATACTTCATTTTTCTTCTATTCTATTCACCAAATGTGCTAACCAGCAATATCAATAAATGCTTATTACCAATAATAATGCAATCGCAACATTTTCGAAAAAAATAAAAATAGTACAAAACAAAGAAACTAAAGAACAGAGAGGTGTGTGAGCGTGTGTGCCTCTGAGTGTTAGTAGTTACCATTCGCCTCGCTTGTTCTTTAATTCTATCAGTAAATTGTTAAAATCATCACAACAATTGACACTAACAACAATCGAATAGCAACCAACAACATTAACATTAACGGCGGTTAAGCAAACAATATCAACAACCACAACAACAGCAACAACTTTAAATGACAAAGCGTATATAAAAAAGAAGTTAACACTTCTTTTACCTTTTTATTTAGACTTGTTGGCTTTGTTTTGGTTAAATTAAGAGTTTATATAAATATATAGTTCCAAAGAGCTTGTAGAGCCGATTGTGCTTATTTCATTGAAGCAAAGGCAAAAGAACCGAAAAACCAAAATCCGAAGAAGAAAAAAATTATTGGAATTCAACAATCGATCAGCATGAATCTTTTCCTACTTAGTTCTATTTTTGTTTCTTCTGATTTTTGTTGTTATTTTGTTTTACTTGAAGTACGAATTCTAATATTTAACTGTGATGGTGCGATCATTGATTCAAATTAACTTTTGGGCTTCAGGTGCTAATTTCTTGTGACAATATTTGTAGCACCGAAACGTTGCTCAATATGAAGGGGAGGAGGCAGACGATGACAGTAGACAAAACAACATTCTAAATCTATTTACAACAAAAATCCCTATAATTCACTTGAAACTGTGTTCAGCGTTCAGACAACGTGGGAGCGGCTCTAATCTGATTTTAAGTTTAGTTTTCATTGTTATTGTTACTATTGATGCAATAGCAGCAATTACAAGAAAAAAAAAACAAAAGCCTTTAGCTCATTGTAAGTAAGCATCGCATCCGAATGCAGCAGCAGCAGCAGCAGCGGGTGTCATTACTTGATGAGACTTCGACACCAAGAACAACTAAAAAAAAAATTGGTAGTTTGTAGAAGAAAATACCGATCACTTCATTAAGAGTAGGTCGCTCAGGTGTTGCACCTAGGTCGTTCTTGCTGCTTTTGTGTTGTGTTTTCGTTGTTAATTCCAACAATTACCATTTGTTGTTATTGGTTTTGTTGGATTTGAATTTGGTACTGATTGCGCCTCATCCAAGGGCAATGTTGAATTACGACATAAAGGTGGCAGCCGTTCCGAATATAATGTTGGTAAAGATGATTTGGCTGGTGACGGTGACGACGATGACAATGGTGTTGGTAAGGTTGGTTATTGTGTTTCTAATGATGATGACAATTATTATGCTGCTGCTTGCAGCTGATTCTTGATTTTTGTCAAAGATATGTTCTGAGCATGAGGAGCTAATTACATTTCACAATCATCTCTTATACCATAACTAACCGTCGTAGAGAATTTTTAATCAAAAAGCGCATTGAAATGTTAGAACATAAATGGAATGAGATGGAATAGTGTATAATAATGCAAACAGAGGGAGCATAAGTATTTCATAAGAAAACAAATTTTGTATGGGACTCCTCTTCAGGGTTGGAGATGGAGTAAAAATACTTATGTTTGGAAAAAATTATGGCCATTGAAAATTAATGGGGATCAGTCTTACATTTTAATTCTCTAGGAGCAAATCCTGATCAGCTGTGGGACGATTTATCGATTTTACTCGCACTTATTGAACTTTGACTTCGTTGCGACGCCAACAAACCCTCCCCTCACCCTTCTAATTCAAAACAAAATTAAGGGTTACGCTGGAACCAAATCGAAAGGTCCTGCACTATTCTATAGCTAACGTCTATGCTATCTTAAGAAAGTAATGTTTAGGGTTCTACTTTTGAGTCGTCCCTTTTAATCCCTTTTAATGGCCTCGACAACTGTTATTCATGACCGTATATCAAAGAGATAAACAAAAACAAAAACAAAAACAAAAACAAAAACAAAAACAAAAACAAAAACAAAAACAAAAACAAAAACAAAAACAAAAACAAAAACAAAAACAAAAACAAAAACAAAAACAAAAACAAAAACAAAAACAAAAACAAAAACAAAAACAAAAACAAAAACAAAAACAAAAACAAAAACAAAAACAAAAACAAAAACAAAAACAAAAACAAAAACAAAAACAAAAACAAAAACAAAAACAAAAACAAAAACAAAAACAAAAACAAAAACAAAAACAAAAACAAAAACAAAAACAAAAACAAAAACAAAAACAAAAACAAAAACAAAAACAAAAACAAAAACAAAAACAAAAACAAAAACAAAAACAAAAACAAAAACAAAAACAAAAACAAAAACAAAAACAAAAACAAAAACAAAAACAAAAACAAAAACAAAAACAAAAACAAAAACAAAAACAAAAACAAAAACAAAAACAAAAACAAAAACAAAAACAAAAACAAAAACAAAAACAAAAACAAAAACAAAAACAAAAACAAAAACAAAAACAAAAACAAAAACAAAAACAAAAACAAAAACAAAAACAAAAACAAAAACAAAAACAAAAACAAAAACAAAAACAAAAACAAAAACAAAAACAAAAACAAAAACAAAAACAAAAACAAAAACAAAAACAAAAACAAAAACAAAAACAAAAACAAAAACAAAAACAAAAACAAAAACAAAAACAAAAACAAAAACAAATATTGTCATACGTTGATCCCTCATACTCACTTTTCAAAAATTTTACACGAAACGAGAAACTATAGTAATTTTCTGAAACATGGTAAAATGTAATTAAATTATATAAAAACTATATACTTAAGTTATTAATTTCTTCATGATACACCAAAAAATTAACTTAGTATTCCACAAAAAACATAAAATTTCATTCAATTGACTATGTATTTTTAAATGAATTACGAGGGGTCAATGTATAACCATTGATACGGGTATGTCTAAACAATGTGTCCTTGGCAATCCTACATACAAATCTACATACATACACATGCATACAAATGTGCGTAACTAAAAAGAAAAATTGACACTCTTAGATCAAATGTTGCAATACTCGTATAGCAAATGCTTCTTGTTTCGTCTCTCTGTATGCTTCTTGTTTGTGAGTGTGTGTGTATTTGAGTGGTGTGTGGCATTTTGTGAGTGAAGTTTACGCAGCAGCATTTGAGGTTGATGAGAGGTGTACAAGAAAAATAATTAACATAGCTTTGCGAAAAGTCCGCTGCTGTTGCTACCAACCAAACCAAACAGCAACAGCTTATGTTCATATACGAGTCGAGTATCAGCCATCAAAAGGCTTAATGTGGCTACAGCTTAAAAAAAAACATTTCTACACACATTAAAGGCTACAAAGTGATTTATACACAGTTTACTTATATTTAATTTTTTAGGTTTTCCTTTTGCCTTGCCTCAACTCTGTTTATAACCTCAACAACAGTAAATGCAAGAACACTTGATTGCAACACAACAACGCAAAACGAGTACATGCAACAAAAAAAAAAATTCTGACAATTCATGTGTCAGCAATAAATGTTCAAATGTGTTCCATCATCATCATCCACATCCAACATCAACAACAACGACAAATCTTCAGCATCTCTAGCCACGACAGCCAAACAACACAACAAAGGTTCCATTGCTAATCTTAGCAATATCATCTGCAAATGTTGATGCTGCTGCTCTTAATCGCTTTAGAATTACTTCATTAATAGAAAAATCGGTTTTTGACTGAATTAAAGGTCATTCCAAGTATCTAAGGACATAAATATGGCATATGTACACATGCACATTTGTATGTGTGTAAGCAGCGGAACTTGGCGTGTAGTGGTAGAGGTGTGCGAATATGTTATATGAGTATGATTTTGGAGTTAGCGGGACTGATGCCCAATTTCAAAGGAGCACATAACACTGACTAGCAAACGAAAACATTTCTCGAGCAGATGGGGATTGAAGAAGTGTTTTAGAATAACTTTGGATAGCAGATGTCTATTCTCAGGTTGAATTTTTGCAGGCCTATCGAATTTCATAACCATTAGTTACAGTTGGATATATTTGGGATATATATATGTATACCAAATATACATAATATATTTGGTGTATAAATAACAGTTTAACAATATGCAACTCTGAACATTTTATTACACCCACAATATTCACTAATCATTTTCAGGTTAAGGTAAAACTCAGAACATTTTATTACACCCACATTATTCACTCATCATTTTCAGGTTAAGGTTAGATTGTAAGTGGTGACAAATGACTCACATGACATTCATAATCTCTAGAACAAAATAGCAATGTTTTATAAATGTGCAATGTTTAAACTAGGTGGAGCATTTACGGAAAGAAATGCACTAATTAACGTCTTCAATCTAGTTATAGCTAATTTTAGACAATGGAAAAGGATATATTACTAAGTTGGCTCAGTGTCAGTACATTTTCTACATATGAAGGTTGTTTTTAACATGATCCTAAAAACTGTAGTAATTCGAGTCTTCGTAGAGAGAGGAGAAACAAGAGAGAAGCATTACAGATTTACAAGTACTGGCAATTCTTTGGCAATTTTCAGATCTTCAAGAGTAGAAAACAGTAGGTCCATAGCTTTACAAATAGAGGAGAAAGGCTTCAAAAGTTGCTAATTCGTGTTAATATGCTGAAATATAAAAAAAAATTCACAAAAAACAATGAGTTGATGCCAATTTTCGCTAGAAAATTTTTCTTCATCAAATACACAAAACTACCTCAATATTCAAAATTCTAATCACATTTATGTATATCCCAGTGTAGCTTTGGTGGACTACTCTCATTTTTTGCTTCTGACACAAAAGTTTTTGCTCCTCATACTCTTAAGACTTACAAAACTTATATAAAACAATTGCAACGCAGCATGATGAGCTCAATTGACTGTTGATGGTTTAAGTGAAAAATTGCGGAACACAAAAAGCGGAGTAAGTAGATATTAACATTGTACCAAAGAAAAACAACAACAAATAAAAAACAACAACAACATACATATACATGTATCATCATCAAGGAACAGAAGATCAAGAAGATGAGCAAGTTGAGCTGATGCTGATGCTGCTGCTGCAAAAATAAAACTAAGCGCTGTTAAAGCGTTAAAACGCTATTTAAAGCGTTTTTTAAATGATGACGCTCTCGTTGTTTTTATTTTTGTTGCCATTGCTGTTGATGCAATTAGAACAGCTTAAGGACAACTTAGCAATTTAGCGCTTCACTGATGCTGTTACTTTTTACTTTGCACTGTATATTTTTGATGAAGCTGATAAAGGGCAACAGCAAACACAACAACAACGGATAGCAACAAAAAACGTACCCTTCATTTTTCCTTAATGTTAGTGCCACAAACGAAAGGAAATGATTTCATTTAATTTTCATAGCAAATTGTATTTTCGCACTTTTTGCTCATTTTTTGTTTTTTTTTATAACATTTACAATGCAAGAAGTAAAATGATGAGTTGGTCATTTACTAGAAAAAGCAGTGCAAAGCAGCAGTAAAGTTAAGTTCAGACATTGCACATATGTGTGGTCATTTGCTTGAGGCATTTTCAGTGCATGTAATGCTGTGTTTAAGTGATTTAGTGGTCGATTTTATGACCAGTGCCGTTTCTTTTTGTAGTTCGTTTTTTTTATATCGTGTCTATAGCGCGTGTACTTTCCCAGCGTTCTTTCAAAGTTCTCATTTAGTTTTTTCTCGTTGAGCTGTTATTCGTCTTGTAGTTGGATTGTGTACTGAATGGAATTCAAGCGGCCGCAGTTAATTGCAGAATAATTGTTTAAACTGTTTAAATGTTATCATAATAAAAGTCAAATAAGCTCGCACACACACACGTACTCACACAAAACAAAAGTAGCATATTAAATTTATATTAAAGTTAATGATCCAAAAGGAGTAAACAGCAATAAATCAAAAAAAAAAAAAAAATCGTACACATATACATATGCATATACAATTAAAACGCTATTTAATAGAAGAGGATTTACATATAATTTGTATTCCACAGTGAATTTTTTATTTGATTTAATTTTGATTTCATTATCTTTTTGTTTTGAAAATAGAAGTTGAGTTCTAATACAGAAACCATCTCGGTTACGAAATTTAAAGTGAATCGGATATAAGGAGAAAATTAAGTTATGAGTTTTATTTCATTACATAAGTATTTAAAAGAAGAGTCTTCTTCTGAAAATTTGGAATTGATGATCAGTAGTCGTCATTCTGTTTATTAGAATATATTTACATCCTGAGAATTTATTCATGAGTGCAGAATTATGGGGCCCACCTTAAATTCAATTTCTGACACCGTTGCGTTAAAAGTCTGGCTGAAGACCTCAGCTTGACCCTGACAACAATCAAATATTGCATTGCTTCATAACACTCAAAGTATTAAAGAGTCAAGAGTGAGTACAAGAGACATGCCGCAACCGCCAAAAAGTAGTCTGATATTACTGTCACTTACCTGAAAGAAGCTGACACTTTGGTGAAAGTCGATTTTTTGGTGATTAAAAATATAGCTACCAAAGAGGTTTGCAGATGTTAAGATACTCTCTTGCTAGTCCTCAGTCGTTCTACCAGGATTTCAACCACATAATCGAAAAAATCGGATAACTTTGAAAGACCACTAATTTGAAACTCTTCATCTGAATGAAAAAATTCAAACAGTAGGCTTTGCATTGGAGAAATTCTTATGAAATATAATCACATGTTTTTTGACTTGTTAACTTTCAGTTGAGTCATGGCATCGGAAGTGGAAAGATGCGATTTAGTTGTTAAATTATTTCGAGAAAATCCGCTGTGGAACCAGAAAACCATTGCAAATAAGGCGAAAGTTGCACAAAACACTGTCTCGATGATTCTTAAAAAATTTAATACAGACTTAACAGTTGCTAGAAAATATGGTTCTGGAAGGAAATGCGGTTTCGTGTCTCCAAAAAAGGCGAAGAAAGTCGTTGCTCTGTTAGAGAAGAATCCAGCGTTGTCTAGTTGAAAATTGGAGGAAAAAGCGAGTTGCAGTGAGTTTTTAGTTCGTAAAATTAAAAAAGATGCGGGCCTTAAAACATGCAATGTGCAGTCAGTACCCGACAGGAACGCTACTAAGAACTTGGTAGCCCAGAGCCGAGCTAAAAAGTTGAAGACAGATTTTTTCTAAAAATTCAATTGCTGTGTTATAGACGATGCAACATACGTGTTGTCTAAATTTTCTCAATTTCCTGGTCAAGATTTTTACACCGCAAAGGAACGAGGAGGAGTTAAGGAAAGATTTAGGATAAAACAAAAGTCCAAATTCCCGAAGAAGGAGTAAAAGTTTCGTAACAAGTGGCACTGTTAACGCCGAAATTTATGTGAAGGAGTGCCTACAGAAGAGATTGCTGCCCTTCATTAGAAAGCGCAATGTATCTACTTTCTTTTGGCCTGATCTAGCCTCCTGCCACTACAGTACTGTGAAGCTGGTCCACATGTACATTGAGATGTTTTATTTCAACGGACCCCACTCTGAAGCTAAAGGGAGATAGAGATTACTGAAAAATATTAAGGGTCATATAATTAAATATTCCCTTTTTTATATGTGATATCACGCCAACACCAATGGCAGTTAGTTAGCAGAAACTTCTCATCTTTAGTTCATGAGATTGAAAAGTGGAAGGCATTACACAAGGAATATAAATCTAGTTATTATTCTGATTTCTTGTTAGGTTCTTCTACTTATTTATGGTCTCAATATTGAAATGACCTTTGGTCTGATTGCTGGTCAGAATGTTGGATGGTTTCGTTTTAAGTTTGTTTGGTTTCGTACTGATTTTCGTGTAATTTATGATACGATTTTAAATTTAATTTTTGGTTAGATTTTTAATATGAATTTCCTCGTATTTTAAAACATTTAGAAGTGTACGCTCATAAATGGCATATGTATCCTTCCTCTATTTCAGACAAGTCTTTGGCTATATGCAGGAAAAACATCCTAGGACAATATTTTATAATTGATTTGTCGAACTTGGGGTTAAATGACTTAGGGCACCTACTAAATTAAACAACAAAGCCAAGTGGATAATCAGGGGATGGATAAATCACCCATGTGGTATCCCAATGGTCCATTTTTTGGCTTAAGTGTGTCCTGATGGACACTCAATTAACCGATCCTAACTTACTTTTGGTTTGTTGTCGGCCCGAATTAATTTTTGGTTTACTTTTGGCATGATGTTTGGTCTAGTTTCAATCTAAGTTTTTTTCTTGTTTTGATCTAATTTTTGTTTGAATTTGGGGATTTTTTTTGGCTTGGATTTTGATCTAATTTGAATTCTGAATTAATGGTCTAGACGCTCCGTGGGCTGATGTGCCATTAAAGAAAAAATGATAATATTCATTGATCAAGTTTGTACTGTTAGGATAATAATGACACATTTCTCTTTGATTTTGAAATAATGTGTGTATTTCAAGGAATGAAACAAAAAGCGTAACCGTTTTAAGACTGTTTAATTTTTCGAAACCAACCGTTATTTTTATTGTGAAAATAACAAAAGTAAAGCCGATTCAAACACTGGAACCGGTTTAAATCGGTTTTGAGAAAATTGTTCTAGTTCATTGTTATAAAGGGATCGGCTAATTTTTTTTTTTTTTTTTTTTTTTACAATTTTTTAATCTATCCAAAAACAATTTATTGTCTTCCTTTAATTTCTAATTTTTATCGTGATAAACGTGAAATTTCAGGTCTATTGATTGTTCTTCATCTGCGAAACAACATGCCGAGATTAAGAAACAGCCTATGTCGCCATTTATTTGAATACATGTACAATCAGAATAGACTGTGAAGACCAATGTCGCCCAGATTTCTGGTTATGTAGTACTTATTTAATAATTAATCTCATGTGTGATTGTCAAACTTATTTTGATCTCTTTCATTCCAAATCGTAATCGTAACAAAACCGCAACCCGAAGCAATGTTGAACAACGAAACACTTAACAAAAACGAAACCAAAACGATATATTGATTCGGTTTCATTCCTTAGTATATTTCTCAACATCTCTTTCTAGAATACCTCTACTATTCTCAAATTGTATCAAATTCTGACTTTTACTTCTATTTTGTTGCTGTTCATTTTTCCCGCCGAATTTTCAACTTATTTTTTTATTCCTCTGCCCAAAAAACTAAATATGGTATGGCACGCATTTCTTGTAAAATGCAAAATTGAATGAATATTGAGTACAAATGCTGCAAAAAAAAAAATAACAAAGAAGAATACTAGTTGCTGTTTTCGTATTGTATAAACGTGCATCATTCACATTCACATGGTTCCAATTGTTGTTATTTTTTTACGTAGTATTTTTTGAAGTTTTGTGCAGGAACAAAGTTTAAAATGGATTCACAGCAATACAAAACAAAACAAAAAAAAAATACGACCAAATAGAAGATATGCACAATGTAATTATGAATATCATATGAATGTGTGTGTTTTGCATATGCGACACGTTTTATAACCTAATTGTAATACGTACATATTTCCGTGCAAAAAGATTAACCCTTATGAGTCAGCATGAAATGTATAAAAGAACAATAAAGTGAAAATTCACACTTTTTTTAATCTATTTACATAAGAGATTTACAGAAAATGTTTATCGTTCGACTTAAGCCAAACCACATGTGGAATTTCTAATATAAAACGGTTACTTTCAAGGTGCTAATGTGCAGTGGCGAATCCAACAGGGAAGTCACGGAGCTCATAAGCCTCTTTCCTTTAAAGGAACTGCCAAATAAAAATTTTATAATTTTTTTCACCCGGTTCAAGAAACGAAGCCGTGGCTAATAGAAATTCAGCTATTATCACTGAGGTGATTATAAATCATTAAAATATTTCTGCGTTAATAATAATCGGAGTTACAAATCAGCCACGCTTGAATTTATTTTCCAACACTTTTCATTTTCGTTGAAACTATCTAGCCTCAAATGTTTTGGTTCGAGTGAGGTAATAATTTAACAACTATTTCGAAGACCTATTAATAATTACATTCGAGAATAAACTGAAAATCAAATACAAAGTCGAACGCAATTGGATCAACTCTGAAAAAATTGTGTCAAATTAAAAATTATAATTTGCTTCTTCGTGTGATTTTCCTGTCAGCCAAAGGGTTAACCATTTCTCAACTCATAAGTCATTCAATTTAATTTACTTTTTGAAAATAGCAACCACAAACAAATGCATGTGTGTGGTCTACTTGCATCCTTCGCTACCGTTGTCATATTCTTCTACTCTATCTTCGCTCCTCTTTTACCATCATCACATATGGTCTAACAGCAAAATATAGGTAATCGAGTAAGCTGGCTGCTGCCAAGCCAAGCCGTAAGTAGTTGAACATTTATTGTTTTCCCGTTATGGCTAAATGCGAAAAGGGCATGCGAACTAAATTTCATACAATTATGAAAGACAAAAGCCACACAAAATAATCGAAAAGTCAACAGAATCGATTAAGTTTAAGTGAGCGTTAAAAGTTCAAAATTGTGTGTACAATGAATGAAAATAGCCGGCAAATGAACTTGTGGCATATTAAATCAAACCAAAAACAGAAGCAAAACCAAGAAATACGTAAACATATTGGGAGGTCCTGGGCCTTTATACGTCAAATACACAAAAACCACAAATGGTTAAAATTTTAGTGTTAACAGTGAGTAAGGTTCATAGTTGGTCTACTGAGGCCACCGTGGTAGCGCTCATATTTAAATGAATAATATTTGCGGGCTACGTGAATAAGAAACGTTTGCGCCATCATAGTGTATTTTCTGCTAGTAACCAAAAGTTTCAGCCGAATCCAAAGCCAGAGCATGCATGCAAATGCATCTAACACCAGTAGGCGACAACGTTACGAATTGAGACCAAAAATGCAGCAGCAGCAATGAATGAGTTTAGTTCGTATTAGCCTCCTGCATGCCAGCGAGCTGATTGTACTACAGCGATAAGCGCCACACGATAAAAATCAATATGTTTACGAGCAAAAGAGAAAGAAAGATACTGACTTTTATATATGTATGTACATAGTAGTTACCTAAAGTTTTATACTGCTGCTGTTTAGTAAGTAAAGAATTTATATGTTGATTGGCATTAATAATGGATTATCACGAAATCGTTTGGTCACACACCAGCCACTGAGCTGTTCGTACTGTGTATGTACCATATGTATGTATGTATGTAGTAATGGTAGCTATCTAACATCAAGCCAGTCAGCACAACATATGGAAATTATGTGTTTTTCTTACCATATCGTGTGATTATCAAATGATGATGATGATCATGAGACGATGATCGTGTGATCAACGCTTCCTGTTCTTAGCTTACAAAAACAAAATGCAAAACAAAAAACACAATGTTACACTGACTTATTAATGCGAAAAATTTTTAAATCGTGTTTTTAACTTGACATAGGCCAAAATATATTGTAAACATACACATACACGTAGATAGTGTGTACCTGTATAAGTCTCCCAGTAGGAGAATAACTTATATTTTAGGGATTCTTCTAATAAAAAAGGATGTATCAAGGAGCAAAAGCAAATGAGATACTTTCTGTTATTTTATTTCATTGAAAATAATTATAGTTAAAATCATATTTTTGAATTTTTCGATAGTTTCATGGTTTTTGATATTTTCTGAGCTCGATATTTTTTACGAAATGTTTTGTGATTTTTTTTAATAGTTCTTACTACTCTTTAGTTAATAGTTCTAATTACTCTTTTTTAATGGCACAACAGCCCATGGAGGGCCTAGGCCGAGCTTTTCGCAATCACTTATGTTGTGCGTGTTATATTTGGACCTACAGTTTAATGTCGAATCCGAACGACGAAGAGAAAAGCTTTTCATATGCAATTTTTACTCTTGTAGGATTGCCTTTTCAAATTATTGAATATTTTTCTAAATTTTTTAAATCAATTGATATATTTGGAATTTTGTTTACAAGTTTTGAAAAAATTTTAAGTTTTTTGTTTTGTGTACATATATACATATACGAGGTATGATCAAAAAATAACCGTTATTTTAAATTTTTTCAAAAAGTATTTGTTTATTCATCAACAACTATCTTGTCCCCTTCAAAGTAATCCCCCTCAGATATAATACACTTATGCCAGCGTTTTTTCCAATCCTCGAAACACTTCTGAAACGCGCTTTTTGGTATCGCCAACAGCTCCTGTTTCGATTTTTCTTTTATCTCCTCAATCGTAGCAAAACGCTTGCCGTTCATCGGTGTCTTCAGTTTTGGGAAGAGGAAAAAGTCAGCGGGGGCCAAGTCCGGTGAATACGGTGGTTGAGGCATAATAACGGTTTTGTTTTTGGCCAAAAATTTACGCACAAGCGACGTTGTTTTTGCTCAAAATTTAGCAATTTTGGAACAATCTTCGCTGCCGCACGTTTCATGCCTAAAACATCCGTAAAAATTGCTTGGCATGAGCCGAACGATATGCCAACATCATCAGCAACCTCTCTGATAGTGATTCGACGATTATCCAAAATCATTTTCTTCACTGCGTCAATGTTTTCATCGGTTGTTGACGTGCTCGGGCGACCAGTACGAGCATCGTCATTGAAATCTTCTCGGCCTTCCTTAAACCGGTTGTACCACAATTGAACTTGTGTTCTGCTCATAGTAGACTCGCCAAAGGCCACAGTCAACATTTCAAATGTCCTTGCGCATTTAATTTCATTTTTTACACAAAACTGAATACAGTTTCTTTGATCCATTTTTTCGAATAGTAAAAAATCGAAGAGCACACCAAAACACGACTAACATTTTTATCTGCCAAAAACAAACTGACAATCCAAAATGGTTGGTATTGCCAACATATATAACAGACAACAGACAAAAGGCGAAAATCGAACATACGTAACTCACGAAATTTGAAAATAACTGTTATATTATTTTGATCACACCTCGTATGTATGAATATTGGTATAGTCTGATAATTTTTTATTTAATTTTTGATATATTTTAATATATCTTGATATTTTTTTTAGTGGTCGCTGTGGTGTAGTGGTAGTGCGTTGGACTGCTGCGCAGAGTGTCCGGGGTTCGAATCTCGGCACAGGCAAAATAAAAAATAAAAAGTAGAAAAAATAATTTTTCTACACGGCACTACCTCTTGGCAGGCAATGGCAAACCTTCAAGAGTAAAAATTGCTATGAAAAGCTTTTCACTTCGCCGTTCGGATTCGGCATTAAACTGTAGGTCCCTTCCATTCATGTACAAATATAACACGCACAACATGAGTGGATGCGAAAAGCTCGGCCTAGGCCCTCCATGGGTTGTTCCATTAAAAAGTAAAAAAAAAAAAAAAGATATTTTTTTTTACATTATTGATATTTTCTGATATGTTTGATAAAATTTCTGTACATATTTATTTTTATTCTTTGCCATTTCTGATATTATTAATTTTTTTCACAATTTTTATTTTTACGATAATTTTGTCTTTTAATAATGTATAATTTTCGATGTATTTAATGATTATTGATTTTTTTTGATATTTCTGCTATTTGTTATATTTATAAATTGATAAATTTTGATAATTTCTTTTATTTTTATTTAGTGTTATTTTTTTGGAGTTTATAAGATTTTCTTTTAGTATTAGATATGAAAGAGGGCAGGAAGGAGGACTCTAAACTGACCACTCAGTTAATTGCATCACTGTGTTTGTGTTTGCCCGCATAAAAGGAAAGGAGTTGTGTACTGACTACACAATATTTCCAACTGGTTAGCTTTACAATTGAACATTTTTAATGTACAAAAAGTCTAATGAGAAAAAAGAAAACAACAACGTGATCCTCTTTTTGCGCCTGTAGATCACGAAATTTTTCTCGCTCAGCCAAGAGAACGATTTTAGTTGAATTTTTTGTTGCTTTTTAGCTTGACTGCGTTACTTGCTTTCTGTTTCCTAAGTTAGTATTTTTCAAGTTTTGTTAACACAAATTGTGAACGACAAAATACTTTTAGGATGTAATTCAGTCAGTAAGAGTCATGTGAAAGCTGAAATGTGGCGAGTTGCTCGAGATAATGATGGAGAAAAAATGTGACGTAGAATTGAGTCATATTTACAGCAGTAACCTAATATCAACTAAAAATGTAGTAAATATTAATACAAAAGTAAATAAAATACATACATATGTATAGTCAATATTAGAAATTCCCAATGTGTAAATAGCTTAGAGGAACCCTAACTTCAGCCAATATGCTATTTTCATTTCATAAATATTCCCTTTTCATATTACAATTATTCAGGAAAAGAATTTTTGTTCCCTTTGTTTCGTATTCCACATCAAGTCTTAGAGAAATTTAATCTTCTTCAAATATTAATCTCCCAGCAGGTCAACATCTGCGGGGTTTGCGCTATACATCATGCAAGGTGAAAGGATTTTAATCAATATGTATTGAATATTTTAACAGAACCCGTTGAAAGTTCAAGCTGAAGGTGTAACAAAATTTATGGGCATTTAAAATACTATATGAAAGATATTTAAGATTTTGGCAAAAAGATTACTTAAAGAAAAATTTAACCACTTCATTGCATCTCGTTAATATTGTAGTTTACAAAAAAAATCTCAATCACACACTCATAAACATGAGTGTATTATTAACGCGAGATTCAAGACACGAAGTCATTTCAATGCAAAACAAAAGCAAAAACAATGAATGCAATATTTCACGTTTCTGTATTGGCTCTCGCTGATTGCTGGTGCCGCTTGCTTTTATTAGCGCAAACATTAACCTAATTTCTGTGTTAAATTCGTTTTTGTTTTTAAATTTTTTTTTTGGTTATGGTACTTGCTTTTTACCTTTATTAAAATTAGGTCAACAATGACCAATTAAACAAAGTATCATCACCTACTTTACGTCAGTTAACCGAGAATAAGCAGACTAATAGAGAATAAATTGATTTTTTTTATAAAAAAAAAATAAGTAAAATAAAATTTAGCATAAAAATTGTGTGCTATTTAGTAACTCCCAAGTTAACTACGCTTGGCAAGAACATTTACAAAGTAATAATAATAATTATAATAAGCGTGTATCAACCGCAAACCGCTACAAAATCTATCAACTAAATGAGACAATATCTTCTTCTTTTATTACTGCCATCTTCGTTTTCCCGCTGTATTCTGCATCTTAAGTTCTCAGCTTGCATAAAGGCTTGACAATAATTGTCAGTCTTGTCTTGGAGAGACATGTGGACATTTAGCATTCAAATGAGATTTTAGTACTTACAAACTTGCTTGCTTGCTTGCTTGCCAGTAGAGGGTGGCATAGCTTAACATAAGTACTTGGTAAGTCTCTGCTATGGCCTTAATGTGATTGCTGCGCTCTTTAAAAACATAAAAGCTAATATGTAAACCAGGCTTCAAAAACAAACAAATAAAAAGACTCAAATAGAAAAACGTGGTTAAACATTGATTTGGCTTATTATATGCAAATTATGTTTACACGATAGCGCAACGATGGACTGAGACGAATTGAACTGTTTATGGATATGGATGAATGTGAGAAGGTAATCTTGCATGGAGGGATTTGTATGGGAAAGAGTTGCCACATGTTTTTAGGTACATAAAGTGAAATATTCTTCCATATGTACGAGTATATGGTGGAGTTATAGAAAAATTTCGAAAGTAATATGTTTAGTGTTTGCTAGGTCTACACACCTGAACGCGAGAAAATTACGAAAAGTTCTGAGTAACAAGGACGGGTACTACTTTATGTACATATGTAAAATGTTGATAGTTCAAACAAGTATTACAATAGTGGATCCCATTAACTTCAAGAGCAATACTTTATAGTGTATAGGGAATTAAGACTACAAGTAGATAAATTTAATTTTTTTTTTATGGTCTTGTAAAACCAAATATTAGTCTCTTATCGCTTTGTTATTTGTGTACATATTCAGTGCAGTCATCGTTTGTGACCACAAACTCCGGCTCAACCGCAAAAATTCTTCAATATTAATAATTATATCAATGAGCTTAATGATGCCACATAATCAACTGGGATATTGCTCAGTCCACAGTGGGACGCGGAATATCAAAATTGCCTTCACTTTTCGGTTTCTTTCCAGACTTACAGATTTTTTTTGCGCTTCAAATTTAACAGTTCCTCTCCCTGATCCTCACTGGTCTACCTGTGATTTATTATTCCCTTATTTTTAAGCTTTGAAATTTTATTTGGCAATCCTAAACCATACATTTTAACTTCAAAATTGTTGCCCAAATATATCACATTCAAATACACAAACACACTCACACACAGACAGCAATCAATACATGCCCATGTGTGCTGTGTGGTTCGAGTTTCTTGCAAATTGCCGCATTTAACATTTGCAACAATTTTCCATTCGTGCTGCGTAAATTCACAAAAATATTGACAGCAAACAATGATAGCGATATGTTAAGGTAACAATAAGAGATGCGGCAGCAGCAAAACAACAACAACAACAGCAGCAGACAACGACATCAGACGTCAGCGTTGACAGTGATCGAAATGTGTCTCATACGCAATTGTTGACAATTTTGTGTCTGTGTGTGCGTTGCAATTGCGGGCGGTTTGAATTTAACAAGAAGAAAATTGTTGCAATTTTTCTACTGCTGTTGCTGGTACTGCTGCCTTCTTTCTTTCAACACGATTCCTCCTTTTCCTTCTAGTTGCCTGTGTTAAATGATTTCCCATGCATGCTGAATGCAGCATTGCGTTCGTTTTGTTGCTTGCTCTTGTTAGTTAAGCTTTTGTTGTTAAAAGATACATATATATATATAGCTATACGAGTATATGCATGTGTATGCGATTCTTTTTCGTGTTTGTTATGGCTAAAAGTGTAGTAAATTGCATGGTACTTAAGCCAACGCTGCATACTTACTACAAGTCAAGTACTTACATATGCGAATACTAGAGATATACTGTGATGCAATTTGCATATGGTCGAGCGACTGTCTGTGTGTTTTGCCTGCCTTGTATCTCTGTCTGTCGACCTCAACAAAGATTTCTCTAATTTTTGACTTTGATGAATGTTGGCGAGTTGCTTTTGTCAATTTTAACTCGAAAGCAGTCAGAAAAAAAAGATGCAGGAGGGAAGATTATGTTTATTTACGGTCACAATATTGTGAAATTAATGCGTTTTTGGTACGCGGTTGAAAAGATAAAAATATGTACAATTACATGTAAAGAAAATGTAGCAAATTTGAGTTTTAAAAGAAAAATATTAAGAAAAATTGTTACATCAACAATAAAAAACTTTGCTGAAATATTAAGCGGAACACTTTTGTTCAACAATTTGTTATGAACATATTTATATAGATTTTTACAACTGGAAAAAAATTATAATATTTAATTATAATCTCCAAAAACTAGAGGCAACAGTTTACTGCTTAACTCTTTTGTTTGCATTTATTTAAATACACATAGAATTATCATTTTTATTTCTTAAGTACAAAAATTCTCTTTGTTGTCAGTGATTTTTTTATAGATTCTTACTGATATTCTAATTTGCCATGACAACAATTGCTGTTTTTTTATTCTTTTCATAAAATACTCAAACTAAAATTTAATTATACCTACATCATATTTTTGTTCTGAATCTTCGATAGGATTCCTTTAATTTGTAGAATTTTAATTAGAAATGCTTATTGTCTACTGATGAAATGTTGTCACTATTCTAGACTTTTGTTTTACGTTTTTTGTTTTATTTTTAAGTAAACAAAAGTTTGATTTTACAGCTTGTGACGACTTCTGTTTTGGACGGATTAAAAAAATTTTAAATGTTTTGTTTTGAATTCAATAGAGTGAATCTATTTTATTTTCAAGTTATTAAGGTTCATTATCAGTGACTTTTATATTGCGTAGTGCTTACAAAATTATTGCTTTTGTCCTATACTACTGTGGGCAAAAGTTAGTAAGACTTTTTAATTTAAATTTCGCGCGGAAACCCATTCATCAAAATATTATTTTTTTAAGGTTGGTATGACTGTCGGTGACATCTGTGCCAAATGTCACATCAAAATAATCATTAGTGTTTAGTATACGCTTGTCTTTCTGGAGTACAAAAAGTGCATTCGGCGATTTTCACAATGAGTGAAATTATTCAACAAAGAAGTTCCATTAAATTTTGTGTGCGGAATCAAATTTCTGGTGCCGAAACGTTCAGAATGTTGCAAAAGGCCTTCGGTGAAAATTGTATGTCGCGAGCAAGTGTTTTTGATTGGTACAAATTGTTCAAAGATGGTCGAGAACGGGTTGACGACGAACCACGTCCAGGACGGCCATCAACATCAACATCAACTGATGATCAACACGTCAATAAAATCAAGGAATTGGTGCTCGAGAATCGACGATTACAAGTCAGAGACCTTACTGGCATCGTTAGAATATCGGAAGGATCAGTGAAAACCATTTTAAAACATCATTTGGGCATAAGAAGAGTGAATGCACGATTGGTTACAAAATCACTGCATTGGTTTTACGAGACCATTTTGCCAAAAATTCGACTGATATCGTTCCGCAACCACCCTACCACCCTATTCGCCTGACTTAGCACCGTGTGACTTTTGGCTATTTTCTAAACTCAAAAAACCGTTTCGTGGACACCGTTTTGAGTCAATTGAAGACATTAAACATGAATCGCTAAGCGCATTGAAGGCTATTCCGGAAATTGACTTTAACAACTGTTTCGAGAATTGGAAAAAACGTTGGCACAAGTGTATTGGGGCCGGGGGGATTACTTTGAAGGGGACGAAATAGATTTGGAAGAATGAATAAAAAAATTTGAAATTATGAACAAAGTCTTACTAACTTTTGCCCACAGTAGTATGCTAACACAATCGAGTATGTTTTCCAAATTTTTTATTTTAGATTACTTATTTTCAACTTTTTTTTAAAGATTACATGCCGAAACAAAATTATATTCCAAATCGAGTACGTTCCTTAAACCCTTTATTTTCGAATGGTGAATAAAGAAAAAAAATTATTTAACTTTAAATTATAATTCCGATATAGTCTGAAGATGTGATACGCAACTCAATAATATTATGTTATTTTTGAAGGAAGCTATTCAAGTGGTCAGGATGCAAAGAGAAGAAAAAATATATTGTATTTGTACTTTCGTTGACTTTGAGCAGGGTTGTTTTGTGTTTCGATTGCTCGGTGTAAGAAATATTGATTTTTTAGTCAACTCTAACTGAACTCTGACCGAAGCTAACAACGTTTTATGAACGCCAAACTTTACTTCAGTAAGCAATTCAGTGGCTCCCATAAAAAGGTCACACCCATTATATGAGTAAAGCTCATTCAATGAGAAACAACCTATATTCTCAATTCAATCTATATATTGTCATTACTCATTTTATCTCCAAAAGGTGTCCACTTTTTTTCAGAAGAAGTCGGCATTGTCAGTAGAAATGTTGACTTTATGCCTGCAGAAAAGTTGACGGATGATGTAAGTTTAGTTTTAAGGAAAAGTGATCTGGGCTTAACAAAACGTGGAATTTGACTTCAGAATAAAATTAATTTTCTCTTTAGACGGATTCAACGTATTTTTTTAAAAAAAAAGGAAGAACGATTTTTCTTTAGAAGAATTTTACTTTATTTTTAGACAAAATCGGCATATTTATAGATGAAATTGACTTCTAGTTACGGAAAAGTCAACTTGCTCTTTAGAAGACTTTGACTTTAGAAGAATATGATTTTAGAGAATAGAGAGGGCAGCTGCTTTTGTCTTTAGGAAACTTTGATAGTTGCCTTGATCTTTAGAAGAAGCTGATTTTTTTTTTCAGAAGAAACCGATTTGGACGTGAGAAAAGTATACTTTATCTTTTAGGTCAAGATGACTTTGGGAGACTTTGGAGGTTGACTTTTTCTTTAGAAGAAGACGACTTTGTCCCCAGAAGAAGTCAACTTTTTCATTTAAAAGAATAAGTTTACTTTGCCTTTAGAAGATGCAGACTATACCATATCTTCGAAACGATTCAATTTTAGAAGAAGAAGTCGAATAGATTTTTGAAAAAAAAAAAAAAATTAATATAAAAAAAAGTCGACTTTGTCTTTAGAAAAAGTCGACTTGGTCTTTAGAAGAAGTAGACTTGGTCTTTAGAAGAAGTAGACTTGGTCTTTAGAAAAAGTCGACTTGGTCTTTAGAAGCGAGGCAAAGTTTTCAGTGGCCTCATATTTTGCACTGTTTGTTAATGTCGGCTATGAACTGGCAAAAATTGTATCTGAGACGTAGTTCTAGGCACCATATAAATTTCAGATCTTCTACAAATCTGGAATCCTCTCTTTATATGTTGCATCAAACATAAAGCACTCCAGTGTACAGTATATTATCTGCCCTATCAGCAATTGCAGCTTACCATCAAAAGCCAACCAAAACATCATTTAAAAGTAAATCAAAGCAATACCCTCGTTTATTGCATTGCCTGCCAACATAACATAATGCAATTATTTAAACAACAAATTCAACAAACAAACAAATCGAAAATCGTGTGTATACAAGCGAAAAGATTATAAGTACAAAAAATACACGCCTTCTTCCCTCGAACAACAAACTCGAAGAACACACTGCAGCGTGTGGTTGAAGATTATAAAGGGGCACAGAAAAGCAAATGTTTACTTACATACATATTTTACTTATACATATGTACCTACAAGTATCTCTCGGTACACTTACATATGTATGTACATACTCGTATATCTCTCTCTTAATATAGATCATCTTGTATAGCTGCAAAGAAACAAAACAAACAATAAAGTAAATCAATGAATTTGTAGTGTAATATAAGTTCAATATATGTAGACATGTATAAATTACAAACACACACAAACTAAAACTCATGTGAAATTCATGGAAAAACAAAGGCATGAACACATTTTTGCAAAAACCAAAGAATAAAAAAAACACCCTCAAGATTGCCGCGCTGTGATCTTAAATGTTTAGGCGGTATTTTATTTAACCGTTTTTACTTTATTTTATTTGCCCTACACTGTGTAGTTTGCTACAAAAGTGGGTGGAATTATGGGCGGTTATGCGAATTTACTCAGCGTATGATTACAACTGAAGATTATACTTTTGCATTACTGGTGTGCTTTTCTTGTTCTTGCACTGGCTGGAGCGGCGGCAGCAGCAGACATAGAACGTGAGAGAGCAAGCAGGGGAAATCATGCCCGATCAATACTTGAACGCAATGCATACCGTGTGCAATAGCTAGAGTTCAATATTCATAGAGGTCACATATGAGTTTTGGCATAGAGTCTATTGCAGCACGTCGAAGCAAATGTGTTTTATATACGTAGAATCCTGTTTCAAAGAATAAAGTTAAGTTAGTTCTAGAAAACTTTCCAAGAAAAGAAATTTAAATTTAATAAAACAGAAGATTTAAGGAAAAAATTTTTGGTAATTGCGTATAAAAAACCAAGTGATTGCTGCAAAATTCCCAAAAAATAAACCAAGTTTAAGTAAAGCATAACATAGTTCATGGCTGTGGGTTGTTCATAGCACAAATTAATTGCCCCTTTGCACGCGCAAACACACACACACATATAGTCGTATCGATCAAACACGCATATATAAAAATAAAAAAAATGGTTTGGCAAATGAAGAAAGAAGCCGCGCATGCTTTATTGTAGCTAGCATTACATTTTCCACTACTATAGTACATGGTTGCATACATACATCAATAGAAATATGCAAGAGTAACTAAGCTGAAAAGCAAGAAGAAGACTCAAAGAAAGAAAAAAACTGAAAAAACAAAAACCTTGATCAAGACATTATCGATATGGTTTCTGGACTATCTGCGCATGGCGCATGCGCAACTGCACACACACACATCAACTACATAGGTATGTATGAGGAAGGAGAGAAATCCAATTAGCTGCAACACTGTCGGCATTGCCCATAGACATAACAAAGCGCACAGCACATGCAAAGAAGTGCATTAAGGATGTTGCTGGAGAGAGTACAATTCAATTGTGTCTGGCTCGCAGAAGAGCAAATTGATGATTCTAATAGTAAATTTTCTATTCTTTGGAGTCTTACGAAAAAGCGAGATCGAAATCGCAAGTGGTCTGTTTAAGCAAAATGGAAAATATATTTTATATACATATGTAGGTACTATATATTTTAGTTACATATTCATAGTTACATATGTAGGTATATGCTTAGGATAGTACCCAGGATAGTGCTCGCGGATTGGATTTGAAAGTGTTTAACAGCACAGTTTCTTCAAAGAATACTAGCGAAAACCCTCACTACGATTTAAAAGCTAATTCTTTTATAAATAATCTTCGCGAGGTGAATATAGACCAATTTAAATAATATATGTATGTATGTATTTAAAAATTCATAAAACTTTGTTAAATCGAATATTTAAATTAACATATTGATTAAACACGAATAATATTTTGTGTAGGAAAGTAGTAAATAGTGAATTTTTTCTAGCTGAACAGAATCCGCTTTTGCTCGTAAATGGAATTTAAAAGTATTTAAAACTGTTTTCCTATAGAATGATTCATTTAATTTATTAAGTCAAATAGAAAAATACGCTTACTGACTAGATATTAACATAAGTGTAAAAATGTTTTAAAAATAGGTAATGATTAGATAAAACAAATTATAAATAAAAAGAAAAAAACAAGATCTTGGAAGTGACTTATAGGTTATAAACCTATAATATAAAAATTAAAATTGGTGCAAAGAAGAGATCGATTTTATTTTATAATTTCACACACATTTTACAAACCAAAAATCACAGCACAAAATGGAATGTAGAAAATTATTGATGAATAATTGCTAATTTGTTTAGCTTTCCCTTCTTTCCCCCCTTCACTCGGTTTTGTTTATCCCCACTTTGACTCTCCATTTTCTCTCAGCACTCCAACCCTCTTACTTCTTTCCTTTGTTCTTCTATCTCAACTTACTTTATATCACTATTTCTTTCTACGATTTTTCTAACCCTTCCACCATTTTATATTTGAGTGGCTGTTCTATACTACGACATTATTAGACCGGAATGGCCCATTGTGAACCCATATGGTTGGCAATTTGTTATCACTTGGTGGTTCTGTCATTGCCTGTCAACTACGGTAAAAATATAAAAATTCTATGAGAAGTAACCACCACATTTATTTTCATTTTCTTTCTCATTTTTTTCTTTATGCCTTCTAGCATACTTCTCTATATCTAATTTTTTCCCCTATCTTATTTTCTGCACCTTTTCCCTTCCTACTCTTTTCCATTGCTTTCATCCCTCTTCAAAAATAGTCTCTCTGTCTCTTTCGCTTATATCTTACTTTACTCCTATTTAATATTTTCTACCCCTTTTTTCTTTTTCTTTAATCACTATTTCTCATCAGCTTTTTACAAATCTCTCTTATTGTTTTTTCTCACTTCTTGCATTGCTTCTCTTATTTTTGTTTCTATCTCACTCCACTCCCCTCTTCAGCCCTTCACACACATAGCTGCTCTTATTTCCCTTATTCCTCTCACTTTTGCTATGTCTCTGCAATTTTCAATCTTCTCACTCTCTGTGTCCTCTCATAAATTTTCCACTGCTTTTTGCTCTCTCTCTTAATCCATCTTCTTTTCTTTCCTTCTCCACTCTTTTTATTATTTATTTTCCTTTCGTTCCTTTCTTTAGAGTTCACTTTTTCTTAACCCTCTCACAAACTCTTTTCTCTCTCACGCTTTTTTGTGACTCACATTTCCGCCATTTTCTCCATCTCTTCTCTCTCACCACTTTTCTAACTTCGGCGCATCCTAGCTTATACTACTTCAGTCTCTTTCAATCTTCGCCTCTCTCTTTTCTGCCCTTTACTCTGTATTTAACTGTATTGAATACGTTTTGGAGCTCTCGTATTACGCAAATCCCTTTGAATATAAATTAAATATTCAAGGATAAAACATGAAAAAAGTCATTGAGACAATTATTACAGCAATTTTTATAAAACCTTCATATCCATTAGCGTGAAAGACAACGTTTAATTGTCTCAAGTAAGTAGAACTCACATTCAGAATTTGTGATAAAAGTAAGAAAATAAGTCACTGAGTTTCTTAGTAGATATTTCTTGTCATGGATTAAGCACGAATCTAGCTGAAAACCAAAATGGTAACAAAGTAAGGCGTCCATTTTACTGAAATGCATTTCATAAATACTTTTCAATCAAAAATTTCCAAAATCTTCTTAACAATTAATTTCCAATTTATTATATTCACCCTAAAATACTGCAATACATCATACACTAATCACAAAAACACACTCTGTGTAAACTTCAAGCTTAATTGACAGAATCTATCGATTCATACATAAAACAACTTTGTATTTTTCTCATATATAAATATACATATGTATTTTCTAAGTTTACAAACTAACTAACTACCTAGTTAGCTATCGACCCCCCATATTTCGAAATTAGCCTCATTAAACGAAACCTAAACTGCATATGAACATCAAGAGAACATGATATTCAACATCGAAATCAATGATTATTTTCATATGTAGGTACAATCTAGATTCCACTGTTCATATTATTAAAATACCGATGATGTTATTTAATCCAATTAAATGATTTTTTTTATAGAAACAAACAAAAACATTTTGTGCTCCACTAATGAGTTATGATGCACAGACGTAAGAATCTCATGGATGCCAATGAACGATGAAGCCACCATCGGTGCAGCAGCATAACACGGTAATTGAATGAGTAGGGAACAACCAACAATAACAACAACAACAACAACAACAATAACATTTTAAACCATAACATTTTATTAACATAATAAAATCAAAATTATCAACAATGTCGTCAATGTCGCGTCATCATCAACATCAATAGCACAGCAGAAAGTGAATACTTAGCAACAACAATATACGGTCACATAGTTGTCAGCATGTAATAGCAACAACAACAACAGCAACAAAAAAAAAACAGAAAAACATAAACAATAATTTAACAACTACAATGTCAATATGTATATGTGAGTGTGTAGTTTGAACTTGAAGATATTTTGTGTAGTGCATTTCCATTTAAATACGTGTGGCATACTCTGAAATGGCAACAGGGTTGGTTGTTTGAATTTTAAACTTCATATATTCTATGGCGGCGCACACTGAAATGAAAATCAAAAAAGCTGGTCAAAGCCTCCAAATGAAGGGTAGGTCTTCAAAATTTGTTTAAATTTGCTTCAACCCTGTTTATCACTTGTCACTTTGCTGCAATGCTAAAAATATGAAAATTATGCAATAAACGTGATTTTTGTAAGTGTTGATAAATTCTTCATCAGAATATTTACGCAATTCTACACAATTGAGAGTAGTATTGCATAAATTTTATAATATTTATACATAATTCCGTTGTAGGTATGTAAATATCAAAAATTGATATACATGAGTAATTTACAAATTCCAAAACTACGGATACTGTATTTAAAAATATCTATAAGCTGGGCGCTCCATATGGCTCCACCTACAAATCTTAAATAATTGTAGTTGCATTACCGAAAATTTCAGCCTCTACCAAAATCTAACTGTCATCTGAAATATTTTATATTTCATTTCAATTAAAATAGTTCTCTAGACACAAGCTTAAATAGTAGCTAGAGTATTGAATACTTACTAGTCGGTTCTGCTTTGGGCGCGCTGACGCCAGTTGGTAAGGCCAAGCGCAGCCAGGTCTCCCTGTACCTGGTCTTTACAACGGAGATTAGGTTGTTATTTTCTGCGCGTTTCATGGCTCAAATAAAACACGCTTCTAGCCATTCCATTCGTTCAACAAGACCCAGCCAGCGAAATCAATATTTATTTGTGTAGGAGATGACAAATAATTATTCATGAAACATTTTTATACCTAGTGTTTTTAATATTATTAAGTTATATATAAATAACACACATATATAACTCAATAATATTAAAATTAAAAACTATTCAGTTAAAACAATAGCTTAAAAATTAACATTTCTGATCAGCAGTTTATTTCACATTTCGCTCCTCTGATTACGAGTCTTCTAAGCTTCGTCAAAACTGGTTGTAGTATACCACAAGTTATTTCAATTTTGAATCTCATAGGCTCACAACATACCGAAAGTTATATAATAAATTTATACATTTGCATCTTTAATGCAATTTCTCAAAACGCTTAACAGTTCCTTTTTTTCTGTGGATAAAAATTAATGTCAGCGAAGCAAAAGCAAATGTAAAAAAAAAAGAAAAACGATAATCAAAATCCATATTTCCTGCATTTAAACTATAAGCTTTATAATTATCGATTTGTGTTGTTGTCGTCCGTATTATTGTTGCACCAGATTACAAACACATATGAACGTCGAGTAAATGATAGCCACACATTATCATTACCTGTTGTCTGAGTTGGATAAACTTGAGGGTATCATCTTTTTATGATGTAGTATCGCATTGAGTGTGTTTGCCTGTGCGTGTGTATTTAGATTCATTTTGTGTATGTGTTTATGACAAATTATAATTTTGATACTTTAGAGAGCATCAAAACAATGTGCGCTTGTTGACAATAATTTCATGAATTTAATGCGTTAAGGTTTAATGGAAAACAAAAAAAAAACAAAAAAAGAGCGCAGTCATTACTATTAATACGCTAGCTTAGGTGGTGGTAATATGAGCGCATATTCATGTACATACAATAATAATTTTTAATATATCAACAACACAAGGGGGAAAAATAAAGAAAAGTATATTGCAGGTGGGCGAGAATTATTAAATCATATCGCAGTTACAATTTTAATTCTTTTTTTTTTTTGCTATAAAAAAAAAATTTATGAATCTAATTTTTATGGCGCATAAACTTTTTCTTTTTTTTTAATTGAATTCGATTGAATTTTTGATGCCAACATGCAGCAATTGCAGTTAAATTTAGTTTTTTACTTTCTGCTACTACATTAAATTGATTTTTCATTGATTCATTCATTCAAACATTCATTCATTTAATCATTAATAAATAATTATGGTGGGAATTTTTCGCTTGAGTATTTCTTTCTACTTGTCATTTGTTATGCACTGATTTCAATATAATAGCTGACAATGCTGAGCTGCCACATACTCTGTTATTAGATTAACGAAGTTATTATTCCACACACATATAGGTACACACACACACACACACACATGCATACACACACACATGCATTCACACACACATGCATACACACTTATGCTCTCATCATGCACTCATATACATTTACAAAATGAATTATGGCAATTCAAAACAGTTTCAATTCACGAGTTTAGTTTCACATTTTTGTTGTAGTTATTACGAGTAGTTTTTAGAATTAATGCGGGGGTTTTCCCCAATTATCTAAAGTTGACTTGGCTGTAATTTATTACTGCGATTATAATGCAATAATAAAAAAACAAAAACACATCGTAGTAGTTTGAACTAGTGGCGCAAGTTATTGAGAATGGTTTTTTTTTTCATTAGTTAGTATATGTATTAAATTAAGTATGAGTAATGGCTATAGTATTATTTTCTTTGCGTTTGTTTAAGTAAGATTCCTAGATTCTAAGCGCGTGTGTAAAAGGAAAAGTTTGTTGTCTGAATCTGTTGTTTGATCTTCCGTGTTTCTATTACTATAAATATAACATTATTTAGAGAACAAATTGAAAATGATCACGATCATTATTAAGTTACTCTACAGCTCTTGGCAAGCTTAATGGCCTGACTGAAAATCTATGTCATTGGATTAAAAATGAACTACAATCAATCTCTATAAATCTCAGAAACTACTCAAGTTGAATAGTAAACTACTAATTAAATGATAGATATATGTAAGTATAAGGTAACATATCACCTAGACCCTGTCATTGTAATGTAGAAGGCAGTGAAAAGATGAAACAAATTACCTATACTTGGGGTTCTTACTCCGACATTCCTTAGGTGTAATCAGTTTAATTTCACCTAGGTAAGGTTTAATGGATGGAAATATTTGTTCACTATTTTGAATCGGCGCTACTTGAAATCGACAAATAAATACAGCATACGAGGTAAGGGGAGTTTGCATTTTTATTTTATTAGCTTTATTCACAAATTCTATGAAATTTGTATACCAAAGGTAGTGCGGGATAGGGCTTAACTCCAAATCACTCCTCTATGTTAATCTCAGCCTTCCCTATGGCCTTAAGCCGTATACTTACATATGATTAGAGCTTCTGAATCACTCAATCACTCATATATTTATATATATTTTTCAAGTACGATACGCAGTTATCAGGACGGTTCAACAAAAATCGATGTCCATTAGTAAAAATTTAGACAAAATTAATAAAATAACAATATTCCAAAAAAAAAAAAAAAATTTCAAAAGTTTTCGCCCATTATTCTTTTGTTGCAATTTTCCTTAGTACTCATGTTTTCATTCTTATAGAGGTAATCACAAATTATTGGACATTAACTGCTTTACTTTACCCACCCTCTTTTTCTTTGTCTGCTTGTTTGTTCGTCCACTTTTGTGGTCATCAAACAAACAAACAAATAATAAAATCACACCAATGATATTTAACAAATTTTCAAAACTGCCAATAAATTTAAGATTTGAGTACGACAAATACACATGCACTCACGAATAGTCAGCAACGAACGATTTGGGTACCCCAAATATTTCTATTACATACTTGGACCACATGCGCGCAAATATTTTAATATCTCTTTCTTTTTCTCTCGATCGCGCTCTGTCTCCCTCTTTGGTGCAAAAGACTTCATATTCATCTGTCTGGTTGTCTGATTTGTCTCTTGTATTAATACGAGGCTCTGCAACATTTTTACAACTTTTTGATATATTTTATGGGTTTTCTGGATGGTATCGTCGTCGTCGTCGTCGTCGTCGTCGTCGTCGTCGTCGTCGTCGTCGTCATCGTCATCGTTGCTGTTGCCGTTGTCATTGTTATTGTCATTGTCGTTATCGTTTGCTGCCACAGTTGTTGCTCTTTATTTTCATTTCATTGTTCTGGGAATTGTTGCGTCAAGTCAAAATATTTATTGAGTTCAACAATCATGTTATAGCATTTTTGTGATTTTTTGGGTTACCAAGCACTACCACATACGAAAATATCGTACATAAGGCAAAGAAAAACAAAACAAAAATATGTAGAAATCATTTCGTTTTTGATTTCAATTTCCAGTGTTTTGGTTTTGTCTTCTTTTAGCATACGTATTGAAAAGATTATTTTTCATTTTACTGAACAAATACCAAAAATCTGGAATCTGAAATGCTTGCATTGCATACATTTCATTTCATCTCATTTCATTTTCATAAAGAATTGATTTCATTTAATTTTGGTTTTTATTGTGTCTTGATTTTTGGTTGTGCGAAAAATTCCTTTGCTTACCTTTGTATTTTCTTCAATTGATAAATGTTCAGAGCATAAAATTTTGTCGCTTTCTGCTTGACTTTGAGCGTGTGTATGTGTGTGTGTGTGATTCTGATCTAGATAAATGCATCTGACTGCGCTGCAATCAACATTTCGCGTTATTAAGAAATTTATTAACATACTCATTTGTACGTAGTAGGTATGTATTTATGTATGTATGAAGAGCTGCCTCGGTTTTGTGGTTTAACCTTTTCACATTTTCGGTTGATGTTATAAATTATGCACTTAAGAGTTGTGAGGGTGTTTTCATAATGGATTCTCTTTATTTCGTATTTTTTGTTTGCTTTTATTATTTCATTTTGCGTTTTTTCTCTGTATGCAGTCGTGTATGTGGACGTATCCAGCTGTGCTGGTGGTGACACTGACACTCGAGTAGATTTTTTATGTTTTGATAAAATCAAGATCAAAAAAGGTGTGCTTTTTAAATTATATATGGACATATACGTTTGTATGAGGAGTATGAATTGTCTGTGAATGTATGCACACATTTTGGTGTGTGCATCATCATCAGTTCCTTTATCACCCGCTGGAGCAATAGGGCTTCATTTCATTTATGTTTATGTATTATTGCCAGGAATGCAAATGATTTTGACAAATTTTCAACAAGCGTATTTTTTATGTCATTGAGTTTAACTTTATGCACTGAAATCAGCGTAATTGGATGGGCCTGCTTTATAGTATACTGATTTAATTTATGAAATAAATTCTAAACTTTTGTGAGTTGGATCAGGTTTCTACTCAAAATATTTCCATTTATCTAAGTGGGAACGATTACCAAGCTCAGAAAGTGAACTATTAGTGATAAGGAAAGTAACAACAACAAATATTATGCTCATTAAGTGGAAGAAAAGGGGATCTTCCTAGTGTTCTCAAACCCATAACCTAAGAAAACTAATTAGGGAATTGCGACAAGCGTAATGAAAATAAACTGAAAATGATAAAATAATACTAGTAGCCATTCAGGGAAGCGTTACTTTTATATCGGAAAAGTTCATTATTAAAAATAGCATTTTCATTGAATATTATTAATATATAAATATATGGGAGAAATATTGTGAATACGCACTTGACCCATTAGGAAATTTATCTAGGTGGAATAAAGGCCTCCTCAATGGATTTCCCTAGGTTTAACCCGGGCCCAACAATTGACAACAGACTTGGCCCAACATTGAAATATCACGCTTTGCAATGTAGGGCCAAATTAGTACCTCCTGACTGGGGCTAAGGTCGGCTAATTATCAATATCGCGCCTCTATTAAGGGCAAATGCAATATTTTTATCTAGGTCCTTTACAGATTTAAATAAAGTCATAAAATATCACTTTCTAAAAATTTATTACCAATGAAAAAGGAGAGTCCTTAATTTTCAAATACATTTTTAAAATAGGTAAGTGTGGTCGCTGTGGCGTAGTGGTAGTGCGTTGGACTGCTACGCAGAGTGTCCGGAGTTCGAATCTCCCTCCGCACAGGCAAAATCAAAAAGAAAAAAAAAAAGTTTTTCTACAAGGCACCACCTCTTGGTAGACAATCACAAACCTACAAGAGTAAAAATTGCCTATGGAAAGCTTTTCACTTCGCCGTTCGGATTCGGCATTAAACTGTAGGTCTCTTCCATTCATGTACAAATATAACATGCACAACATGAGTGAATGCGAAAAGCTCGGCCTAGGCCCTCCATGGGCTGTTGTGCCACTAAAAGTAAGTAAGTAAGTGTGTCTTCAATTATCAGCTTACTTCAGCCTGATTTTTATGCAATCCTTATACATTTAAAACAAACAAATCACTAATACTAATGTTGGTTCCGATTCTTCCTGTTTGCATTACAGTCTTTTGAATTCAACAGACAAGATCCAAGCTATTGTAAAATAAATTTCCAATTATATAAATCGTAGAGAATACTCCACACAAATTTAAATTTAAAAGTCTTCCAACACGAATGAATATTCGCTGCAATTTGGAGAATTTCACACAATCTGGCAAACCATAACAAGTGATTCAAAACATATTTCAAAATATTTTCTCATTAATTTTCAAAACAAAAGAGTTAAGAAACAAAATGAAAAAGCGAAATGAACAAGTTTTTCGTTAGCAGGGCTGAATAACTAAAATTCAGATCTCCATATTTATGTTTGTCTAAATATAAATATGTATTATTACTTATATTTCAATACCTATTTATACTTACCTACGTATTAAGATGCACCTCGAGTTAAGATGTTTTGCCTCTTCCCCACTGAATTATTCAATGAAAGCCTGAAATTAGTTTCCCTACTATGCCATGGTCTTTCCCACATGTCTTGTGCTGCATGACGCAGTAGGTACACACGCTTACAGTTGATGCTTTTCCGGTATTTAAATAAAGAAGAAGTAACAATTTTCTAATGTGTTACTTTCATGTTTAACATTATTGATTTTTCTCTTCTTTTATTTTTCTTGGTTAATGAAATGTCATAATTTTTTTTCGTTACTTTCCATATTATGTGATACTAAAGTGTTATGCTTAAATAAATGAAGTAAAATTATGTTAATAAGAGCGAGCGGCCAGCAAAAAAGTTTCTTCAGGAAGAGAAACAAAAACAAAAAAAAGACAACAACTCCAAAAAGTTGTTAATTAAATCAGTTTAAGCGCGTCCCAAAAAGAAAATTTCATCTAAGAATACGCACAAAAAAATAGGCAAGACCACACGCAGTTTTATTACACATACTATATGTACTACGTGTGTGTGTATAGGAGCGCGCCAAGTTTGTTGCCACAGTCTTTTGTTTTCTAGCTCGCTGTTGGTGTCTTTCGAAATACTCTAAAGGTAGCAACCGATACTTTGAATATAAATTGCACTTGCTCCGCGCATGATATACTAAAAATCTATAACTAAACTAAGTTTCGTGTTATTTTTTTTGGCAAAAACTTGTATATTAATTTCTTTGAATTTATACGGTTAACATTTTGATTTTGATTAATTTTCTAATCACAGCTCCTCCTGCAGGCGTCTGTGCCTGCAGGTATCTATGCATACTCGTACACATACATATGAATATGAACTTAATATGTGTGTATATGTATGTAAGTACAAATGTATGCATTAATGTAGCGTATGCAAAGCAGTTTATCGAGTTATTGAGTCTTATTTTTCTTATTCTTGTGGCATGTTATATTCTATTTTAATTTAATTTTTCTTAGCTTTTGTTTTCTTAGTTTTATAAATTATTTTTGAAACAAGAGTTATCAATCAAAATTTTTGTTTAGCTAAAATTGGTTAGACGAGTATCTCAACGTTTTTGATTTAACATATATACTAAGAATTTTAGTGATTAATTATAATTTTTGTATAGCAAAGAAATTATTTTGTAAAGCGCTAGCATCAAAACCATCATCAGCAACATCATCTTAAAAATTAACAGCAACAGTATTATAATTCTATAGCAACAACTTTTTAGCCTTGAAGATTCAGCTTTTTTCGTTTGTACGTTTTAAGTATTTCGTACAAGAAAAAGTAAAATACCATACATAACATTATATATATATAAAAAAATTTGGTGTTTTTTGTTATAAGTTATGCTTGTGCTAAAGTTAATTTATAATGAAATCTGATTCTCACATTAAGTCACAATTGTCATAATTTTTCATATAAAATTGTCAAATGTGCCAGTACCGGGAATGTGGTATGAGTTAAATAATGTTTTAGTTAGAAAATCATAGGAGCATCTATCATTGTGTGATAAAAAAATAGAAATTAAGTAAGTGGAAAACGGCGAGGATTAAGAAATGTCGACTCAAGGTAGTTTTAAACTTGTGAATATCACACGAATCTGAAAAAAATATTGCAAGGAACATTGCCCAACAAGCGAATCGTTGAATGACAACAAAATATCTCGGTCGTAAAAAGTGCTGTTCAATATGTCGAACTGTGGAGTTCAGGCAAGATCAGTCAACATTGGAGACTTAATTGTACTTTTGGCTTATAAGTTCTCATGTAAATCTCGACTTCATAAAGATTTGCTAAAGTTCCATCTCAAAATAGAATTTTTGCACATTCACGACTCTAGCAGCCATTCAATGGCAACTACCATACACACACTTTAGTAAGTATTTATGTATATCTATGTGTATGTACCTATGTACTAAACAATTGTCGTAAATTCAATTGCAGTATAGGTTTGTAATTGCAAACTTGTTATTAACATTTAAAATTGCTTAAAATTTATAATTATGCTTGTTTTTATTTAGCTTTTATATATAATTTGTCTCTTCTTTTTTTGGTTTTTTGTTTTGTACTATTAAATAATCGTGATTTTTCTTTTTTTCTTTTGGGGGGTGGGGGGGGGGGGGGATGTTTGCTTACTTATTGTACCGTCTATGTGCTTCTATCAACCGTTAATTAACAATAAAAGCAACAAAAAACTACAACAACTTGTCTTTAGGTCATTAGATTCTGTTTAGTCATTTTGATTTGAAGATAAAATATTAAGAAATATTTATTTAGAAAAAACTAAATGAGTATAACGTAACTTTTTAGTTTTTGCGTAGAATGAGTATAAAAAACAAAGCTTGTTTTTTAAATCTTTTGTTTGATATTGCGCGACGAAGAGATGAAGAATAAATAAAATAGAAAAATGTGTGAAAAATGTGCTATGAAAAGCTTATCACTTCGCCGTTCGGCTTCGGCATTATACTGTAGGTCCCTTCCATTCATGTACACATATAACACGCACAACATGAGTGGATGCGAAAAGCTCGGCCTAGGCCCTCCATGGGCTGTTGTGCCATTAAAAGAAAGTAAAGTAAGTGAAAAAAGTAAAGGATCCCAGAGGATCCATTACCCATACATATCATATTTCAGAGATTATGATCGTATGTAATACCAAATAATTTCATTAGTATGTTAAATATATATGGGCCATATAAAAAGTATCCGCGGTTGGTACGCACAAATATGTCATGTATATGATGTTTCTTGTCTCCTGACAGCTTGCGTTTCGATATTGCTCTACCAGTTTCAAAATTTCATCGTCTTTTTCAGTGCCTTTCAGTGCGTCTTTGATATCGAAATTTTCGGCACGGAATCGAGCAAACCACTTCCGCGTCCGGTGTTCACTCACAGCATCCTCTCCATAAATTCCACTAATTTATCGGCATGTTTTTGCATTTCTATAGTAATAAAGCATATCGTATTTCTTCAGATATTTCACTCATTTTCATATCAATGTTCCTTTTAACACTAGCCACGACTTACACAATTGTCTTTATATAGGTACAAAATGTAGCCTGAAATGTTACCTTTCAAATATGTGTTCGTTTACCGACACTGACAAAGTCAAGCGTATAAAACTTCAGTGGCTTCGATCGCTTGGGTAGAAGGGTGTTTTATTCGAACCACTGTGGAGGAAAACGCAGAAGAGCACATCCTAATCTCCGTTGGAAACACCACGTACACGGCGACCTGACTACACTTGGCCTTATCAACTGGAGCAAGCGCGTGCATAGCAGAGACGACTGGAGAAACTTTATCGAATTAAGTTTGGGATTAATTAACAATAAATAACTTAGAATTTATTTATTTAACCATGATAAATGGATAAGTTTTTTTTGAATGAGTTCGTATACATATATGAATCACAAGTACTCAACTTTATCTGCATCCCCACTAACTGCTTACGTACTTTCACTTACTTATGCAAATATAGCAAATACAGCCACTACGGAAATGAATAACTTATTATAATTCACACAACAAAATACGCCACCACACAAGCAACAAAAACAGAATCAATAAATTATAAAAATAAAAATGGATTTAATTACATTCAACAAATTTCTAATGTGCTGTTTTCATTACAACACATTATCACAATATAAAGATCTAGTACGAAAGCTACTTTATGTAAGTACTATGCTACAATATTTTTAAAATGATAGTAGTGGCATTTATAAATTTTAAATAAATTAAAATTTTTATGATGTTTACACATACATTTTCTTAATAGTAGCTAGCAACAATTTCCAATTATATTAAAGACGAATTAAAATTATAATTTGTTAAACATGTGCGCATAAGAGTAAGTAAAAGTAGATACATATGTAAGTACATATGCGTACATAAAAAAATGGGTAGACGAATATTTTCATTGTGAACTATACAGTAGAAATAATTTTGTTGGAAAAGTATGTGTATGTGACTTCCGTTGTAAAAGTACTAGTGGGTGGCCTTTTTACGCGTTTAAAAATTAATACTAAATCAAATAATACAGACTAAATTTAAAAATTTAATATAAGTATGTAATAGAACAATTAGTAATTCAAAATAAATACTTTTGAGATGCTCTTACTTTTAATATTATGCCAAAAATCAGCTGCTCCGTTTTCCAATACCTTAAGGATACTACGAAATTCCGAATCAATTGGCTGAGTTTTAACCGAGAAACACCTTGGTTGTATTTCCAAAGTCATGATTTATCTTGCTTAATGAAGATCAGTAGAAATTCGAAATTTGCTGATTAACGTTGCGGTTGAACAATGGTCTACCAACTCCTGGGGGGTTAACAAAAATACGATGCATATCAAAATACATTCACATCCAATAAATACAAAGTCATTTCTAGATCTTGAAGCAATTAGAGCAACTGCTTCACACAATAATCAAATCAACCATTCCAAAAAAAAAAAACATTTGACAAAAAGCAAAACCCACACATATGTGGGCACGCACAGTGAAACAACCCTGCAGTGCAAAAATGAGTTAGCCCAAAAATTCACCTAGTATATCACCTAGCCAAAAACGAGCTAGTTAAGACACTAGCTCAAAACTGTTATCGAGGATAGGACAATTGCCTTTTCATAAGACATCAGCGTGGATAAAACAGTAGGTTGCGTGTAAATGAGATGGACGAATGAACTAATTGGTTTTCTTCTTTTTTTTTTTTTTTTGAGTTAGCTAATTAACTAGATTTAGAGTTAGTTGGTGGCACTGCAGGGCTTGAATCACTTACCAACATGAGCGCGATTTGATGAATTTCATCCATATTCAGAAGAATACCAGAGAAGATGCCAAGCATGGTGGACAACTGTGAACAGAAGACACATTGAACATCGGCGGTCGTTCGCATGATGTGTCAAAGTAATTAATCATAGCTAAAAGAAACCATAAACAATAGGCAAGCAGGCACAACTACTTAACGGTATGCCTGCGCAGAAAACAAACACACACACACATATGCATTTATAAACAAAAAACTATCAAAATAATAGCAAAAATCATATGCTAGCTGTGTACAAATACTTAAGTATAGAAAGAAATCAATGCAAACAAAAAAATCTTAAGTCAAGTCAAATAAAAGACAATTAACGCATATTCTGATTTACTATGGCATAGTTTGATTGATTTACAGTTAAAAATTTAAAACGCCAAGCTTAGAAATGTATATGCGAATGATATATTAAAACTATTTTACAGCCACTCAAGCGTCGCGCAAACCTTTAACCCTTCAGAAAGAAACCAAAGCTGCTGCTGCGAAATTCCTTGAACTGTTCGCTCCGTCCCTCCTTGCATTAACTCAATTGTTACAATTGTTTTGTAAATATTGGGCTGACATATGCACCCATTACCATTTACCTTTTTGCAGTCAGTTTTCATCTTCTTCGTCAAGCATTTGCTACTTTTGTTTTTCATATTGGTTTTTTTTTTTGTTTTTGTTTTTGGTCTTTCCCTTTTTGCTTTATGAAACAAAGTGAACCAGTGCTACCACGGCATTTGTCCCTTTATCTTTTTGCATCTTTTTGTCATTTATATTATTTGTGTGATGTCATGTTCGAGGGCATAAACAATTACTACCTTGTTTATATTCTTTCTTTGTAGTTCAACTACTATTTCACATTTTCATATTGAGCATTTGTGCAAAAGATTTGTTTTTATTTTGTATGCAGCCAGCAGTAGGCAATAAGTTTCAAATTGCAAACATTATCTTAAGGCAACGACGATATGTACAAATGTATGTATTTGATTTATGTTTAAGAATTTTGAATGAAAATTCATTAATCATGTTATGGATCACTTAGAAATGTATACTTTATTTCAACTCAATACTTTTGGCTGGCATTTGATAATATTCTTTTTCTTTTACCCCATTAACAGAAATAATGTTTGCTCATGTGTTTTAGCGTGCTTAGTATGATGGCAATTTAGTTTTCAGGTATTTTCCGAATCCATCGAAAGATTACATTCTAGGAAAAGAAAATTGCATTTTCTTAGGACACTGAATTTATCAAAACGGCGATACATTTCATAAAAACCGTAAACACCTTTTAATATACATAATATGTATATATATTCAGAATAGTTGTTTCAATGCCATGCTGACTTATTTGAGTTGTAAAAACTTTTTGATCGATAAAAACCCATAAACAAATTTCTTGGGAAAGTACACAACATTTTTTCTATTTGTTTCAGCTCAGCTTTTTGTACAATTTTTTGTTTTTCATTTTTAGAATTTCTTTAGGGATAAACCGATGATTGTCAGAAGACGACTCAGACTCATACCTTATTTCCTTTTTACGGAAATAGAACGGGTGATTCTTTTAAGAGTTTGAAGGTCCAATTTTGGCACATTTTTCACACATTTCGGCCGGAATCTCAACAATGACGCGATCAATGTTGGCTTCCAAAGCATTAATCGTGTTTGACTGGTCCATATAGACAAGAGACTTAACATAGCTCTACAAAAAATAGTCTAACGGGGTAAAATCACACGATGTTGGTGGCCAATTGCCTACACCAAAACGTGAGATTAACTGCTCACCAAAATCGAATCTCAATTGATGCATGGTTTCGCGTGCAGTGTGGCATGTGTCATCGTCCTGTTGGAACCACATGTCGGCCGAGTCCAATTCTAGCACTTTCGGCCAAAAAAAGTGTTATAATCGAACGGTACCTTTCTCCATTGACCATAACGTTGCGGCTTTCGTCATCTTTGAAGAAGTACGACCCAATGATGCCTTTACTTACTTTACTTTTAATGGCCCAACAGCCCATGGAGGGCCTAGGCCGAGCTCTTCGCATCCATTCATGTTGTGCTTCTTATATTTGTACATGAATGGAAGGGACCTACAGTTTAATGCCGAATCCGAACGGCGAAGTGAAAAGCTTTTCATAGCAATTTTTACTCTTGTAGGTTTGCCATTGCCTGCCAAGAGGTGGTGCCGTGTAGAAAAATTATTTTTTCTTCTTTTTTTTTTTTTTTTGATTTTGCCTGTGCCGAGATTCGAACCCCGAACACTCTGCGTAGCAGTCCAACGCACTACCACTACGCCACAGCGACCGCTCAATGATGCCGCCTGCCCATAAACCGCTGAATTGCCTCTGGCTGGTCTTCACTCCAAATACGGCAATTCTGCTTATTCACGTAGCCATTGAGGCAAAAATGAGCCTCGTCGCTAAATGGACGTAGCTTGCGAAACACTTTTTTCACAGCGCATTAATTTTGATAATAAATTTAAATAATTTGCAAAAATTTTTAAGGAGAAAGTCTATTCACTATGAAATGGCAAACCAAACTGAGCATAAATCAAGTGACAGCTGTCAAAAAGACCAACTGCAGATTGAAAACCACACTTCTAAAAAAAACATTCTTTAGAATGTGATAGTTTTTCGGGATATGCACGTTCAAACTACATATGTAAGTATCTAAATGTACAATTTTGTAGGAGGACTGTACATTCAGTTACAGATAATTGGTCTGTTTTAAAGTCTTCAAAAAGGTGTACTTGAAACCAGGTATGTATGTACTATATACATACATACATACTCTGAATAAAGAAAGCCATAGAATATTTGAGTAGCATTAAGTATTTTCCTTTAACATAAACTGCTGGTAACGTAAGTAGCATAACTCGACAACCGATGTGAGATAATTTGCCAACACCAAAGAATTGGTTCGACATATTTCTGTTGGTTCAAGGATTTTATAAGTAGATTCGTTATTTCAAAGAGTTCCTCAGAGTTAATTTTTTGTATTGATATCCGATGGCCGGTGAATATTAGAAGTCGAGTGAGGCTTACAACCGAGAAGTTTCATTCGTTTTTCAGCATCATGCAAAGGAACAGTTTTTCCGCTTAGCTTTGTATTTCTGGACACCTCAAGCATAACCGTTTGCTTTTAGTATCATTCATGAATTTTATTTGAACTATTGGGGAGTTAAATCGCAAAAACCTATTGAAAAATAAAGTCGCTTAACTTTGCTAACGATTTTGGATATGTATTGCAGTTGTTGATGTGACGGTTGCAATATGTAACTCTAGCGAATCTATCTAAACGCTTTCTACTTCATATCAAAAATCACGTACCCAAGAAAAAAAAAACTTTAAATTTGTCGCACTGTCGCACTTACGAATAATAGAATACGAAATTAAATTTTCCTGACATTTGTTTATGACTTTCTTAAATTTAGTTTTGTGGCAGATTTCTTTATAGCTAATGCTACATAAATCCATACAAAACATATTTATTTTATGACTACAAAATTAAATACTTGAATTCTGTTTAACCCTTGGTGCACACAAACGAGTACATTGTAAATACCTAAATGAAAAAATATTCAAATTTAGGATATTTGAAAAACCATAGAATAACTTTTTTATGACTTACTTTAATGCTATACTTTTACCATACTCCTGACCTTCAACCCTACTCTACTTTGATTTGTTGCACACACACAAACACACACACGCACGCACATACACACATGCACGTAAATAGATCGTCTCCGTTATTATGACTTACTTCATTATGCAATTTTTATTGTTTCAATTGTTATAAATTATCAAACTGGGAAACAGACATAAAACAACAAATGTCGCATGCGGTTGACCACATTTAACTGCCATTTCCAGCAATATGACACACACAAAAAAAAACTAGACAATTGAAATCTAGCTCAAGATCTTTGTGAGAAAGTGAGAAAAAATAAGAAAAAAGGGTTCAACGTACAAAGGACTCTGGGGATATGAATGCTGGTTTGGCTGCTGTGTGTACAAAGAGCAGAAAGAGTAACAAAAAAACATAATAAACATTTTTCTTGATTAAGCCACATTAATTATGATAATGACGCTTGAAAGGTAGAACGAATTATTAACATAGTGTACAATGAATAGAATGGAAAACGTAAAAGTCAATTGAAATGAGAGTAAGTAAGAGTTAAAGATAAAAATGTGAAAAGGTTTCAGGAAATAACTTCCTTTTGCAAACGAATATGTTTATGTGACGATGTGCTTTTCAAAGGACCACACGTTCATTAACACTGAAAAGAGTGGTGGAAGATCATTGCTTGCATGTGTGATAAATGTCAGTTTCCTGCTCAACATTTGTCACGCAATTTGAATTTTGTATATATGTACAAACGATCACGCTCAGGATCATACTCGCTCACTCACGGATTTTGTGATGACGACTTCATTAGCAACACTCTAACGCCCGAAGATCTACACCTCTCGTTTCATCTTTAATTTTTATAGTATTCGATATTTTCTATTTACTTTTTTCTCTTTCATTATATAAGGAAGTGAAAATAATCTTGTTATTACTATCACTTAGCAGCGTCTACTCTTTTACTTTTGATTTAATCCTTTTATAAAATTAATAACAGTTCTGGTGTTGTCGTTTTCTGTTTTTTGGGTTAACAGCTGCAGACTAGTTTATTTTATAGATACTTTTGAAAATTCCTAGTCAAAGCGAAACATTTTTTTGTTCTTGATTTTTTAGCCTTGCCTTGCCTTGCCATTGTACTTCGCTTCGGTACACATGATCGATGATCATGATTTAATATTGGATATACATCGTATACATGATTTTTGTCATCAAGTTCATAATACATAATAATAATGGAAACACGTCACATACAAATTCGCATTCATACTTATATATACCATATATATTTATAAATATGTACACTACACTAAATAATACTTACTACCATTTTTTGTATAGAAATCAGTGCAACTTAACCATATGTGCTTAAAACCATTTCATGTCTGCAAGTTGAGCTGATTCCACTCACTTTACTTTGAATGAATAAAATACGATCGTGTCAAACATTATCGTATACCGCAGGAAGCAAAAAATCATGACAGTTAAAAGCAGCACGAATTACTGTTCTTTTTTTTTACTTAACCATTCTTTAAAAATATATTATTATAAAAATCATATGTTACTGAGTTACAAATTTTTATACATCTAGTTACAAGCTTGATATACATTCATACATGTAGAGAAAAACGATCCCTAAAGTGGTTGACAAGTTAGCTTACTTCTTACTTACTTAGGGTTCTTCTCTCCCAGTGGAGAAAGGACTTCTATTTAAAACTGATCTTCTTGAGTTGGAAGTACGAATCTTCCCAAAAAAAAGTCAGCCCAGAATCGTTGACTTAAAGCCTGCTTGCGGGTTCTATAGGTCACAAGAATTTCTTATTAATTCAGTAGTTTTTTCTATTAAGTTTAATACTATTAACATTATTTCAATTGTGAAAACTATTAAATTGCAATGAAAATCTTATAAATTTTAATTCATTTTTCTCCAAGTGTAGTTAAGTACCTAAATATAAATATATTTTTTATACTAAGTATAAAACAAAATTATTAACTCCAAAAATAAAGTCAAACTCAAGAACAATGCTGCAGAAATTTTCCACGCTTGAATTGACAATAAAATTCTTCACTTGAATTCGCGTTTTAATCATGTGAACTGATTTGAATAACATAACTACTTTTTTTTACTACTTATTAAATATTTGCTTATGTACTACTTTTGCACATACTATTGCTATTGTTAGCAAAAAAAAAAGCAGCGCATTCATGGTTTTAGTACCGCCTAACGATATGTAGAATTTATTTGTGGCCAAGGTTGTGCTTATGTGAAATATGTTTCTGTAAAGTGCTAAATGTTTATGACATGTTTACAATTTATGCTAACATTGTGATATTCACATATTCTTAATATTTTAAGGTTAAAATTATTTCAGAACTTGATTTGATATAAATGATTAAGGAAAGGATTCATATTGGCAGCTTTGCTATATATTTCAAGCCATTCCGACTAATCATTGTACAATAAAATGCTCTGAAAATTTTAAATAAATCCACTGACCTTTCGTGGTAGTCATATGATTCTATCTTTGCAATGGGATGCATTAGGTGGGAAATTTATTTATTTTTTTTAAATTGATGATAGTTTACCAGCTTAACAAATTGGAAATGATTGTTGTTGTTTTAGAAGATATATCTATATGTATCTATATGGTAAATGACTTAATATAACAACATATCAATATAGTGATATTGGTTTTTGTGCGTTGGCTGTGTTGCCGTTTTCTAGTACTAATGAGATTTCATTTTTGTTGTTGTCTTGAGAGACAATGTATTCCCAAACATTGTACTTCTAGAAGAGCCAGGCCTACGTGTTGAAAGTGATGAGCTACTAAATGTTACCATGTTTAATAGTTTAAATTTAACGTTATAATGCGAGCCAAATCGTTGTGATAGTGATACCAAGCACCCCGTAGTAGCACATCGTAGTTTAAATATTTAAAAAAAAAACTATACTTAATTTATTTCTATTGATATTTCCTCTGCTCACGAATATCACAAAAGTAATTTTGCTTGTTCTCTCCTTCAGTTGTAACTGAAAAATACATACATATATGTACATGCTAATTAAGAAAATCGGGGAAAGTCGGAAAATCGGAAATTATTAAAGTAGTGGAAAAGGGTATATACTCTCTGGCAAACCTAACGATTATAAAAACTCTTTAAATATTGTACATTAGATATACTTTATTGCCAAATTCGGAAATATGTGTCAAATTAAATATGTACATGAAACAAATTTTCAATTTAAAGAAAATGGCATGCTTCAATAAGTATACCAAAAACCGTTTTCAATTTATGCTTCCACAACAAAAACTGAAAATACACACAAAAACGCTAGTTCAGAAAAACATTCTGAGCGTCATGTGCTGAGTAGTGAAAAGGAGAAAAGCAGCAAAAGATATATAAGTATGTATATGTATTTCCATAATACCATTCAGTGAAAATATTTGAAACTCTTGTAATGGTAGTTCTCAGTTACAATTTCAAACATCAGAAGCTTATAGGATTATTGAAACACAAAGAACTATCACTAAGATTACTGTTCCTCATCAGTGGCTGGTTCTGTTATACCTGTTACATTGTTATTATTCTCTCTATGGCAAACATAACGTTCATTAAGCCTATTTAAATACTAACATTAGGTAAACTCACTCTAACAAAATGAACTTGCCAAATTCGGAAATAATTTTATATAAAACATATTTTCAAGATATACTCGTACATATACTTTCATTTCTTCTTGCTGTATTGAGATTAAAAAGACTTTGTAATTATATCACACTACTATTTTTGTTGTACATGTGTGTGTTTTGCTGTATTGTATAAAAAAAAACATGTGTTAAGGATAAAACTTTACGAACTATATACTCTTATCTGTTAGGAATAATGAAAAACAAAAACTAAAACTACATAAAATCAAATCTTATCTACCACACTAAATCTGAAACACACATTAGGACAACTATTGTTCCAATGAATGCGACGCACAAATTTCAACAAAGTTACAATACAATCATATCTATATAGGTATACAATGTACATACATACTCGTACATACTTAGATGTAGACATTTTGTGTTGGAAACCAAGAGATTTTTATCAATTTCACGCAATAATATGTATATGTGCTTAATGCTTCGAGGTTCTGATAATCGCTTGTGGTCGACCACTACCGGGAACTAAAATGCACAATAATTATACATATGTCAACCTCTACATTACATAAGCTGCTACAAAGGCAAAAAGGATCAACGATCAGAGTTCTCGATTATATTAAATCACAGGCATGTTGATACATTAATATCCTTTTTCTAGTTGCTGCTGATTGTACTGCTTCTGCAGCGTGCGTGAGGTAATCGCCCGATCGTAATCTCTTCCTTTTTCTTATATTCCCTTTTCATGAAGTTTTCAATTCAATTGTTAATTTTTGAACAGCTACTACAATAAACTGAATTAATTTCAGTTGTTGTTCAATTGTTTGAGATATTGTTGATTTAGTTGTTTTTTTTTTGATTTCGAATGCGGGATTGCAACTCGAAGACCGTTAAGTTACTCACTTCCGTTTAGCGTTTTTCCCTTGCAGTTTCGGAGGCATTGCTGAATGGTGATTGTAGTTAGCGATAAGCATTTTAGGTGTGAACACAATTATGTTTCTTATTTTTTTAGCTATCCTAGCTGTGAGGTAACATTGCGTTACTAATTTTGAAATACCTAATATCCATGAGCTGCATGAAAAAGAAGTTATGTTGTTATCGCTGGTTGTTCATACAAAAATTACTTGAGGGGCATGGTATTCAAGTCAGTTTCGAATGTGGCAGTTGGAAATGGAAATTACGGCAATACTATAAAGTTTGTAAATAAGGCAAAAAATAAACAACGTATGATTGCAAGCACAGCAATAGTTTGATTAAATAAAGAAATTAATTCCAATATTCAAACCAAAAGTACACCAAATTTTACATCCTAATTAAGACCGCAAAACTAAAATTAAAATAAAAAAAAGATAATCCGATCTTAAAACAGAATTCTTACTAAAATTTAGTTTAAAAATTTTACAAAAACAAACTCAATTCAGGTACAAAAGAGGCTAAACCTATGAAAAAATCACATACAAAAATTGACCATAATCAGATCAAAATTCAGATTCAAATTTAGACCAAAACTAAGATGTCAGGCACACCAAACCTTATGCTAAAATTGAGACTAATTTCATACCAAATTTGCACACAAAACATAGGCCCACAATTCAGACAAAAATTGAGACCAAAAGTCAATCAATAAAAAATCAGACAGATATTCAGTTTAAAATCACACCTTAAGAAGATAACATTAATAGCAAAAATGGGACCAAATGTAGGCCAAGAAAAGGATAATTTTCGCATAAAAAATTAAATGCAATTTTTAACGAATAACCTGACTTAAGCTAAAAATTTGAATTAAATGCCTCAAACAAAATAAATGGAAACAAATAATCAGTCCTTGGAAAATCAGGTCAAAATTTAGTCCAAAATAGAGGTCATAAACCAAAGAATAGAAGAAATAGACTAAATTCAGAAAAAATGTTGTCCAAAATTCCACACCAAATTCAAACCACACCAAAATTCAGACCAAAGTTTTTTCGGTATTAAGAGAAAAATTTAGACGGAAAGTAGACTTAAACTCTAATCAATATCATCGTCGAGTCAGTATAAAATTAGGTATATAATTTAGCTGTAGTCAGATATGACATCTAGTTAATATGCTGAAAACCGATTTTCGGAACGGAATCAGTTTTAGAGCATGCCCAATGTTTTCGTAATCTGATACAAGGTTTTACAGTACCATTAACCACGTCACTGTATATCTAACGAGTGTAAAGTTTTTAAATTTTAAGTACATTCTGCGAAACTAAGTCCTTCTTCATATTGACAATATCTCTGACAACGATCTCTTTCACTCCAAAATCTCAGTAGTCCTATTTAGAATCAAACCCTTAACAATGAAGGTGGGAACTATTATTTATTTATTTTTGATGATAACCAGACAACTATCAAACTAAAATTTATTTCCATAATAAAATCAGCTCAAACCAATAACACTCCTTCAAGTTTGGTTGAATTCCAGGACACAAAAATATAAATAATATACCGCTCAAATCGAATCGGGAAACATGTGGGGTATTTCATTTTCGAATTGACTGAACTTCATTTTATTTACACGTATGCACTAGCTTTTTAAATACATAGGTACATACATAAGTACCATTTATGGTACGAGAATATAGCTTTGATTTCCTTCATTCAATATGAATTGTCAATCGATGTTTTTCATACTGTACAATATATTTTTAAAATGTTTTTTTTTTTTTCAATATGTTTCATCAAAATGCGATAAATTCAGTCACAAATCAATGAACAATCTGCTTCAGCTGACAGCGTTTCAGTCCTAGAAATCATAAATACGTACATCAAATTTTGGAAAATAAAGAAGAAACAGCAGCCAAAACAATTTATCATCTAACAAACAAGCTGCATGTGTGAGGCTGCGTGAGTAGAAAGACTAAAGAAGATATGTATAAGGAGGTGAATATCAAGTAGACCCTTTGTTTATGACGAAAAAGGTAAATGGTGTTGGAGATTGCTGTAAATGTTGGCAACAGCAACATCTCACAGGGTAAAAAATAGTAAGTAAGAGGCGCATGTATGCGAGTGTCTGTGTGTGCGATCGTGTGAGCATGTGTTGCATATATAAAAATCTTAACAATGATTATGAAAGCATTAATCGAAATTCTTCTTTTTCTAATAAAAATCGTAAAAATTGAATTCTAGCTACATTTAAAAATCATATAAATTTTAATTGATGATCTAGATTTTTATTATGATCGAAAAGAGCAAAACAAAAGCAGTTTTTGTTTTTCTGTTACAATTTCGTTCTTTTCCTTTTGTTGAAGTTTAAAGTTGATGAGAATTTTCCTTCTTATTTTTTATGGAATTACACACATGATTTATTATCATCATAAATTTATATTAAAAAAAATGGAAATTAAAAAGTATTATAAACAAAAAATATATAAACGAATCGAAATAATAGTGCATGGGAAGATTTTTATTTTGTTTTCATCAGACTTACATAATTTAATATGAGGCAATAAAAATCGATTAATATCTTTAGATTTCATGGCATGGTGAATCTTAGGGAGATTGAAAAAAAGGATCATATTGAATGTTAATAGCTGTTGTGTATATAAATATATTTATTTGTTTGAGTTTGATTTATTTTAATCTAAGCTTTCTAAAATTGTGCTCCAAATTAAACCATAAAATAACAAATTTAATATTTAAAGTATATTTTATTTTTCTATTTGCTTTTAACCGAAAACTGATATTTCCTTGAGAAATTTGAGAAAAACTTTGTGAGAAAAATATGGAAAATATGTACATACTTATTAGTAACAAATAAAATGTGGGTAAGGTACCTAACTACCGGACAACGTTGTATCCACATCAACAATAGCATTTAAAGATATACAACTCTTGATTTTACTCTGCTAATGAGTTGTAAATTTTGCATTTGGAATGGCAATTTTGCCCTCAAGGAATTTACACCTGTTATTGATTGAATTCATAAGGTTTACACACATCTTCCTATAGCACATAATATCTTTTCTACATTCAGAAACCATTTATCATATTACATGAACTGTATCAGGTTTTCACTGAACCTTATTCTCCCGGAATATCATATGAACTAAGGATGAATTTTATAATTTCGAGTTTAAAAAGTTCAAATTCCTATTTTTTAGTTCATCTTCGAACCTGACTTAAGCCTGACCTGGCTTATTTTCAAAGATTTTTTGAGAGATTTAAAGCTCAAATACATTTATATTTTTGAATATAATTTCATTTGTAAATTACGAAGTATAAGAAAATTTTGACTTGAGTATAAATAGTTCTATAAGTGATTCTAAAATAAAATAGGTTTTGTCAGAAATTTACTTTTTACTCTTCTTTTTTAAAATAATTCCCAAATCTGAGTTGCAAGAAAAAAAAATTTTTATACATGGCAGGCATCACCTCTTGGCAGGCAATGGCGTAAGGAAAGCTTCTCATTTTACCGTTCGGAATCGGGGTAAAACTATAGGTCCCTTCCACTCATGTACAAATGTAACGTACACAAAATGAGTGAATGCGAAAAGTAGGCTCTTGTGTTATTAAAAGAAGAATAAGAGCGGATTGTATATTCAAAAATGTTAGTCAGGGATTTTGAGATACCATTTTAAATTTTTTCACTACAACTTCATATGAAATATTCCAGAACTCCATTAGAATTATACGAAAACTTGACTTCCTATCTATTTTCGTAGAAACTCCACCAAAATTCTACCGAAAAATCAGGAGAATTTCTCTGGAATTATGAAACTTCTGTTGAACTTAGTACAAACTAAGCTTAGTGGTCTACCTAGAAGAAGCATGCTAGACTATTAACTTTAGGATCCCTAGTTCGATTCTCAGCAAAAACTTTTTCCCTATATCTTTCTTATTATTTATTTTCTTCTCTTCCTTACCAATGGGACAATGGTGAACATTTTCATCGATGTGAGTTGATCTGTATTAGAAAAAAAATTTGAGAATTCAATTCGAAATTCACTGAAATATTACACAACCAATGATTTCCACTACAGTGAATTGATGATTTTTTGAAGGAAGACACTGGCCAGATTGCTTCCTCCAAACACACATATAGACTGCAATGCATTTTTTATGGCCTGTTCTAAGATGCGATTGAAATCGTACAGCTTTGAGGCATAAAGAAAAATTTTTTGTTATGGACAGTTTAACAGTTTCTACTTTTACACCAGCCCTCTTCTTCGTCTCTGAACCCTTATTCTTGGAAGTTATTGGTACAAATTTTCTTAAAATGCTCATAGAGTGTAAATGGCTTAGAATGATGACATTCTTTCTTCCTCATAGTATGGGAAAGAAGGTGCCCACACATCAGAAACAGAGAAGAGGTGAAGGGTTAGTCAAAATACCAAAGATTTAAAGACATCAAATCTGTACGACTTCAAAATCTGTAAAACTTCATCTAAACTCTATCGAAATTCCATATAATAGCTACCTAATGGAAAATAGTTATCTGATGTAACTTCAATAAAAAAGGGTTGACCATTTCCTTCCTTTCACAAATATTTAGGAGCACCTATAATAATCGTAAGTATGTTCCTTGGATCCTTAATTCATAAACATTGAGCAAAAGTCTTTTAAAAGTAAAACTTTTTGCTGCATTCCCGATATTGCTAGATACAACATTGTCGTTTACATACATATAAATATGTACCTAATATATCAGTATTACTCCTGAACCTTTAAACTCGAGAGATCGAGTTGAAGAACTTGGGAATAACAAATCAGAACTTTTATACTCAAGGACTTCAAATTAAAATGCAACAATTGCTGAGCGACCGATACTTGCATCACTTACACTACAACAATCATAATTTGTCTTTGAATACATTACTAAATTTAGCTGTTTAAAATCAATACTTACATATATGTGCAGAATAATTCCAAAAAAAAAAGAAGAAAAATTAAGCAACACGTGAAACCAGAAATTCAAATACCAAATTTTTATACCCTACACACTCTGTGTACAAGAGGGCGTGGTACCTCCCATACAAGTGAAATGTTTAAAGAGTAAAATGAAGGCAATTCCAAAGTGAATTGAACAAAACTCGATATACATTATTGAAATAGTCTCTGAGACAACTATTCTGTTAATTGTCAACATTTGGACAAAAGCCACACCTACTTCCACTAGCAGTGACATATCAAAGGATATACACAATTGGATTATTTTCGAAAATAACTTATATGAAAATGATCATCATTGGGAAATATCGACGGCTTCTTCCTACAAAATTTTATCTAGTGCGTTAGTGACAACAAAAATTTTGACGGTTTAACATTTTTCAGAAGTTGTGTAGGGTATATAAAATTCGGCAGCGCTCGGAATTTTTTGTTTTTGTTTTAATTTTTTAAACTGCATATTTTTTATGGGAGTTTTGTTTCGAATTTAACAAAACAAAACAAAAAACTACAAAATAATCACAAACTTTGTGTTGATTTTAATTTTAATTCCCTTGAAGTCAGTCAATGTTGTGTACTTGTTCACTTAGCATTATTATGTATGTGTGTACGTGCATATGTGTATGTAGTACAGTGTACAGAACACACACACTGTCTTCATTTAGTACAACGTCTCATGCGTTTAGTAGCTTTAGTTTTAAATAAACTTTTAATAATGTTAATTTTTTTCCTTTCATGGGATTTTAGTTCTCAAAACTGATGAGTTTTTAATGCCACACTGCCATGGTGTGTATGGTTGTGTATACTATTAGAATTGGGTGTGGTGTGATCTGCTGTACTGTGTGTAATGTCTTCTTTCTTTACTTCATTGTATTTTAAAATTTTTTGTTTCGAATATTTTTTGTTATATTTGTTAGAAATTACTGACCAAATAAGCGCTAATTGATGATTTTTACTATTGTAGTTGTTGTTGTTGCTGTTGTGATTTAATGGTACCATAGCCATTTTTTTTAGTTTTTTATTATAGTTGTGAATTTTTATAATATTTTATGTAGGAAAAAATTAATTTTTTATGAATGAAATCTCTTCTTGTATTTTTATTCCAAAGAAACGAAAATTTATGAATGGAAAGTTTTAAAAAAGCATTTTTATTAATGAAGAATTTATATCTTGTTGTTCAGTTGGTACCGAAGGTAGGATATAGTCGTATAGTCGTAATTAAAAAGTATTCCTAAACTGAACGAAGTAAAAATAACGTTACTTCGTTCAGTTTAGGAAGATTTAATATTATTAACATTTTTATAAGTTAATTAACCAGCAATATACTATGCAAAAAAATTCAACTTGTTGTCTTTGACGTAAGGTTTGACAGCGGATTCCAGAAGATAAAAGAATATTTTTACTGAATTTTCTGACTTGACTTTTACAATCAAAAACATTTAAAATATATAATCAAAAATTCATATATACTAATGAGTAATTCGGCTGAAAAACAATAAGGCTGCAGGTGCAGATGGCCTGCCTGCTGAGTTGTTTAAGACCGGAGGCGAAGAGCTCAAAAAACGCATGCATGAGCTTCTATGCAGAATATGGTCAGATGAAAGCATGCCAAGTGATTGGAATCTCAGCGTACTCTGCCCAATCCATAAGAAGGGTGATTCCACGATCTGCGCCAACTACCGTGGGATCAGCCTTCTTAATATTGCATATAAGGTTCTATCGAGCGTACTGTGCGAAAGACTGAAGCCCATCGTCAACAAACTGATTGGACCTTATCAGTGTGGCTTCAGGCCTGGTAAATCCACCATCGACCAGATATTCACACTACGCCAAATCCTGGAAAAAACCCGAGAAAAACAGATCGACACCCATCATCTATTTGTCGATTATAAAGCCGCCTTCGACAGCACGATTAGGGATCAATTGTACGCCGCAATGTCTTATATCCCTGCAAAGCTCATTCGCCATTGCAAAATGACACTGACCAACACCACCAGCGCAGTGAAAATTGGGACAGACCTCTCCGCACCATTTGATACCAAAAGAGGTTTCAGACAAGGTGACTCCCTATCGTGCGACTTCTTTAACCTTATGCTGGAGAAAATAATTCGAGCTGCGAACATCGACATCTCTGGCACTATCTTCTACAAGAGTGTCATGCTGCTAGCATACGCTGATGATATTGACATCATTGGCAAAAACGCTCGAGCAGTCAGTGGAGCATTCTCCAACCTGGAAAGGGAGTCTCGTCGTGTGGGTCTAGTGGTGAACGAGGACAAAACGAAATACCTTGTGTCAACAAACAAAGAGTCACGGCGTCTTGGACAAAATGTCACTGTTGACAACTACACTTTTGAAGTCGTCAAGTATTTCGTTTATCTAGGATCCAGCATAAACACCAACAATAATGTCAGCCTTGAGATCAAGCGGAGACTAACTCTTGCCAACAGGTGTTACTACGGGCTCAGTAGGCAATTGAGAAGTATAGCCCTCTCTCGACCGACGAAAATAACGCTCTATAAGTCCCTCATCCTTCCCGTCCTAATGTAGGGCGCAGAGACGTGGACATTGACCATCAATGATGAGAGGCTGTTAGGAGCGTTCGAGAGGAAGATACTCCGTAAGATCTACGGTCCAGTATGCGTGGACGACGTGTATCGAATAAGATGGAACGATGAGCTGTATGAGCTGTACGCCGACACTGACATAGTCAAGCGTATAAAACTCCAGCGGCTTCGCTGGCTGGGTCATGTTGAGCGAATGGAAGAAAGCGCTCCGGCTAGAAGGGTGTTTTATTCGAACCACGGTGGAGGAACACGCAGAAGGGGACGTCCAAATCTCCGTTGGAAAGACCAGGTGCAGGGCAACCTGACTGCACTTGGCCTTATCAACTGGCGCCAGCGCGCGCATAGCAGAAGTGACTGGCGAAGCTTTGTGGAGGCGGCCAAGACCGATCATCGGTTGTAGCGCCAGCTAAGTAAGTAAGTAATTCGGCCTTCACAATTTTTCTAGGCTAGTATAATTAACCCTCACAATGGTTTTTTCCTCATATGAGGACAATACATAAATTGTTTAAAAATTCGATAAAAATCGAAATATCATTTTTTTAAGAATGTAATAAGAGCGGGGGTTAAGAGATTTGTTTTAAGTACCTTAAAAGTTATAAAATATTTATATATATGAAGAAGATGAATTTTAATTTCGATTTTAAAGTTTGTGCAAGCTAATTTTTACCTCATTACTGGTATATAAGGGCAATTATTGTGGGCTACCTGTAAAGTTAAAAATTCAGACAAATAAAACATTTTTTCTTAGGCTAAACGATATTTTTCAGAAATATCAAAAACGATTTAACGGCCGGGAACAGGGAGTTGTCCTGGGGGGTTAACAAATTATTTTTTGTTAGAAATTTCCACTCTGGAACTAAATGTTATAAATTTATTAAAAATAGAACACGTTATCGAATCAGTGCCTATTTACGATTATTTGAAGGGTAATAGAGTCCGAATTTTTTTTAAATACTCTTCTGTAGTTATGTTGCCAACCTCTAGATGGCGCGCTATTATCAGTTAAATGCTTTTCACATCCTTTCATATTGTGCGAGTTATATTTGTATCAAATAGACGAATTCTATAGTTTTATGGCAAATAAAATCGTCTAAGCAAAAAGTTTACCTTTAGCACTCATTACTCTTATAGTTTTGTGAGAGCTGGTTTCGAATAGAAAAAGTTTTATTTTCTATTTCTAAATTTTGACTTTGCCGTGAAGCAAATTCTTCCTCCAGCACTATGCCACGACGACCACTTACATATTTACGTTACGAGATGTGTGGACTCTGGACTAAACAGAAAGCAAGCTAATGAATATTCGTTGACTACTCCTTACAAATAGGTTACTTTCGCTGAAGTTTTTTCATTCTCATTGTAAAATTTTACCAAAAAAAAAGAAAATATAGCCAAGTGCAATTCGATTTGATTGTTCTCCGATCTTTCAAAGCAACAAAACAAAACTTTCTAAGATAGTGAATCAGAATGATGAATGCAACCTTCTGTCTGTATACAATGTTTGTCTGTGTTAGGGTGTGCCTTCTGGAGCTTACATATTCTCCGTCATATACTACATAATCTCTCATCCTTCAATCCATAACAAATTTAAGCTGCTACACAACATTGTAGCGAAAAATTAAAACATTTTTACGATGAGCAACAACTACAAATCATTTATAGTGTTACACTTTTACTAGGCAATGACAGGTTGAAGAATCCATGAACAACTCAGAACTAAAACTGACCGACATATCTCATATTATTTTATGTGCTGCACAAGAAAATAAAAGAGGAATAGTAAAAGAAAAATCCAGCAACAGAGCAATTTTATATTTATGACTTCGAAAGCATAAATAATAATAGCATGGGATGAACGAACGTATGTGAATGAACGTGGACGAGAAGTTGAAGATTTCACAAACATCTCAACCTGTACAATTATCATAGTTCATCATTTGTAAAATGTTATAAATGTCAAAAATTTATATAGTATTGTGCATATCCATAATGACATAAGCAAAAGCATAGATGAGAAGAAAATCAGCGGAGTAGAAGAGTACATAAAGTTAGATCACTATGTATGTACGTATGCATGTATGTGTCTACTCTATAATTATATTAAAAACTAATCAATTATATGAGCATACGGCGAATATGTTAAGCAATGTTGTTGCTAAATTAAATCGACAACAACAAGAGGTTGTTTACGAAATAACAAAAAATAAATCGCAACAAAACGTATTGCTAAAATAATTATTTTCATCACACAAATACGAATATACATAAGTACATACATTCATATACTGAAGTTGAAGCAGAAGCGTGTATAAGAAGTTGAAAAAGCAAGAACAAAAATGTCCTCCGGTATGTCGTAATTTACTCAACATGTCATTTCAATAAATGAACCGTAAGCTTTAGACGATCGACAACAACAACAAGCAACGGCGACCAAGACCAAAAAGAAGAAAAGCAGCAGAACACACACAACACACACAACACACACAGCATACATTAATTTGCTGCTAGACATCAGCAACTAACCAACCACCAAGCAACCGAACCACTAAAATCATCATTATCAAATTCAAGAAGACGATAAACGAGAAGTTGCAGAAGTTGAAAAAGTATAAATGCTCATAGGTGCGAAATGAAAAATAAAACAGTAAAGTTCAATTCTTCTTCTATAGATTAATTTCTACATACATTTTCCATAATCGCCAACAATGTACGTAGTACGTACGAGTATGTAGAATGTACGCCTAAGACAACGGCAACATCACCATGAACAACAACAACATAATAGCAATAACAGCATAGAGATTTCGACGACAGTTCAACTTCAATATGTGACCTCATAAAATAATCTAGACCCAACCTTACCATTAAAATAGTCTTGCATATGTACAATAGACTTTCATGTGTTCGTAACCCAGTGGGAAATGTTGAAAATGAAAAATTTCCATTTCAACTGTTTTTGGGAGGAGGCGAAGGGAGGATTTAATGATACTGAGAAAAGCAGTTTTACTAGAAGTTGGAGGGGTGTAGGGTAGAAGGGAAAGACAGCTGAGTTATAAATGAGTTTGTAAGATTTGTGCGCAGAAGAGATAGCGGAAAAATTTGAATAATATAAAAATTCAAGCATTTCAAGGTAGAATATTAAAAAATTTCAACTGAATTTCGCATCAAGTTTAACCAAGTAATTCAAATATATTTCAAAAATCAATATTCAGCGTCGTAAATTGGAGTAGGCGTGGACACAGAAATTACTAGTTACGGTTACATATGTAATAAAAATTCTTTATATCAAGCCAATATTCTTTATCGTTGGTTGAAACGCTATATATCACTGAATTTCATATAATTGCCACAATACACTACTTTCATAGGCAATGCATTAATTGAATCTATTATATGTGTACCTATGTAGTTCAATAAAAATTAATGAAAATCAGCAAATTAATGAAAAACTGTATTAAATCAATTGAACTCTCATTCGTTTAATTTGTAAATTGAATTTTATGAATAATGTGCATTTTCATGCATGATTGATGTTATTCATTAAACTTGTGCCATAAATAAACTTAAGCAAATAATTCTAATAAATTTTAATAAATTCGTTCGTTAATCTTTAATGAAATCAAAGAATGATTTTGCTTGACAGAATAATTGTTCTTGAAATTTTCTTTTATATTAAGTAGTAACTCGATAGTGTAGTACGTAGTGCACTGGACTCCCATCCGGGAGGTTGCGAGCTCGATTCCCGTCTTAGCTTGGTTGTTATTTTTTTTTGTCATATAAATTTTAAATTTTATATATTCCTACCGATATGAATTGAATGAAAATTAAAAGGAAGTGTAAGAATTCACAATGTTATTTAAAAGTTTTAGTGAACTTATTCGTTAATTTGTACATTTTCATTAATTCTGTTCAATAAAAAAGTATCAATGAAAACAAATTCATTGCTTTATGAAATTTTTCATTAATTTTTTGAAAATTTTTAGTTCAATGTTACGACATTCCTCATTGTAAAGAAAAATCCAAGACATGGCGAAAAAAGCTTCAACTGCGCTTTATTTTTACAAAAGGGCCTTATAAAGTAGATGAGGCTTGTAACCCAAAGTGAACTGTAATCTATAACCAGCCTTACTGCCTTACAGCGTAATCGTTTAGTGCACATTTTTTGAAAAGAATGTCCCCTGCAGGTATTGGATATTGCGAGTAAATATACAGCAAAAACTGTGACTATAAGGTTAAACACAGCCCCACTATGGACCTAATCTAGCCATGGACATTTTAGGATACTATGAACTAGATACGAGTAGCTCAAATTCCAAAGATACCGACTATACTCTGGCAAGGCCCAATTTCGATAACAAGTTTATCGCGCTTATTCCCACCAAGACAGGAATAGGCGGAGAGAGTATCTAGTTCAGCCCGGGAAAAACATTAAGTTTTTTACTGATGGTTCCAAACTAGATGGCAGGGTGGGAGGTGACATCTTTGAAAATAATCTGGACATCCAAATATCTTCCCGAAAATATGTCAGTGGATTAGGACTGCCCACTAACAACTTCTGCAGAAGCTGCCTCGATGAGTAGAAGGAGGAAACCATATACGTTAGACCTTCTTTGCGCTTGCCATACCAAAACTAGCATTATTATTTCAAACTTTCTCCAGCAATTTAGTTGAAGTCGAATCTGCTGGCATCAGAGATTTAGAATGGTTTTTAAAAATTGGAAAATGATTGATATTTTTGTTGGTTGAATCTGCTATTATCACTGATTTTAATGATTAGTAAATTCATAGGTCGCTGTGGCGTAGTGGTAGTGCGTTGGACTGCTGCGCAGAGTGGCCGGGGTTCGAATCTCGGCACAGGCAAAATCAAAAAGTAGAAAAAATAATTTTTCTACACGGCACCACCTCTTGGCAGGCAATGGCAAACCTACAAGACTAAAAATTGCTATGAAAAGCTTTTCACTTCGCCGTTCGGATTCGGCATTAAACTGTAGGTCCCTTCCATTCATGTACAAATATAACCCGCACAACATGAGTGGATGCGAAAAGCTCGGCCTAGGCCCTCCATGGGCTGTTGTGCCATTAAAAGTAAAGTAAATTCATAGGTCCTAATGTAAATTAACGTAACTGTGGAAACAGCCCACGTAGTATTACAACGGGCCTAACTGGCATAAGTACTATATGTTTTACTGAAGGACAAACACTCTAACTTCCAAGTAACAGGATATGTCCGTAAACTCAGTCACGATCACTTTTATCACGCTAAATATCTTTTTGTAACTCGTCTAATCTTTGGAATTTTCAATTTTTACTTTCATAGTTTGTAAAATATCCAAAATGAGTTTTAAAACAAATTTTAACCACATTTTTTTGCATCCTGATGAAAGAAAAATTTACATATATGTACATATGTATATGGGGCAACAGGACGCATAATTTCCCACTGGGTTAACAATAGCTATTGGCATTTTTTACATGTATGTAGCTGCTTTAACTAAAGTTTAGTTACTGCAACTTGCAGTTAATATTGTCGTATGTTGTTAGGGATTTATGTGTAAGCGCTGTGACCGTACAAAAAGAAAAATATAATTTTAAAAAAGTGTTGAGAACATGTTGGACAAAAAAAAATAACTACAATAAAATGAAAGAATAATTTATAATAAATAAGAAAATGCCCAACAAAGACCAATAAAAAGCTTAGAGGGTAAATTAGAATTACACTGCACCACAGACGCTGCAACCGCATTATTGAATGGAAAATGCAAATTTTCCTTAAGACGTCAACGAAAATCACATACTCAGCAATAAAGCAATATGTTGCAGTTAGTTGCAATATCCGCCACACATACAAGTTCAATGCAACATAATAAAGCTGACCTTAGAGTGCCACAATCGAGAAAAACAGACTACACTACACTCGTATACAAAGTGGCAATATCCCCCATTGTTGCTTGCTGATGGTGTGTGTTCCAGTTTCGAGACGATGTCGACGATGACGATAACAACAAAGAATGACGAACGAGGCTGAATTGCTTGTTGCATGGCCGTAATTTTTCGATACAAAACTTTCAGAAAAAAGGTTCTTTTGTTTCAAAAGCCAATGTCATGCGAATTGGGGCTCCTCATTACTATACTATGTAGTTAATGCCAGCGTTATTATTTTTGTTGCTATTATTTGTAGGCTGCAATTTAATAAAATTAAATCTTCAAATTATCTTGAGTGCATGCAGAATATGTATTTACGTATGTATATGTTAGGAGTGGCACTACTACTCAAAGGCCCAGCAGTGGCCACTCTATGTTTAGAAATACTATGTAAACTACAAAAAGGCTTCGGTATTACAAATAAGTACTTATGTAGGATCCTAATCCTCTGCCATATCTCCCACTCGAGCCACACTGAAATGCAATCCATGTTGCGTCGCCGAAGCCCAACTGCGGCGCGGTAGTATACGCCCGATATTAAAGTATTTCTGCCGCAGTTTATCCTTAATTTCATCCTCATTCATTATGGCGCTCGCTTCACGGAAATTCAAAAAGATGCGTCCTTTTTCATCGGTCTTAATGGGAAGTATTTCGGTGCAAACATTACGCGCTTTTAATAGAAAACCTTCTTCTTCCACTTCACAATCTTCTGCTGCGGTGGCATCACTATCCGCTCCACCGCCATTGCTAGCCTCATGCTGTGCAGCAACATTATCCAATCTTGAATCGACCGATTGAGAGCGTGACGGTTTCACACAAATACCACCGCCGCCATGTTTCTTTTTGTTACGCAAATAGAATGGGTCACGTTCGCTGGCCTTGACATATTGAACTACGGGACGATTGACACCCCACTTCGGGCGATCATCCATTTTGGTGTTCCCCAAACCACCACCACCTCCACCGGCACCACCATCTTTGCCATTACGTTTCTTATCTTTATCCTTTGACTTAGCTTTGAAGGTCGTTGTAGTGGTAGTCGTTGTTGTGGTCGTGGTTTCATGATCCTTTTCCGCCTCCTCTTTTTCCGCGGGCTTCGTTTGGGTTTTCGAAGTTTGCGTTGTTGTTGTCGTGGAAACTTCACGTTTCAGTAGCACCTTATAGAAATTGTCGTGAAACAAACACAGATCACAATTGAGCGGTAACTCGGTTTGAGTCTCAACATCTTGTGAACCGCCGACAGCAGATGCAGGACACGGCTGTGCTAAAATTGATCGTGCCTCTGGGAAAACTGGCATGAGAGCTAGCTTATTTTCGTCAGTGAAAGTCTCCTCCTCCAGCTGTGTCGAGGACTCAATTGGTACCTCGCTCTCCAGCGAGTCTGGTGTATAACAATCAGTGCGGCGCGATCCATCCAGTTCATTCTTCTGTTGCGTAAAATCATGCGATGTTTTTGTTGTTATGTCCGGATTCTTCTCTTGTTGGTATCCATCTTCCGTCGATATCGTACTGTCACTACGTTGCGTCTCCCCGGTACTGGTCTTTGAGAAGTCCAACGTTGAGGCGGCAGTGGTTGGCTTCAGCTGTTGCTGCATAAGATAAGTTGCTATTTGCAAGTTACCTATTGCGTTTTGTAGTCCGAAAATATCACTGGTCACCGGCAACGGTATGAGAGTGGTCGGTTGCAGTAGAACAGCAACATTTTCTTTAACAGCCGCCGCGTTCTTTCCGTCTTTTTTCGAAGGCTCTTTAGTCGTTTGTTTTATGGGCTTCTTAATGTTGCGCCTCAAATTTATTGGAGTGCCTATGAGTACCTTTTCTTCTTCCTCTGCTAATGGTGCTGCTTTCTGTATCAGAGCGGAAACGTGCTTTTCTTCCTCAAATTCTTCTACTGGCATAACTTGCAATACTTCGCCGTTAAGCACTGATGGCGCAACTACCACATCCTGCTTTGATTTTTCCTCTCGGACACCGTTTGACTCAGCTGTGAACTTGTTCTCTTCGATATTTGCATCTGCGGTCCGTTCCAATGGTGGCACTTTCGTTTTACGCTTTTTTTGCTTCTCCATTTTGGCAGCAACCTCAGCCTTGGCAATAGCATCCAGCATCGCCTGTTGCTTTTTCTTTTGCAACTCTTCACGCTCGGCTTGCTGACGACGCTCGTACTCCAAACGTTCTTGCTCCATCTGCTTTTGACGCCGCACTCGCTCTTCCTCCATAAGCTCCTCCTGCTTGAGTCGTTCAATCTCCCACTTTCTCATAATTTCACGCTCCTGCAGCTGCTTCTTGATGGCGTTGTGATATTCCGCAGCCTTGCGTCGTTTATCCATGCGTTCGGCTAGCGTTACAGGGTCCAAGGGTGCATTCTGACCACGTATATACGAAGACTGTATGGAATGGGTGTCATCTTCGCTATCTTTCAGGTCGTGCAAGCCACGACTCAACCAACCGGGTGCATTCTGTTTCGATGGATAATCGGCATTTGGTATGTAATTTGACCATTTGGCGCGCTCGCGTTCGTCATGAGCTTGGGCAGCAGCGGGGCAGTAGTAATTATCTTGAAATTGATCTGATGGTGGTATGGGATAAGTGTTCGATGTGGATATGTCACGACTGAAGGTGGAAGGACTCGTGGGGATCATATAATAGTTGCTAGAAATATAAAAAAAATATTCTCGTTACCAAAGTATTACTTTTCATATAAACTCTGAAAACAATTAAACTATACCTGCCCTGATAGCTGTCATTCCTGGAATCCAACACCTCATATCCACCCATTGCATTTCTCTGCTGTGGCGGTCTGCCCTTTATAATGTAAGTGCTGTTAAGTTCCTGCTGTTGTTGCTGGTGCTGCTGCTGCTGCGGTTGTTGCTGTTGACATTTCACCATTTGTTGACCCTGTATCGATCTTTTGGCGCGCATTCCTCCACCACCGCCCATCAAATCGACGACCTCATTACTGGTTGCCATTCCCCCTTCCAACATGCTACCAATACCACTATTGTTGCTATCGTTTTGACTGGCACCATCGTTGAACCAAATATCGGGCGTATGTGTCTTTTTTGGTGAATCGCTTAAATAACCGGAGGTGTCTTCTTCCTGGCAACCCACAGCAGCTGGATTACTATTGTTAGTATTGTTATTGCTGTTATTGTTTAATCGATTCTGTGTGCTGTTGCCAGGATCAATAACACCAATTTGTGTCGTTATTGCGGACATCGCTACCACAGGTGGATGTACGGGCATGCTTGCTGTAGGTGCTCCCAATGTCGCTTTATCCTGTTGTTGGCGCGCCACATATTCGCGATGTCGTATCACAGGTAAACTGGGACTTCGAATGCGTTGGTGTGGGTATGAATGCGCATGGTGATTTTGGTGTTGTGGATTTTGTATGCGTCCTTTCGCTGTTTGCAAAGTATTTGGGATAAGTTCATCGTAGGAGTATTTACGATTTCCCGGCATATGTGCCATCATGCTAGTGGTGTTGTTACGAGGCACTGGCCCTGTCGCCCTTATGCTGGGCGCAGCTCGACTTGGATATCCACCTCGTCTAGGATGACGGTAGCCCGAATCATCATCCTCAAAGTCAGCGTCATCGTTGGCCTCATCACCAACTCCAATGCCGCCGATACCGCCAGCAATATAACGATCAAGCCCGTTGTCATAGTCATAGCTGTTGCCACGCTGCATTGTACGTTGTTGCTGATATGGTGGCTGTTGTTGCTGGTGCTGCTGTTTCCGCGGCACAATCGATTGCATATCGATGGGTGGCTGTGATTGATGTTGTTGTTGTATATGCTGTTGCTGTTGTTGTTGTTGTTGTTGTTGCTGCTGTCTGGAGTTACGAGAGTTCATTGATGACTGACTTATATCCAAGTTGGAGAAGTACGTGCGTATGGAAGTGCGTTCGATTTTTTGGTGGTGTGATGATTGGTGCGACGTTGATGAGTGCTGGTGTGAGGATGAGAACATTTCGTCCATTCGCGCAATTTCCTCTGTGAATACGGTAGCAAGTCGTTAACTAACAGAATGTAGCAATTTATATTTCCTTTCAACTAACTCACCTCGTTCCTTAGCCCATTGCTGCTTTTTCAAGTCCAATAATGTGTGTGTTTGTCTACCTTCTGCGCCCGTAATCATGCCGCCAATGTGTTTCTACTGCCACTACAACTTGCGGACAAGTGAATTAAATTCAACCCCTCGATGTCGATTAAAAGTTCATTGCTCTAGTTGTACGAAGACAATTTGGTCACTTGTTCGCTTTTTCAGTTCAATTCAGTTTTTGTTTTTGGACAACTAATTGAACTACTCGTACTTCAGCATGTGACTTCAAACTTTGTCCAACAATTCGGTGCACAATTTTTATCCGCTTCACGTTTATTTGTCAATACACGACATCGCACTTCGTCGACTAAACTAACTTCCTTGGAATTGGCGAAATTCCGTCATAGCTTCTTGAGTAAAATACTTCAAAATTGACAAATCAGCTTTGTATTGGAATGCTAACGCGGCGTAGTCATGGCAACCTTAAAAATTATTTTTGTAATTGGGTGGTAAACACAATGCTTTATACTTTCCTTTACTTTGTGGAGAAAGAAAAAGCAGAATGAATACAAGGTAGGAAGTAAGAAGTAGAAAAAAGTCCTTGCACTCAAAAACGAGTTTTTTTGTTTGTTTTTGTATCCATTTATTTTGTTTTTGTATGCAACTGAATGCAAATGTTAGTACAGTAGCGGTAGTTTGCGGTTAGTGTAAAGCTAAAACATGCTTCAAAATGTGAAATACTGAGTATAACAAACCTTAACTACAAAAGGGGCACAACACAAATTAAAAATTTTCAAATTATTAAAAATGTAGGCACTGAGGAACGTTAAAATATTAGGCAAAGATTATTTAACACAGAATTCAGTTCCAACCCTGAAGGGGGCTCCCATACAAAATTAAGGTAAAAACCAGGGTTGTCCGAATAATGAAAACGCTAATGCGAATTCGAATAATTAAAATCTAAATTTGTGAATGCAAATGCAAATGCAAATATTTTTTTAAAAGAAAAAACCTTACAAAAAATATTTACCTATGATAAGATTACCGAATTCGAATATTGTAACGTAAATGAATTCTATACTTATTTCCTTGCATTTTGTATGGGAGCTCCACTAAGGGTTGGAGATGGAGATAAGTGCGATCGGGAAAAACGTTGAAAGAGGAAAATCGATCCCTCTTACACTCTAACCTCTAAGATCACTTTGGAACCGGACGAAGCCCATATAATTTGTGAGGGAGTCCATTTAAGTGTTGGAAATGGGACGTAGGTCTGTTGGGGGAAAATATTGGTCTTATATTTTAACCCTGTAGCAGCAACTTCTTACCAGCAGTCGGGTGAATGATCGATTTCCATAAAAATGTCAACTTAGTATGGAAATGTGGTCGCTGTGGCGTAGTGGTAATGCGTTGGACTGCTACGCAGAGTGTCCGGGGTTCGAATCTCGACACAGGCAAAATCAAAAAAAAAAAAAAAAAAAGTTGAAAAAATAATTTTTCTGCACGGCACTACCTCTTGGCAGGCAATGGCAAACCTACAAGAGTAAAAATTGCTATGAAAAGCTTTTCACTTCGCCGTTCGGATTCGGCATTAAACTGTAGGTCCCTTCCATTCATGTACAAATATAACACGCACAACATGAGTGGATGCGAAGAGCTCGGCCTTGGCCCTCGATTTTGGCAATTAAAAATTAATGGTTAGTTTTATATTTTAACCCTCTAGGATCGGCTCCTGATCATCTGTGGCACTAATTTGTCGATTTTCTTTGTTTTTTTTTTTAATTTGACGTCGGTGCGACGTAATTAACCCTTACCACACTACTCGATTTTTTTGGCTCGTAAATTTTTTCATCGTACCTCTCAAAATTAAGGATTCCAAGATATCCAAATCCCATTTTTAAGAATCTCCATACAACACTATTCCGTAGCAAATGATGTGGAAAAATTTAAATAATTACTGCAGAAAAAAACGTATTTTATAATCTGTCAAATAAATCATAATTAATTCTTTTTATTAAAACAAACAATGCAAAAATGCTTAACTTTGCTAACCTAGGCAACTACACTTTTTCTTCCAGGGTTTGAAGTTGAAAATAATCTCCAAAATATCTGTCTCACACTGTTCTGAATATCGTCTTAAACTACTTTTGTTTTTCATATGTACTAAACCCATTGATAAGTACTGGTGAGTACATTCACATACCATTCACTGGAGTTTCATTCATAAGTAATGGAAAGCAAATGCCGTAATTTCTTTATTGCTAACACTCCCCTCTCAAGCCGTGAAAATAAAGCCTTTAATTAAAATATATATATTTCTTTTAATAATATTTTGCTTGCGTGCCAAATCCAATTGTCATTGTATTAGCTCAAAGGAAGCAAAAACGGCTGTACACGAACTCCACAGCATGTCAAGCAAAATAATAACAAAACATTTCACATACCGAACCAAGACAACTGCAATCCAATTTCTGACTGTTTAACGATGAATAAATGGCTTCCCAAATTAAATAAGTTTGTTATATGCAAATCGTCTAATACATTCAAAAAAAATTTCAGCAATGAATAGAACAAAAAAGAAATAAATAAAAAAATTTTGCCAGGCAATAGAAACTAAATACAATTATACACAGAAAATGTTATCGTTTTAATTTATTAACAAAAATTTTTGTACCTAGTTGTAGAGCAAACTTTTTGATATAGAAAACGGTGCCGGTAGGCAGGGTGAAGAATTTGCATATCAATGTACGAGAGTATAGTAGAATATATTTAGTAGGAAGTTAAAAAGTCTACGGCAACAAGTGTAAATGAGGTTTTGAGAGCAAATAGTTTTCAATTTTTGCTAATATAAATTTAGCAGGTGATATAAAGAAATTACTTATGCTGAAAATTTCGGGGTTGTAGGCGTATATGTTAAGTTTATAAATTGTCTGGAAATGTTCGCCCTGCAAGATTACTGCCGTCACTGCAGGGAGACAACCCTATTTCGAAAAGATTTAGTTCACTTTGAAGAATATATTTGTTAATGAAAGAAGGCATCTCTTTTGAATGGTCTGGTTTTATAGTTTCCATACTGAATGTGTCTCAATAATATTCTCATTAATTAATATTGTTTTTTTAATATGTATTAAAAAAAAATAAGTGGGGGAAAAAAATGTACACAGTTTGAAGAGTCTGATCCTGACCTGAGTGATTAATTCTTCTGAAAAGGAACTAGAAAAGTGACATTTTTTGGAAGCCAAAACCACACATTTTTTTATTCCCCTTTTACATACACATTTCTTAGATCTCAATTAAACTCATGTGTTTGCCACTCGAATGCCAGCAACAACCGATGAAAACACTTCAATACTTGATATCAAAACTCAAGCAACACTTGGGAAAACACACAAAACACTTCAAAAAAATTCGATCAAGTCATTGCTGGTTCAAAATAATTATTGAAAGACTTGAGCTGCAAATGTTAAAAACAAACACAAAAGCAATGAAAAAACGTTTATTGAGAAGCAACAAATTGTTATAAGACTACCCAGGTAAATATGATGAAATGAAAAAAGTTAAATTAGCACTCGTAGATGATCGCTCCAAAAAAATCAGAAGATTATAATAATGGGTACCAAATCAAATCGGAAACTAGACAGTATAACAATTTTTAGCATACGAGTATGTGGCCAGAAACTCTCACTCTGAAGATACCAGGGAACTATGTACCTACAAATATGTACAATTTTAATCAGAAACACAAAAACCACGACGAAGTTGTAATTTGTAGTAAGAAAAAAAAATCAACAAAATATACAAATATGGACATACAAGTACATTGTAACTCAAAAAACCATTGACAAACTAAAGAAAAACGAAAAAGAAAGATCGTGTCAACATCATTAATATAATCATTGTGATATCACATATGGTACCTGTGTACATATCATATCAGAAAAAACCTAGGCTAACATGTATGCTACAAAATTCAGAAAGACAATGAAAGTTTATGAAAATTACAGTTATTAAAGATTTAAGCTTGTTGTTTGTTTATTGAGAAGAAGGAGTAGTACAAGTACCAAGTACCGGTACATCGTGTATGTACTATGTGTGCATCATTATGTTGTATGGTCAAAAAGTTTTGAAACGGTCATTGTATCGTTTAAACGATCGATTGATCGTATAAACGTAGCAGCAATGCCAGCATTAGCAGCAGAAAGATCAATCGATCGATTATGAATATGAGCTCAAAGTGAAAATCTTGAGTATAGAAAATACTCGTACATAACAATAACAACAGCAGCAGCAGCAGCAGCAGCAGCAGCAATAATAATAACCACAAATCTGTATATTTCATGTCTCTGTCTTGGCCAAGATGATGATAATGATGCTATTGAATGACATGTAATGATATCCAAGTTTTAAACTTGAATACCTACTACAAGTAAGTATGAAGACTAAACTACATAGATACACACATACATGTCCACATATCTATGAACATTTGAAGATACTGTTCGTAAACTTTCTAAAACTTTATATTTTGTATGAAATTTGTAGATATTTGTTGGTTAATTTAATATGTGTGTAACGTTCATATGCCATTATATTTGAAGAATTTGTTTTCTTTCCTATCTTATTTTGCAATTTTTTTTATTGCGCTTATGACATATGTAATTTATTTTGAAAGGAATATTTTAAACTGTGAGATCTTATAAATATAACCCCAGAGGAATATTATGAGTTTCAGGGATACATTCGATGCACACTTTTTATAGCAGTGTATACAGATTTTTTTTAAACTGGAGAATAAACTTTTTAAATGGTTAAGGGTGCTAATAAAAGTGCTGCTAATTGAATCAACTTTAATTATAGTTTGATCAATTTTAAACAATTTAAATTAATTCAAAGTCCCGTAGAGTTTTTAATCTGATTTTAAAGCAATCTTACATAAACCAAATCAAGGATCAGTTTCTTCTAGTGTCATGTTTTCAAGAACTTAAATTAATTCTATGTCAAGTACGTAATTTTTTAAACAAATTTAATTAATTTAAAGTTCAGTACGAACAACATCTAAACAATTTTTATCAACTCAAAACCATTCTTAGTTCGATTTGATGATTTCTTAGGCGGTGTAAAAAATATTTCACTTCGACTGATCTCCGCATGATCTACACCACCTATACAAGTCCTAAATTGGAGTTTAGTTCGCACCTATGGGCTGAGCTTCACGAACGCAACTGGAGCTCTTGTACCATATCCAACATCGAGCGATAAAGCTAATAGGAGACAGTCGAGTTTCCAGCTCTATTGACTCCTTGGAACATCGTCGAAACGTGGCTTGCGTTTCACTGTTCTACCGTTACTTTCACAGTAGATGTTCTTCTGAGATGCGCAAGCTGATGACGCCAGTGCGTGTGTTGAACAGAACTACACGATCAGCAAGCAGAACTTACGCCTTCAAAGTAGACACAGTTTTCCACCGAACTACGCATTACAGAGAAAGTTTGTTCGTCTGTCGTACCGCGCGTAATTGGAATAAGCTCCCTGCAACAATTTTTCCCAATTATTATTATGACCCTTGCAAGTTTAAAGCAAACGTTTATAACTATTTCTCCCTTTTTTTTCCTCCCACCTATCAATCTTCCTTCCAATCAACACAATGCTCTGCATTTATACGAATGCCCCCTGAGTGTTGATTAAATTTAAAAAAATTTAAAATAAAAAAATATTTAGCGTAATTTTACTTAACTTAAATGATTTGATCAAAAAGTTAAAAGTTTGATTAATATTTTACAATTTTATCAGGTTTTACCAATTTTAAAAACATTATAAATCCATTATCAAATAATTTCAACAAATTAAAATCAATACTAAGACATATTTTTATAATGTTTAAAGGATTTTTGATCAATTCAGTTCTTCAGCCCAGTTTGATCAATTTATAAGCACTTTTAATCAATTCTAAGTTCATTCCTAGGCAAATCCAAAGAATTTTAAAGAAATTAAATAAAACTGAATCAATTCAAAGTAGAGTTTGATCCCATTTATATAAATTTTAATCAACCAAAACTAATTTCTTATCTAGTTTGATCAAGTTTAATGAATTTTAACCAATTTAAATCGGCGAAAAGTCAAGTTTAATAGCTTTTCAAACAATTTTATCAATTTAAATCTTACATAGGTTCGATTTCATACAGTTTTAAACAACTTCAACAATTTAAATTCAATCAAACTTCAGGTAAAGATATTATAATATATATAAAATATTTCCAAATCCAATTTTAATTTGAATCCAGTTTGATTCACAAAAAAATATAAATCAATACAAAGTAAAGTTTTATCAAATCGATATCAATTTTAACCAATATGGACTTTTAACAAAAGTAAAGCTTTTAAAATTAAATCAGTTGAAAACCTAGTTTGATCAATTTCTAAAAATTGTATATCACTTTATAACAATAAGGTCCAGTTTAATCAATTTTAATTACACTCAATTTATTTAATATCCAGTAAAAACTGATTTATTAATTTAAAGATCCAATTTTATCAAGTTTGAAACATTTTTAACGAATTTAACTCTGTTCAGAGCCCAGCTTGGTCAATATAAAACTTTCTATATCTAGTTTGATCAATTCAAAAGCAATTTTAGCAAATTTAAATCAAGTATGTTCAATTAATGGAAACACTACAGATTCTTTTGTGATGTTTCTTAATTTCTTGTTAAATGTATTATAGTACACAAATAATTAACAGCCTATAAAGTTCGGATTAAATATTATATATCATTCTGGTTAGAACAATAAACTTCTACGTCAGATAGAACAAAATGTTAAAAATTCCATTATCTTGAATCAGTCCAACTGAATCGAGTTTGTACTGCTTTGGCCCGTTCCGTCATATACATTTCTTTCCTACTCCTGATTGATGGCCAAATCGAAACTAACCCCAAATTTCTTTACTTTGTCTTTACTTAAGTATACGACGATCCATTCAGTATATATTTAGAATGTCATGCTCCTGTCTCAGCTCGCAATCAAAAATGTCGAAATAATCCTCGTCTAAATCAAGTTCTTTTTATTTTCGTAAAAAAAAGGAGTAAATCTTGAAATCGGTTATATATTGCAAAATGAGAGTCCTTCTATGCGCTCCCAATTTGAAAGTGTATCCATTTTTCCCGTTAGTTTGTATATATGTACGACTTGAAGTAACTACAACAATATCATAGCATATTCATGCACATTAGATACATTGTTGTTTTTTGTTTTTAGTTTTGTTGCTTTCAATAGTAGTTTAACAAAACAGCAAGTACGAGTACAACAACTACATGATAATAATAAGTGACGCCCCAAAGGCATGAATACATAGAGCAATAATAACAACATTTTTATGCTATATCGCAATTTATTCTGCCTTCATGTGTACATACTACAGTTTTCCGAATGCTGCCTTTTTTTAGTATCATTTAGCAAAAGTTTGAGGTTATAAAAACTCATTATAATATATTTTATTTATACTTCTGTCTACATACAGTGAAGGACAAAATTGTAATAGTAAGTTGTTGTAAAAAAATATGCACATATGTATGTTCAACTAGTAACATATTAATTTTAAATGCCTTGCCATTGTTATTAATGATTATTCTCTCTTCATAATTTATAACACATAAAAAGGTTTTAGAAATATTTATATAATAATGTTAGTGCTTCATGTTTAAAGTTTATACCACGCAGTACGTAGTGTTAGTGTTACTATTTCATTTTAATCAATAAAATTGTTAGTAAATAGTTAACACATCAGTTTTTTACTGGCGTACCTCCTTATGACCTTTAACACTTGAGGATAGTTAAAACTGGAAGATTAGAGAAAAGTTCTAACCGGTGTTTTCACGAATCGGTACTTTTTGTTTGCTATTGAAACGTTCTCCTTGTTACAGTTGGATATTTTGATTTTGTTCTGAACTTGGGATTTTTTATCTTCCCCTCGATCATACCCAAGGTTTTTTGTCAATATTGCAGTTATGAAATCATCAACAACTAAAACCGTTTGTTCATAGTTATGTCCGTACCTACAATGAAAGTTCAACCAACTAATTCGAATTGGTTAACTTATCATTAGACCACATAACTCTGAAGAACTTTACCATAACATACATACTATGATGCCGTGGCGTATTTGGTAATGCGCTGGCCAACTGCGCAGAGTATCCAGGGCTCAAATCTTGTCTCAGGCAAAATCAAAAAGTGAAAAAAACAATTTTTCTACACGGCACCACCTCTTGGCAGGTGGAGTACAAATTGCCTAAAAAAAGCTTTTCAGTTCGCCGTTGCAATTCGGCATAAAGCTGTATGTCCCTTCCATCCATTCATGTACAAATATAACACGCACAACAAGTGTGGATGTGAAAAGGGGGCTGTTGTGCCATAAAAAAGGAAGAAGTAAGATGTATGTATGTATACAGTAATCCCCGGTTAATTGAAACACGCTTAGTTGCATTTTCCAATTAAATGCCGGTAAATATTATGATTTTATTTCACAACGTACACAAATTTCTCAGTTAATTTCATTCTCCTGTTGATTCAACCATAAATAGTACATTTTCATCGAAGTACCATATTTGAGCGAGGATTACTGGACCTCAAATAATATTATGAAATGGTGAAATATTATGAATAGTGGTCGCAAAATCAAAAAGTAAAAAAAATAATTTTTCTACGCGGCAGGCAATGACAAACCTACAAGAGTAAAAATTGCTATGAAAAGCTTTTCACTTCGCCGTTCGAATTCGGCATTAAACTGTAGGTCCCTTCCATTCATGTACAAATATAACATGCACAACATGAGTGGTTGCGAAAAAGCCCATGGCTGTTGTGCCATTAAAAGTAAAGTAAAGAAATATTATGCCGGAAATTTTACTACTACTAGTTTGAGAATAGGCTTAGGCTTTTCCATTCAACTTCATGCTTTAATTTTGCTCTTCAGTGTAGATTTATAAGTGTGTATGAAATTCTAAATGCACTTGTAGTATCAAAATGAATTGTTGGTATCTATTACTTACTGCTTATGTTTATAATATTGTTTTTGTTTCGCTTCTTTCGGTTGAATGTTTTGCAGTGCTCTCACGATGACCTTTTGACTGACAGTATTAACGCCTACGCGTGTTTTATTTTCGAGCACATATTCACATATGTAATATAATATGCAGGTCCATTTAGATGATGAATGTGTGTATGCATATATGGCAAATGAATTAACAATTTAGCTTTGTTGTACTTTTATTTAATACAATTTAGATTTAGTCTATGCGAAAAGACAAGCACGAAGATGAGGGGCTCATTTTTATTGGTATTTTAATTCAGCAACAAAGATTCTAGTGGCAGTAATATTTATCGTAAACGGAAAGCTTTAGCCTCAACATCTTCCCCTTGAATAAGCTAGTGAGCGCGGAACAATATTTACATCCAGCTTGTCAATTATCGTTATCGCTCATTGTTTCCGATTTTTACACAAAAAATCAGAAAATCGACCTGATAAAAGTTCTCATGTTTTAACTCTGAAAGATTTGCCATTACCACAAGCCACGATGAAGTGTCAGGTAATTTTCAGTTGTTACAAGATTCTGGAATTGAATCTCAGACATTCTTAAAACTCATACGTTGTGTTGACTTAGATATTAAGATATGTAGGTATGAGACTAGTCTTCCCGGCAATGAAATTGGAAACCACGGAGTTGGGAGTTGAGAAAACTGCCACAAAAATCTAATAAATAATGGTCAGAAGTTGAAAATATATATAAGTATTATATACTGGCCACGGTTTGTCATTATTTGCCACGAGATGGTGCTATATTACAAATTATATCGTCTATTTATTTGATTTAAGACTCCAAAACTAAGAGTTTTTCCCAGATCAGATCACTAGTGATCAGTTTTTTTATTGAGTTTTTCCACCACCAGATAGCTTTTTAACTCCAAAGCAACGATCGTAATAGCAGGTACATATAATCATTTGCAAAAATGTAGTAGGATAAGGCAGCATTGTAGTTTATTTACTTTCTCTGTGAAATCAATGCAAAATATTTTTATACGAACCCAAAACAAATACATACATTTTCAAGCGTGCACCAGCAACAAGAATTTCGGAAGTGAGTTCGGATATGAACACATGTCAATAGGTGCGAGGTATGAGTTCATAAGCAAATTAATTTTAAATTGTATTTATCAGTATAAGAAACAAATTAAAAATCAAATACACACATACATACATACATATATATGTATTTAATCACTCGTCCATGGAAACAATATGTGATTATCGTAAACTTTTAGGTGTAGCCTGAGATAGCAACGATTATTATTAGGTAATTTTACGATGTGGCAATGATGGGCAAATTCTTGGTCAATTAATTAATGGTCGCAATTCGAATGAAAAAACAACAAAACACTAAAAAATTTAATGAAAATTTGTTCATATTCATACCATATATCAGTTTTTCTATTTATTAATTAAAGTAATATTGGATATTTTCTTGGATTTTTAGAAAACTGTACGCGACAAGCAAAAGGAAAATCATTTCAATTGCATGTCAAAGTTCAAAGTGCAGTTCCAAAAAAAAAAACCTAAAACCCGAAAAGTGATGCTTCATTACGATTTGCAATCAACAAATATTGCTGGCGTAAAAACTGACAACGAATTTTCAAATAACGAGCCAACGAATGGCAACGATGGACGTCAATGTGTAGAGCTTCCCGCGCGCGATAGATTTTTGCGCGATATACGCGAGATGCTATGTGTGATATGCGGCCATAGAGGCACACTACACAGATACTACATACACAGATACCTAAGCGATAGATAGATTTTTCCTTTGCATGCGCATGTGTGATGTTTTTGGTTTGCGGAGAGTTGCAGCAGCGGCAATTGCAACGACAACTATTACGGCAACATCGGCTGCCATCTGCGAATGACCTTAAAAATTGCGAACCCAAAAAATAACGAACGTGCGGTAAAAGCGTCGCCTAAGTTTTAAAACCACAGAAAATCAGTTGCTATTTGTTGTTGTTGTGGTTGTTGTTGCTGTTGTTGTTGCAGACGTGCCACACCTGTTTCATGTTTGCCAAAGTATGAGATACGCAGCAACCATCAGCAAACCAACAGCAAAATTAATGCTAGTAAGTAAAAAGAACCTTGTGAGAGAATTCTACTGTTACTTAATCGTTTTGTTTATTGTTAGGCGTGGGGATTGGGGGGTTGGGGGGGGATTTCAGTATTTCTGTTTTACTACTATTGTCCAAAACAAAAAATATTCTTACATTCGAAGTGTGTATGCGTGTGAGTCTGTTACACTGGAAGCTGATAATGATTGACTGTATTTACCGTTAACTAAAGATGTTGCAACACTACCAGTGAGTACTAATACCAGCACCAAAAACACCCAACACAATCCAATCGCATTTCAACCAACAATATTAGGAGACGACAACATGAAAACCAATCAGTGGACAATTTTTGTAAATTTTTTATGCCTAATATTTTTGTTATTGTATTGTAGTTGTTGCTCTTGTGTGTAAGGCAAAATTTTAAAATTCCTGTGGGAAAGCACTTTGGGTTTTTTTTTTTGATGCGTTATCATTCTATGAAAAATCTATGATGGTAAGAATGCGGTGAAAGCTTAGATAATTGAGTTCAAACCTGAGCCTAATCATTTTCGCAAACATCACTGAAATAATCACTTAAAATACAGACCTTCGAATTATAAATTCATACATAAGTATATAATTTAGTATTATAAAAAATCCTGATTTGATCGATTCAGATTTAGCATTCAGGAAACGCAGCATAAGTATAAAATAAACAGTTTGAAATTACTTTATTCACCAATTCGCCCATGTGGAATTACAGTGTAGGGCCAGTGATATGTTCAGCAGATCTAAAAATATCCTATTTGTTTCGTACAAGTACAGTCTTCTAGACAGGCGCTAGAAGTCATCGCGTAGATGTTTCTTATCTGATCTGTAAAAATGAAACAGTTATTCACAAATAAATCCATACTTTACTTTATTTACTTTTAATGGCACAACAGCCTATGGAGGGCTTAGGTCGAGCTTTTCGCATCCACTCATGTTGTGCGTGTTATATTTTTACATGAATGGATTGGAAGGGACCTACAGTTTAATGCCGAATCCGAACGGCAAAGTGAAAAGCTTTTCATAGGCAATTTTTACTCTTGTAGGTTTGTCATTGTCTACCAAGAGGTGGTCTGTGTTTTTTCTACTTTTTGATTATGTATGTGCCGAGATTCGAACCCCGGGCACTATGTGCAGCAGTCCAACGCACTACCACTACTCCGCAGCGACGCAAATCCATACTCTGAAGGGAATCTGAAAAGAATATCTGAGAGCATTTCTTCCATGTAGAAAACAGCGTGGAAGAAGCTGCCTAAACTGTGGTTGGATTTAAAACTTTTTTTTTTTTTGGTCAAAGGTTTTTAAGGCTTATCTTACCCAATGTGAGACCATGGTGCCAACCGTTTTGTCAGATTTTTTCGCGTTTTCGAAATAATGGTAATAACGGTTTGTACCATTCAATTCCTTGGACCCAAATTAGGTAAGATTAGCCATCATAACCTTTGCCCAAATTTTTTAACTTACACAACAACACACATATTACATTGCAAATAAATATCCAGTCCTCGCAAATACCAGATTTCCGATTACTGAGAAACCTGCATTGTTATTTCTCATGTACTCTAGATTAGCCATCATAACCTTTGCCCAAATTTTTTAACTTACACAATAACACACATATTACATTGCAAATAAATATCCAGTCCTCGCAAATACCAGATTTCCGATTACTGAGAAACCTGCATTGTTATTTCTCATGTACTCTATACCGACCGATTAGGAAAATTATCTAGATATTTGTTGGGCAGATTTTTAGTGAAAATTTGATGTGATTTTTGGTCAAAGTTTTGATTTAGCTTGAATTTGGTGGAAATATTTGACTACTTTTTTGTGTTATTTTTAGTTTATCTTTGATCTAACTTTTGGTTTAGTCTCCAGTCATCACTTTATTCGGGTCTTGGCTGCTTTGGACCATCTTTAATTTCTTATTACTTTACTTACTTACTTTTAATGGCACAACAGCCCATGGAGGGCCTAGGCCGAGCTTTTTGCATCCACTCATGAATGGAAGGGACCTACAGTTTAATGTCAAATCCGAACGGCGAAGTGAAAAGCTTTTCATAGGCAATTGTTACTCTTGTAGGTTTGTCATTGTCTACTAAGAGGTGGTGCCGTGTAGAAATATTATATTTTCTACTTTTTGATTTTGCCTGTGCCGAGAGTCGAACCCCGGACACTCTGCATAGCAGTCCAATGCACTACCACTACACCTCAGCGACCACTATTTATTATTTTCTTATATATTCCACAAATTTCAAGAAGGATCTTCAAATATCTATTTAAAATATGTATTGAATTCCCATTGTTTATACTTTTAACGACGCAGATTCATCTGAAAAACATTTCTCATTACATGTAATCATCGATAAGAGATGCTGTTTTTCTTTGGCAATCGTTAATGTCAACAAATATCTCTATATCTCTCTCACTCCCTCTCTCTTGCATTCTCATCCATTCAAACACTAATTGAGCTCATTAGTGTTTTCTTTTGAGCAAAGTGTAACATGTCAACTTCATGGAAAATTACATGCAATTACAAACAGCAACAACAATATACACGTACTCGTATGTAAGTTTGGATGTGTGTGTGCTTAGTCGAACAAACACTACTTATGCTGCTTTTGCTGTCAATGCTGCAGCTATCCATGTGCAATTGTAGTGAAACTTGTACGATACATACAATCAGCAACAACAATCTAAACACCTGACAGTTTGTGCAACATGTTGCAAGTGTTGCTGTTAATGTTGTTATGTTATGTTATTTTTTAATTCAATTTGTATTTTTCCGTAGTTTAAAATGTTAAAATGTACGCACATTTAATGACATGTACGACAACAAGCTTTGTGTCTGTCTATCAGTTTGAAAGTTCTCCATTTAAGTAAAAGTATACTTGAAGCAAAATGTTAGTGGTAAATTTACGAGTAAAGACAATGCATCGCTAGCTAGGCTACTTTAAAGCTAGAAAATAAAAGTGTCTTAAGAAATCTCATTGCTAACTCTATTAAACCAATTAGTTTCTATTCAAAACTTTTCTTTTTAATACTTCCAAAAAATTCACAATATTACCGCGTCAAATCACCTTCAATACGTCACACAGTTATTTAATGGCAAACGGTGACGGGAGCTAACAATTTCCATAAATTAACTTCATAAAAAATTCTTAACACAATATCTAGGTACCTGAAACAATTTTAGTGATGACTTCGGTTCTGTTTCCAGTCGTCTTCAACTAAACAAAACCTCTCCTTCATTCTTTTAAGCAATGCTTTAAAATTTCACGCTCTTGTAGTAAATATGATTAAATTTCGGTCAAACGCATATTGAATTTATATTTATAATATTTTAATATTTCTCTCTAGCTGTGCTGCCAATGTTGGTATTTTAATTAAAATTCTTAGGGACCTTCAAAAGTGGCAGCATTAATCAAGCATTAAGGTTTTTTCGTTTTTTCATATGTAACTTACAAGCTCGTATACATTTTTGTATTGTTTATACTTGGCTGCTGCTGTTGATGTTTTTCAATTTTAGCGTTTTTATTGAAATATAATTTGTTGCAGTAATTATTGTCATAAACAACAGGTTGTTGTTTTTTGCGTTTACTGTTTTTTGCTCTATGTGTATGAATGCAACATTAATTCTAGGTATGTATTAATACACACATTGATATTGAAGATAAACAAATATATTGATTTATGGTTGTGATCATCAAAGCTGTTTTACAATAGCTAGCTGGCTTAAAGAAGTGATTTAATAGAAATCAAAATTATATAGCATCATAAACCTAATAATATTTTTGCAAAAATTTAAATTGACTAATTTCAAAATGACTATTCATAAATCTTAGCAACGAATTTGTTAATAATGATGCCGATGATTATCATCAATGTGGGTAAAAAAAAAACACTTAATACCAAATACAAATTTCTAGAGAATTTTATTTCGAAACGCAATACAAGTGTTATTATTTTTTATTTCGAGATTTACTGATTTACTCTGGTCAAATACGATTATTCACAACGGTATACAAAATTTCACCGGTATAAATCCCCGCACCTAAGTACATACAGAGTCAGATACAGAGGTATTCTCCAGATCGAGCTAAGTAAAAAGTAAGTAAACAAGAGACCTGGTCAAACTAAATCAGAACGAAAAGAAGCAGATATTAAAGATTAAAGATTTCACTCTTATTTCTCTAACCGGAAAAGTACTAGTTCTGATCTTCTGACCTAATATTTTGTTGATATTACATTTAAAATATGTTTGGTGACTATAAGAAAGTTATTATTTTTTCTTAACAGATTTTACCGGCCCGATTATTTTAACACTAAAATTTAAAATTTCAAAGAGCTGAAAAGATTTGTAATCCTAAAACCAAATTTAATCTAAAGCCCTTTTTCATGCTTCATCCGGAGATATTGGTTTAAACAACCGTTGCCTATCCAAACCTAATTTCCACTTGTTTGTTTTATGTTTTTAATTTGGAAAATTATTTTTAAAATTTTTGGCACGTTCATCTTGTTACAGGTTCTATACAGGCTCCAATGAACGTTAGGATATAATTTTCAAGTATGAGTAGCTCATATGGACTATAGGAAACACATGGAAACGATCGTCTGAACTACCTGTTCTATGCACATTGTTGTTATTCCCTCTATGGCAAACCTAACTTTAGGCACTACAAACTTTAAATTTTATACATCCATAGAACTTGTATAGTAAATAGTAATCATAAAAATTATTCTAAAATAATATTATAACTGAAGCGACAGATACTTGGCAAAATAAATATACAGTTGATCATTTTGCTCCTTTTTACCACTAAAGCTGATTATAGCGCATCGAACCAAAAGTCTTAAAATGATTGATTATAAACTTGAAATGTATCACAAATGATGAACGCATACGATAATTTTTTTATTTTGTGACTCATTTGCAAATTAATCTAGAAGATATGAATATTAAATTTGTGTTTCAATGTTAGCAAAAAAAAAATTAATTAAAAATTTAAATATTGTACTTATGTATAGGTAAATAAAATTTATTTGTATTTTTTGACTGATTACTTTATAAACGAAAGATCATAAAATATGTGCGAAATGTGGTTAAACAAAAACGACATCACGCAAATTAAACCTTAATGAATTGTCAAATGAAGGCAAATCAGCCGCCATAATGCAGATCGATATTAAACCAATCTCGATAGAGAAGGGATTAATGATTATTATATTTTTGTTAATGGTAAAGATATTGCAAGGTGCCCAAGACGAAGCTAGAATTGTGATCCGCAGTATTTGGTATGTAATAAATGAAAATTTCTTTTTCAATCGATATTTCGAACTGTTCATTATTTGCTGATCTAGAATTTTAAGCAGGCTTAAATAAATCAAAAGAAAGTTTTGTTAAATCACTTTTATTATTACTGTGTTTCAATCACATTAATATCAAAATATTTACACACATTACTGTTTAAAATCCCCTCCAAGGTGTTTCTTCAACTTTTTCTACTTTTCTACTCGTTATCCAGCGAAGCTTACACTAAAATATTTATTGACTCATTTCAATTGAAATAGCGTGGGAACTAACAATCAATGCTTGAAATAAGAAATATGTTAAAATCAACTCACATAGTATGAAGGTAATCAATTAAAGTTTTTATATACATATTTCAATGTTTGTATGTTATCATTGTGGTGCATCAATGAAACATGATTAACAAAATCGAAAACCTAAGCGCCAAACACTTACCATACTTACCATACAAATCAAAAAACAAAATATACAATACAAAAATCACATAAGAAATCAGAAATATTGAAAGTTATAATTAGAAAGTGAACAATTGTTTCAAACAAAACAAGAAAAAAATATGAAAAAAGCGCAAACTAACAATCAAATAAAAAAATCACCAAGCAATACTCCAAAATTGAAACTGATAACTCACGAATTTGGTGTCGAAAAAAGTAGAATACTTATGATGAAGTTGTAGAAGAGTTTACAAAATATATACTATAATCGGGCGATTTATATGTGTTTTATATACGAATCAGTGGTGAGGGAGGTGGCAAATTGTAGAGAAGTTGAATAAAAAAGGTTACTAAAATCACGACGGCAATGCATCAACAAAGGTTAAGCTTTGTTTTTTTTACTTGTAATAAAAAAAAAAAAATTTAATTACAAAAATTTATTTGATTTTCCTTTTTTTTTTTTGTACGTATGTTTAAGGTAGAATTTCAACTATTGGTTTACATTTTGATTTGAGAATAACTTAAGTTAAATTTTTGCGCAGTTATTAGCTAATTCTTAATGCTTACCAAAATCAAAATAAATATACACTGGAGCTTCTGCTTCCTTTCTTTTTCCATTTACCGATCTTGGATATCTTATAACATCGCACAAGTATATCCTCTGAGTGTTGGTTGTTTATAAAAAAATACAAAAACAAGGTGAGGCAAAACTAATGTCGTAATGTTAAATGGTTGCCATTCTGTTAGAAATTAAAAAAATTGGGCTTTGTTTACACGGAAAGTTTATATAAGTACCTACATAAAGGTGTAAAATTTATAACATTAAGTTGAAATAAATGAACACCTCCTGAGTTGATGCACATTTGCGGACAATTTTACGGCTTTTTGGCTCGTATGTGTAAATCGCTCCATTGCTTGTTGTCAATTAATTCTTTATTTGTCTACATTTGCACAAATTATGGCAAATTCATATTATGACATTACTTTTGCCCCACCTTGTAGAAAAATCTTAATTAAGTGGATATCCTTACCGTACGTATTGAAGAATTGTACTCTCTCTCTCTCAATGGAAACCCATAAATGTGATTGGTTAATTGAAATCATTATGTGGCATAATTTCACCTTGCTTATGGTTGTAAGTTTTCCAAGAACAGATCTGTAGAAGAATGCTATCAATTGAGGGTATAAGTCACAACTATATAATAATTTGTGATTGCATCTGTAGAAGAATTGAGGGTATAAGTCACAAATGTATAATAATTTGTGATTGCAGTTATTGAATTTAAATCAAAGTAAAATTAAGTCTTTTTTTGAAGTCAACGATTGATTAGACATTTAGCGAAATCTCTTTTGAAGTCAATATGCAGTTTCGAATGCAGTTTGCGAATTTTATCACTACAATAACATAACTGCTTTGAAGTCACTTGGAGTTACTTGGAGCAACTTGAAGTTTTTTGGAGTCACTTGGAGTAACATTTATCGATTTTGTCGTAACGATGAGTGAATCATATTTTGAAACAGTGTCCTAATTATTATTTCTTTCTGAGACACATAACGACCGGTGAAGTCCTCCGATTTTATGGAACATCAATCCAGAGTTACCAACGGTCCTGGATTTAGCGGGATGTCCGGAATTTTTTGTGAGTGCCGGAAATTTAGATCCAAAATCAAACAGACAGCAGATAAAAATTTACACCAGAACCTAACCGATATATGTAAAGGTGAGCTATTCGTAAACAGCGATACTACCCTATGTACCTTTGATACCATATATATAAATTAAGGAAAGGATACAAATGCTTGTCAATCATTTCATTTTTAAACTCATTGACACATTGAACAAAATAAACGTTAAGCAAAAAAAAAAAAAAATAACGATGAAAAACGAAGCGAAATCGAAGCGTTTTCGCTAATTTCACATCATTCAGTCATTCAAATCCGACAATCAAATATAAATAAATAACAAAAAAGTAAAAATACTGTACATATGTATGTAATGAACGCAAACGATCAATCATATTTACACTTAATTGATGTCTGTCTGTCTGTCGTTGCGATTTAAGCCAATTTTCGTTCATCGGTTTACAAATTATTGATATTTCATAAATGCACCACTTTGGAAATTTGAACAATAAAAGCGAATTATTTCATTTTTGTAACAGATTGTTGAATAGAGTTTTAATGGTGGCGATGAGGATGATGGCGATGATGATGATGGCGATGGTGATGATCATGGTGAATTGATGAAATCGATCAAGTTGTAACGATGGGGAGAAATTTCGCGCGCATTCATTCATGCATCGAGACCATTGTCAATTTGCGCCTTTTTTATTTTGAGTGATTATATTTCAGCGCCGCTCCTCACTTCTCTCGTGAGCATGTCAACAATGTGTCAGCATGAATGATAAAAAGAATAAGCATCAAAAGGATCATTGCCAGGTACATAGCAAGAGTGAAAGAGGGAATGCGAGAGCGAAAGGTATACAGCTGACAATACAAATTGCAATTTAAAATTCTTGTATACTTTTGGTTGTTCTCCTCCTTTCTTCTTCCTCTTCATGTTATTATTATTGCTGTTGTTGTTGTTGTTGTTGTTATAAATTAGCTCAAGTGTTTCGCTTATCGCTTAAACGAGACGCAACGATCAATCAATTCAACAAATTTTTGTTGTTAGGCATAAATAAAAGACGAGACGAGTTGAAAAGCCTTTTCTTTTTGCTCTCGCTGTTAATGTACTATCGTCCCCACTACTTCTCCTGGCATCTATTTACCGACCTACCTTCCTACGATGTACCTACATAAGTGAGAAAAAAAGGTTCGTTAAACTGATTTCATTTCATTTTTATAATCAAAAAAAAACAAAAAAAAAACTTTGACATTTGTTTTGCTTTTAAAAATTTCAGTTCAAATGTCAAACATTTTTAACATTTATTTAATGGTTCGATATCTTGCATCAATGTTTGTTAGCCAACTATCTACAGATCTATAAATCTTTGTATGTACAAACATACATATTTACATACATATGCCTGTATCTATGTACATACGTATGTGTGCATGTGTATGTTTTTTTGAGCTCTTATATTTCAGCCCCAATCCAATCAGCATGTGGCGTTTCAAGAGATTCTTTACAACACGTTTGTCTTAATTAATGCATGAACTAGTTTGAATATATTATTACAATATTTTTATTACGATTACCAGATTTAATTTCTGGAGTGATATTTGATTGCATTATTCATCATCAGCAACAACATATTGCGTTCTTCGAGTTTAGTTTAAGTTTTACTTAACATAAAAAAAAAAATTAGTTCAAGATTGATTATCTTTGTTAATTGTTGGTACCTAATAATGATTTTTTAGATTTTATTTCCTGCGGTGATATTTTACATAGATTTATGGGATTTCTTTTTATGAAGTCTTAAAAAACAGAGACATGCATGTAAATTATTGTATGCATAATGCTCGTAACATTGTTTTGGAAATTTAATATAAAATTTTTAAATAAGCAGCTACATTAAACTACCTATAGATAGTTAAACAGTAGTGGATTTATTATAGCCTTAAATCAAATATGTAGTGCATATACGTTTCTTTCCACTGTTAATATCAAATTAAATTAAATTTGGTTTAAACTTAGCAGGACATTAGCTGCGAATTTATAATTATATAAGTTTTTGCAAAAAAATTAAAAAGAAAATGTATCAAAATGCCTTAGGTAGAAAAACGATTTTTCCCCTATACATACATAATAAAGTATAGAAACACTTATGATTATGAGCACGAAAAACACTTTCAGAGCTGTCTGTGCTATTGAGCTGCTTTATTGTGCATGACAGTACAACGACGCGGAGACTTATCAACTTGATAATTTTACTCGCACAAGTTCTTGTCGAATAAAACGCAGCTATTAACTTCAAAGTTTTGAGAACAAATTTTGTGAAATTTTATGTGCAAAAAATTGTCTGTATGTATGGAGTATGTTAATCAAAAAAACTCAGAAAATACTAAGTTTAAAAGCTTAAATTATAAACCAATAATTATTTCCAACACATAATTTGTAATGGGATTTTCAAGTTCACGCTGATGAGCTGATATAAATTTGTAAGTAAGTAAACTATTTTGAAGCTCTATAATTTTGACGTCTGAGAAATTTTAAATTTTGCATATAGTGTAAATTTCTTGAATGACGTACAGGCTTGAATGGCATACATCTTTGACAAAATTATTCCTCAGCTAAAAGTAAAGCTTACTTTACTTTTATTGGCACAACAGCCCATGAAGGGCCTAGGCCGAGCTTTAAGCATCCACTCCACATCCACATGTTGTGCGTGTTATATTTGTACATGAATGGAAGGGACTTACAGTTTAATGCCGAATACGAATGGCCGAATGGCGAAGTGAAAAGTTTTTCATAGGCAATTTTTTCTCTTGTAGGTTTGCCATTGCCTGCCAAGAGGTAGTACCGTGTAGAAAAATTATTATTTCTACTTTTTGTTTTTGCCTTTGCCGAGATTCGAACCCCGGACACTCTGCGTAGCAGTCCAACGCACTACCACTATGCCACAGCGACCACTAAAAGTAAAGCATACACCCAAATATCAAGCCTTCTAGTGGCCCAAACAATTGAGTACTTTTGAGAATATAATACTTTAGTACTTTCGATACTTATTCTCGGCTAGTTTTTGGCAGAATTCTTTAGATGAATCCATTTTTAGCCGCTTTTCATTTCGTACTGAGTAAAAGTTTCGAATCAATATGAAATACTAACTAATTTTGAATACCTACTCAAAACCGATATCTTCTATAATCGAGTACCCGGTAAGTATTTAGAAAGGGAAGAGGCAGCCTTGAGAAACGCTTGTTGTACGTGGGCCGAAAGATCGGCCAGCCTTACGAGTTTTTGGCGAATCTCCAGAAGTTCAGCCGTGGTACGTGCACAATGTCCTATAAAAAAAGCTAAAATTTCGTTTCTCATAGAATGGGAGAGCCTGTTCAGTAGACTCGGATAGAAGCACAGGGTTGAGCAATAGATTATATTTCCTCGACATCCCTACAACTCCTATAGTAGTCAGCTGCTGGTATGTGCATCCTTGGCGCTATATATTTGTCCCTTTAGAAATTGATAAGAACAATGATTTTTTTTACCAATAAAAATCGTGGAAGATATAATGTTGTACAGTATAATTGTGAGAGTGTTTTATGATTTGGACAATAAATTCGTCACTTCGCAGGTAGCAGTTCCATATAGTGATTTCGAAGTTTTGATGGTTTTTCGGTAGTAAATATTCTGAGGCTTATAATCCCATTCACCTCCCAGCATTGCAAAGAGGTTCATTGTTTTTACATATGTATAAGCTCTCCTGCTAAACAATCTGGTACACTCTGGACTATTGCATATTATACTACTGGGGGCAAGAGTTAGTAAGACTTTGTTCATAATTTCAAATTTTTTTATTGATTCTTCCAAATCTATTTCGTCCCCTTCAAAGTAATCCCCCCCGGCCCCAATACACTTGTGCCAACGTTTTTTCTAATTCTCGAAACAGTTGTTATCGCGCTTAGCGATTCATGTTTAATGTCTTCAATTGACTCAAAACGGTCAAACGGTCCACGAAGCGGTTTTTTGAGTTTAGCAAATAGCCAAAAGTCACACGGTGCTAAGTCAGGCGAATAGGGTGGTAGGGTGGTTGCGGAACGATATCAGTCGAATTTTTGGCAAAATGGTCTCGTAAAACAAATGCAGTGATTTTGGAACCAATCGTGCATTCACTCTTCTTAGGCCCAAATGATGTTTTAGAATGGTTTTCACTGATCCTTCCGATATTCCAACGATGCCAGTAAGGTCTCTGACTGTTAATCGTCGATTCTCGATTCTCGAGCACCAATTCCTTGATTTTATTGACGTGTTGATCATCAGTTGATGTTGATGGCCGTCCTGGACGTGGTTCGTCGTCAACGCGTTCTCGACCATCTTTGAACAATTTGTACCAATCAAAAACACTTGCTCGCGACATACAATTTTCACCGAAGGCCTTTTGCAACATTCTGAACGTTTCGGCACCAGAAATTTGATTCCGCACACAAAATTTAATGGAACTTCTTTGTTGAATTATTTCACTCATTGTGAAAATCGCCGAATGCACTTTTAGTACTTCAGAAAGGCAAGCGTATACTAAACACTAATGATTATTTTGATGTGACATTTGGCACAGATGTCACCGACAGTCATACCAACCTTAAAAAAATAATATTTTGATGAATGGGTTTCCGCGCGAAATTTAAATTAAAAAGTCTTACTACTTTTTGCCCACAGTAGTATGACTTCAATGTGTCCGTTTTTTTTTACCATATCTCGCACATCTCATAATCTGTCTAATCTGGTTGATGTTTTATTACTGACAGCTGATGTATGAATTATGTCTACATTATTTTTCTAGTTTCTCCCCCCAAAAGTGACTCAAAGTTATACAAAATCTTTGTGAATCTGAGTTAAACTATATTTAACTCCTTTGCGCTACAGTAACCCATACAATCACTAATTTTCCGTTTATTTAGTAGTACCTAGAATATAAATTTTTCATAAAATCATTATGCTAAAATCAATCATTTTCGAAATAATCTATATAGTATAAAATAATAATATAAGCTTCATCGTCATCGTAACGATTTTACTTTGTTGATCAAAATTCAATTTAAATGTTTTTTTATTAATTAATTTTTTATCTCTAATTCTTTTTTGCTTATCTCTACTTCTGTTTTGTTTTCGTATTTGTTTTTTCGCTTACTTACATAAAAATCGATTTCACTGTAGCCGGCTGCTTGGGTTTGTTGAAAGGATAATTAAGATATTGGCCATAAAATTACTGTTGCCATACAAAGTACGAGTTTACATGAGTGTGTTGTATGTGATAGTTCACTATGTATATATGTATGTATGTGTTCCTTTTAAGAAATAACTTAATTTACCACACACAATGTTGCATTCGGTAGCGCTGATGAAGACGCTGTTGGCGGCGGCTGTGGTGCTAACAACAGATGTGCTGGTGGCAGCGGCAATGATCATTTGTTTGTTTGACCGCTGCCACCATCATCCAATAGCGCTGAAGTAGATAGCAAAGGAATCCCGTCAAAATGTTGATTTTACTGCAGTAAATGTGTCGAAGTTACATACGTCGAAAAAAAGGAACAATATTAATTTATTACCGAAAATGGATTTAATTTATGGGCGTGCATTTAATTACTGGGGAGCGGGAGTGTTGCCAAAATCAAAAATGGAAAAGAAAATAAAATGAAAAGGTAGTAAATATGAGCATTATTTATAATGTGGCAATGAAGAAGAGCAGCTAACTACATTTTACAGAAAATCAGCAAATCTGACAATAAAGGACTATATATGTATATCGACTAAGTAATAAAAGATAATGTAAAAGCATATGTTTTTTTTATCGCCTTTTCATATTTTTCAAGCGTAAAATGCAAATAATAATTTATTTTTATTTATTTATAAAAGCAAGAAATATGGTACTCACAAAGTACCATAAAATCCAGAAAAGCCATAATCCTGCGAACGTGTGTGACACACTTAAAAACTATGTACCATTCACATGCCAATATGTTGGCACACATAAAACAATACAATTTAAATTTTTTTTTTTAAATGCCCAATTTTCCCAAATCCCTCGATAAGCCGAAAAATATGTGCATACTATTTGCACATTTCAAGTGCTCACGCATATAATTAGGCATGCCATTGCCTTCTGGTCATTGAAATGAAAGACTGACAAATGGATAGCAAATAAAGGAAGGACAAACAAAAAACTAGAAGCTAATCCTTTGCCACACAAGAGCTGTGAAATTACTATGAAAGATCGATTAGAATCAACAAAATAGACGCATGAGCATTACCAATTATTTAATACAAAACTTTTCTCTGAATTGAAAGATTTATAAACGCACCAGTCAACAATTTTTCATGTATGCACTTAGTAGTTTTTGATCTACTCTTTACACATTTCAGTCTATCATTTCAATCTAAGTAGTTGAAGAGCCATTTTATATTGGGAAAATTATTAATTTTTTATGAAATTGGCAATACTTATACTTGTAAAGATGAATTGCCCATCTCTCCTGATGAAAACTTATCATTCATTAAGAAATTTCTATTAATTCGGTATCTCCGATCATAATGGCTTAACCAATTTGTTGAGAAAGTTTTTTTTTTTTAAGAGAAAAAATGGTAGGTTCGGAAAAAGTTTCCTCGCCTGCTTGTTTTACGTAATTTGATGTTATTCTCTCTCACTGACGACATCGTCCATGAGATAAGCTATGGTTCCGTATCGTCTAAACTGAATAACCTGAATCGTCTAACATAAGTATGTCGTGGCAGGTAAGACATGTACATATGTAGGATAGGCTTCTGATATGCAGCTGGAGGACGAAACCGCTGAGGTTTCCTTCAATGTGGTTGAGAAACTTTTGTTTCTTGGCAGAATAACGCTACCAAATGTTATCAGAAGCGAATTGAGAATACACCAAAAGGAGGCGGGCTAATTTTTGATGTTATGTGTGTTTTCTAAGGTACAGTATATATCTATGGTAAACTTATAAGAAAATTAAAAATAAAATTTTTCAAGCTACTACAAAAGTATGAAAAATGTGAGGTACTCAAGTGAAAACTGTAGGGTATTAAAAGAAACTAAGTAGTTTATTAATGCGATAGGGGACAGTAAATCTGCGATTCGATATTGAGAAGTAATTTCAATATAAAGTTGCTTAATTTTTTTTAGTTTTTTTATAAAAGTTAACCGAGCCGATTGCTTGGTATAGGTATTTGCAACACTGACACGTATGAGTAACTACGTATGAATGAAGCTATAATTATTTAACTATGTACACATATGTTCTTTTTTCTTTGTAAATGATTACAGTTAAGCCATGTGACATGTAAATTTGTAAAATGTAAGTATTTGAATAAAAATTGTAAAAAACCAACATAAGCAAAGGAAAATAAAACCCGAATAATGAATGACAAAAACTGAAAAAGGATTTTGCTTAAAGAAGCCTAAACATAAAGGAAAGTAAGCGGTAAAAATTGCAAACGTGCTGTGTCTGTGAACTAAGTAATACCCAGAGTTGAGAAACTCCCAAGTCAACATTATTATTTTTCTTAGATTAAACATCTTTGTAACGAAAAGACTAAACTAAATTTGGGGAAATTCTAAGTCGTAACATATGTTGCAGCGTATATACTATCCAGTATTTAAATATCTCTTCATAATAGACATAAAATACTTTCTTGTTTTTGTTCACTGCTGTTATCCTGTAGCCTTCTTCCTGTTTCCTTTTCTATCCCTTTTTTCCTTTGACTGGCATTCGAGTAATGTGTCAGTTCGACCGGTCAATAGTTGTTCAGGCTTAGATTAGTGAAAGAAAAATAAATAAATAACATTTAAATGTACCTAAGTTATTACAAGCAGTTAATGACTTTTGGGTTTTCTGTATTTGGTTTCCCTCGCTTTGTTTTGTTTGCTTTTAGGTCAGGTCTTAGTTCGATGTTTGTAAGTATGTATGCGTGTAACAGTATCAACCTTTTTTCTGAGTTTTTTTTACACTATAATTAGGCTTTCAACAATTTAATTTTCTTTAAAAAATGAGGTATGACGTGTGCGTTTAAAAAGGACGTGCCTATTACGCTGCTGTAGGTTATCATGATGCTCTCTGAAACATAGTAACCAATAAGACTTGAATAGCGGAAATATGAGTGCAAGATACATATATAGGTAAAATGTTTTAGAGTCAATATTTAGTTTTTAGTGATTGTTATAGATTACGAAGTATTCTACGACGAAAGAGTTTTACCGCATGTTTCAAGTTTCCCTGGAAGGTTAATCGTTATATGTTTTTCACTGTTTACGAAAAGTAAAATATGGTACATTCTTCAATACATTTGGATTATTGTGAAAGCAATTAAAATTATGTTAGAAGATGGAAAATTCTGAAAAGAGCAACTTTTGTAATTCTGTAAAATATTTGAAATATTCTGATGTGAATTCTTAATATTCCATAACTGTATGGAAAATATATAAATAGGCTTGATTGATTGACTTTGATAGGTTACGTGTACTACGACCTAAAGGTCTATTGTACCCTCGATAGTGGCTTGGTTTCAAGCCGTCATATTTGTAGTTCCCAAGTATCTTTTTCTCCTGCGAGTGAGTTCCTCGTATTGTTTTAGAATGGTATCTGAAATTTCCCTATCGCTTCGACAAGTATTCCAAATTTGTTTCATTATAGTCAAAATGCATATTATAGAAGTTAAGAATGGTTAGTGAAATTTTTTTTTTTTGGACTACGAAACATACATACATTATCTTCAGAAAACCTGCTGATCCAGCCAGTACTTGTCCAAGTACCAGTACTTTTCTGAATTATAATTTCAAAATTATTTTGGGTCATTAATTTTGCCACTAAATGACATAAAACCAAGCTAGGCTTACAAACATACAAAAATATACTATGAATGACTATGTCACATACTGTGCAATTAAATTATTTATTCCAATCAATAACTGGAATTGAATCAATATTATCCATGAAGAATAAATATAGACTTCATTGAAAATTTTAAGTACTCCATAACATGTAATGAACAAATGTATTAGCAATAAATACATAAAATTAGTATACTATGTAGATAAAGTATGCAATGATCGTATAAATGAATCATGCTGCTTAGACCACGTTCGTGATGGTCGTCATTGCTGCTGTAGCCGTATCTTTAAATCCATGACATTTGAACTCATATATTATTCTTAGAAAGAATGTGAAACACTATGAGCTATGCTTGTACTTAAGTAAGTGCCATTATGTAAGTAGTATATCTATAATTTTATGATCATTTTTATTCTACCCGTTGTATTTTCTATGACACAAACCGAATCAGAAACGAAGCATCAACAATAACCACAGAAATTCACAAGAGGTGCTAGAAAGAGGCGTGCAACATGAAAAGTCAAGCAACACATAAAAATATAAATCATAATTTTTATGCAATAAAATATTAATGAAAAAATAAATATGCATTTTTCAATTTACAACAGCAAACAAAATAAAAATTAAAAAAAAAATTTAACTACAATGCCAACCATCATGAACTTGACCCAATGATATTTAATAAGCTTGAAAATCCTACCAAGACAATATGGCTCCGAAGACACTCTACACCATGTACCTACTAACTATGTACATACATACATATGTATATGCAACCCCTAAAACTAATAAAAACGGCAAACGAGTGAATCAACTCAAATCAGCTTTGCCTAAGTATAAGTGCTGAGAGCTGAGGAGCTTCTTTGCAAGTGATAGTTTGACTGGCTGGTTGCCGTTGAAAGAAAAATGACTAATGACTAAGGTCGTACGTCTGTCCATTTGTCCGTCTCTACCTGGTACATACATCCAACCAACGTCAAAGCAAATTCAATTGTTTTTCATTTTGTTTTTGTTGTTCTTTGTGGGTTGATGATTGAGGTATGTACAACGCGATTTCGAAGCTTACATAGTATGTATGTATGTATGTATGTGGTATAGTATGGGAAGGTTGTCTGTCTGACACACTCATATTCAGCTGTTTTAACAGGTGTTCTGACGTTTCTGTCGCTAGCTTCTTGGTTGCTTCTTCTTCTTTTTCTTCATCATTATAATCTTCTACTGCTGTCGTCTCTTCTTCTTTTTCTTAAACTTTCAATCCACGAATTCTATCTATGTTTTATTTATTTGCAATAAAAATATAATAAAAAAGTATTTATTTATATTTTTTTCTCCATTTTGTTCTGTAAAATGTAAAATTTTTTATATGAATACAAGTTTAGTGAAATGTGCAAGCAACACTCGTTTATACGTTTATACGTTAACGAAAAAGTCGTGATCTCACATTTCAAGAAGGCAGAGTCAAAGGGGGGCAATTTGGGGATTTGTATATTGTGGGGAAGAGCAGAAGAATGAGACGAAGAAAAAAAAAATGTTATAGTTAAATACTTAGTTTTACTTTGTAGCAGTCTATGGATGCAACGATGGATTATACACCTCAATATTGGTGTACGTATATGTTGATGGATGAGGGGTTCCTGCTAGAGAGATTTCTTTTTCTTTTTTTATTGTATTTTGTATTTTTTTCTTCTATCATTTGTTGTTGCTGTTTGCACTTGCCATCAAATGGCAGTAATCGTTTCTTGTTGCTTGCTGACGATTTTTACACTGTGATATAAAAATTCATTGAAATGTATTGAATTGAAACGTATTTAATTCAATTGAATTGCATGAAAAATTTATTGGGAGGAGTGCTAGGTTCCATTTTGGAAATAACTGGAAAATTAACAGTGGAACAAATTTAGGTTCTAGAAATATAGAGAAGATGTTATAGAACGAAGTCATTCACAACGTTGAACATTGATGAAATGACAATAGAAAAGTTTATTGGATTTTTCAAATTACCTTTAGAAACATTTTCCAAAATATTAAAATCACAGTGTCATATTTCTTCATATTTTGACTTACAAATTGCATTTGAATAAATTAAAATTATTGGGTTCCACCTTGCTGAGAGATCAGGTAAACAGACATGAGTGTTTGGAAGGTAGTTTTTGAAAATCAACAGAAACTAATAAAATTAATTATTTTGCGTTTAAAATTAAATATTTATCTCGATTGATAAGGAAATTTTAACCTCACAGGTTCCCACCATACATTTTTGAGAGGCTACAGCTAATCACATACTTAATAGCTAAATAAAATTTCAAGAGAAGTTAATTTATTTTTAATTGTCAAATTTTTCTTGACCCTTTTTTTGGAGACCCTAAAAAACGGGCCCCTTTGAAAAATCCAGGCCCAAAGGAGATTCGCTGCCCTTCAATCCCGTCTTATGATAATCAAAGAATCATTCGGACTCCGCAAGGAATTTATGGCTATTTTTTTTTCCAACACGTCAAGAAAATATTTCAAAACGAAGTGTAACATAAAATTTAACAACACCGTGCTTTTTCGCCTTTCAGTTTAGCACCCCCAATGCTTTAGCCACTCCTTGATGGATCATTGGTGTTTTTAATTCACACAATGGCACATATCGCGTCTTCCGATACCTTTCAGAAAACCGTGAATACCCTTGTTTTCATGGCTTTGCTAAGCGCCGATAGGTGGTCTTTGAATGATGTCATAATGATGATGGGTACTCCGAGGTAGCGAATGTGAGATTGAGCTATTATGCTGTGGCCTGCTATCCTCACCGCTAGCTGGTCGATTTTCTTCCAGTCTGTTTCTTACTTCTACAATTGATCTCTCCCATCATCGCATAGTTGATTTGCAATATCATGAGTTCTTTCACAACATTGGGTACGAAATATGACCCACTGTTCACAGGAGCATACGAGTATGTATGTTTGTACACTTTTAGTGCAGAATTTATTTTTCCTCTCTTCACATTTTGATTTGGTGCTGATACTTTTCATTATGCATGATGCCTTTTATTTAATTTTGTGCAGCTTTCAACCTTCGACATCAAGCGGCAACTTCTTCAAAATATCATTGCATTGCAGTGGTGTATGTAATCGAGCATTTGGCTTAGACGAACGGAGATGCGCTCATCGGAATCCATGTCGAAGAAAAAAGAACTATTGACATTGCAGCATCAGCGCGCTAAAAATGACTTATGATGTCATGCTGTCAGTTGTGTTGTTATTGTTGTGCCCAGTTGTTGTTGTTGTTACTGTTGTGTGTATGTAGTTGATAGCTAAGAACGACTTATATACTACATATGTATGTATATACATACTTAAGTACTATAAGAAAAAAGACAATTACTTAGTTTGCACGACACAATTTCCACGTTGCAGGCGATGAAGGAATCGAAGCAACTGCAACAGAAGACTACTATATTTTTGTTGCTAGTATTGCTACTGTAGTTGTTGTTGTCATTTGCAAAACAACCAAGAACAGAGAATGAAAATTGTTAACTGATTTTTTATTGCCAACGTCAACGTCGAAGTCATGCACAAACGCTCAGGTTGAAAATAATGAATGAATGAACGAATGACATGACTGCGCATTGTGTGCCTTACCTGACTGCATGACTGGGTTAACGTTAACGTGTACAGGCAGTTGTAAAATTAAAGCGAAAAAAAATAAACACCAACAATACTACATTCCTGATAGATTCTACTGTTTCAGCTTCATCTTCTTGTTTTAAGCCTGTAAATATTTCATGCTGCTTAATGTTTTAATTGTGATATTTTATTTTATGCGCTGCTTGAGCAATTAAACCTTTTTTTATTTGGTTAACAAATCTTTTCAGATTTTACATTTATTTTTTATGTTATTTCAACATTCGTGATCTAGAATGTCAAATTTTAAAATCTAAAAGGCTTTAACTGGCATCATTGAGGTATCTTAAAAAAAATATTTGACACGATCGAACAAAAATAATTACAAATCGTTTCGACAACATTCCGCTCCAACCGGAAATTTTGGTAATACACAGATATTAAAAATTTTTCTTTAAAAAGTTAATGCTAGAAAAACATTCATTGATTTTCAAATGTATACTTATAATTTTAACATTCAAGATTATACAGATTTGACGATTTTGACCTTTATAGAGATTTAATTGCCATCACTGATCTGTCTTCAAAAAATGCTCAGATATGTACGTATGTATAATGAAATGATCAAAAAACATTCCGCGCTGACCGAGAAGCGAATTAAGTAATTCCATCGGATAATATTTCTGAATCGCAGAATACTTTCTTTTGAAAATTCTTTTCATTGTTTTCATGAAATAAAATTCCGATTAAAAATCATTTTATTATTTTTATCATAATATATACCCAAATAGTTCTGTTTATCCGGCCAGGGGTTCCATTTCACTGTAGTAGTCCTTTCCTTTATTTATTTTATGGCGTTAAAGCTTCTATATATAACTTCTTTGCGATTTTATATCCAGAATGCGCAATTTTCATGTAATTTCTCTTTAGAATTTTACTATGTTTATCATGATATAAACCAGGGCGGCTTATAAAACCAAGTTTTATTTATTTTTTGCCGACACGGACAACGAAAAACAATTACGGGATCTTTTGGGTATTTTCATATTTTTCGTCTCTATGTGAGGCTAAAGTGTGAGTGTGTATGAATTTATTATTTTTGTATTAAAAAGAAGTACAACATAAAAATTGCATGCATATTGTGACAATCTAAACCCAAATTATTTATGTTTTTCCCCTGAAGTTCCTGATGTATTTGCCAAAAGAGCCACAAAAGATGCCATCAGCCACGTTGGATTAAGGGTTAAATTTAAGTAGAATCGGTTTTCGTGGAGGAAAATCAAAGTGGCTTCAATTTAGCAATTGGACAAAATAAAAAAGTGAAATCATACAATTACAGTAAATGGAAACTGTGTGCTAAATTCGAAGCTGTGCTCTAGGCTGAAATAAAATGTTGTAAGCTGCCAGGAAACGCGGTCAGCTTTAACACAAGGAACAGCTTTCCATCTCTTAAGAGTGCTCCCAAAATCATTTGGAAACACTGTTACTAATTTTGAAACTAATATAAATATTGGTCGTTACTTGGTGTTATAAATCACTGAAATAATATGCTGTTTTCCATCACAAAGCTCGCTTAAATTTTATGAGTAGTTTTGCCGCCTAGAAAAACGGCATTGATGAAATAATTAAAATTTGATTAAAAAAACAATGGCAGAATAGTGGCCAGATAATTTCTGTTTTCCCAAGTGAAGTTGTGGTGAAGGTAAATTAATGTGATAAATGCAGAATGGTTTTCCAGATTTAATTTCATTTTTGTTTTCCCCAAGCAAGAATACCATTTATTACAATACCAGGTGTACAAGTATGAAACAAGTAATGGCGTCTCTGTGTCGCTCGCTAAAACTATACGATCTGTCAAAAATTATTGGCGCCATTTCTTCGCATTTAGTTTTGTCAACAATATTCAGTTCATAAACAATCAAGTTTCATTCAACAACATATTTTTTTTCGATCGTAAAAATGTCGAATTTTGTTCCGTACAAACTACGATATGCGGACATCACTGATTTTCTGTTTCCAATTGAAGAAATCTGCTTTGGAATCTCATCGAATGCTTGTGCAATCTTACGGCACGCTTTAGGCAAAACACAGTACAACGAGTGGTTCAATAAGTTTAAAAGTGGCGATTTTGATGTGAGAAACGAAGAACGTGGAAGATCACCGAAAAAGTTTGAAAATGCTGAATTGCAAGCTTTACTCGATGAAGATGATGGCCAAACGAAAGAACAACTTACAGAATAATTAAATGTGACCCAATAATGCATTTCTCAACGTTTAAAAGCCATGGGATTGATTTTGAAGGTGGGAAGATGTAAAGATGGGTAACGAATGAATTGACTGAAAGACAGCAAGAAAATCGAAAAACCACCTGTGAAATGTTGCTCGCCAGATACACAAGAAAGTCTTGTCTTCATCGAATTATTTATTACTGGCGTTGAAAAATGGATCTATTTCAAGAATCCGAAACGTAAACGATCATATGTTAAACCCGGTACACAGGCCATTACTTTGAAAATTAAAGGTATAACCATTTTTCTTAAATAAACGTGTATTTTCTTTAAAAAAAATTCCGGTTTCATGCTCGTACACCTGGTACATTCCGCGATAAAATGGTGAAAAATTTCGAAAGAATCTGCAGAAGCACTGCAATTGAATAACAACAGAGAATGATGATAAGCAAGATAGAACAGCTTCAAGATATGCCAGCAAAATTTTCAAGACGTTGACTCAAGTAAAGTTGTTGGAAGAGTGGCCAAATTTGAAGATCCCAGAGCAGCTGATTTAGTAGGAGAGGAAATCTGAATATTTTTCTCTTTATACTTATTAATTGTGGATATTTCATAAATAAATTACTTATTTCATATTATTGAGAAAAGATTTAATGTTTTAAAAGATTTAATTTTCAAATATCATATAATTTTCATATAGTACCAATTAAAAACAATTAATATGGTGTAAATGGCCTGCCTGCTGAGTTGTTTAAGATCGGAGGCGAAGAGCTCAAAAAACGCATACATGAGCTTCTATGCAGAAAGGTGATTCCACGATCTGCGCCAACTACCATGGGATAAGCCTTCATAATATTGCATATAAGCTTCTATCTAGTTTACTGTGCGAAAGGCTGAAGTCCATCGTCAACAAACTAATTGGACCTTATCAGTGTGGCTTCAAACCTGGTAAATCCACCATTGACCAGACATTCACAATACGCTAAATCCTGAAGAAGACCCGAGAGAAACAATGTCTTATTTAAGTATCCCTGCAAAGCTCATTCGTCTTTGCAAAATGACACTTACCGACACCACCAACGCAGTGAAAATTGGGACAGATCGGTTGTAGTAAGTATGAAGAATTTAATTTTTTTTAAATTAGTTTAAATAAAAAGATTCTTTTTATCGAGACATAATTTTTTAGCGTATCAATACCCCGCCTTTCTTACTCATTATTTTCCTTTTTAAGTTATTCATAAATTTAATCATGCTGGAAGCGGCCAGTAATCCAAATTATAGTTAATATTTATAAAATTACTAATTTTATTACTTTTCATACTAACATTTGGTAATTCCTTCTATTTAACGTATTTAAACTTTCTAATTCAGTTCCAGCATGAAACATTCAAACCGAAAAAATCCTTATCTTTACTTATCTAGAAAAGTAGTACATGCAGGATTGCTTTGTAAACCGAGTCCGAACTTACATGTCGTACAATGAGATGAAGTTGAATTTTATTCGTACGGTGTGGTACACCAATTTCTGTTGTAATTAAGTATTGAAATTAGATTTCTTACAATATTAAAAAATCAACAAATCTTAAATATAATCCTAACATATTCGTATATTATGTTAATAATTACATCCACTAAAGATTGGGAAAATCAGCGTTTAATATCTATTTCAGACCTATTTCACCGATAACCGTCCGTTTCCAGATGAGATGCTCTGCTTTCTACACACACACGCATATTTACCATATTTATGCACATAAGATTTTCTTAATTCGATTAGGAATGTAACATTAACTCAATTATGTGTATCTCATACATATTTATGTTAATATTCGATTAAAACATACACACATACAACACAAAAAGGGTGATTTTTATAAGACTTAGTTTTTGAAAATGATAAAAAAAAAAACAGAAATTTTACAAAAGTGAATGAAATTTTTATTTGGATCGATAAATCAATTCCTGCCATTTACTTTTTAAAGATAATTTCACTTAAATGTTGTCCGCGGCTACGCTTCAAGTGGTCCATTCTGAAGGTCCAATTTTGGTAAATTTTTCACACATTTCGGCCGGAATCTCACCAATGACGCGATCAATGTTGGCTTCCAAAGCAGTAATCGTGTTTGGCTGGTCCCTATAGACAAGAGACTTCACATAGCTCCACAAAAAATAGTCTAACGGGGTCAAATCGCACGATCTTGGTGACCAATTGACTACACCAAAACTTTAGATTAACTGTTCACCAAATTCGCTTCTCAATTGATGCATGGTTTCGCGTGCAGTGTGGCATGTGGCATCGTCCTGTTGGAACCACATGTTGGCCGAGTCCAATTCTAGCATTTTCGGCCAAAAAAAAGTGTTATAATCGAACGGTACCTTTCTCCATTGACCATAACGTTACGGTCTTCATCGTCTTTGAAGAAGTACGGCTCATTGATGCCGCCTACCCATAAACCGCACCAAAAAGTGCATTTTTCGGGATGCATTGGTAGCTGCTGAATTGCCTCTGGCTGGTCGTCACTCCAAATATGGCAATTCTGCTTATTCACATATCCATTGAGCCAAAAATGAGCCGCGTCGCTGAAACCAATTTGCGATAAATAAACGGATCGAGTTTTGATAATAAATTTTAATAATTTGCAAACATTGTTCAGGCGTAAGTCGTATTCATGATGAAATGGCAAACTAAACTGAGTACAAATCAAGTGACAGCTGTCAAAAAGACCAACTCCGAAAAAAGTATTGCCAGATTGAAAACCACACTTCTAAAAAAAACACCCTTTACATATGGAAATAGATGTGCATATCGTTGGACTTATATTTTATGCCCATGCGTGTTTATGCTATCGATTAATCGAAGAAAACGAAAGACAGAGACTTACATAAAACAAGAAACAATAGAAATGAAATTTTTGAACTGTTTTGAGTGACAATAACTTAAGATTTAAGTTTATTAATAATTTGATTACATTAAAATTCCCCACTTCTACTACAAAAAACTCATACCCGTAACATAACAAAAAAAAAAAAAAAAATAGTAATAATAAAAAATAAAGCAAAATACTTTAGGAGATGATCGAAGGCAGAGTAAATGTTGTCGGTTTATTTGAACTACGCAACAGGTTGACTTTTGATCATTTAAATTTTCATAATTTATGAAATAAGCAAAAATTAACATTTCTCGCGAGCAGAAGAAATATTCAAACCAATCTAAAAAACAAAACAAAATTATGTTGATTATGATTGACCCCTTCAGGTCAAAAAGATGTTCGCGATTTCTTTACTGAAATGAAGAAAATATTTTATTTTGACATTCTGATGCGCGCAGTGACTGATCATATCTTCAAAGCTTTCCATCCGTCTGGCAATCTATCAATTTGTGATGTGTGCTTGAAAGGTAAGGGTTAAAATTTACATGGAAAGAGATCAACGATCTCTGTTTCTGCCACTGCTTCTTCGTCTTTATCTACTATCTTTTCAGCTGTAGCTTTCACACATTTGCATTTGTGTGATTGGGTAAAGGAAATCAATTTATAAGGAAATTAACTTTTATCAATTCACACAATCGCATAAAGATTTCAATCAAACTAAAAAACAAACGAATTACATTTATATATTTTTGTTTTTTTTCTTCAGTTTTTATTGCTTGGTATCTATTTAAATGAAACAGCACAGCATAACCAAATATTCCTTTTGTTTTTGTTATTTGAACAAGTGCCAAAACAACTACAAAGCATACAAAAATTGTTGCGCATAAATTACAAATTTTACGTTAAAACTGAACATTTTTTAAATGAAACTTGTTTATTTATCTCGAAATAATAGTCGAATGTAGCCGTCCGTCGTTATCGTATTGAATTTGTCAAATTTGACAGTGATTAATATTTTTATAATTAATTTAGTTTTAATATTTTCAGTTTTACTGATTGTTCTATTTTTTGCTATGACATAGTCACCGTTCTAACTCTGATGTTTTGTTAGTTTTCTCAGCAGTACTTTTATTAATCTTCTGCCTTTTTCAAGACGACAGCGTAACATTTTAAATAATTTTGATTGATTTTTTTCCAAGAAAAATTGGTACTCCAGATCTTGAGAAATTTTGTTACTTTGTTCTAAGATGTTGGCAAATATGATTCAATTAAAATTACAAGTAACTAATATTTGCTTTTTTCTTTCAATTTCTTGAAACGTGATGTAGTTTACTTAGGGTTGCCAAGTAGTCGGGATTCGTATGAATTGTTTAGATTTTTAGTCCATTATCCAGAGTTCCGACTTTAAGAAATTTCTCCAGATAAATACAGTTTTTGTATTTTTACTGATAAATTTGAGTAAACGCAAGAATTAAAATGATTCAGATGTTGTCTGCGAATGTCAGGGAAATGTTCGTTGTGTGGAGTTTCTCAAGCAAATGTAGTATGTATAAAATGGCAGACAGTCGTAATGTATGTAAGTAATGTAACGTAGGGTTCTAGTTTGAACCGGTCAAATAACAGTAATTAAGTCATATCTGTGTGTCCAAATTTCATACACATGCACGTAGAAATTATGACGGTGCAGTAATTATAATTTTAAAAAATCTTGCTGGTGCGTAAAAATTTGTATATAAAAAAAATTTTCATTATTTTATTATCGATGTCGATATTCGGAATAACGAAGTTGCTTATGATCTCGATATTGTCCCCCACGATACATAGGATTTTTTTTTTATTGATACATTCAACACACCGGGTGTACCCCTATGAATGCATAGCATTGTGTTGAATGGAAGGAAGATTGATAGGTGAGAGGAAGAAGGAGGGAGAATGAGAGAGTGAACGTGATCACACCAGGACACCTATAAAGAGATAGGCAGCCATTGTGGCAAGTGTTATGCCTTTAACACAATGAATTTCAGTTTATCAGTGTCGACTGTGACCGCATGTCGCGCCAAAGGCCAAGCTTTTCGCATCCAATCATGTTGTGCGTGTTATATTTGTACGTGAATGGAAGGGACCTACAGTTTTATGCCGAATCCGAACGTCGAAAGGAATACAAAGGAATCAGTGAAAGCTTCTCCCCGAGCTTCTTCCATTCGAAAATACGAAAGACGATCAAGAACTTTAAAACCCTGTAGAAGATATGATAATCATCTTACGATGATGAAGACCTCAATAAGGATACTGAGAAAGATGAAATTGGTGTTAATGAGGATATACTCCAAAAGTCACAAAATGAAAGATTCATACATCGGTTCCGTGAATGAGAGTTTAAATGGTTGACGATCAGCTGTTTATACAATGAACTTGGCCATATGGGAGATGATATATGGTGTTTTGAAAATCAACCATAAATATTAAAGCAAAATTTTTCCCATTTGTAATGGAAAATTTATCTAAAACTTTATGCAGAACTTATAACTGCACCAGAGACTACAACTGATCTAACGTTGGTAAAAAGACATAGGCGAAAATAGAAAATAGCACTGCTTCCACATTTCGCTAAGTTTATTAACTTATAGCATTTCATTTCTAAAATAATCTCTTAAAATCATTTGATGCCAAATAAATTGTATTACTCACAATGTTGTGTATCAGTGTTTAAATTTTTAACCACCATTATTCACTCTATTCTACAATTCACAAGAAATATAAGTAAACCAATGCTTATAATAATTTAAAAAAAAATTAATTTTATTTCCAGAGCAAGAACGCAATGAAATTTGTGAGTACTTCTACCCTCATAGGGTTTTAAATTTTTATTACGTTAAATTTTGGAGGTTAAAGATTTATGTGCCATTCAAATCGTGACTAATATTAGCTTCATATCAAATCTGTTTCAAACTCGATATCAATCAAACAACCCCCTTTCACTTCAAACATGAACATTTAACATTCATTGAAGTTTCGTTTCTACTTTAGTATTATATTTTATACGTAAGAAAGACTCTTCTGGACGAAAGAAAAAGACCATGGACCAATTCGGTTCCTCTCATACCATTTTATCTCGCGCAACGATTAACTTAACTTACATACATACAAAAACTTACACTATATGAGTATAAATTTCTCACAATTATCTGTGAAAAATCTTTATTTATGACCTCACTAAATTTGGACTTCTTTTTGTCTTTTCACAATTTTTGGGTATTCATATTTTTCGAATACTTATTGTTGTTGGTTTTTATTTTGTAGGGCTTTTAACATAATGTTATGAATTTAATGGTAAGCATTATGCATAAATTCACAAAAACTCCAAAAATGTCGGTGTATTTCAAAAAATCAAAATCAACTAAAAAGCTTTGTTCTTCACACTTACGCACATACACACACACATGCATATAAACGAGTGTGAGAAGAAATTCAACAAGAGAAAAAACAATCTTTTGAAATAGTATCGAGCAACAAACTCTACTTTTTTCATGAACGATATTTTTATACTCCATTTGAGATTACAAACCAAACAAAAATCATATTTAAAATTCACAAAAGAAGAAGGAGAAGTGTTGAAAATATCTATGAAAAATAATCAAAGTGTTAATAATACAAACAAACACACATACGTTACAATTACGCTTCAAAAATGAAGGTAGCAATGTGAGATGTCAACAGTGCTTCAGTTCCCATACTTCTAAAGTAACCAATTTTCAAGCTTTAACTTTAGCAATTTGTATTTTATTATAATATCTACATGCAATAAATTTCCTCTTTTTCTAAATATCCATAAAAATAAGTAGCACACTGAAAATTTGTTTTCAAACAAAAGAATCAATTCTGTGATATTTTCCAAAAAATAAAATGTTTGTATAGCATTTAACAAAGCAAATCAACACAAATCGTTAAATTTGGATTAGTAGAGTGAAGTTCGTGTCTTTCGTCTTTCGTTTGTGAGTATGAACAAAAGTTTTGCTTCTACTTCTACCACTAATATTGTTTATTTATGTCATTGTTGTACAGCATTGTCATTGTGATATTGTTATTACTGTCTATTATTATCAGTAGGCTGAGTGACTACTTGTTTGTGAATTTCAGAACAAGTAGTTATCTACTTATCGTAAGAATGGAAACTTTTATTCATTTATTTCGCTAATACTAAGCAGAGCAGACAAAATAATTCTAATGTGCACAATAGCTTATGGTAATAAGTAATATTGTTAAGTATTATTTATTACTTTTATTGAAATAATATTTTTATATATGCAGTAGTAGTTTGTGAAGGAAAAATTTTCCCATAAATTATGATACCCAAAAATACTTAATGAATTAACCTTGAAATACTAACTTTATTCTACGTTATAACTAGCTATGAGTAAAATTTACTCACCTAATTTTTATTTGAAAATAAACTATTCTCTCATTTATTTTTAGTGTTTCTGCATTGAAGTTATAAAAAGGAAAAGAAATAAAAAAAACAGATTTATTTAAAACAAATATAAAAAAAAACATTTATTATGTATATATTTATATACATATATGTACATGTGATTATGTATGTATACCTTTTTTCTCTGCAACTGGCAGCTCTGAAATTTGCAAACTACTATCGTTTACGATTGTTCTACAAAAAGGAACAACGGCGTTATCATTTTGAAAATGAAGCTGGAAATGCAGTAACTGTGAATGGCATTCGCACAGGAACATTATAACGACTTCTTGTGGCCTCAACTGGATGGTATAGATCTGGAAGACATGTGGTTTCGCAGGGCGGCGTCACCTACCACACCTCGCATGAAACAATCGATTTATTGGAACAACGATTTCCAGACCGAATTATCTCCTGAAATACCGATGTCGATTGTACACCAAGATCGATCGTTCAATTTATTTGTTTGGGGTTTTGTGAAATCCCACATCCATGGAAATAAACCACAAACAATTCCTGAGAGAAAGACAGAGATCCAACGCGTCATTGGTGTGATGGAGGCACATCTTTCTCAAAATGTCATCGTAATTTTCGTTTAGAAACGAGCAACGGTCTGTGAAATGAGCTGCGGAGAACATTGCCGGATATTTTATTCCATACTTAATCGAAAAATATCTACTTTACAATGCAGTAAAAATATCACCACACGCTCAAAAAATGTGCACTCATGCACTCATTTTGGGACACCCTTCATATATACGTATATTGCATTTTCCACTCAGGTTAGTATTCCTGTATTAATATTTCATTATGAGTACAACAATAAACAGCGCTTAAAACTTTTAAAGAAAGAATGAGTACTATTGGAACAATATGTTTATATTAGCATTTTATGTGCTACTCAGTAAAACTAAATTGGCTGTTCTTTGTGGGAGCGAACAATACTGATCCTGAGTGGAGACAATTGTATGGAAATGAATGGCAAGTTTTTGGAAAGTAAGTATGCAATACAATACTATCCACGGTTATACTCAAAGAGTAGTCTCTCTGAAACTAAGTATGCAAATCGGGTTTGAAACTAACCACTTTGGCCCGAAAAAGTCTATTGTAGTTAGATTCTTATTTTTAGCTACAACTATTCGCTAAGCAACCCTATGTTTTCAAGATATTTCAGAAAATTCTCCTGTAAATTTATTTCTATGTCATCAAATTCAAAAATAAATAATATAAAAAATTAGTCAACAAAAAAAATAAATAAGTGAGGCGAAATAGTTTCGGTTCATTCGAAAATTGTTTAAATGGGAAGTTGTAAAATATATTTTATTTTTTATGCGAAATCTGCTTATATTCTCTCCGAAAACAGGTGGCCATTTATATTCTGAGGATCCACCAAATGTTTCATGCTTAAATTATAAAATTTTTTAAGAAGGAATAGCAAAGGAGAATAAATTAAAGCAGGTAGGGGCATGGCGTGGGCGATTTGCCCTTTGAGAAACTAAAACACATGCGAGTATTGCTATCGAAACTTTACTACTTAATATGAAAAATGCCACTAAAATATAAAACAAATTAGTATTCGCTCCCATGCAAATATGGATGGAAAATTGTATGTATGAACAAATTAATTTGCTTTTAGGTAACTTTTGATCGAGAATATTTTGGGTGAATTAATACTGAATCAAATATAAAATTGCAGAGAAAATACTACTTGAAAAAGGGTGAAAACTGTCCTGATTGTGTACAGGTACCAAATGTACATAATATTAAGCATGGTGGTATATGTCTTTATTGGACTCAAATGAAAGGTTTTTGTGTTTATGAAAAAATGTTTGTGTTTTTTGGGTAGAGAGTAAAAAGATAAATAAAAATTTATCGCTGCTCCAACTGATGAAATTAACATGAATGAGTAATGCTTTCTCAGTAATAAAACATTTAAGTTAACTTAAAACCTTTTTGAAAAATCCTTTGGACATGCTAACTTCTCGCTAGTAGCTTTTTTTTAATTTCCTTCTCAATTCTTCATAGAGAGACGAGACACATTTACATGCACTCACCTAAGCACATATGCTACAATTCTATAGATTTATATCAAGGTAAACAAATTGTAAAATACAAATGGTTCTTTGTCATAATTGGATTAGAATGAAGCGTATTACTTATAGTCTAAGTTGAAGAGAATTAGTTCTACACAGTTGTACATAAAACCAATTCCAGGTATTACCAGAAACATCAATGCGAAATCGAGTAAATTTCAGAAAAGTAAATGCAAAAAAAGAAAAACATTCGCAGTCATAAATTGTCTTGTTTGTTTATTTTACTGCGGAAATTTGTTCATTTGTCTAAATCTAAACCCCGTTGCATTGCTGATAATTCTCGGCATGGCTTTGATGCATACATTTTACAAAGGCTTAATCCAATTAGTTTGAAATTTTTGTCTACATTCAAAAAGGGGTGTACCGTAAATAATTTCCAATAAGTTCTATTTAATCATACTATGTAAGGGTTATTGTGCCTTAAAGTGTATGTAAAGAAAAAAAGGAAAACTACCAAGGACGATATGAAAACTGCTTAACAAAAGCAACTGTGCCAAAGTCAAAGACAGTATCTAAAGCAAATGCGTGCACGCCACGCCTGCAAAACGAAACCTATGTAAAAGGAAATTTTCTTCATCGCTGTCTATCGTTCGCTTCCTTTCTGTCACCTTTTTGCACAATTATGCTCTCGTTATGTCCGCTCAGATGTACGCATTCATATGTATGAGATTGAGTTTTTCTTGAGTTTTTTCTTTGCTCACAGTTGTAAATTTCTGACTGAGTTGACTGTTGCAAAAGACTGCGGCCCTCAGTAGTAGCAGACAGCTAAACATTAGTCTCCTGCAGATAAATGTACCTTGCCCAAGGTGAAGCGTACCCTTTTCTACCTAGCTATAGACGAGGATAAATACAGTCGTAGATATGTATGTAATGAACATGTGTAAATATGCTAGGTACTTATGCTATATAATCCACAAATTGGAAGTGATCGTCGTGGCCCAGTTGTTAGTGCCTTGGCCTGCTATGCAGTGTGAATAAAAGAAAATAAAAAAAACAAAGTTTCTACACGGCACTACCTCTCTCTTGGCAGGCAATGGTAAACCTAAAAGTGTAAAAATTTCCTAAGAAAAACTTTTCTGTTCAGATTCGGCATAAAACTGTAGGTCGCTTCCACTCATGTACAAATACTCATGGGCTGTTGTATTGGAAGTTTATATGCTGTGCCACTGACTTTTTTCACATATATATTCATACTTACATAAATATAATATGAATTGTAGATACTGTTCCTCAAGTCTTTTCTGTAAAACACTCTTTGTTCCCTCTCGTTATGGTCTTTTGTTTGTGTGGTTGTGCTGGCTTCCTCTCATTTTATTTGGGATTTCCTTTCATTATTTCTTTCTTTCTTTTGACGACAAATTTTTTGTCTTTATCAAATTTACATGCTTCAATTCTTTACTCAGTTTTCTTTCTGTCATTCTCCTCTTTCAAAATGTTTTGCATATGTACAGCTATGGTCGAAATAATATATCATGCAGAGAATATTTTTTTTTACTGATAATGCAGTGGTTACACATGAATAACACTATGCCCCGATTTAAATTTTTTAGTTTATGATGGCTTTTTTACCTAATTTGAGCCCATAAAATCCAAAAATAAATGCAATTCAATTAGTCAGATTGGTTCAAGTTTGTAAAACATCAAACATTTCGGCCTGATTTCGTATGACTTTGGTTGAAATTTGGTCTAATTTATGACTTCATCTTTAGACTAAGTTTTTGTCTAATACATACATAAATACTATAATTATAAATTAGGTTTACTTGTAATTCAAAATTAGTTTATTTGGATTGTTTGTGCTATGTTTGGTTTACGTTTTAGGCCCCCTTGGTGGTCTAGTGAATGAGGGCTATACTGCAGTTCCAATAGCATCAGGATAGATTCCCACGCAGTGAAAATTGCTAAAGTTGATAAACGAAGATATAACCGTTCTAAACAATTGATCGCTTTATGAATATGTGGTTCACTGGGATTCTCTAGCCGCCACGGGTTCGATTGTCAAGCAGAGGGCCGATTTTTGACCTGATTTTGATCTGACTCTAGCTTTCAAATATATCTAGTAAGTTTTTAGTAATGCAAAGTAATGTAGTAATGTAATGTTGGTTAGTTTTCCGATTTATTCAACGCATCATTCAGACATGGAGTCATCTGCTGCATCCCGACATCACTTGGAACTTATAGACTCTAAAAAGTTGTGGGTATGATTTGAAAAACTAAAAAAAAATCTGTTTACCTTATCGCACCACTTTATATTATTTTGACCATAGTTGTATGTAGGTACGCCTTCGATTTCTTGCTTAAAGAGAAGTAGCATTTAGGCCTTGTTGTTCTGTTTTTTAATATTGTAACAGTAACTCTGCTGTTTTGCTGATGACGTGCAATCCCCACTGAGTGGCAGATTATCCTTTTGAATTATGCTGTTGATTGGTTTTTTCATTGTCGGAATGCAGACATGAATCGCTCTCTTTTAATTTTCAGTTTTTTAATTTGTTTTTAAAAACCATGTGTGCTCGTCCGTCGCTGACTTTACCATAAATTTGACTAAGATTTTTCAAGATTTGTCAAATTTATGTCTTTTGCTTCATTATACCAATAGCATAAATGTACCACAGCTATCTAACAACAACAACAACAACAACAACAACATGAAATGGGGGTTGTACTCGCCTTCCTTTTGGTTACACTTTAATGTGTTCAAATGTAAATGCAGATTCATTTGTATATGACTTTAGCTCCGTTAGTTTTTTTTTCTTTTCTTTTGCCAAAATTAATTTGCCGCCAATAAAATGACTTGCATAAAATTTAAGTTGACACAAGCGATCATTAATCATTTGTGAACTAGTATCATTTTGAATGTTGGCAAAAAAGGTTGGATATCCTAAGAGAGGATAATAATAAGAGGAAAACGTATGAAAGTCTTGAAATGATATTGTGCGATGTTCCCAGAGCAACAGCATTCATATGCATGCATGTATGTACATATGTATGCATAAAGAAAGCGCTCATTTGTTTGCATATGAATAGTGGTCAGCAATTGGTATACACACATCTACGCCATCTAGCGACTTCGGAATGTATTAGAATTGAAACTACAAAAAAACATCGAGGTTCGTGGCCAATATCATAATATGGAAACTACGAAGGCCAATGTGAGGTAGTTGACAGTGCGTTGGCCTGCTACGAAACAGGAAAAATCAAAAAAAAAAAAAAGGTAGAACGTCACCACCTCTTGGAAGGCAATGGCAAACCTAGAAGGATAAAAATGCCTATGAAAATCTATTCACTTCGACATTCGGATTTGGCATAAAAACGGGCTATTGTGCCATTAAAAGAAGAAGATTATCTACTTGAAAATAAAATAGAAATAAATTTATGGAAAACACATAAATTTTTATGTTAAATCTGGCGAAAAAAAATTTTCAATTAAAATTGCAGTATAAGAAGATCCAAAGCAACAAGAAACAGCTGATTTAGTAGGACACGCAAAAAACATACGTTGATCAATTGTATCATCGTACAATATTTTTGTATGACTCTACATAGTAGTCCAGCATATACCATCTACGTCAGACTGTTATTTAGAGTCCTTCGGACATATTTACTTTAAGGACATGTGGAAAGTAATAACGAGTGGAAGAATGAAGGTAGGAAGGATATAAAAAGTTATATGATGTTTAGGTTGGACATTAGAATTTATTAAATGAGTCCCACCAAATATATAGAAGATCTAAATTGTCCTCGTATTCAAACTCAATAACTACGGTTTATTGTACAGTTTAGTTCTATGTTAACAAATATTTGGCTTAAATAATTTTGATTTTTGTTCCTTTCATTAAAGCAATAAACATGTTTTTATTCTGTAAATTTTAATAATCAAGTTTAAAGGAACTCCATGCTAAGCATCAGAATTGTTTTGGTGCAATAAAGATGATAAGTAGACGATCCTAAGTGGCCGGGAATAGCGACACCCAAATACGATTATCTTGTTCAGATATGTTTTGTTTTATTAGAAGCTAAGTTAAATATACGACGAAAATAATGACAGCCTATGCTGTCATATGCCGCATAGCAATAGGGAAAGGGTAGATGAAAAACAACTTGGACGCATATAGTGGAAACGACCTAAGATTACTCACATAGTGAGTAATGAAGTTGAAAACTTGGACATTTGAGTTACTCATGATCTTTTAGTAATACTACTTCTTCGAAAATAACGCGCAACCAGCTTGGGACTGCATTTCAGATGTGAAGGTGCATTCATATGTATGTCCTCTGCACCTTGAGCAACAGATACAATCTCGTGCTCGAAAAAATCGCTCTCCACCTTCTCATCCACCTTCAGTTCCAGCTGTAGATTGAGCCTCAGAAATCTCATGTTCTTCTTAGTTTATCTCATATTTATTTTAAATCGCGGTTATTTTGCGCTGCGTAGTCTAGCAAATACGTGATTTGTTCCATGTTTCCACAGCTGGCTGTCAAAGGTCCCGTTTCCCATATAACTGTTTACTGTAAATGCTTAAAGCGTACAATGGAACGCCTTCCGGCAACAATTTTAGTATTGATATGGTTGTTGTTTTGCACTGTATTTAAAATAATCGTATTTTTTTAGTTTTTTGATATAAAAATTTCTAGGCTTGGCCATTGACGATTTTGCGGCAAAAGCGAATAATTTCGTTTTCATTACATGTCAAGTGCATTCAGTCAAAATAATAATGTAGCTATATTTTTTTATTTTTATTCAATAGGAAGTTTTGTGTTATTTTTTTCACTCATATCGAATCTGTAAAGTATGTACTAAATGACTTTGTGCCACTGTGCTCATTTTCAAGTTATAAATTTTACAAATTAAATGGCGTATTTTGCTGAATTTTTTATTTCGTTTTCTTATGTTTTTAACGACATCAACGTGCTGACAATGAAATCGCATCATAAAAATTTAATATAAATAAAAAACGATTTAATGGACTCAATTTGAAATACACTAAACAGTGAAAATGATTATGACGGTGATGATCGGTGATCATCGGCGATCATCGCCGGTGATGTTGATCGCGTCAGCGTAGTAAGTGTTGACATCTGGCGTACATTAATGTAAAATAAATACCATACTACGAGAAACAAGTATTAAAAAAAAAAAAAATTAAACATTAGCGTATTGCAACTTTATACGTATACCTGCATCGCTCCTTTCTTCTCGCTTCCACTTCATTCCGAACAAAACCGCTTAATTTCCATTTGCTGTCTATAGTTCTTCAAGAGACCACCTCGATCGCTCCTACTAATTCAACCACCATCTCCACCACCGTGCGGTCATTTATTTCTCTAATAATAACAACAAAACTTTAAACATACATACATACATATATATATATGTATGTAGAGTATCTATTGCTGTTAGCTCAATTTCAATCCAGTTCGCTTATCGCGTGCTATTAGAAAAAGTTATCATTCCGAATGCAGCGAATAAACCACGCCTACATCTAATTTCAATGAGCGGCTCAATGCTGTGGCTGTTTTTCTTGTTATTGTTGTTGTTGCTGTGCTCTGCTATTATATTATTTGCACAATGTGTCTTTTTAATTTTTTTTTTTTCTAGTTCTCATTGTTATTTTTATATGATCGTCATTCAAGCCGAACACTCAATGCTCTGTATTGGTCAATGAAATGAGAACATATGCATGTAAATAAGATCACATGAAATAGCATGCGCTAGTATGTCTGCTCTTTCATATTCACATCATTCGCCTCACAATGGAGAGCATTTAGCGTACAATTTATATATGTGCGCTCTGCAATAAATTCAATTCGTGAGCAAACAACAACAAATACGTGCTCGCTGTTTAAAATAAGTGATCGAATGAGAGCAACACACAACCAAAGGCAACGTATACACACGCTAGTATCAAAAAAATGAATGACAAATACGTGTCAGAGCGAGAGAGTGATTGTGAAAGAATGAAAGAGAGGTCTGTGTATACATGAATGTAGTTTCTTTCACTGTAGTTGTAGGCTTCAAAATACACAGCTGTATGTTATATACGCTAGTTGTTTTTTTTACGTTCCTGGTGCTGTTGCTGACTTGTAATAACGGTGCTGCTGTTGTTGCTCCGATTGTGTTAATCGAGCCAATCAAATGCTGAGTATTGAATTGTGTTATGAGTGAGGGAAAATGACAGCAGTTCTCAGAGAACGAATGACAGAGACAGAGACCGATTGTCAGAGTACTTGACTTTGTAACTTTTAACAGCGAAGTAGTTAGTTTCTCTTTGAAACTCTGACTTTTCACACTTTTAAGAAACATTTACGAAAAATTTTTTATTGTTTTTTAATCTAATCACATTTTAACAGAGAAAGGCTGTTATACTCAATCTTGAAGAATAAATGTAACAGGATTCGGTATAGTCTTTTTAAAAGAGCACGAGATGAAATGGAAAATTATACAGAGATAATTTATGAAAATATCCCCTCATCTCTGGGATTTCTAAAAGAACTTGATTTGATCTAGAGATTTAAAAAACGAAAGTATTTTGCTTTGCCATTTTCGAATGTACTGGGAAATTTATGTTGTAATATTAAAATTAGTCATAATAAAATATTATTATTATCATTATTCTAGGTCTCAAGTTCCATGTTGAAAGATCTTGAAATACAAAAAAAAAAAATTTAAATTTGTGTGATTAGTTCCTGGATGGGGTTTCTCTGCATATGGATTAAAGTAGAGATCAACAGTAGTTTTCGAAAAATAGTCGAGTAAGATCGATAATTTACAATATCTAGCTGAAATAAACAAGGGATGATGAATTAAAAGTAGAATTTTGTTAAATTTTGAAGTGAAAAGTATAATATAGTTTTGCGAAATTCAAGTACTTACTCTTCTAAAGTCTGGAAAATTTTCAAGAACGAACTTATAATCCTGCAAGTGAATAGGATATTGAAGGAAAACCGGTCGTCCAAAAAGAATTCCAGCTTATTTCCACTCCAGACAAAGGAAGTTCCCAGTTATTTTTGTAACAAGAATGGGCTATAGACTAACTTACAGTCGTTCCTGATTTGCCAGGGTCTGTTCATTGTTTTTTTTTTTTTGGTTTCTGGTTCAGAATTAGTATTATTATAATTTTTTTTTTTTTTTTTTTTTTTGGTTTTGGGGATAACCTCACCTTTTTCGCCTTTTACCATTCCTGACAAATATATGTACAAGTAGATATATGTATGTTCTGAATCTACATCCCTTTTGGCATCTTCTGGTTCCGATAGTGTATTTGAATATTTTACATATATATATATATAAAATATGCTCTAGTCCATAGATTCGAACTGATGAAAATTCACGACAAAAATAATAGCAAATATAATAATTGTAGTTAACATCGTTGAATCAGTAAATAAAAATATCAATGCTCAATGTTTACATCACCGAATTAACATTTTTGCCTCACAACAACAACAGAAACAATTAATATTTTTACCTATCGCTGTTAACCCTAAAATTATGCTGTTAACTTTAACACTAGCATGCTCTTTCAATCTGTTAAATTAACTTAACAAATGATATTCATTAACCAACTACTCACTGTTTTGAATACAGCTCATGCTCTTTTGACGCTATCTCTCTCCGTCTCTTTCAAAAGTTACAATTTTCTGAACTGAATGTACTATCAGTAACCAGTTTACGGGTTGCTGTTGAATCTAGTGCGGATCACTACGCCAGCTGTAGTTGTGTTTGTATTCTCATCATAATTGCTGCTCTATTGCTGGTGCTGCGCTACTTACTTTGAATGCTGTATGTACATATATTTCTATTGTGACTTTTGACGTTGTCGTTGATTCTCGTCTGTCTCGATGTTGTCGTCGCCATCGCCATAGCCGCCGCTCTTTTTTTTTGTGCTACCAATTGCAAAGCATCTATAACTATATCTCAGCCAGCATTTTGCAGAATTGTTTAACATCAGTGTGTTTAGTGGTACTTTGCGCTTCTTGCTGGTTCGACCGAGATATACCGAAGAAAACATCATCGTGGTGATTTGTTTGCTTACTGCACACGAACGAACGTACGGAAACGGAACGCAAAACTTAAATCACAGAAAATGTTCGGCAGCGGCTTAATATTGTAAATTTTATGGAATTTACATTGAGCGTTAACGTTACGAAAACAATAAACACAATAAACTAAAAAATAAAAGTATTATGGAATATCGAAATATCATTGCAGCAAACAATCGTGTGTGCTAAGTTCAATCTGGGAATCGTGTATGTGAGTGCTTTGAAATTTAAAGCAATGCTCACGTATTCTAAACCAACGAGCGTTTGGTTTATAGCGGGCATTCGTGTTAAATAACGACGGCATATCAAATGACACAGATAACTCATAAAAAGCTTTTGAAGTGCTCGATAGTTGATAAAAAAAATTTTATAATTCGAATACTTATAAATATGTATATTTTTCATATTTATAAAAACAAAGACTGATTAGAGAGTAGAGTAGTAAATACAGAAAAATTAAAAAACAAAAAACAAAAACTAAACTTAAAAAGATAAATATTTATTTATTTGTAAACAAATATTAACAACAAATGCTAGCAAAAATTAGTACAAAAGTAATATAAAATTGCACCAAAGTGCTCTAAATTGGCATAAAAATGCAAAACAACAACAGTAACAACAAAAAACCACTGTAATAAAAATCAATTGAAATATTTCACATACTCGTAAAAACTAAACACTAGCAAACAGTAACAAAAACACTTACAAACGCAAATACCAATGCTGTGTGTCTGAGTTACAAAAAATAAAGGTGTGGTCTAAATGTTAATATTTTGTAAATCAATAAGAAAAAAATACGGCAATAACACACAAACACAGACACACAATCACTCATACACGCATACCCGCATACACGTGTAAATAAGAGCAATCAGCAACCGACAACAGCAACTTTTCATCAACAACTACTTAAGAATTATCACACAGCAATTCAATTCATTCATAAGAAGTGAGAAGTGTGTAAAATTTGATCTTGTTCTCGTTTCTTTTGTAGAGAGCACTTCGTAAATAGGCGCATTCAAAAGTATATAAAGTACCTAAGCACGTATGCATGTATGTTTGAAAGTGTGTACTCACATACACACACATACACATAATGTATATACGTACATCAGCACTCTAAGCCCTTGCTGTCTTAATCGTCATTGCTTGCATCATCAATTATTGCTGAGTGAGTGCTCCGTGTACATGTATTCAGCGAGTGCTGCTAAAACTTTGCAAAAATCAAGTGAAGCTCAAAAGAGGAAAAAAAACCATAACTTTATATTATACATATTTCATCGAGCATTGCAGTTTGTGTAGGGCACACAATACTTACAGCACTATAGTAAATGCCTTATACTACAATTTGATTAAAATAGAAAACAAAATTAATTTGTGTTTATAAACAAACAGATTAATAAACTGCAAGTTACGAGAAAATCAAATAAAACTTAGTTAAATAAATTTTAGTTTAAGAATAAAACACAAGAAAAATTGAATACTTATCAGTGAGAAATAATATTATAACAACAAAGAAACAGGTACAGAAAGGGCATATACTCGTATATACGGGCCCTTGTTTCGAACGAGATTTTAGTTCCAGATTTTTTTAATTTAAATTATTAAGGTAATCTTCTTATACACATTGTATTCTTTATTATCACTTTTTATATAATTATAATTTTAATATAAAATTTCTTTTGCTGTAATATAATAAAACAAAAAGCTTAAGACACAAACTTGGAGTCGATATTTGCAACTTTGAAAACTGAATTTAATAGCACGAGTGACTGATACATTTCAGAGTTTCAGAAGAGGGAGGGGCGAGGGGCGAGGGTTAAGAGTAAAAGTCTTTCCCTTTCTCTTTCTCAATAAAAATAAACTTTAATTCAAGAGCATATCTGGCTATGGTTATGATAATCAAGGAATATTAATCTCGTACTCTCTTCTTGTCTTGTATTTACAAGTAAATATTAATTATTTTTATCCCTGTCGCCAAAGAAATCCTATTCTAGAAAATATTTTCTGAACTTTTCTAAATGAGAATTAACAATGTAAAATTTTCATCCGGGATATCTATGCCCCCAAAATAATTTGTCTAATTTGTCTCCAAAAATTGTCTGGTTTTGTCTTCAGCCGCAATGTGATCAATTAGATTTAATGATTTTATTAGATTTATTGTGTTTAAATATTTTATTTAATTTTTGTTTTTTTTTTTGCAAGGTAGTTATGTAATGGGTGAGCCAACAGCTAGTATGCAAGTTTTTGTTGAGTAAATCTATTACTATTCTTGTTCATATTTCTGCGTATCTTATTTTACTTATCAAGTACCAACATAAACTAGCTTTAATAATTTTTTTATTGTCTGCAAAACAATGTTTTGTAAAAATTTGTCAGGACATCAACCGGACGATTGGTGTTCTTAATTGATAAATGGAGAAACGTCTAGCGTCATACACTCACAGTGAACCAGTGTAGCAATCGTGGAGCCAGAAGCATGATCTTTTTTTCTGCCCACTTTATATAATTCTATTTAATGAGCTTTCAATGCTTGTTGGACTTAACTATTTTATTTGCTTGCTTTTCTTAAATTTTTGTGCTTATTTTTGCGAGCTCTAGCAACCAATGTAGATCTTTATTGGTTAATGAAGTTAGGTCTATGGCATTTATGGTTACAGGCCATCATCCGAAGATCGAAATTATCGATGACTTTTTGCAAAATAATGGGGTCAATGGCTTTCATGTCAGTTCGAAGATTGTGTTTGAGGTCTTGTATTGTTTTTGGATTATTAAAATTCCATGACGGTCACATGAAAGATTTTGTATTCCATACATACATAATTGCATAGACCGAGCTTTATTAGGTAGTCAATAAAAACTTAATATGTTAACTAATAAAATGTTATTGATCGAAAATTTCATACTAGCTGTTGGCTCACCCTTTATGTTAAAATAAAATTTGAACTTTCTTTGGTAAAATTTTGGTTCAAATAACCAGTATAAGCTTGTATCTTTTAAAAAACTTTTAAACTGAAATCAGTGATTGCTGTAGCTCGAAGTTCTAATTGACTCTTGAGAGTTTTGTGATAACACTATGGGCCTAACGACCTATGTGAGGCACCATTCAGCAATCGCCAGTTAACCGGGGTTCACTCTATGTTGCCAGTAGAGCTCAGTTTTCAACTACTTTATTGTCAATAGCATTAATATCAGGAATAAAAAGCATTTATATAAACTAAACTTGATACATAACATTTTAAATTAGGGGAAAAATGAGAACCGAAGAGCAGCATCGATCTTAGAAACTTAGAAATTTACGGAATTCATATTACTCTTTATGGAATATATTTGGTAATATGAAAATGTACCTTTCCAGAACCCGTTTCTCGTTTAATTGCGCCAGAAATATTAAGTTTTAATTTTAAACTGTAATTAAATTACTCGTTTAATTGCATTCTGCTGTTAATTGAATCAAAAAATCGATGCAATTAATCGAGGATTACTGTAGTTACTTCTTTTTTTAAAAAAAAATGATTTCATTCATCGCAAGCATATATGAAAAATTTAGACCACCTATTGAGCCAACCCCAAGATGTAGATTTAATTACTTTTTTGAGACAAATAAAAAACGAATTACAGTATCGCCATGATCGATTCCCATACATAAAAACACGGCTGTTGGCGAAAATAGCAGAATATGATTAAAAACGTGTGAATAACTGGAAAGGTGAAAATGAATTTTAACTATGTAAAGGAGTAGAATAGAAGGTGTGAAAGAATCCTTCACTTCCGAGAAGGTTGACAATTTTGTTTTTACGTTTTACCTAAAATCCAAGTACATCACTTTTTTGCCAACTCGCACTACAGTACCATACATATATCAAATAGATGAAACAAATGCTCAGCATTGCAATAATGAATTCGCATTCACATAATTTGAAAATAATATGAAAAGAGTAAATGAAAAATTTGGTGACTTGTAACATGCTGCGCAACCATGTACAAATTTCTGCGAACACTGCGGCAAGTGAGTGTATGTGTGGGAGGGATAATGTGTATTGTTTTTTAACGCTCTTTACTAAATACATAAATATTATTACTTAAAGAACTGCAATCATAATTTTTTCTTGCCTCAAAAATTATGATATATAACCTTATAAACATAAACTCTGCAACTCTCTACGTGAGTTATATAATTTTAAGTATTAAAAAACGAAGACTCCTTTTTTGTCTGTCTTTAAAACACGTTACATCACAACAGAAACGCACACAAGAACGAACGCACACACATAAGCAAAAAATATATGGAAGGACACCTTGATGGCCGTAAAAAATGTGATGAAATAAAAAATATTGCAGATAAAAAAGTATTTAATAGAATACAGCGACAGGGTGAAATTTTCTTAGAATTGATCTACAAAATTTTCTCTTCTGGTAGGCAACTAACAGTTTATTATAATGGTAAAAAAGTGAAAAATTATGTGTTTTTTTATTTGAGATTCAGTTTGTTTTTTATTCATATAGTCACTCACATGCATTAAAAAATGAGTATATTAAAAAAAAGACTCCTTGACGAATTTTAAAAAACAGAAACTTTAAATCTTAAAAAAGTCGGTTATAACATTATGTATGCCCATGTAATATACAAACAAAATGTTTGTGTGAAATTACAGCTAGAATGAGCTAGAGAAAAGTAAAAAATATGCACACAAAATTTATACTCGTAGCTAGTATTTTTGTTTTTTTTTTTTTTTTTTTTTGACGATATGTGAATTGAGACAACAACGAGCGAATTCCGTAACAAAATTGCATTATTTATGGATTTCCTTATTAAGCTTTATGAATATTGGCATAAAGTTAAACAACAACTGCATTACATACAACTATACCATCTACACCAAGTTTATGTTGTTTACACTTTTTGCTGTTGTTGTTATACAGCAAAATGAACTAAATAAGCAAATAAAAATAATTCAATAGTTGTAGTTTAAACAACATATTCATAAAAAATTAATGTAACTTCAGTGCATAAGTATAAAGAAAATACATATTCAGATGCAATGAAACTAAACATTTTTCAAATTCTTATGTACTACAAACGTACTCATTTGCTCAACAATTTTTATGAGAATTGTATAACGTATGTACAAATAAAAATTATTAAAAAAAATAATAAATACAGGGTGCGGCAGATATTTGAGAAAATTCACATACTGTCACTTGACAGCAACATGTTTTTCTTTTCTTCTTTTCAGATTATAAATGGAGGAAAAAAAGCTGATTAAGGGAATGAAAAGACACGCTATTATCGTCGCTATAATATTCGCAATTTTTGAATGACACCCTATCATTTATTCATAACGTTCCTCGAGAGTTGAAAACATCTGATGACAATGTGGAAAGTGTTGCCAAGCGCGTTCACAACATCACAGTTTGTGCAACAAGTCCAGCGCATTATTGACGAAAACCGTTCAAAGTCCATAAGTCCATAAGGGCCATATCAAGTTTCTGAGTTGCATTGTCCACGAAAAATGCAAAAAGTTCGGCCTTTGGCGCTACATGCGGTCATAGTCGACTTTGATAAACTGAAGTTCATTGTGGTAAAGACATAACACTTGCGTCAATGGCTGTCTATCTGTTTATCGGTATGCTTTGGTTGCATTCCCTCTATCTTTCTCCCTCCTTCTACCTTCCACCTATAAATCTTCCTTTCCTGTATATTGAATATATATAAAAAAGACTTCCGGTAACAACGACTTTAAACCAAGTTAGAACATTTCGTAATTCAGGATATACTCGGGTATTATTCTGATGAATAAAATGTTGACCAGTACCAAATAATAAATAGGCGAAATGATAGTTGGCTATGTTCGGATCCTTCAGGTGTTTTCCGTGTTATTCACAAAAAGTTTCCTACAACTGTCATGGTTTTTGGAATGATGAGCAATGAATGATACGTCATGCCATCCCACTTCTTTCCTCGATGACTTCCGGTGAATGCTGTTGCCTACATTGAGGTTCTGGAAACAGTTGTGAATCCCTGCAAAGATATCGTGCGTGGTGAGAAGCCATACCTATTCCAACAGGACTATGTTTCTTCACACAAAGCCCTGACGACGCAAAATTGGATGTCCGAGAATCTGCATAATCATATAAACCCAAACATGTGGCCACCTAGCTTCTCGGATCTTAATCATTTGGATTACTACGCCCCATAGCGTTGTTGAATGCGAGACCAATAAATATCTCCATAACACGTTTGATTCCCTAAGAGCAGCTATTACCAGAGCAATGACGGATAGAGATGGGCATGAAAATGTTGCCGAAAGAAAATTTAAACTATTATTATTTGATCGAATAATTGTGTAAAGTATTTAGTTTTAAAGGTAATATGTTCTCAAATAATTGCCGCACTCTGTAAACATTTGCGATTCAGTAGTTTGGAAATTGAATGTGCTGAAAACTGAATGTGCGGATAAATAAAAGCAAATGAATAAATACATTTACAATTACTGCACCCAGCAAAAAATAAATACTTCATTAACTACAGAGTGGCTACATAAGTCACCCCTTCTGGTTCACACTATTTAGAATAGGAATTGTGTGTGTGCAGTCCATCGATATAAGAACTTTTTGCTTTGTTCGACTTGACGTTATATTTGGTTTTAAAAGGTATCAAGGGGTATTGAGTCCAATACCAATTCTTTTATTTTTTTTTAGTTTTATAATTATCCAAATGTCAAGTATGATTTTCAAAGTTAAAATGATTCATTCGATTGAAATCTATCTGTTGCCACGGTGCAACAGAAGAAGAGAACAAATTATAAAAATGTTGTGTGTTAGATACTATTCAGAGATTTTTTGTTACGTAAAATAAAAAATTTATTGTTGAAGAAAAACTTAAAAAAATCATGTTTGTTTTGTATAAACATCCTTAATAAATGGTTGGAGGTAAAAACAATGTTACAGGTAAATGATCTCTAGAAAAAAATAGTTAAAGTTCTAGGGGAAAACAGATTAAAAAAAAAATATCACTTCTCTACTGTGTAGCGGCAATACGTCAAGAAAAATATACACACAAAAATTAAGGCTTAAGGTACGATGTCTGTGCATCTTTGGGTTACCGCTCCATCTGCTCCACGTTTTTGTGAGTTTAAACATGAGTTTTATAAAGTTTTTACTAAAATTAAGGGTGGTTCCAGCGAGCTTCGGATAAAAAACAGGAAAACGTTATCCCACATTTCTTTAATCTTGTTAGTTTTGTGCCTGCCGAATAAGAAAATTTTAGTATTTAAGAATATGAAATGTTGTTCATTATCTTTATGGTTCGCGTACGGTGGTCACACAAAGTTTTCGAACAAGCGCGAAGGAGTAATTTTCAATAACCCAACACTCCAGTTGTATCTAATTTGAAACTGGCATGAAACTGTAGGTCCCTTCCATTCATGTACAAATACAGCACGCACAACATGGGTGGATGCGAAAAGCTTGGCCTTTGACGCTAAATACGGTCATAGTCGACACTGATAAAACTGAAGTTCATTGTGGTAAAGGCATAACATTTGCCACAATGGCTGTCTATCTCTTTATCGGTATGCTGTGGTTGCATTCCCTCTCTCATTCTCTCTCCTTCTTCCTTCCACCTATCAATCTTCCTTCCATTCAACACAATACTCTGCATTCATAGGAGTACACCCTGGTGTGTTGAATGTATAAATAAAGAAAAAGAAAGTTAACAGTAGTAGAGTGTTGGATATGTAATAAAAAGGAAAAAATCCTTTGAAGGTATATGGTTATCTGTCTCTTTATGAATACAAGTTGAGCGCTGAGAACGTCAGACTGGGGTCTACCACCAGTTCAAATTTGTTTAAACTTATTCTCCTTAAACCGCAAAAAATTTCGCATGAAAAAGTGATAAAAGTGCGATAAAAACATTATATCCTGAGCCATTGAAGCTTTGTCAGTTTTCCTCCATCACTTATCTCAACAAAGGAAGTTATTTGAATCAGGATGTGTGAAAAAACTTAAGTGACAGAGAAAATATTACTAAGTTCAACGCCATTAAAATTATTTTTTAATTATAGTTATGCTCTGCTACTTGTTTTTGTTATTTATTTAGTAAACATGCCAAGAGAGAGATACCTGAGAACTTATACGATTTGGTTTCAGCTGGGATATGTTTATTCTAATTAATAAGCTTTCCAACATTTTTATCTTAATGCTTTGAAATTAAATATGTTATTTAAGATTGCCTGAACCTCAGAATAATGATTAGTAATCAAGATGATTTTGTTTTTGAAATTTAATTTCAAAACATGAAGATTCTTAAGATAAGAAAAAGATTAAATAGAAAAACTCCATGTACTTCTCTTTCCATGTAACCGATGTTTTTTTTTTGGGCTTTTGTGTGGGTTATATGTGTGAATGCCTGTAACTTTGTTTGATTAACATTATCATAAAAACTTTCAGCATACACATTCATAAAAATGTACGAGTATGAGAGAATAGAAAGAAATATGACACAAGGCAAAAAGAAACCAATCAAAATTTTTTCTAATTAAGCATAAATTTCATTTATATAAATACTGCATTTATTTTGAGAATAAGTTCACGTATTTTGTTTTATATTTTTTTTAACTATCAAATAAATTTCAAAGTTACATGATAAAAAATCGTCATGAGGCTCAAATGAGGCATACTCAATAACTCAATCTATAAGATTCCTTGAAGTCATTTAGCAACGGATTAAATCTGAGTGAGGAAAATGTGGTCACCGTGGCGTAGTTGATAGTGTGCTGGACTATGGCGCAGAGTACCTGGGTTTAAATATCGGCACATGCAAAAATTTAAAAAGTAGAACATACAAATTTTTCCTAAACGGCATACCCTTTTGCCGGCAATGAAAAATTTCCAATTCGCCGCTCGGATTAGGCAGAAAACTGGTTTGGGCTTTAAAACAGTCTTAGTTGGCGTGAGGAATACTCTAAACGAGTACAGATTCACTCTGTGGCGTAGTATGCTATAGTTTCACTCTAATTAGAACTGGATAGGTGCAGTCAGAGTGAGTTTCTTTTCGCTCTCAAACTAGAATTGGAGTGAGGAATACTCTAAAGCAGTGTCGGACCAACCAATTCATAGACATGCGTTGCGTGCTTGTGTGTGTATATGAGACAGCAACAACGCTGCTTTTGTTATTTACACTGTAAATAAAACAAACTTTGTAATAAAAAAATAATAAATAGTAAATTCCTCATGCGCTATTAACGTGAAATAACAGCTATATTTTTTGTTTAATTCTTTTATATTAGCAACGCATGACGATCCAAACACGCACGTTTGACGTTTAGAAATGTTTTTTTTTTTTGGTAAATTTCGATAACAAATAGCAAACTACACTTTGTCAACACTACTTTTTATCCGGAGTGGTGCTTCTTCAAATAAACCATAACAGAGCAACAACAATTATTTATGGAAAATAAGTCATATTCCCATTTATCATAAACAATTTTTTTTCAGTGCTTGTTTTAAAAAAATTAAGCAGCGCGATCTTGCTTAGCTGAATGCTGAAAGTCAACTGAAATTATTTGAGTAGACAAAATTGCTCTCAAATTTCTCCCAAATTCCATTGTTCGGCAATAGTTCGTAAGCTACACGAAGAAGTTTATAGTGTATGGTACGTGTGATAGCATTGCATCGGTAAAGAATGTTTGCCTATGAACATGTGAATAGGAAAACCAAAATTGCTCGACACTGCTCTAAAGTAATACAGCTTAACTCCAAGTGAGTATAATTTCACTATAATTAGAATTGGATGTGTTGGCTGTGGCGTAGTTGGTAGTGCGTTGGCCTGCTAAGTAGAGTGCCCGAAGTTCAAATCTAATCACTGGTAAAATTAATAAGTAGAAAAACAATTTTTCTACATGGCACCACCTATTGGCAAACATGCAAGAGTAAAAATTGCATGTGAAAAGCTTTTCACTTCTTCTTTCGGATTCACATAAAACTGTGTCCCTTCCATTCATCAACAAATATAACACGCACAACAAGAGTGGATGCGAAAAGCGGCCTAAGCCCTCCATCTGCTGTTGTGCCATTTAAAGAAAGAAAGAAGGATAGGTCCAGTCGGGATGAGTTTCTTTCCAACTAGAGAGAGGTGAATATATTTAGTCAGGGATTGATAGTTTTTGTTATTACAGCTGGATGGATTTATTCAGGGCGACCCTTGAGATACCCTCTGGTATCTGGAGATATGGCGATAAATATTTCAGTGGTTGCAGAGGATGACCCTTGAGAAGAATGTCAGCAAATTAATCAGGCAATGAAAGCGAACAAAAATCGGTTAAGGAATATTTTAATTTCGATGAAATTTCATTTACTTACATATTTCAAATAAACCACTACAATAACTCGCAATAAAAACTTGAAAACATTTGTTTCAAAGTAAAGTTTCTATTTGTTTTATTAAAATTTATTGAGAAGCTTTGAATTATCATGGATTATTGTTTACCAACCGAATTCTACTAGCAATCATAAAATCGATTAAAAAATTTACAAATTATTAGAAAAGCTAAGAACTGCAAACATTACTGCATCAAAATAAATCAAAAAAATTGCCCATTTAATGATTATGTACTTTACTTTACTTTTTTACTTTTAATGGCACAACAGCCCATGGAGGACCTAGGCCCAGCTTTTCGCATCCACTCATGTTGTGCGTGTTATATTTGCACATGAATGGAAGTGACCTACAGTTTAATGCCGAATCCGAACGGCGAAGTGAAAAGCTTTTCATAGAATTTTTTACTCTTGTAGGTTTGCCATTGCCTGCCAAGAGGTGGTTGCCGTGTAGAAAAATTAAATTTTCTACTTTTAGATTTTGCCTGTGCCGAGATTCGAACCCCGGACACTCTGCGCAGCAGTCCAACGCACTACCACTACGCCAAGGCGGCCACATGATTATGTATTTACTTTAAATACAATTTAATTCTGTGGAGCCGTTTTGGACATGCAACAAACGTACAAAACTGTTATTATAATAATTCTTGTACGCTCGTAAACAAAAATATTAATTTCTAATATTTAACATATGCTATGCGCCATTTGTTGTGCAAACAGACTTGCAGCTTGAAACAAAATTTGACTTTTCCATTTGCTTGATTGTTATTTAAATTCAACTCGACTTGACACATATAATACTACATATAAATATTGTTATTAACATCAGTAAACTACTACAAGTAGACTCAGTCATCTCTTCAGTTCATGTGCGCTTAAATGGTGCTGCCTGCTGACATTTAACAAATGCGGCTAATAATAATACAATTTATAATTTTCATATTAAAATGCTATAATAAATTATAATTACAATAAATAATTGCCAAGAAGCTGGCAATAAAAAAAAATTTAAAAGTTAAAGTAAATCAAAACGGGCAAAACTATGCAGCATCCGGCTGTGTAAGTTTGAAAGAATGTACGGAACGGAGTGAAGAGGGAAGGAGAAGTTGAAGTCGCAGAAGAAGAAGTTGTTGTGGTATATAGCTACGTACATAAGTATGTATAGTAAAATAAAGTAAGTCAATTTCTAATAAAAACAAGTACAATAGTCAATACAATAAAAATACACACTCACACGCTCACACACACACTAATTCGTTTGTATGTATGTATATAAATTAAAGCAGAGCATAAACTTAAACAGACAACAACGTTCAAGCAACGCAAAAGTTTAAACAAATAATGCTGCACCCATTAACTAACATCATCACCAGCGTTACCATCGACATCATTATCATCTTCATTATAATAATCATCATTATTTGTTAATGGCAAAACGAAACGGAACGCTTAGAAAAATAACCAAGAACTCAGTAACTTTATGTATGTAAGTATGTATGTAAAAGTACAACATTGAAAATGTTAATGCTGCTTGCAGTAGTAAAACAGAAAGCTAACAAAGTCAAAGCTTCAAATTTAACTTGCTATTAACTAAAACAACAACAACTTGTGAATGCATCTTTGTTTTTCTGCGCCTTTTACAGCTTCTTCTTTTGCCGCTTTTGTTTATGTACAGGCAGTGATACAGTCAGCGACAGAGGTAAAAGAACAATAATAAGTTATATTTTAGAAAAATATAATATATAATATAATATATAATATTTATTATTTTCCATATTTATAACGTAGATTCAGAATACGAATCCGATCTGTTACACTTTTACAAAAAACAAAGCAAACATTTATTTGTATTTTCCCTCAGTCTCTTATCCTTTGTCCTCTCAGTTTCGGTTCCCTCTGTACTTCATTCATTCTGCAAGTCGCTTCTTCTTCTGCGTTATTTCTATAATCTTTAGAGCATATGTTAAATGAAAACAGGTGTTGTTGTTTTAAATTTTTTCCATCTTTTGAAGATTGTTTTTTTTACCTTTATTCGCTAACTTTGGCAACTTAACAATTCAGTATTAGGTATTTGCAAAAAAAAAATATTTCACGCTTTTTGAAGGTCTGTAGCATTTGTGCTAAATGAAAAGGACTATTTTGTTTGTAAACAGTGCCATTCGTTTAGTTCTACAATACATTAGAATAGGAAATCCAACAGAATTGAGATGGAAAAAATAAAACGAGTGAGACAACGAAAAAATGAAGCGTAAATCAAAACAGTAATGACCTTGAGTTGTTAATTTGTTGTTGGTGTGTCGTTTTCGTTATTGTTGTATTTTTCCTGCTTTTACAATGGATGTTTATGTTGTAGCTGGTTGTGATGGCGATAATTATGTATGTATGTATGTGTGTATGTATGTATGTATGTATGTATGTATGTATGTATGTATGTATGTATGTATGTATGTATGTATGTATGTATGTATGTATGTACGTATGTATGTATGTATGTATGTATGTATGTATGTATGTATGTATGTATGTATGTATGTATGTATGTATGTATGTATGTATGTATATATGTAGTATGTATGTATGTTTGTATGTATGTATGTATGTATGTATGTATGTATGTATGGATGTATGTTTGTATGTATGTATGTATGTATGTATGTATGTATGTATGTATGAATGTATGTATGTATGTATGTATTTATGTTTGTATGTATGTATTTTTACGGGAGAAACAAGCATGTAATGAAAGTGAGAGAAATAATCAAAAGACTTAAGCAACAAACTTGATGTGTTCCTATGTATGTGTGTAGTAAAGTATACGCTTGTGTGTGTATCATAGCAAATATGCTGTTTGTGGCTGTATTTATTTTGTACATTAATTTTGAATAAACTCATTTAAATAATGACGTTGCTGTTTAAAAAGAAAGTTTGTGTTTTAAGTATTTTCTTGTTGGTTGGCAAAATTTTTTTTAATATTTTTATTAAATTTTTTTTTTATTTAATTGTTTCAGATTAATAAAACAATTTTTTTTGTTATGTAAATATTTAGGTAGTAATGTAATGTAATGTAATGTACTATGTACATAATTAGTTACAATAGATAAATTTAGTTTTTGTAAATTTATTTTTCTAAAAACAAACTATTTGTCAAACTAATATTTAATATACAATCAAAACTTTAAACTATAATCGAAAAAAATAACGCATGCAATATTTTATGAAAACTTGAATTTTTTTATTAACCATGCCATGTGCAGTTTGGTTGCACTGGAGTAAGCAGTCGCGACATGTAATGGTTAAGCATTTTGCTTCAGCATAAGCAAAGTTGTGCTAGTGTTCATCTGCTAGTTAGCAGTTTCTTCTTCGTTGACTCATTAGTGATCGATTTAGACGGGGTCTAGCATATTCTGCAATATGTACAGCAAATTAACCAGGGACTTAACTTTATAACTTTTTTGATGAAAAAGTCGAGGAGTAAGAATTATGGAAAGCTTATATTTTTTTTTAAGTTGCTCATAACTTTTATTCCACAACTGATATCTTTTTAGCTACCCGATAAGAGTAACTGAAAGTTTCCGAAGTTGCGTATAACTTTTATTTTACAACTTATAGTTTTTAATTTGCCAGATAAGGGTTATTACCAACATTTATTTTTTTAACCCATTTTATATGCATATGTATTATATATTTTACAGGAGTTCAATAATTTTAGTAGTAGAAATAGCACAACCCTTCAACCCTAACAGGTAGGGTAGGGTTGTGCTTATTCGTGGTTATGCTAATAATTAAAAAGCGAATGCGAATACGAATAATCAAAACCTGAATTCGCGAATCCAAACGCAAAAATTAATTTGTTTCTTAATTAACGGCAAAAACTTAAAAAAAGTCAACTTGAAAAATAATAACTTAATATCGGTGATTCCAACTTTTTTTAATTTGTCTTTTTTCGAACTTGGAAATAAATACTCCCATAGAAAACAGCGAATGCGAATATTGAAACTTAGGCCAATTAATTAATCCCCAATACGGATAAAAATTATTTGCACAAACCTAACCTAAGCTGTGTTTTTTTTTTTTTTTAAATTTTAATTTAACAAATTTTGTAGAAAACCAATTTTCCGTGACAATATTTTCCTTAATTTCCCATAATTTTCTCGATTAAATCACGCTTTATATTTTTTTTAATAGTTTATTGTAAATTATTTTTTTCACTGAAAACTAAAGCTATTTCATTTGAAAAGAAATAAGGCGATATTAGGAATATAAAATTAAAAACTTATAAAATATTATATACAATTTAATTTTTAATCGTTTAATTTATCATCGTTCACCTTTACAAACATTATTTTGGCGAATCATTTTCGCTCAGATTGTAACGCTGCTCATTCAGGAGAAGACGCAATGCTGAAAAAGTGTGGGTGACACAGAATTAACAATATGTAATCAGCTGTCTTACTTAATACTGGAAAAGAATACTTTTTGCCCTCCCAGTAATTCATGTTCATAACTCTTATCAGGTAACTTAAATATATCATTTGTGGAATAAAAGTTCTGGGTAGCTTAAAAAAATTGAAGATTCTCATAACTCTTATCAGACAACTTGAAACATATCAGTTATGAAGTAAAAGTTATGAGTAATTTTTATTCTTTTTTTTAAGTTAGTCATAACTTTTATCGGGTAACTTAAAAAAACATTCCTTAAATTTTGGCAATTGTTACAATCTGAAAATATTCCATAATTCTTATTTTCGGTCCGTGCAATTAACCCTTCTTAGTTAATTCATCAATGGTAAGGGACTTAACTAAAGGTATCGCCATACAATATGGATACCAATATGATTGGTATTGCCATACAATAGAAAAGTCACCTTTAAATTTAACCTAGACAACCGCTGGAAGTAATTAAAACACTTTCTCATAAATTTGGAAGAAAACTCCACAATGGAGGCTTAAGATCTTTGTAAACTGATTTTGCTTGAAACTTGATTTTGCTTGGGGGATATGCAAAATAGCTAGTGTTAAATTCAGATCTTCAATCTATTTTTGAACCTTTTGTATATCAATCAATCAATAGCACTTATCATTACCATTGCACCGCGAAGAAAATCTATATTGCATTTCCACATTAAACTTAGATTACAATTATAAAATAAGATACGGAGCAGATTGAAGATTTCTAGAGCAGCCAGATTTAAAAGAAACAACTAGATAATAAATGATGTGTTTTGTTAAATTTATCGCATGCGATATTTTTTTAATCAATTAAATTTTTGTTAAAAATTCATATTACGTTATTATACAGTAAAACTATATATTTATAACAATATATAATACTATATATTTTATAAACCACTAATTTTTTCATACAAATATGGTATTTATTTTATGTGGATTCTAGTAAGAACTTTACGAATATACATAAGTTATAAAAACAATCTAATATAATTTAAATGATGAAACGATTCGTTATAGCTCGTTTAACTAAGTTCAGTTGAAGTGAAAGAAAAATTGTATCGAGCTATGCACATACATTCTTAAGTAGGCTCTTTCTTAATTATACTTTATATTATGCTTTCTTTTGCAGCTGGATTACTATAACGGCAATCCGATGATGAATCAGGATAATCCATATGCGGTAAGTTTGAATTAATTATAAATGGAAAAAACGGAAGTGAGTCTTTCATATTTATTTGCTCAGAGAAAAGTAGCAAACCAGTGTTTCCGTAATAAAGTAATTATGCAGAACAATAAAAGATTTTATAAAAGATCTTTTTCACTATAAGTACTTAAACGATATCCTCTACAAAAAACTAGTTATAACATAGCTGAGTTCAGAAACAAACTTAACTCGAGTATGCTTATATTCTTACTTAACCAATTTCTGCTTCAAGCCTGAGTGGCTTTACATTTTCCCTGATATTGATTTATGTTTTTTTTTTATTCTTTGCTATTTCTGCATCAAGTAAAATGAAAAGTTAGACTTATGTTTAGAACAGATCATCATAGAACAGTTGAACATTTAACTTGAAACTAATTACTTCTTCTAAGTCCATAACATTTCAATTAACTAAAGTTTATTGCACAACATTGAGTGAAAAATAGCAATTTTGTAACTTAACCAACATTCCATGAAAATTTTAATGCGAATAATTCAATTTCTTTTATTATGTATTTCTGCAAAAAAAACCCTATAAAATCCACAATAAATTCATATGAATAAATATTTGGCAAAATTATTGCGCCTCACATATGGAATAGCGTATTTAGCACCTTCATATGTTCACATGAATATTTTGTAGAAAAAATAAATATTAAAAATATATAGAAAACATTTTTATCAGTGTTTGTGTTGCATGGCGGCATCAACTTCAACGTCACTGCCACTGCCTTTTGATAGTGTTGGTGGTCTTAAGTGAAATAAAACCAAACAAATTATGCATACAAAATACAAAAAAAAAAAAATCTTTTTACGACCACTGAAATATTAAAAAAAACACATAATAATAAAAGACTTTTATGACAAACACCAAAATAAAAAGAAAGAAAATATTAAATACCACTAACAACAAAGAGAGCCAAATAAAACAAAACCAAAAACTACAATAAAAAATTATAAACAAATATGAAAATCTTCTGGCATTTGATATGCTCAGCAGCCGATAACAACAATATTCCACAGCTGGTTATTTGTATCTGTAATGTGATATTTATTTAAAATATCACAAGTAATAAATTTTATGAGCTTTTTCTTTACAGTGAGAAGTGGAGAGGGAAAGAGTGAGGGGTAGCTAAATCAGGTGGTTTGGAACTCCAAAAAATTGTGCTCGGCAAGTACAAAGTTTCAAAGAGGAAAAAGTAAAAGCCCAAAAGAAGCAACAACCGCAATAGCAATATGAATTAGACAAATTTATAGCTCAACGCTTAAGTAATAATTTTATGAAAAATCAATTATCCTCACTTTTTAATATTTTCTCCTTCAAATAACTCTATTTTCAATATTTAGATTATTCAAACTAGTTCTTTGCAATCAATAACATTTTATTATATGATGTCATACCTACATTTTTTCCTCTACATCGATTTACTTCAACAATTTTGCGTCGACATTATTGTTTTGTTTTATATATTATTGATATCAGTATACCAAATCATTACTTAGCTGAAGAAATAAAAGCGCCATATTCCAAATGGAAAGAAAAAAATCACTTCACCTGTTTTTATTTTAATTAATGCATACCAATTAGTAAAATATGGTTAACGTTTGATAGAAATTAAACAAACAAACAAAAAAATAATAATGAAAATATCAACATAGAAAAAGAAATTAAAAACTGCTAAAAGACGCTAGTAAATGTCAATATTTGAATATAAATTTCGTCAAACCGTGTATTTTATGTGCTTAAGCTGATTTTGTAGTGTAGTCTAGTGTTGAACACAGTGTGGTCGTCCACATATTAGCTTAATTTGTTGAGTGTGGATGCGTGTGTGTTATGGTTTCAAAAACGGCAATAATAAAATATTTGCCTCAGCACAAGCGCATAGAGGAAGTTGAATAGCAGTTGGTAGTAGTCATAGTCATCGTAGTATGTATTTTAGTAGTGGTTGTCTGGACGTTAAAACTATTTAGAAGCAGTGTTTCTGTTTTAATGCGATGATTTTGACATAAATGTTGCAAGCAGCTTACCTACGTGATTACTGCATTAGTATTGAGACATAATTCGTGCTTTGCATAATTTTTGCTGAGTGTAAATTGGATGATGATATAGTTTGAATTGTTGAATTTTTTATTTACTTAGATTTTTGTACTTTTTCTTCTACGAAATGTGGTGGGTTCTATTATCGCTGCAAATTTTTGGAACAACTTACTTTTTTAGCTATATTATCTCATATGCACTTTTCTGGATTGAATGGACCTTTCGTCAACTTGTTACACTATAGTCTATTTCCAAGGAATAGAAGGGAACAATACCTTTATCGTCGTTGCTTGCATCTCAAAGAATTTGTTCTAGTCAAACGAGATACAATTAGCTGCTATACAAAAACTAAAATTCTGGGTATACTTAGTCGTGCTTAACAGCTGGAAAAACACACGATCTTATCTACATTTTGAATATACTTAATGCTAATAATCTTATCATGTAGATAAAAAGTTCGTTTTTAAAATCATTTGCATTTATTTAGTGTTCTATTAACTTTCTATGAGAAAAAAGTTCGTTTCCTAATTATTTTGTTATTCTGTAGGACTCACATCATTATTTCATCGGACTTATTTATTCGTGTGAAATTGAGTTCGTTTCGTAAATCATTTGATTTCATTTCACAGGCTTTCCGTTTACATACTGGTATATTAAATTTTCATTAGATACAACAATTTGTTTTTGTTTTGTTTTCTCGCATTTATAGCAATTTCTAATTGCATGTTAATTGCCAACAATAAATTCACCTGCAACTAATTGAGTTATCATCCTTAACATGTGCATAAAATTCCAACATGTCCAACACTTTGTCGATGAGCATGGGTTTTGCTTTCTGTTGTTGGTGTTGGTGTTTTTTTCATGCCATTGCAACGTTTTATTATTGATGTTGTTGGTAGTGTTTGTCTGCAACATACCTACATATTTAAGTATACATATATTCAAGTGAATATTACGCATGAGTATATATACGCACAAAGCACGCAGTCAGTAACACACACACACTCACATATAATGTGATGCATATACTGCATCGTCGTCTTCAACGTATCCTCTGTATGTTGTGGTTGCTGCTGCTGCTGCTGTTGCCGACATGCGAGCAAAAATTGTTAATGCGTTCATAACTGGTTAACAATAAATGAAGTAATTACAATGTTTTTGCCTGATGTGTGTCTGTATGTGTGTGTGCGTTGGTTACTATTGATGACGGTGTTGTTGCTGCTTTAAGTATTCTGTTTCATTATTAATACTTTATACAAACAACAAACACACACACTTAAATACAATACATAAATTGTAAACGTTTTTATAGAAATTCTGAAAAACTTTTTTAACTACATACAAACTTTTCACAAAATTTCACTTAACATTTTATAAATAATATTTTTGTTAGCTCTAATAACCATTAACCACTTGTTTGTTGTTGTGTTCGCTGACTTGAAGCCTCAGCATGCAAGCAAACATTTACTCAACTCATGTCTCTAAAACTTTTTTTACTCACTGATAGTTTCTTCTTCTATCGGTTACTTGAAACTTGCTTAGTCTTTAACACTTGTTTGTAGTTAGCTGATGCTGCTGCTTCTGCTGTAATTAATTTACTTTATGCCAACGTCATCTCAAAGGAGGTGGTTACCTCTAAAACAAAGCAAAACAAAATGCACAGAAACACAAAAGTATACAAAATAATAATAATAATAATATTAAAGTTAAAGCAAAAAGAAGTCAAACAAAAATAGCATCCCATAGTTTTTATTTTAACGAAAAAATCCATTACGCAAATGTTTATGACCAAAATAGGCTAGGTGGTAACCACAGCGGCAACGGCAACATGAAATGCAAATAGAAATTGCGCTGTGGTCAGCGGTAGTTGCTAGTTGCAAAGCGGCAACTGCAACTCAAGTGTCGTTTGAGTTTTGCAATGCCTGCTGTTAATGCTGCTGCATGCTAGAGCCAAGTAAGTTTGCATGTGCCACTTAAATATATTTATATATATATGTCTGAAGATATATATTCTAGTGTGTGTTAACATCCATGTGGTTTATGCTTATGAAAACAAAAACGTAAGTAGTTATACCATTTTTGTGTTTTTGGTAATGCTCCTCCACCTGAAGCTCGCTCTCACTTCGATGCTGCAAGGAAATTGCTTTTAAATGCAATTTAGCCAAAATCACTTAAATGAATTAATATTGCGGTTAAACTTGTGCGTGTATATATGCGTGTGTGCTTTGGCTATATGTTTGTCCGTTGATGGGAAAATAAACCATAATTTCAAATTGTTTGAGAAGGAACTTTGCTTTGATAATGTCATTTATTCAATTTGGCAACGTTAATTAATCAAAAATATTTCCACACTTACCATACCCAATTTAACCTATTCTCGAAAACATATACTTTTGTTATCCATATGAGCATAGTATGTTATAAAATATTTTCATAATTTCTTTAATTTTTCTATTAAAAGCTTTAAGGAAACATTACAGTGTAGTATCAACATTTTTCGGCCAAAAAATATTCCCAATGTTTTTTTGTACGAATTGATGTGCTAGAATTGTTGACAGTGCAATACACGAGAACAGCGATTTTTCATTCAAGCGGCGCAAAGTACAACAATGAACCGCGGAAAATTTCACTTAGCTTTTGGGCAATATCATATTAGCACCGAGCAATGAGCATCCATGTTTTGGGTCGGAATTACCACACATAACTAAAGACCTAAGCTTAATCAAAGCACTTTCCTTATCCCTCACTTCGATCTAACATTGTTTAACACCACATAGAAGAGCTCCTTCAATTTTAGGAACCAATCCTGTAACTCATTTCACCGCTTGAGTAAAACATACACACTCAGCCAAATGTTGGATTTACTGTAAATATTAACCTCAATAAAGTTTTCGTAACCCCCAGACTGTACTTAGGGAACATTTATTTGTAAGTTTTTCATATAGTCAATATTTTTACGTTGATGTGGAAACTAACACCGGTAGTAAATTGAAACTTTTTGCTTTGATGAGGAAGTCTTCACCGTTTTTAGATGATTAGAAACATTAACTTTAAAAATTTCTATGTCACCACTAAGTCTGATGAAAGGAGGGTGGGAATGGGGGGATATCCCCGAGCAGTTTTTGTTAAATGCCTATTAATTTTTCATATGTTTTTTTTTACAAAAGTTTGGTCAGCTGTATTCTCCGGAAAATATATGGGGCAGGCGGATATATAGAAATACAGTTTCCATTAAGTTTGTTATTTTTTCTAAATAAACCTTCGATTGTAAATAAAAAATAATTATGGTAAATTTACTATTTTTTGTTGATTTTGAAAACTTCTTGGGATTTTGAAAATTTAGGCAAGGTGGATCCTAGTAATCATAAATTATTTAAATGCAATTTTGTGGCCAGAACAAGTAGAAATATTAATTCTTGGTAACTTTTGGGTAAAGTTGATAAATTTATTTTTAAGGAATTTTTTTCAAAATCTTGGAAAAAATCGAAATTTGCCCAAAATAGGTCTAAATGTAGAAAGACTAAGCTTTATATGCATATTTTAAGTAGTCAGTAAGTTCGCATCCTCTTCCCTGGATCCATTTGTTTCTCCACATCAATGTCTACCATTTCTAGCTAGAGTATCAAGGCAATAATGGAAATAAGTATCCATGGCAATATAGTCATATTTTGGCTACCTCCATAGACAGTGAAGCAGCCATCAAAGCATTAGAATGATCAAAAATATTTGCCAATCGTATATTGCAGTGCAATAAAGAACATGGCTTTAAAAACTTCTAACTACTCATTACTCTTATATGAGTTTTGGGACTTGAGAATATTGGTAGTAATGACCGAATAAACGTAGGGATTTACTCTTTCTTGATACTCTAGCTGGTATTCACACGCATGTTGAAGTTTCAAATTTGAATAAATTTCAATACAATTGACAACCGAAAAGTATCAATGCATCTAAAGGTTCACTTCTATATAAAGTGAAGCCAAGTTTGCTTCTTAAGTCTTTTGATTTTTGATTATGTGTCCGGAAGAATATTGGTTTTCTAATTGTCGTTTTACAGTTTATAGCAATTTTTTGTTTGCAAATCAACATGGTCGCTGTGGTGTATTAGTAGTGCGTTGGACTGCTACGCAGAGTGTCCGGGGTTCAAATCTCGGCACAGGCAAAATCAAAAAGAGTAGAAAAAATAATTTTTCTACACGGCACCACCTCTTGCCAGGCAATGGCAAACCTACAAGTGTAAAAATTGCCTATGAAAAGCTTTTCACTTCGCCGTTCAGATTCGGCATAAGACTGAAGGTCCCTCCCATTCATGTACAAATATAACACGCACAACATGAGTGGATGCGAAAAGCTCGGCCTAGGCCCTCCATGGGCTGTTGTGCCATTAAAAGTAAGTAAAGTAAAGTAAACCAACGTATTTTTTAAATGTGGTTTTATTTTGAAATTTTTAGTAAATACTCTTTATAATTCGTTATCCATTTCCAATGAAAAAATTTGTGTAAAAATAAAAAAAAAAATATTTTATTGAAAAATTTAAGCCCGCGAAGTAAACCAACTATATAGGTCTCACTTGAATTCGGCTAAGTTACGGTGAAATATCGAAATAATTGAGCTCGCACTACTACTTATATACTATGTATTATGGCACAACAGACTAGTAGGGCCTAGGTCGAGCTTTTCCGATTTTTGCCCTAATCATTTATGTTATTCTGGTTATATTTACTCATTTAATGACCTCTTCATCTTCATCTTCCAAGAATTAAACCAATCATTAATATCGTTAGATACATATTATTGAAGTAGATGACCTTTTAAAGGATCTAGAGATTTGAAATTATTTTGTATCACATATCAAAATCAGAACTACTATAATATTTCTAAGAGGGAGACCTCTGTTTTCTCTTCCATTTTATTATCTCTCTATTTCCTCTTTGATTTCGCTCATTCACCAAGATAATTCAATTAAATTACAAACGAGCATTATTTTCTTCCAACTTATTTTATTTGCAACGCACCAATAAAACCACTTGCATATTAATTTGTCTATACTAATACAGACAACCACACAGACAACCACACAGACAACCACACACACAACCACACACACAACCGCACACACAACTAGACACACAAATATACACATACTTATTATTTATCGAAAACAATTTAGTTGAAAGAAATATTTTGGAGAAAAAGGCAGAAAACAAATTTAACAAATCACAAATCTACAAACATTTGTGATAATTGCAGCGTGTCAAAGCAGTAAGTATAACGGCGCTTACATCCAAACAAACATACTCGTTCATTTATGTATGTATGTGCGTGTTTGTCAATGTCAGCATGCACAATAAAATTTTGAAAAAGAAAATAAACATGCAATCTAGGTATATATAAAATATTAATACTAAACTGCTAGTAAAATCTACGAGTATGCACTTACTTAAAACAGAGAAAAAAAAGATTTGCTTAAAAATGTCTGCGTTTTTCCATATTATTTTTTCCTTTCTGATGAGTCTATTTCGTTTGGCCAAAAACTAATGATGATGATGCACTATGAGCTGCACGCATTTGCACTATTTATAATCGTCAGACAAACCATTTTCTCATATTCAACTATATATGTATGAAGAAATTCATCAACAGCAGTATGACGCTGAAGGAATGGCAAGCTAGCAATTCTACAACAATCTATTTCCTTTCTAGTTTTAAGCTGTAGAGTGTATGAATGTGTATTTGTGGGGGTAATGCATTGGATGGTGTTTGTATTTGTATGCATGTGTATGCGTACAAGCATTAGAGTGCCAAAAGATCAATGATTGCCTGACGATTGCTGTGCCTTTTGGCTTCAACGTTCTAACTTCTCTCAACTTCACTGACTGACTGCCTAACTGACTATGTAACTGAATGACTATGAATAAATCTAAACTAAAGATGTTTTCTTGAAAAAAAAAGTTAAATAATAAACTAAAAAAAAACATCTTTGAAATAGATTTTTGGTGCAAGTTTCTTTAGAATGTGCTCACATATTTGTTATATTTTTGTTGTTGTGATTTTGGGGTGCTGCCTTAGAAAAGCCTCTACTGTGCTCGTCTGTAATGAATATTCACATTCAGCATTTGTTCTTTTATTATGAGTTTACGCTTTTGTTTTTTTTCCTTTTTAGAGCATGTTTTCTTCTCAGCTTTATTGAGTTCAGCCCTGGAATTGAGTTGTGAGTTTAAAAACTCTACTACCTTCCTTTTTCTTCTTTTTCTTTGGCTTTGGGTTTTGGCATGCATGCATCACTGTAAACAACTTCATTTGTTTGTAGATTTATTACCGAAAAAGGAGCATAAATGAATATTGCAAGAAAAGCATTCCTGGCTTTACTTTTACATACACATGCATGCACATATGCATATGTATTTATGTATGTATATTAATTGTGTATTTCCTTAACTTTGGTTAGGTTTTGGTTTTGAGCAATTTTTGTGGGTTGGTCATGTGTAATCAGTTTCTGAGCGAACGATTTTCTGTACATTTGCCCGATGATTAATGAGCGAAATTAACAGCAGAGATACTTATAGTTTGGAGCAATGCAAGTAAAAACATTATTGGCTAACAGGTTTTATTAAAAGAAATACAAAAAATAAAATACAAAAAGAAGTAATATTTGATGTAAAGTACTTTTCGTTGTCGTGGCAGATAATGGAGTACTGGCGATTTGTATGTAGAATATTTGATATTTAGGTAGGTGCAAATAAGTTTGTGTATTTAATTAAATTAATTTGTACGGCAGAAACATAAAACTCGTAATAAATTATATTAATTTTATAATAAAAAAATTTCATTAAATTTTAAATATATTTACATATATTTTTTCAATAGAGGATTTAAAGGGGAATATTAGGATTTGGAATGAACCCGTCTTTCTACCTTCCTATGACCGTCCCAGCCATTAAGTTCATTGCTTTTGACCTGAAAATGCTTTCGAAGAAACAAATATGTTTAAACCTCTGTCCCCTATTTGCAAGGACTGGATTCGATAGTGCTTATTTTGATACATACCAATGTACTTTGGGACAACATATATTGGCAAGGGCTATTATATCTCTATTCACATATTTGCCTACCGCATGTTAAATTAGCACCCCAATTTGTGTGTATCTGTATACTGAAACAAGGTAATTGTTTCTAGGCAGGACTCTAAGTCGTAATCAGTTGATTTCTTCTTTTTTTTTTTGGATTTATATCTTGGAAGGAGGTACCACACCCAGTTGTTTTCCAGAATTTCTCTGGCTTCTAAAGTTCTCCTGTCAACACTCCATTGTTTCTGCTTCCCTTATATGTTTAAGTCCATCCACATTTTTCCATTGACGTAGCCAGACTGAATCTTATAAAATATAATATAATGAATATTTGGGTTTGCAAGGGAAGCTCCGAACCCACTTTCTTTAATAATTTCACTTTTTCTCCGTAGCATTCAATTTGCAACTAAAATTCTCAACTTCTTCCAACACTGTACCATAATTAGTTGCAGAAATGTAATATCTGAAAAATCAGGTCTGCATATGTATATGCAGAAAAAGGTAATGACACACCCACTAATATAGAACCTACCCTCATTTGTGACACAGAATTCTAGTAAGTAACAAATAAAATAATCTTATTACATTAACACAAATTGTTTTTGAGATATTCCGAAAGGAAAGTTCAAGTTACATACCTATATGGGAAGTGAGACGCCTCCTTTAACGTCTTGCACCACTGAGACTTGTATGTATATGCAGTGGAAATCAATTGGTGCTTCGGTCACTTGGCCAAACCTCATTCATATGTGTTGCTTTTATGTTAACGATACTTCTATTGTGAAAAATTTTGTAAATATCTATTGGCACAACCACTAAAATACTGGCAAAGTTCAAATTTAATCCTATTGTCTGAGACTTTCATATGTTCTATTTCTCTAGCGAATTCCACTCCAGCTCTTCTTCTTCTCAGCGCTTTATCTAGTCGGCGATTGGTACGGAGCTAGTTAGACTTCACCACCTAAATTTATATAAAATTGTGCTTCGATGATGGAGAAACTAATTCTAACGAACGGAGATCGGATGGACGTGAATTTTGCCTTTTCTTGAGATGAGTTTTGAAATCAACCACCAACTCCGTGGTCTACGGATTCTGTGCAAGGCAACCGAATTGTCGAGGGCATATAAAGTATTATTTTTGCAAGGTCTAAGCACTATCTGTTGGGGTGGAACTTTCTCTTTTGTTTTTCTATTAATGGTTTGAAAGTAATTGCATATCTTTACTACTAAAATCTCATTATCTAACAATAGCAGCATTTTATTGGTCATCTTGTTTAACATGTGGCAATAAAACGACCAAGTGGTTAAGTCGTCCCTTCTTCCACGTATTGTTATTCACAATGGAGATGGAGGTGAAAAATTTTAAGAAATATCGATAACGGTTAATCGTCAGTTCTTACTCTTCATAAGAATATTTAACAATGGGAAGACAAGATAAAGAATATTTTATTGAATAAAATAGTCTAACAGTGTATATTACATTATAAAATGACTTTGATTTTAAAAAATGATCGATATGCTGTTGGAAATAATAATTCCATTTATACATTCCCAGTGACAGCTGATCTCTTTATTTATATTGAGTTTTTTTTTTTTTTTGCCAATTTTATTATTAAATAGAAAATACATGTCAATTTTGTTGTTTTTTTAATTTTTACCTACTTTTTTTCGTTTTTGACATTTTTAAATGTATTGTATATCCTGTGTTTCATTATTTATGTCAAACTGTTCTTTTTTTTTCGATATTGACAGTTTACGGCAGGGTTTTTGTGTGAACCAGGGATGTTAAGCGACATAATAGCTATTCAGAGCAGCTATAATTACACCTGTTATCTTTGCGGTGCTTGTTGTTGCTTTCCCATACAATTATCGCTAATAAAACACAGCTAATTTTACTGGTAATTTGTCGCAAAAAATGCAAGTATACCTTACTACATTTCTTTTTATGAAATCCCAATTTGCTATATTGAACTTAACCCTGACCTTGTCGACTGATAAAAGAAACAGCAACAACTAAAAAGTTAACAAGAAGCAAAAACTATTACAAAATGAAATCAGTAAAAAGTAGGTAAAAATTGTTTTTTTTTCTTTGCTGATTTGAAGAAAGCTTTAGTTTTCTATGCTTTCCATACATGTGTAGCTAAGAAATGCTTAAGAAAACAACAACAACAATAACAACAATCTGCTACTGAATTTTAGCTTAAGTAAATACGGGTGTAAGTAGAGTAGTTACTCTTGATCAGCGAATTGGAACCGCCTGCCACATATGAACACATACACATGAACAACATGCGAGTGTGTGTGTGTGCAAATTGGCTTATGAAATTTGAACTTGAAAACTTTTGAAATAAATTAAATTGAAAGCGAAATTAAACGTTTTCAAGCATAAATTCAACTACGTTGAGGTTGTTGTTTTGGTTTTTTTTAGTAACTCTTTAATCTAAATGTACTAATTTGAAAATAATGCGCTCAATCATTTTCGCATTTTGGTGGTTTTGGTATTTTTAACTATATTTTTTTTATTTTTATAATATAGTTTATGCTGATATTTGTAGATTATATAAAAATTTACATACAAATATTACTACATACTACATTTACAATCTAGTAGATCTAGTAGATTGTAAATGAGGAGAAAAAATAGTACTTTTTTTATTTGTTGTTGTGTGCGGGAAATGTATAATTTTAGCAAAGTACTTATTTACTTACATTACTCTGACAAGCAAGCAAATCCGCAACAAAAAAATTACTATAATTACCAAAAAAGACAGACAAAAAATTAGAAAAAGCTAAAGGAATTGCATAATTTTTCTTTCAAGAAGTTAACTTAAGAAAGAAACTGAGCAACAATATCAACAACAACAAATTGCTGCCGGTTTTTTTCCAGTATAATTCTGTTTCAACTAAAGCTTCAACTTGTTTGTGTATGATTTAATTTTTTGTTTTTTGAGTTTTTGGGATTTATGCTCTGTTAGCTGCTGAATTAAGTGGAAGTGACTTTTGTTAATTTTGTTGTTGTTGCCGTTGCTACCGTTGCTGCTTCTTTCCAAAACTGAAGAAGTTGTTAGTAATACGTTTTCACTATCAATGCACAAAATGGTACTTAAATAATAGAAGTTTAATAGTTTCTGATGTTTTTCTTCGTTTGGCTTTTGCTTTAGCTTTTTGTGTGTTGTGTGTTGTTTGTTGTTTTTTTTTTTTTTGTTAGTTAGTTTTGAACTATTAAGGCACTCATGTGTAAGATTTTTGTCAAGGTTAAAGTTAAAGTTAGCAGTTTTGTAGCTGTTTTTGTTGCTGCTCATTGTTTTTGTATTTCTGTATTTTTTTTCCTTTTTGTGCAAACTTTTAAGTTGCGTTTGTTCTGCTTTGCTGCTGCTCTTCATACATACAAAAAATAAACTACAATTGCACTAAAATTGTTTTTAAGTAAGTAATTGTAGTGTATTTTTCATAATTTTTTTCAGCTGAACGCTAAGAGGATGTAATGACATGATAAAGCACAATAGTGGTAGCAGAGGATGTTGCTGATTGTGTTCATTTTCGATTTTAAATAATAGCAGATTTCTAGATATGTACTCTAATTGAGATGCTCTTTACGCAAGAATTTGTTCAGAAAAATTGTTTAAAATTATAAAAGCAAACCTTTCAAGTTATCATTAATGTACTTCATTGACTAATGTAAATGGATAGCTACTTTTTACTCCACAAATCTCATTTCTATCAACGATATCCTCGATTACGCATTGTAATTTGAAATTTGAATGAAAATTAATTTATAAATGTTTTTTAAAATCGTTTGCATGTGATGGCTTCCAAATTGCTTTTACCCAACATAAAATTGTTTGGTTTCATGATCAAGTAAACAATCTTTTTAATATATTAAGATATATCAGATTACACAGTCCAACAGTGTTTATGCAACATAGTACCAGTATTGCAACCCTGCAAAAAATGTCATACCTAAGAAATTTTAAAATATACTTATAGCTCAGTACATCATAGCTTTTTGTACTGCATTTCAAGATTTCAGGAGTTACGTCATGGTTATATATTGTATTAGTACTTATGTAATTATAAAGACTTTTACAGAAACTTCTTTTATGTCAGAAGAAAGGGATTTTATGGTTGTTTAGCCCTTGTTCAAACCTCGCGAAGTATATGTACTATAGAAATTACAAGTCCAAAAATATATGCGAACTAAATTAAAATACGAGCGTGACAAACTCTGATTTAAATATAATTACTGAACCTTTCATTCAACGCCCACTTGCCTAAAAACGTAACATATTTTGTCCAGTAACTACCATGAACATCCCGCCTTCACACCAAAAATTTCATTACAGTCCCATTGACATAACCCGCTACATTGCCTTGTACTGGACCGACCGATTTTTTTGTAAATTTTGTGTACCAGGGATTTTGGGCCAAAGAAAAAATTATTGACCGACTTGATCTTAAAATTTTTTCTGAGGGGTTTCGGCGTAAAACCTGAGTGAATTTGAATTTTTTTCTCTTATTAGAACGGTATCTATGGACCGACAAATTTTGTTGAAATAAGGTGCTGTGTGGTGGGGTGTTAAAAGAGTCCTTACTTTACTTTACTTTTAATGGCACAACAGCCCATGGAGGGCCTAGGCCGAGCTTTTCGCATCCACTCATGTTGTGCGGGTTATATTTGTACATTAATGGAAGGGACCTACAGTTTAATGCCGAATCCGAACGGCGAAGTGAAAAGCTTTTCATAGCAATTTTTACTCTTGTAGGTTTGCCATTGCCTGCCAAGAGGTGGTGCCGTGTAGAAAAATTATTTTTTCTACTTTTTGATTTTGCCTGTGCCGAGATTCGAACCCCGGACACTCTGCGCAGCAGTCCAACGCACTACCACTACGCCACAGCGACCGCTTTATCTAAAAAGTAGGTATCACCAGGTCCGTGGAGTGAAAATACCGGCCCCGAGGGGAAAGTAGATGATTAGCTCATATTGTTTAAACACTGCCTCTACACATAAATCTTAGCCTTTAAACTGTTTTAAGATGTTAAAGAAATTAATTATAATAGCCAATTTCTTTGCAAAAGAAAAATTTTATAAGTATTTTTCGTAAAAATCAATACACTTTTTTAACACTTTTTAAATTTTATGAACTCAAAATGGGCATATATGATTTAGGTGAAGTGAAATGGTCAATTACTGCAATAATAATAAACCTTTAAAAAAGGCGGCCCAGGGAATCCCCCTGTTCCACCCTCTCCTCAGGCCTGCGGACCAAACTCCTTTTCGTACCCCACCCACATTTTCCAAGCATTTTCAACCAATGACATAACCAATGTAATGTCCCGGAATTAATATAATTTATACGAGTCCCGAAGAAAGCATCTACCGCACGCCAAATATTCCAAATTATTGACCAAAATCGATTTGAGAATATTTACTCGATATTAAAAATCGAATGAATTTCTGAAATGGAAGGACATTGCCTTGATGAGTCGTCAATGAGTTTATAAGTAAGTTATTCTGATCATGATTCTGCAAATAAAATTTTCTTACACTGAATTTATATCTAGCAATTAATTTATCCAATATCATCTTTACATTAATTACTTAATTGCTTTTCTCTGAAAAGTGATACCACAAATTGGCAATTTCCTTTTTTTTCAAAATTTATATTTTTAATTTAAGTTAACGAAAGCTTTTAATAATTACAATTGTTGACTCTTTTTCCATCAGAAAGAACAGCAACAAAAATATAGAAGCCGCAGAACACTAAGCAGTGCAAGTAAGTATTGCACTTAAGTCAACTCAACTAGTAACAAACAACATCAACTGCATCGCCAACAAAAGCGCCATTGTCATCATTATCAACGGCACATTATTTTGGTTTTTCATTTGACCCAAAACCTCCAAAAATGATTCACTTGTTATAGCAACAACAACAACAACAACAACAGCAGGAACAACCCAAACTACAACAAAAAATTACCAAAAAAAAATATCTCCCGCTGTTGCTTCTGTTGCAAGATAAAGCCAAAGCTAAGAAAATGCAGCATGTTCAATGTGTATGTGTGTGTTGTGTGAGTTTGTTTGCAAGCGCTGCAGCATGAAGCACGGTGGTGCATGATTTGCTTTGCTTTTCTGCATGGAATTTAAAAATGTCTCGCCACATCGTAGACTATTAACTTTTTAGTTGAAAGTTGTTAAGCAGCAAATCTCATGTTGGCCTGAGTATATGTATCTATGTATTTGTGTATGTGTGTGTGTGTGTGTGTGTGTGGACTTCAGCGCCTTTTCGACAAACGCTGTGTATCGCCCCTCTTTCGACTTTTTTGTGACTTGTGTGTGTGTGTGTGTGTGTGTATGTGTTTGTGTATGTGTGTGCATAGCTAGTCGCCTTTTGCTCGTGGGAATTGGATCATTAGAATTTGTAAAAGCGCACAAGTTGGTCAAATTGAAATTGTTGCAGCGGCAAATGCGGCTGCAACCGCAACAGCAGCAGCATAATGTGCAAAACATTTGCTTAGGTTTTGCTTTTCTTTGCTAGATAAACTTTGAAAGCTTGTGAAAGAAAGAAATATAAGAAAAGCATTTTGCATGTGCCTTTGTTGTTGCTGATGCTTGGCTATTGTTATTGCTTCTGGTGTTGTCATTGCTGCTGTTTGTTGTTTATTTTCCTTCTAGCTGTTGCTGTTGTTGTTGTAATGTTTAAAGAGGCGCGATAAGTAAATGTGTTGTGTCTTTTATTTGCACTTTGTAGTGCAGAGTAATTTCTTTTCTTTTTTGTTTTATGTTGCATCGTTTTTTTGTTTTTTTTTGTTTAGCTCATTGTTGTTGCTGTTTGATGTTGGATTTGCGCGATTTATTTTGTGGCGGGAATTTCTTGTATGCATGTTTGTATGTAAGCATAACATTCTTGTTATCTTGTTTTTCTTTTTACCATGTATTCAGTTTTTTGGGAAGTCAAAAGTCAATTAAATAAGAGCAGTTTACTTCAGTCTGCTTTTTTGTCAGCCTTTACTTTTTGTTTTTGCTCTTTTTTTTTGTTCTTGTGTTTTCTTTTCTTTGTTGTATAGTAGTAGAAATTTTCAAGTAGTCATCGGTTTTCCTTTTTGTAAGTATTGGTGTTGGAGTTGGTTGGTGGGAAAAATAATTGTAGTAAAATGGAAAAGCTCTTGTTTCACATACATACATACATGCATACCTCTATACTTACTTCTACCCTATAAATATGCACTTAGGCAGATTCAGTGTTTAACATATCCACTGATCACTCATCAACTAACCACTCCATCTGAAGCCACTAAGACTAAAAACATAAAACTATCTTAACTCCTAGCAATTGTTAATGACAAATACTATTACCACGTGTACAGTTCATAAGATAATACTGTTGTGATTTTTTTTTGAGAAAATAAAGCACTAAATAACAGTTACTTATTCCTGTATTATTAATTCAAATTATTTTTTTATTTGTGACAATCTTGCAGCAAACTAGCGATATGTCCATAGAATAATAAATACACTGCTAAAATTTCTATCGGAGGTCTCAGGGACACTATTGTGCCCCTACATGGACATTGACCAATTTTTTTGGGTTTTTTTTGTTTATTGTTATATTCAACACACGGGGTGTACCCCTATGAATTCAGAGCATTGTTTTGAATGGAAGGAAGATTGATAGGTGAGAGGAAGAAGCAGGGAGAATGAGAGAGTGAACGTGATCACACAGGATACCGATAAACTGATAGGCAGCCATTATGGCAAGAGTTATGCCTTTACCACAATGAACTTCAGTTTATCAGTTTCGACTATGACCGCATGTAGCACCAAAGGCCAAGCTTTTCGCATCCACTCATGTTGTGCGTGTTATATTTGTACATGAATAGAAGGGACCTAAAGTTTTATGCCGAATCCGAACGGCAAAGTGAAAAGCTTTTCATAGGCAATTTTTACTCTTGCAGGTTTGCCATTGCCTGCCAAGAAGTGGTGCCGTTAATTTTCTGGTTCTTGCATTTTTTTTTTATTTTATTTAATTTTTAAAATTTTTTTTATTTTGTTTGTGCCGAGATTCGAACCCCTGACACTCTGCGTAACAGTCCAATGCACTACCGCTATGCTACAGCGACCACCAATAGTAATAATAACCGTTATACTACATATATAAAAGCACAAAAAACATGTTAGGCTTAAATCAAATATGCATATTCGAACCAAATATTTATATTCGGCGGTGTTTATTTATGTATTTTTACTCAGTTTTCTCGGGTCATACATGTTGAGGGAGTTATATTGGAGAGTGAAAAATATGTAATGTAGGTCGGTTTTCCATTTTAACCATCTAGGGGCGACTGTTGTGGGATAATTTGATAATATTCATTAAAAATTCATTAATTTTGTATGGGTTGAATATAGAGTTTACCTACCATTAATGGAGGTCGGGATCACACGTACGGGTTACAGATTGAGGTTAAGTATACTGGGAAAAATGTTGTCCATTGACAATTAATGGGGATCGGTCTTATATTTTAAACCTCTAGGGACAATTACTGAATAGCTTTAGAGTAATTTGGTGATTTTCATCCCATCAATCTTTTACTAAATAAGAAATTCTAATGATAATGGCATTCAGAATTAATGGCATTCAGAATTTTTTTTTCAAATATTCCATTAGGTTGGTAGAACAAATACTCTTTACAAGCTTTAGTGGTTATTTCAATATCTTTATGATTATGATGCAAAATAGATATTGTAGTTGAAAAAAAAAAGTTAGAATGCTTATGATACAGAGAACTCAGTGAATACCTTCTTCACAATGCTACATAAAAACTTTTTGCAACTTTAGGTTCTTGTTGTTGTTGTTCGAGTTTCATAATATAATATACAAAGTTACTAGTTGATGTATGGTATATGTTGCTATGGTTGTTAGTTTGCTGTGCATTGTGCATCATTAATGTTCTCGTTCATCTACTTACTTATCTTTGTTAGTTAGTTAGTTTATATTGCATGCAGAAAATTGTAAAGAAGACGAGCGATGGAAAATAGAAAAAGTAACAGTTAGGACCACAAATTCTATTATCTGTCTCTAAAGTAACTCGGGCATTAAATATTTCGTTTAACAGTAACAATCAACTCTCCATACGTCTATATTAGTTTAAATGATTCCAGCACTATGAATCAATCCAAAATCATAGTATCATAGAATCAATCCACACATTTTACATGTTATATGAATTATTTTTACAATAATATCTTCCGCAGAAAAATCAAAAATTTAAGTTATTTTCCGAAGCATCAAGTACACGAAATCAAGCAAAATCTAAAAAATTCCAGCTGCCATTTTGTAAATAATTAGCTGCCAATTATATAAAACCAATTCATTAGTTCTAGATCTGCACGAATATATACGAACATACAACAATTCACTTGTAGACGACTAATTGACTGAGTACATAAAATTATTGAAAATTATAGCTAAAATTACAACAACAACAACAACAAAAACAAAATCCTAAAATAAATATAATAAAATTGAGAATATAGAAAACGCAAAAAAAAAGTAATTAAATTAAATTAAATTAAATGAAATTGTTTTGCCATGAAGATTTGTTGTTGCATGATTAAGAATATCTGCTGCTAGAGCGTATAGTATTAACAATTTTTATGTATAGTGCTATTGTTGCTACACTGTTATTGTTATTGGTACAGATGCTCACCAGCTTAGAGGCTGTTGTTTTGTTGCCTGTTATTTTCATTTATGAATACACGTGACAAATTCAATTACAAAAAACAAGACAGAAAAATTACCGCAATAAAAATAAAGATGCGCAATGCCCGTTTATACCCACACCTGCCTGCTTTGCTTGCCCTCCTCCCTCCCACCAGCGTGCCATCTCCCTCGTCTCTTGCATTGTTGTACCTTGTGGAATTTAACATTGAAACAATATTATTATTTTTCTTATTATATTCTGTTGCTGTTGTACCTATTTGCTAACATTGAACTGAGATGGAAAAATTAGATTTGGATTTGTTTTGGATTTTGCTGTATTCATTGTGTTTTAGCAATGCAATTAGCATTAACCATCACCTTTATCATCATCTCTATTATCATCGACGTCATCATCAGCAGCAGCAGAAGTAGCAGCAGCAACGCCATTAGGAGGAGCACAGCACCAGCTGTACGTTCTAGTCACAGTAACAGCAGCATAAATAACCGCGACCAAATTACAAGCATCAGTTTTCAACTTGGCATAAATCAAAACTGAGTTAAATTGTTCTTAAGTTTATTTTATGATACTGACTCAATCCACCAATGCAACAGTCAGTGCAACACTAACATGGAGACACACGATTTGTGCCAGCGATAACAAACAATAATCATTTTATTTTTCTTATACAATTCAATCAAGATTCACTCGTCTTCCTTCTGCTTGCTTAATTGTCTAATGGTGTGCTTAATCCCTGATGTGCTTTGCTTTGCTTTTAGTTGCTTCATAGAGACAGAGAGAGGGAGAGAGAGAGAAAAAGGTCTGAATTATTACCTTACATTGATTTCCCACGGTCGCATAAATTTGATTTTAATCACTTTTATATTCACTTTAATTGTAAAAGTATTATTATGTATTTCTGTTAGTATTTGTGTATCTAGTTGAAATGCAAATCCACCATCGCCAACGCTACTGCCAGCCGCATTTTCAGCGAATAAATATTTGAATATTTTCGAATTTTTTATTTATCTTTCTCGCTGCCTAATTGATATTTGATAGTTTCAAATTTATGTAGTACGTTGCTACCGATGAAGTTGCTATGTTGTATTGACATTGCTTGCTGCTGCTTGCCGTTTTTTAATACTTGAGCTGTTCAATTTTTGGATCGCTTTCCGTTGTCACTCACTGACGTTTGATGCTCGTCGCAAGTTGCTTTTACATTTGGCAGCAATTCTCCCATCAAAATAATATTTACAAACTAATTTGTTAAATTGGCAATTAAAGGGAAATATTGCTAAAACAAAATTATCAAGCGAAATTAAAATTAGATAGTTTCATGTATACAAATTGTATGATTTTAAGTAAATAATATATGTATGTAAGTAAAGAATGTGTGTGTGTTGTATATTGATTTCATTTTCTTGATATTTAAAATAAATTAGAAATTATTTTAAGTATCAGAATACTTTTTCAAATTTTGAGATACGTATGGTAGGTTAAAGTATTAAATTTTAAATATTGAATTCCAAATAGGTACGTGATTCAAAATAACTTACCTTACATTTGTAACATTGAGAAATGGATGTCTTCTGATTTACGATACACACAGCTTCTGCTTCATTTTCAATAGCAAGTATTTTATTTTACCCGTTAGAATTGTAATAGATTTGTGACCAACTTAATCCTCAGCGATGTTGTCCCCATATAAGGAAAATAGTTAAAAAATTAGCTAAAACTCCTCTTAATGTCATATTTTGGTGAAAAGATCAAATATTTGCCTCTAAACTTACGAAAATTCTCTTCTAAAATTCGATATTTTTTGATATATGTAGTTTAAGAGTGTGTCGTTAAAGCATTTAGTTTAGTACCTTAAAACTTACTTACTATTAAGTAATTTGGATTATGTTCTCTCAAGTAAATTAAGCATATGTAATTATTTTTTGCCGACTTTGAAATTTGTAAAGTCCTATTTTTGCTTGGTTATTCTTAAAAAAAGAAAAACAATTGTTTCAAGTTACATATGCAATAATTGTCTCCACGACAGTCGGAAATTAGATTGGATTGGATGTGGGCAGGAAGGTCATAGATCTTCCATAGCACTCAGTCCGTTGGACCATTCTACTTTGCCCGAGGTTCAATATTAAGATTCTCAGAACTAAGGAACTGAAACTTTGCCCCTACACATGTTTAGATAATCACTGTGAGGAACAGATATATCACAGAACAGATATAGATTTTAAAGTATTTCTCGACTCGCAAGTATATCTACATTTAATTTTAATTCGGCTAAATTAATATTTCTTTACTACATAATATCACTATCAGCCGTAAGCATCTACAAAACTAAAGACTTAAGCAACGAACTTTTTTGTTCTTGTTTACAACTTGGCGAACGAAATATTTCTTAAATATTCTCAGCACGTTTTACTCCAGTTTCACTTTTATACTTGTGCCACAAAATGGCATTAAGCCAAAGTTAGTGGCATCATAAACATGAAGACACATGTAAACACATACTTCCATACAAACATATGTATATGAACATTCAAATATCTGTGTGCATGTGTGCTTATATGTACATAAAAAGTGCATGTAATGTATGGCACTGATATGCCAAATAATTTCACAGAAAAATTATTATAATTGCTTATGACCTTGGTATAATTTTGTAGTTGTTATTTTCGTTGTTGGTGTAGTTATATAATAAAAATCCAAAAATATTGTTGAAAAAAAATAAAGAATTTAATTAAATTAAATTTGAAGCAAAAAAAGTAAATCTAACAAATCATGCGCATGCCCAAGACTACAACTTCATACTTTAACAAGTACAAATTGTTCTAGTTTGTTATTACTTTTTTTTTCTTTTTTGTTAGCTTCTATAGCATGACAATGAAGTTTCTATGTATAAAAACTTGTATTTGTTTGTCTGCTTACAATTGAAGAAGATGTTGTACGTAGATAAATAAATTCAATGTATGTCTATAGCAGAGCGAAAATGTTAGAAAGAAAACTTGAATTACGACAAACACACACACGTAACTGCACAACTGGTGTGCTTAGGTAAACACACATGACTCATTCCTTTGCTCTTGTAGCAATAATCATCAAAATGTTTGATTAGAAATCTTTGCAATACTTTTATATTATTAAATTTTATAAGTCCATTGAAATAATGTGTTAGAAATTTTGCACGTACCTACTTTTAAGTGTACTCCAAAAAGGCGTTACACATTTTTCCCTCCTTTATTTGAAAACACACACATTTTTCACATTCCAGCTTGAACAACTTGCCCCTTATTCAGTTCTTGTTGTTTGTTTTATTTGTTGCTTAGTCATCATCATAAGCAATTTGTCATCGGTGGAAACAACATCAGCAACATATCAAACTATGGAAAAATATATCATATTTTTATTTGCAATTTTTACGCATTTTTAACGCTGCGTGTTTATTAGACACACGAAAACAAAGTGAGTGAGTAGAGGAGCGAGCAAGAAAGTAAATATAAACCATTGGGGAATTTTTGCATGATCAATCATCTTCTTTAACTATGTATTTCAATGATGATGCGCATTCGCATTTCTAGAAATTATTATTTGTTACAGTTTTATTTTTTGTGTTTTTTTATGTATACTTATACATTAACAAAATTGCTACGCATTTATCATGACAAATGATTGCTCATTGTTCGACAGAGATGGTGAGTTTGAAAGAAAAACGCAGGACGTGCTTATGTATTTGTTTGAGCATTAAAAGGATACGTGCACGCCCTGTGTTATTTCTTTGGTGATCCATCATGCATACACCGTGGTCGTAAACGCTTATTGAGGGCACAGACAGACATACTTATTTTCATTTTATTGTTGTAAATTTGTATGACAAGAGCAGGACAGGGTAGGGTAGTTCAAAGATATGAATATTTTAGCAAAATTATAAAAATACGAAGACGACCTCAAACCCGGGACTCCAGCATAGCTGTTGGTTTATTCTCATAAAAACTTATATTATTCCTACCGATATGAAGTGAATGAGAATTAAAAAAAAGTGTACAAGTACACAACTTGGCAGGCAATGACAAAACCACCAAGTGATAACAAGTTGCTAATCCAACTACGTGGTATCACAGCGGGCCGTTCTGGCCTTAGTGTGTCCTCTGAAGTTAAAGTTGAAACGGATATTTTGAGTACTTTAATGAATGTATTTTATGCTATTTAAATATATGTTACGTATAGGTAACATAGAGGTAGTCTATCTATAAGGGATATGTGTCATCACAATTTTTATCTTTATTTTGTTGAGTTAACGTTTCTCTGTTTTCGTGTTATAAAATTCAGATGACGTCAATATGTTTGTATTAACCCTCAACTATGCCCGCCATGTTGCTTGGGTTATCGCATTCTAATGATTAGGAATAGAGGTGTCAAGGACTTAGAATAGAAGTTTTTCAAAAGATCCATTACTCCATGAGAGAGCAAGTAGACTTTGTACATTCCACAAGGTTGAGTTGAGTTGTAAGAGTCATTTGAATTGTCCTACTTCTTCATGATTTGCATGTTAAGCACGTAATTTTAAACTGGCGCGATGAAACATAGACTAAAGGCTATGTTTCTCAAATTGTTCAAGCCATTTTTCTTTTTTAAGTGGAACAAGATATTGGGATATATAAAGTATGCATTTTTAAAGTCAATGAATGCTAAATATTGATTGAAAATAAAGCATTTGTTGTTTGGTAATCATTAAAAGTATTGGAAACAGCGAACAGTATGCAGGTATCATCAGGTCATTAAGAACGACTTTTAAAATAAATCTGGTATAATTATTGTTTTTACTTACTCGGCGGGCAAACTCTAGTTTTCCAGACTTAGGCATGAGGGAGTACCAAAATATTTGCTGCTTTTAATGTTTCAACGAAAAATTATTTTTAATTTTCAAGCAATGGAGACTTACGAGTGAAGCCAATTTAAAATTAGAATGCCAGAAATATGATATGAGATTTGAAAAATTTGTATTATAAATCTAAAAATTTGTTCTGTTCATGGTTTGGTAATAAATATTACCAATCTTTTTTTTAGAAACAAAAAATACTTTAATATAAATAAAAGTGTAAATACACCCTCATTGACATCGCTGCTTAAATAGAATATCGTTTTAAGCCAAAGTTTTAGGTTTTCGGGTTGCATGCTCTGATTAGGGACGTTAGACCACGAAATCATTGAACTCATTGTTTCCCGAAAAATATCAAGATTTAAGTTAATACAGTATTGAATTAACGGAATAAGCTATGTTAATACACCATGTATGTTTGTATGTAGAAAGAAGCGCTTAAATATAAACCCACAAGACAAGATTATTTTTTAGCAAAACATTTTTGCAAAAAAAAAAACATAATCACAAAAAAAAAGGTAACAAAATGCATCGAAAAAATACGTGTGTGGCTTGTAGCCAATTTACAATTTGCATAATGCAACAGAACACATCACAAAAACAATAACAACAACACGACACACATCACAAGGCGAACAGTACATGCACACTTACAAACTTGCATATGCAATGAAATGTGAACGCAACATTTACATTTGTGATTTAGAGCGCATTGCGCCATAATGCCGCTCGCAGTCACAGTCGCAAGCGAAAACATAACAGCGTTTTCAGCTCTTGCTTCTCTCCAGCTACACGGGTGATTCAGGGTGATTGTCTGCTTATTTCTGATTTTTGTTTTCCTACTTTACCATCTTCAACACTTTGGCTGTCTACTTCTGCTGTTTCCAATGTATGACTTCATTTGAATTTGAAAGTGTGCCCAAGACATTTTGCTGGAAAACCAAACCACACTCATAAATATATTATAATTTTAGCTAACTATCTACACATGTGAGAATTGCAGTATATATTGGTGTGCGTGTGTGTGTATAAGTATGACGTTGTCTTTCTTATAACATTTTCATAATAATTTGTAGCTAATACAATGAATGAATATTTCCGTTAAAATTCTAAACAATTCACAGCAAAGTTTTAATTTTAATAGGAAAAAAAATTTTACGTGATTTTGAATTTTCCTTACTGCAAAGTAGAAAAAAAAACTAAATCTATAAATGCATCAAAATTTGTGTGTTAAACTAGTATTTATACTAGCTTACGATTTGTGCGCATAAATTTACAATGCAACCTCGAAAGGAAAAACATATTACAAAAAAAAAATCACTGCACTTCACATTTTTCACTTTATTTTTTTCTTTCTCATCTGCAATTTAAAATTTGTTTAATGTAATTATTTTTGAAATTTAAATAAGCTTAAAAATGTTTGCATTTTCAAATTATAATTAAACAAAAAGGTTTTATATTTTCTATTCTTCTTTTGCTTCCCTGTACAAGCAACAACATCAACTACAAATGCGACTGAGAAATGATGCGACGCATTTAGATATTAATAATAATAATACAAAAAAATATATATACCTACATTTAAAATATATACCACGCCACATATGCTCGTTAAAAATTAAAACATATTTTTATTCCAACAATAAGTAAAATTGGTATTTCCTGTTTAATTTCTCTGCTATATTCTGTGCATATTCATCTTTACGTACTCGAATGTATGTACTATGTATGTATGAATGTATGTATGTACATACTATGTACATATGTATGACAACGGGTAGTGTGTTTGTGTTTAATATTTGAACTGCACTTTTGTTTCGCTGTTAATAAATAATAAATGCAAGGTTTCGCACAATTAGCTAAATAAATAATTAATATTAGTAGTGTTCATAGTAGTTTGTAGTCGGCTGCCAGATTTCTGTACTATGATGAAAAGAAATATTTTTTTTTTTTTGTTAAAAAACAAAAAAGATTTTAATTTCAAACTGACAGTTTGACATGATATGCTAATAATGTGTATAATAATTGAAGGACTTGAACTTGTGCTGCGCTTGAATTCAATTCAAGAGGTTTATTTTTCTATGTATGCTTATAAACATGTACTAAAGAATATGTTTTTGATTAAGGTATATCATTTTTAAGCAGTGCAAATGATTTCCGCATTAATGTAAGTAAGTTTGTGTGTGTGTGTGTATGAGGTAATCAACGCAAAAGACTTGCCCGTAACAGCAAACTTGAAACCTTAAACAAATTGTTTTATTTGATGGATGGTTGACTGGAATATGTGCGTATGTGGTCGTATGTATAGAAATACTTACTATGCCTACTTGTGTAAATTAGTTTTAATTAAATTATATGCTTAAATTGCTGCAAATTATTAGGAAGTTGTTTAATGAAATTAAGCAGAGATTTGGTATTTTTAATTACTGTGTTGTTTCATTTCAATTAAAACAACATTTACTAAGTATAAGCGTTGCGTTTATTTGTTGCTCAAGTTCAATATCACAAACGAGAGAAATAAAAAATTACAGAAAAAAAAAATATAAGCTCATCTTGATTTATCAAATATATAAAGAAAACAATTTATTTTTTTTTTTAAATGTATTCGTGTTTGACCAATCTGTTTATGGTGTCGGCAGCATGGCATATTTTAGTTCTCTCTTGACGGCAGGTTTCACAAAATTGAGAAAGACGTGTGAGATATGACGATCACTCACCTCCACATCTATTTCTAAGGTGCAGTCCTTGAAATATCGATTGCACCCCGCACCAAATGCTCAATATATTTTTAAGACACTTGTTGTCAAATGTTTGAATCTTCTCCAACAGCCTAGTGATCACAGTCCAGAACTGACACGTCTAGTAACCAGTGAATTGCAAACCCAAAAAAAATCGGTTCATTTTCAATTGTTAGGCCTGGCAAGAAGAGGAGACTGGAGAATATCCACCGGTCCCGGTCAAATCTCCTTTATTCTCATTTAAAAGAGCTGTTGAAGTTCACGATTTGTTCTTACTTAGATGCAAAAATAAAATATAGTTGGTAGTGAGTAGGCCTACTAAGCAGGTTCAAATCCCGGCACAGTCAAAATCAAAAAAAGTAGATAAAACAGTTATTCTACACGACATCAATGACACATTGGCAGGCAATGGCAAACCTACAAGAGTAAAAATTGCCTATGAAAAGCTTTTCACTTCGCCGTTCGGATTCGGCATACAACTGTAGATCCCTTCTATTCATATACACGCACGATATGAGTGGATGCGAAAAGCTCGGCCTACAATGTGTTGATAATAATATTAATCTCAAGTTCTATTATTTGTATATTCGTTTCTTAAGTCTTTTGTTTTTCAAAAATATTTATTTTTATTTTTACGAACAAAATTAAACTACCTACTAAAATTGCAGCGGGAATTTTTAATTACTAATGCTAACAGGAATTGCATTGCCTTCCATTTTGCACTTCCTCGTCTAGGTTCTAATGCATAAGCAGCTGTCAGGCTGTCTATCGCTTTCATCTTAACCCTCGACGTAATTGTTTACTTCTGTGCGTTAGCTCACACTCACACAGAGACAACGTGAATAAATCAATAGGCCACAAATCAAACTGCAATTCGTTGATCTATCGATGTCAGCTTTAAATCAAATATTTTTTACGCTTCACAGTTTCACAGAGTGACTTGCTTATTTACAGACATACACATAGCTATACATATCTACATATTTCCCCTTCTTCTCCGTCTTCTTCTTTATCTACTTGATATGCACATTTGCAATGATTTTTGAAATTTAACACATCAATTGTCGTATTATTACTCGTACTTGTTAACTTGATTTTTGCATAAATATACATATGTATAAAAATTATTGTAACTACTGCAAAATACAAATTTAACTGCAAACGAGCGAGTGAAAGAAAGAGAAAAATATATAACTAAATAAAAAAAAATATAATGATAATTTCAAGTTTTGTCCAATTTTTACAATGCAAAAAATTACAAATAAAAATAAATTTAAATAAAACACTCAGCTAAGCAAAAGCTTGTGAGAATTCTATGAGTATCCAGCTACATTCTCATACGCTTTCATTTTGAATGTCCATACCAAGTGTCTATTTGTGTAAGTGTATCTGTTGTTCTGCCCGCCTGCCCGCCATAGTTTTTTCTTCTGTTTATACAAATTGTGCATCTTTGAGATTTATTTTTCATTTTGATTTTGTAGTTGGTTCGCACATGTCAAGTCATTGGCATTTACTGCAGTTAAATGAGCATTGAGTCGAGCACAAAAGCAATAGCGGCAGCAAAAACAGCAGCAACTTGGTTATTACTACTAACAACAACAACAACTCACCATCAATATTGATAATAATTTTCTGCCAAATCATTGTCCTCAAGCAACCAACCCCCTTCATCCTCCTCCAAAGTTTGTTGCTTTTGCTGTACGAGAATTGTTTTTCAACTTAAGTCTTTCGTATTGTTGTTGTTGCAGCTTACTGTCAATGTGTTTTGGTATGTATGTAATACAATGATCAATTTTTTGCCTGTTGTTGTTGTAATAAATTTAATAATTTCATTGTTGAAATGATTGATTTGATAGATTTTTTATTATTTGTGTATGAAAAATTCAGATGCGTTTTTGTTGCCGTTGTTGTTGTTTTTTTATTGTTCATTATTACTACAGTGTAATTCGAACGAGTCTGGCGTTACATTTTCCAAATATAAATGGAATCATATATAGTATATATAGTATGTATTGGTGCGCGTAGTTCGGACTAAAATTTTGAGAAAGGACTTATATCATTTTTGGTTGGTGTCAAGCTTTCTCTAAATTATTACTACGTCTTTCTTCTACTCCGTTGTATATTTGAGGATTACATACTTCACTTTTAATGGCACAACAGTTAATGGAGGGCCTAGGCCGAGCTTTTCGCATCCACTCATGTTCTGCGTGTTATACTTTTTTCATGAATGGAAGGGACCTACAGTTTAATGCCGAATCCGAATGGCGAAGGGAAAAGCTTTTCATAGCAATTTTTACTCTTGTAGGTTTGCTATTGCCTGTCAAGAGGTGGTGCCGTGTAGAAATATTATTTTTTCTACTTTTTTTTGATATTTTGCCTGTGCCGAGATTCGAACTCCGGACACTCTGCGTAGAAGTCCAACGAGGATTAACTTGTTTATTATATGCAAATCCAAAATATAATTATAAGTTTTAGGTCTGCATTCCGAAAATTGTTCCAACCTGTCGTTTGAAAGGTTTTTGAGATATGAACTTTCTTCTTAAAGGAATGAGATACGATAACAATTTTTATACCGCTGATCACGAATCTTTACATTTTTTTTTTTTTTTTTGAGTGTCATGTATCTTCGTAAATCTTAGATTTTTGATAATAACGAAGGCAAATCTTTTATTTGAAGAGGAATGGAAATTTTAGATTCGATTGAGATATGAGTTTGAAAGGCTTTGAGATATGAGTTTTTCTGCTACAAATAATGGAAGTTTCGAACTCAGTATCTTTAAGAGTTTTTCAGATATTTCCTGGTGACTTAAAAGGAATAAATATTTTCAAGTTATTTAGTTTTTGTTGAAACATGAAATGTGACTTAAAAGTTGGTAATAAATACTTTTAAGTTAGTATCCTGAAAGATTTTTTTATCTAAATATTTTCATCCAAAAAAAAATTTTGTTATGTTTTTTCCTACATCTGTTCAATTAACTCGTACAACATGAGTAAATGTAAAAAGCTCGGCTGCTACTAAACTAAACTAAAAGCTTTGTGAGATGTGAATTTTCATATCCAATTATAATTTAGAGAAAGCTGCATCCACCAAAATGCAGATGCAACACTCATAGTTACTTAATCAAAAGGAAACTGATATAGATAAATATACTTACTTTACAGTTGTACTTACGAGTATGTAGGTATGTACAATTAAATCATATTGAAATGACCAACAACATTTATTACGATTGAATATTCGCGAATTACTGAGTTTCTCACATGCATAAAATTCCATTTCAAATGCAAATTGAATGTTAAATATTGTTTACACTAACAATCAATTACAAAAACAAAAAATTAAACATTTATTTCACAACATCATCAGCAACAATAATATTTTCAACAACTTCATATTAAAACTCAACAAAACATACAAAAAAAAATTAAGCAGAAGAAAAAAACAAAAACACATCAAGTGCAACTAATTTAATGCTTAATCAATAATAATGCAAATTAACCCAACAACAACAATACAACATAAAACAAAACTAAACTTCAACTGAAAGAGAAATAATAAGTATTAAAAAAAATTTTACAAAATATTTAAAAACTATTAATCAATACATCAATAGAATACAAAAACAAAATAATATATATTGTATTTAGTACGAGTATATTTTTGCAGTAAAAAGTAATTAACGCGTATGTTGTGATGACATGCAGAAATCCCAATATTCGATTCCACTTGTAAAGCTCTCGCTAGCACTCAACTCTAGATAGACTACACTGTATGTACTACTGTGGGCAAAAGTTAGTAAGACTTTGTTCATAATTTCAAATTTTTTTATTCATTCTTCCAAATCTATTTCGTCCCCTTCAAAGTAATCCCCCAATACAAACGGCCCCAATACACTTGTGCCAACGTTTTTTCCAATTCTCGAAACAGTTGTTAAAGTCAATTTCCGGAATAGCCTTCAATGCGCTTAGCGATTCATGTTTAATGTCTTCAATTGACTCAAAACGGTAACGGTGTCCACGAAGCGGTTTTTTGAGTTTAGAAAATAGCCAAAAGTCACACGGTGCTAAGTCAGGCGAATAGGGTGGTAGGGTGGTTGCGGAACGATATCAGTCGAATTTTTGGCAAAATGGTCTCGTAAAACCAATGCAATAATTTTGGAACCAATCGTGCATTCACTCTTCTTAGGCTGGTTTTCTTCTTTTCTACTTGGTTTTCACTGATCCTTCCGATATTCCAACGATGCCAGTAAGGTCTCTGACTGTTAATCGTCGATTCTCGATTCTCGAGCACCAATTCCTTGATTTTATTGACGTGTTGATCATCAGTTGATGTTGATGTTGATGGCCGTCCTGGACGTGGTTCGTCGTCAACGCGTTCTCGACCATCTTTGAACAATTTGTACCAATCAAAAACACTTGCTCGTGACATACAATTATCACCGAAGGCCTTTTGCAACATTCTGAACGTTTCGGCACCAGAAATTTGATTCCGCACACAAAATTTAATGGAACTTCTTTGTTGAATAATTTCACTCATTGTGAAAATCGCCGAATGCACTTTTTGTACTTCAGAAAGACAAGCGTATACTAAACACTAATGATTATTTTGATGTGACATTTGGCACAGATGTCACCGACAGTCATACCAACCTTAAAAAAATAATATTTTGATGAATGGGTTTCCGCGCGAAATTTAAATTAAAAAGTCTTACTACTTTTTGCCCACAGTAGTATGTATATGTATGAACGCGCGAATTAAATGCAAGCGGTAAATTGTTTTGGAGAAAAAAATATAATAATTGAAATAATTATAAAAAATAATTTTAGAATTTTTAAAACTCTAACAAGAACACTTAATTTCTTCTTCTGTTTTTTGTTTACACATATTTTTAACATTTATTTTAATTAATAAATTTGAACAGACTAATGCTTTTTTTTATATTTCAAAAAAGTTGTTTTTCTGCTTTTGGCTTCGAGCTACAATAATAAGGAAGAAACACTTTCACTTTGGACTTAAATTAAACAACAAAAAGAAATTAAAATAAATCTGCATATGAATTAACAATAATTAGTTTTCATATTATGCAATATTAATTATGAATTACAAATATTATTTAAATTTCAAATTTTAAGCTTATAGTATACTTATATGTGATTGAATCATTTAAATTTTACGTAGATCACGTGATGAAAGCACTATTCAGGGAAATACTCAAGGAAGTGCAAGGAACGGAATACTATGATGTACGTGCAGACGATTTGAAAGAAATGAGTTAAAACGTAGTAAAAACTGATAGAAGAAAGAGTTGAATGGTGATTTTTTTTGTTTTTGGTCCTTTGTTCCTTTCTTTCTACCGAGCTTTTCGCATCCACTCATGTTGTGCGTGTTATATTTGTATATCAATGGAAGGAACCTACAGTTTTATGTCGAATTCGAACGGCAAAGTAAAAAGCTTTTCAATGTCAACTTTTACTCTTGTTGATATGCCATTGCCTGCCAAGAGGTGGTGCCGTGTAGAAAAATAGTTTTTTTTTACTTTTTGATTTTGCCCGTGCCGAGATTTGAACCCCGGCCAAAACACTACCAACTTCACCACATTGTTCCTTTATTCCAATGACTATATATGTATCCGGGTGCGATAAAAACCAAATCGTAGTGGAAATAGTGACATGAAGTAAGAAGTTCCAAGTTGGTTTAACAAAACTCAAAAATCCTTGAAGAATTATATTAGGTATATCAAATGAAAGAAAATATTTCGTGAATTCCAAATAAATCGACTCATGTGGAAAGGAAACTTGCAAGGCCCTATAAAGACTGAAGCCGAGTGTCCAATATATAGGATTGCCAACCATTGGTCTGAATATAGACATCCTTTTTACTTGATTTCGAAACATATACCATTGCAGGCTTAACATAGGTGTCCTATACAGCGCTTCCCAACCATAAGCCTACGCGTATTAGTCATGCGTTTACCTAGAATCGGCCTGTATTTCATTGCCAAGCTCGATCATAATATGTTGGTTGAATATAGCCATCCTAGGTACTACTTTCCAAACAACATCCTAATGTAAGTTGCATATAAGTCGATGCATATCAAAACTGCCTAAAACCAACATCAAGTTCTAGCTTTTCTTGCAACTCGTCATTGTGAGTCAAAAGTTTACCAGATTTTCACTAATGGACTTAGGCTCTTTTGATATGTATCGACACACAAGTCGTCGAAATTTGTGTATGTGGATCGTCTTACAATGTTTAACCAATGTATTATGATTGCATACAAATCCAACTGATAATTGAAGGATACAGTTGTTTTAAAAATGTATTTGAAAATTAAGGACTCTTCTTTTTTCATTCGTAATAAATTTTGGTCGCTGTGGCGTAGTGGTAGTGTGTTAGGCTGCTACGCAGAATGTCCGGGGTTCAAATCTCGGCACAGGCAAAATCAAAAAAAAAAAAAAAAAAGTAGAAAAAAATAATTTTTCTACACGGCACCACCTCTTGGCAGGCAATGGCAAAACTACTAGAGTAAAAATTGCTATGAAACTGTAGGTCCCTTCCATTCATATACAAATATAACACGCACAACATGAGTGGATGCGAAAAAGCTCGGCCTAGGCCCTCCATGGGCTGTTGTGCCATTAAAAGTAAAGTAAAGTAATAAATTTTGGGAAAATTATATTTTATAACTTTATTTAAATCTCTAAAGGCCGTAGTTAAAAATTCTGTAAATGTCCTTAGAAGTGGCACATTATTGATAAAACCTTTACACATGGGCAAATGTACATATATAAAAAGTTGTAAGTTCTTTTCTGCATAAGTGTTAACACATGTCTTCTATGCATTTTTTCTGATTTGAATTGACGTAAATTTTGTTAATAAAAAAATTTAAATACCTACGTACTTAATTTCCGTTAATCAAGAAACATTTTCAAAGGATTATATTATATTGAATTTTGTTTGTTAAATTTGTACTTAAATTTGGTTTGTGTTAATGTTAATACAATCTATTAAATCTATTAAAATATGAAAAATCAATTTTAAATAAATTAATTCAACTAAAATTTGCTCTGCATTAAAAATGTTATTAAATCACCATTCACCAGCAATTTTGATGTTTTAATGATAATAAACCAATACAGGAGATGAAAAAATTTGCTGATTGCTGATTTAATTTTTTCTTACCTGATTAACTTCTGAATTCCTTATTCAATAAACACTTCTATAAAATGAGTGCTCAAAAAAATTGCGAAATTTTTCGTACCCGAAAATAGAAAATCAATAAAAATTTTACAATTTTCCATGATTCAGATAATTGATTTTATTTTTCAATTCTTCGAACTAGGTTTTAACACTTCTTTTATTTTAATACAACCACACTCCAATATCGCTGTAGCGACTGCATTTATTGCCGACGGTGTTGTTGGTGTTGTTCGAAAATATGATTGTGAAGTTCTAATCAGATTTCATGTGAGTGTTTCGTTGTAGGTAGGCTGCTGCTTTATTCCTGTTTTGTTTTATTGTTATTGTTTCCTTTCAAATGTTGTATGTTTGTATGTTGTTGGTGTTGGTGTTGATGTTGCTGTTGCTGTTACTATTGTTGCAATCAGTAAATGAAAATCGCATAAAATAAATTAAAGCTTATGAATCGAAAGATGTTGTAAGTAAGACTACAATGCCATATATGTATATAACTTCTTGTACTTACACATATTTATTTTAATACATGTTGCGTTGATAATGTTTTGTATATTATTACATATTTTAATTTATAATGTCAGTGCGCAAAACTAAAAAGCAGGTAATAACAATATACAAGTGAAAACCACACATTCACATCAAATGAAATTGAGCTACTTTTTCTACGTATCAAAAAACGATAAACTTAAGCAACAAACTCTCTCTATCTATTTTTTCCATATTTTTTTCCATCTCCATTTTAAGCTATGAATTTTTCATTTGAATAGTTATTCAATATTATAAATTAATATAAATTAAAAAAAAAAATAACCAATTAAATCACATTTTTTTCCTCTTGTATTATTAATTCATGAAATCTTATATTTATTTGAAATTATAATTAATTGAACTCATTCTAATCATTTATAAATTTTATAATAAAATTTTAATCATTTATCGTGTCTTATTTATTACACGCTTGATTAATGGATTATGCGAAACTTGAAATTTTATTAATTAAATTGTAGTTTATTTTTAGTACCTTTATTAAAGATTTGAACTTTCACTTTCGCTTCTTTAAGTTTTGGCAACAGAAAGTGTGAAAAATTGTTCATCAAATGCTGAATGCTCAGCATCCATGTTTCACAGATTGTAAATCTGTAGGGCATATAAATTCTGAAATACATAAACTCTAGTTTGAACCTCTTTCTGTAAGTTTTTTGTTTTCAGCTGTCGTTTCGTTTGTCTAGAATCGGGAGAAAGATTTGAGTAACTTTTGAAAGATTTGACTAAAACTAACTCTCCTAACCCTCCTAACTTTTTACTAGCTATTGATCCAGGAAAAAATCAATGCAATTTGAATATTTGCTTTTTATACTTTTATTTGGATATTTTTCATTCTTAAGATTTTCCCACTCGATGATACTCCCTTTTTAAGTTGAAGAATGCTGCAGTATCTTTCATTTCAGCTCACACCATTAGCTTAAAGACCCTTGAAAGTCCTAACAAAAAGCCTTTGCCTACCTTCCCAATAACAATTTACTCAGATTGGTATTATCAAACTAAAATAAATAGGAATTTCTAATAACTTAAAAATCAACTTAAACTGTACCTAAAAATTTAACAATAACTCATTTTCTTAGTGGCTAGTCTTTCCCAAATAGCGCTTCTTTTAATTTAGATATTGCAGAGTAGTTGATTACATACAAATCCCCCATATAAATTCGTATATTGCCAGCTTCCATTAAACAAATCAATTTTCTACAATTTTGCACAGAATGTTGTTAGATGATTGTCAAATACAACAAAATTGTTCATGCACGCAATAAATCTTGAAATGAAATCACAAAAACTAAATCAAACTAGAAAAATTATGCACGCACAGCGCTCAATTTCATGAGCACATAAGCGAATGCGCTACGCTCCTCATAAATATTCAAATTAAATTATTCTGAAAATCATCTTGATGCCATAAATAAATGCGAGGAAACTCACATGCATACATTCTTACATACGAGTACATACAAAGGTACAAATGTAGGCAGTATAAATATGTGAGTGAACAATTTTTAAGCGCCAATTGTTGTAGCTGCTGTTGTTGCATGTATGTGAAATTGCACGCGCTTTTGCATAGTAAAGAAAACACGTAAAGATGGCGCTTTTCTTTAATAAAAGAAAACAAAATTATTGTATAAAAATTAAATCTAAGCAGCAATAAACAAATAAAAACTCAAAATTGTGTTACACTTGGCAAATGAAAGCAGAAGGAGCTAAGGCAGTGGAAGAAGAAGCAAATAAACTTTAAGGTAACTGGGTAGATACTGAAGGTAGTTATTGAAATGGTAACATGAGTCCTTGGCCTTGTAGTACCGATTTCAATTTGTTGATAAATATTTGAGCTGTAATAAATTTTTGTGGTAGTAGTTGGTGTTGCTGTTGTTGCTGTTACTGCTAGCGTAGACCTTTTACTTACTCACTCCCTATACATTCATGCATATTTACGTAAGTAGATGCATTTGTATGTATGGTATGTATGAAAATGCAAATGCAGAGCAAAGTGTTTTCTGTTTTTTCCCCCCCTTTTTGGTTTGTATATAGCTTTAAGCAATTTTTCATGCGATTTTCATCTTTTATTTCATTCTTCTTTGTTGTTGTTGAGTTCACCAATATTTTCTGATACGAATTTTATGATATTATGACTTTGTTTGTGAGCATCTCACATGTTATATTGAGCATGTGCAGCACTTGCAGCTACATACATAAATGCACACATGTAAATGTATGCGTGTGAAATTTTTCTGTAGCATGTCAGATTTTGATTTGGAGATTTGTTGTTTTTAATTGAAATTTTATGAATTTATTGCTTCAATTCTTTTTACAGAGTTTTTTGTTATATTGAATTTTTTGTTTTTCTTTTTTAGTTGGAGTATTCTCAAATTATCTACCATATTTCAGTGGATTAATTTTCTATTGCTTTTTTGTTCTTTACAGATGAACCAGACTTGTAAAGTCTGCGGTGAGCCGGCGGCAGGTTTTCACTTTGGTGCATTCACATGTGAGGGTTGTAAGGTAAGAAATTAAATGAGATACTTCTTAAATTTAAGTTTTATATGTTATGGATTTAAAGTGGTAACTTTGAAGTAGTAGATTTAAGGCAGAAGATTCAAAGTAGTAGATTCAAAGCATTAGATTCAAAGCAGTATTTGGGCTGTGACCTCATTTTGAAGACAAATAGAAACGGTATTTGAAAATTTTTTTTAAAATCGATAGCTGCAAAAATTTAATCCCTTAACCCCTACATTGCCTTCTGCCAGCAGTGTTGCAGAGAGAAAATACTGGCCCGGGGGAAAGGAGGACGTACATCTTGAGGACCTCGGTGGACTAGTGAATGAGTGCTACACTGTAGTTACGGCAGCACCAGGATCGATTCCCACACAGTGATTCTCACGGACTCAATAATCTTAGTCTTCAAGCATTATAGTTTTAACGCATTTTGCAAATCTGTATGTTTATTCAAACACCAATTTTTATAATTCATGAAAATTCAATTATAAACCTCTGGCAAAAGTAATTAATGTTTTAAATTTCTACATATGGTATTTAGGCTTTTAAATTGCTCCTAAATAGTTACTTAAATATTATGTTTTACCTTGCTAATGGGTTAAGAAGACCAACCTGCTAGCTTGGAAGGTAGTTTTGAAAATCAAAATAAAATAATGATTCATAACTATTTGTTTTTTTTTTTTGCTTTTTTGTTTTATGAACGTGGTTATTCTTTAGCATCAATGTTCATTATAGCCGAACAAATTTCATTAAAAAAAAGTAATAAGAACCTTTACTTATGCATTTGAAATGGAACAGACTTCTAGCTAAATTAACAAACTTGATATGAAAATTAAAATCTCATAGGTTCCCATATATTTTTCAGAGACTGCAGGTGTCAAAACTTTTGCAAAAACATACGGCAAAATGCACATTTAGCATTAAAATCTAATATTTAAAAATAACGATAAAACATTACTAATTTGTTTTTTTTTTTTAAGAAACAAAAAATGTTCTAAGCCACAAAACAATAAAATTTACCGATTATTAAACAACAATTGCCACATTAATTCTACTCATTTGTGATTGCAAATAGTTAGTTACATATGTACTATTTGCGCAAAAATCTTCATCAGAAAACACACACATACAACAACATCAACAACAACAAAAACAACGATAAAACGTAAAATAATTGAATAAATACTTGCAAGAATAACAAAAATATAGAAGAAGAAGAAGCAAATTGCATTGCAAAATAGTGAAACGAAAATGTTACGCGCGCAGCTCACTGCAGCCGCAACGACCACAGAGCCACAGCGCTGCAACATAAAAAAAAAAGCAAAAATTGTATGTATTTATGTGTGTTTAAGTACTTTTTTTTCTCCTTATTAAAAATTGGTATTCCAAGCTGGCAAAACAAAAAAAAATAGGTAAAAACGAAACGACCTTCAACTCATCTTCAGCATTAGTTAATGTTATATTGTTGTTGTTGTTGCGGTTGTTGTTGTTGTTATTATTATTATTGTTATTATTACCTATTTGCCATTGTTTGTTGTACTTGTTCATACATATGTACCTATGCATCTGTGTATGTGTGCTCGAATGCTACACACATACTTACGAGTTTGATTTGATACATCTTAAGACAATCTTTATTTATTTTGGTTTTTTTTTCATATGTTCAGCTCTGTTAATTTTGACGTAAATTGAAGATAACCGAAAAAGATTTGAAAATTATAATAAAAAAAGTAAATAAAAAATTGTAAAATTGGGAAAAATCTTTATTGTAATTCTTATTATTAAGTTTTAGTGCTAAAACGATTTTAGATTTCAATTCAAAAAAAAAGAAACAATATATATTTTTAAGAACATTTTAATATCACATTTGAGTACATATTAATGAACCTAATTTTTAGTTGCGAAATAATTTTAATTGATTTATAAGAATTTTATAAATGGAAATAATTATTTTTTTCAACTATTATGTCACCACAGCCCTTTGAGGGGAACCTTATGAAACTTAATTCATATCACCTTGCTGCTTTCCATCTGTGACCACAGGTGATGAAATAAAGACAGCAGACGTCGAAGTGTTTTTGTATATATGTATTGTACATAGAGATTAGGAATTGACAGTTATGCATTGTACATAGAGATTAGGAATTGACTAGGGGCCCGTAGTTAATCATTTTCCTTCACCACAGGGCCCGTATTATCTCCCCACGGCCCTCACTACATACAATACAAGCAATACAAGACGGTGACTCAGTTTCGTCACCTTTGGTAACAAAATCACAGAGTGTCATAAATGGCAAAAGACAGTAACAGGTTACTCATCTCATTGAACCCAGGCTATCCGAAGTCAACATTTTTGATGACCTTTACTAGTTGCAGACTATTACAGCCGGTAAGTTTACCTTAGATCTCCAGAATAATAAGGGGCAAATTTATATTTCACTCGCAGGTTTGGATCGCCTTATTTTGTAAAATCAAAGGCCGAATTTAAGTTTTGTAAAAGTATCTGACCGAAAGTTTAAACCAAACTTCAGATCATTCAAATCAAACTAAAATTTAGACCACAAATCGATTTAAAATTTAAACCGATCATATTTTAATCAAAAGTCAAACTCAAATTCCGACAACAAATCGAACCAAACTTCAATCTAAAATTCAGACCAGATTTATATAAAATGTCCGACCACAACCAAAACCACCTCTCAAGGCAAAATTAATGCAAATGCATATGTAAAATGCGACTAAAACTTAGACCAAATTTTAACCAAAAACATTTCAAAATAAAACTCACTCTACATTCAGACTACAAATCACACCAAATTTTCACTATTAAATCGATAATGTATAGGACTAAACTCAGTTCAAAAGTCAAGCCAAAATTCAGACGACAAATCAAGCCAAATTGGTAAAAACCAAAAATTGGGCCAAAATTATATAACACTGGCAGGCCACAATTCAGGTCAATTACCGACCACATACAGAACAAAATTAAGACCACAAGTCAGACCAAATTTACATCCAATTCATACAAAATTTTCGCCAAAACCCGATCCAGATTCAGACCAAATTCAGACCAAAGGTTAAACTTTTCCATGGCTGCTCAAAGTATGTCTTGGTTATACTCGATTTTTATAAGAATTTTTATTAAAATAAAGCTAAATGCTAGGGTTACTCTCAATCCTCATCAAGCTTCAACTAGATTTGAAAGTCAAATGGCTAAATTCTGGATTTTGGTAATGAAACAAAAAAAATGGTTAATAAAAAAAAAAGAACTAAAAGTTGTGAAAGAGAAATTCATTTCACTTCCTACTTCCCATCAACATATTTTTCGAGTTCATCAATGATCTCCTAAATTCAACCTAGAAAATAGTGGACAAACATCCTATGGGAAATTTCGGGGGCAGCTTCTTTCTTTTTAAAGGGTGTGGCAGAGTATCTGAGATTCAAATTATTGGCCACAATTTCAATTACAGATTCTTACCTAAAATGAAATCCAATTGAGTCATTACGCAAAAAGAAAATAATTTTTTCGCTAGGAGAAATGATCTATTTTGACGGTTTTTAAATTTTTCGGTTAATTTCGGTTTCTCGAAATGTCTTTATGTAGTAAAATTAATATATCTCGTAATCCCGGTTAATTTAACCACGCTTTATTGCGTCCGATATATTACGGTATTAGTTCAAAACATACTCATAAATTATACACTTTCGTCGATTCAGTTAAGCGGGGATTACGGTTTATATTTACATTTTCCATCAATTAACTGAGATTCGATGTATTCAAAATTAGAACGTTCTTTTCTGAGTTTCTCAAGAGCGCGTCAAAAATTCATTTCACATTTTTATTCATTAAAATTAAATTGTAACGCAAAATCTTAAAAGCTCATGTTGATGATGACGACGACGATGATTCATTTGAAGCAATTCTTTTTTTGTTTTCGTTTTTTTGTTTGCTGTTCTGCAAAATCTAAAATTAAAATCCACCTACAACATTAACCATTGCCATAACCAAATGCAACAAAAGCAAATAAACAATTTAATTCAATGCAACAATAACAACAACAGCAGCAGCAAGAGTAATCAGCAGTAAGTCGTCGTCGACGTCGTCATGTATTCAATGTGCGAGGTTGTGTATTACTGTTGTTCTTGCTGCGGCTGTTGCTCCAAAGTAAAGGTTAAAAAACTGCAGTTGAAACACTTATGCCAAGTTAAGTTGTTGCCAGTAAATCACATAGAGACCCAAAAGCAAAAAAAAATATCTAAGAAAAAAAGAGAACTAAATCAAAAGAAATAATAACAACAGCAGCGCCACCAAGAATAAAGAGCCAAGAGTGGAGGAAGTAGAAGTAGAAGAAGCGGCAGCAATAGAATTGCCAGCGCCGAATTGACTACAACAACCAAGAGTCAAAAATCAAACAAAAAACAATGCAAAAATCCACTTTTAAGGTTAATTGGGCATCAAGATTACTGGGTCGGAAATGGGATTTCAGATTCAGTTTCATTTGAAAAAGCACCACAGTGTAACAGTGATTGTGTGTCAGTATGTTTATGTTTGTATGTACATAAGTATGTACAATGTTCAACTAACTACTGCCTGTTTCAGCCTGCCTATAAAAAACAAAACGAAGGTATTTACGACGGTATTTACAAGTAAATTTTGTTGTTATATCTAAAAAAAAAATATAGCTAAAAAAAACAACTCTAAATTGCAATAAACTAAGCTGATTGAATAAAGCATTGATAGGAGTAAGAGGCTTGAGCAGGAAAAGGAAGGGTTAAGCTGCCAGCAGCACCAGCAGCAGAAGAAGCAGAAGCAACAATTAGAATAAAGTGAATAGCAGATTCACTTTTATTTGTTTATTTGTAAACTTTGAGGTGTGTGCTGCTGTGCTGGGAAGTGTTTGTGCTTATTGCTGCTCTATTGAAAACAAATTAATTTTGACCCATAAAAATTCTTGTTACTAACCTTTTCAGTTTACTTCATCTTATTTAAAAGAAGTTAGTAATAACAATTTTTCTTTGTACTGATTTTAGACATAAACAGAATTCTAAAATTACTTATGGTAAAATATAAAAATTTAACCTTCTGCCCATGTTCTTGCATATACAGTGCTTTTCGGTTATAACGTAACCACTTAAAACAAACATAAAGATGCAATCAATTGGAAAAGTACGAAACTATAGTTTTCATATAACTACACACACATTATCAGCAGTCAAACGAATCGCGGTTAGCGAGCTAAGTATTTCAATACGTTCCTTTGAAGTTCGGTTTAACGGAAAACTACGGTATGCTGATTCCTTCAGATATATGTATCTATGTTGAAGTCCAATTTAAATCAATTATTTACATTTACATTATGTTTCTTTCTTTTTTTTTACATATTTTTTGTAGCTGTTGGGCTCAACTTTGACATTATTTTTGACCTCAATTCAATTGTGATTTTACCTATTCGTTTGTTTTTTTATATTCTTTAGTTTTTCTTGTAAATATTGACATAAATTGTTTGCATAATACTTACTTAAGTACTATTTTAAATCACTGCTGCACTGTAAATTGTTTTTGATCTTGATGTTTAAATTTTTAAGATTTTTACCTTCTCATAACTTCTCTGTTGCTGTTGTTGTAGTTGTTGTGGAGTAAACCTCCACGACACATTCTCAAATTGTTCTAAATCGCCATTTGTCGTTTCTGTTGATTGCAATTAGTGCCTCTTTCTGTATTTATTTATTTATATATTTTTTTTTATATCCTACTTTTTTTCTTACAGCGTAATTGGCTTGTTCTTTATTTCATCATCATCTTACATAGAATGAGCGGTTGTTTTTTTTTCTTCTCTGTCGAAATCGTGCCAAATTAGCAACGATTTTGGAATAGTTGGTTTTTGTTTTTAAGGCATAATGCAAGTTTTGAAATTCTTTAGTATTTCATTTCTTTAATGGTTTTTGTTGTAGTAGTAAATCTTATGGTAATTTATTGATAAGTGAATAATCTCAATTTAAAGTTCACTTTAATGAGAAAAAAAATAATTTCTATTGTTTTTAGACTATTCCGTAAATAAATATGCACAGAAATAGTTAGTGCGCAAAAATAGTTAGCTCTAGTGTAATTACTGAGAGAATTTCACTCTCATGCAATAGAGATCAACGACTGTGATTAAAGTTTCATATATGGGACTGGGGCAAAGATAAAGAAACCGAGGTGATAATGACTAATTTTTACAATGAGGATAAATGTATGAAATTACACTCATTCAAACGAAGCAAACGACTGTGATCAGTCAGTTGAAAGTATGATGGAATTATTTATTTGGATGTTTTCCATTGCTTTAATCCTCTTTTAGGTACTTTTGATTTCAATCTTCTATTTTTCAACCAACAATAATGTCAGCCTTGAGATCAAGCGGAGACTAACTCTTGCCAACAGGTGCGCTCAATTGCCTACGGGCTCAGTAGGCAATTCAGAAGTAGATCCCTCTCTCGACCGACGAAAATAACGCTCTATAGGTCCCTCATCCTTCCCGTCCTAATGTATGGCGTAGCGACGTGGACATTAACCATCAATGATGAGAGGCTGTTAGGAGCGTTCGAGAGGAAGATACTCCGTAAGATCTACGGTCCAGTATGCGTGGACGACGTGTATCGAATAAGATGGAACGATGAACTGTATAAGCTGTATGAGCTGTACGCGGACACTGACATAGTCAATCGTATAAAAATCCAGCGGCTTCGCTGGCTGGGTCATGTTGAGCGAATGGAAGAAAGCGCTCCGGCTAGAAGGGTGTTTTATTCGAACCACGGTGGAGGAACACGCAGAAGGGGACGTCCTAATCTCCGTTGGAAAAACCAGGTGCAGGGCAACCTGACTGCACTTGGCCTTATCAACTGGCGCCAGCGCGCGAATAGCAGCAAAGGAGAAATAGCGAAAAGAGAAAAATAAAATTTTCTCTCCGTTGCTGTCTATAAATAAATCCCATCTATCGACTATCAACGACAGTTTGAATCAGTGGACTTATTATATATTTTGTATACATATTTTGTTATGTACCTAAGTATCCGCCTTTTTTTGCCCTCACACTCAGAATTACAGAATAATAACTTACTTACTTTACTTACTTTTAATGGCACAACAGCCCATGGAGGGCCTAGGCCGAGCCTTTCGCATCCACTCATGTTGTGCGTGTTATATTTGTACATGAATGGAAGGGACCTACAGTTTAATGCCGAATCCGAACGGCGAAGTGAAAAGCTTTTCATAGGCAATTTTTACTCTTGTAGGAATACTCTTGTACAGAATAATAAGCAAACGTTTAATTTGTCATACACTGAAATAAATCACTTGGCGCTTTACTGCTGACGCGTCGTCATCTGAAGCACAAGCATGAAGGCATTTGTCTCTCATATCGCTCAAATAAGCGCCCACTTATGTGCGCAGCTCCCACTTAGTTTTTGAGCTCGAAGCGTACTTGAGCGCACGCGAGCTAGTCTCAACCAGCCAGAAAACAATGAAAACTACAAGTCCATATACAAAATTAAAAATCAAACGAGTTGCCATTTGGAATACACGGCAAAAGGTCGTCACAATTGCTGCTTGCTGCCCGGGAAATTTTTTTTTAAGTACCTACTTAGACTTCTAGTTCTATGCACTACTTCTTTAACTATTTCAATGTTTGTCTGAAATTAAATCGCCTCTTTTCTCTTTGCCTTTACTCTCGTTACAGTCATTTTTCGGCCGCTCCTACAATAATTTGGCATCAATATCGGACTGCAAGAACAACGGTGAATGCATCATTAACAAGAAGAATCGTACAGCGTGTAAGGCCTGCCGCCTGCGCAAATGTCTGATGGTGGGCATGTCGAAAAGCGGTTCACGCTATGGACGCCGCTCGAATTGGTTTAAGATACACTGTTTGCTGCAAGAACAACAACAGCAAGCGGCCGCCGCAATGGCAGCACATCATAATAATCAGCAGCAACACCAGCACCAACAGGCGGCGGCGGCGGCGGCAGCGGCACAACAACAGCAACATGGCGTGCCAGGCCAAAAGCCGCCACCGCCTCCTCATCCATCCACCGGCAGCGGTCCATTGGGTGTGATGCCTCCTTCTTCGGCTGCCGCTGCTGCCTTGGGAATGTTCGGCAATGCTGGCGCCTACCCAGGCCTCTATCCGCCACGCACAAAAGAAGAGCTCATGGCGCTCGGACTGGAAGAGTATGCTAAACATCCTGCCGCGTCACCGTCGGTCAGCTCACCCGATTCCCACAATTCGGATAGTTCCATTGAGGTGAACGTGCGCGGCAATCCAATGTTGCATTTGGCAGGCAAACATGTAAACGCCGAGAGCACAGCAACGACAGCTGCAACAGCATCCGCGGCACAACATCATCATCACCTACGCAAAGACTTGCCCCACTTCCTACCATTACCCTTCCCCGGTTTAACCTCGATGCCGGTAATGCCACCACCTGCCTTTTTGCCACCATCGCATCTACTCTTTCCCGGATATCATCCTGCGCTGTACCAGCATCATCAAGGTTTACTGAAACCCTCGGCGGAACAACAGCAGGCAGCGGTAGCCGCAGCAGCGGTACAGCATCTGTTCAATTCTAGCACAGCGCCACCCAACCGTTTTGCACCCACCTTAAGCGCGGCCAATTCGCCGCTCGTTAAGCGACACGAGAAGCAAGATGACACGCACATGCTGGTGCAGAGTCCCAAATGCGACACGCTCAATAATAATCACATACCGAACGGCAGTAAAGCAGCACAAGAACTCTCGAAACGGTTCTATTTAGATGCAGTGCTCAAGTCACAACGTACCACCAGTCCAACACCACCCGCTACGAAGCTCCCCGCGCACATTAAACACGATCACTCCATATCGGCGCTAGTGACGCCGAATTCTGAAAGTGAGTGTGAGCGTCTGAAAAGTCGAAACAGCAATGACGATAACAACGATAACAACGATAACAACGACACAGCGATGGACGATAAACACGAAAGCGAGGAAATAATCGATGCTCACTCAAACGGCGGCAACGACAGTGAAAGTAGCGGCGAAGATTTGGTTGTCTCAATGACGCCGCCACGATCGCCGGCCACTAATGCTCAGCATCCAATGAAAGCAATAGCAACTGAGCCAGCGCAAGCGACCATCGCACAGGATAATCCAATCGACTTGAGTATGAAGAACGGCAGTTCGACAGCAAGTTCACTGAGTAGTAAATGCAGCACGACCGGTTCAGTTCAAGCAACCGATAGTGATAATGAAAATGAAACTGAAACGGAGTTGGAAGTGCAAGTGCCTGTGAAAAGCCAGCAAGATGAAAATGAACTCGAAGTACAAGTAGATGGCGCTGATGGTGACGAGGCTGATGAGTATAATAGTACCACAGGGACTGTGAAGACATCAATTCGCAGCAATAATATCCTAACCAATAATAATAATAATAAAAACAACAACTGCAATGCGTCATCGAAACTTATCGATTCCAGCGGCGATGATAGCGAAGAGAGCATCCTAAAATTAGATGGCATCAAGCGTAAATTGTGCGCTCTCCAAAATGCAGAAACTGCAGAAACTTCACTTGACGAGGATCTGAAAAATAAATCAAAACGCTCAAAGCTACAGAATGACAGCGTTCTGGAGAAAATTAAAGTTAATGCAGCAGCTCTGGATTTGACAACTAAAGTTTAGCGTATATATGGATGGGTTAGCATGCTATCCTCGCGCGCTCTCTCTCTCTCTGTCTCTCTCTCTCTCTCCCACATTTGAATTGTTGCAATTCAAGTCGCCAAATCGGGAGATCACACTGCGCGGAAATGGAAATTTCAAAATCTCCATTGTTGTGCGTGGGAGCAACTGCTTGGTTGCAAATTCTACCAATTCAGCAACTTGTAGTAAAAAAAAAAACACTTAACGCTCAACAGTTACTGTTAAGGTGGTGCTGTCAGAATCATCAAAAAATGCCGCACTCTCTTGCAGGTGAAGCAGTCTATTTAAGGTGATGCATTGGCTCTTCGTGCATTTCATGTGGATTCTCCGTCACCCTGAAATGCAAATTTTGTTTATTCATATAAACATTTATGTGGAGATGGGCTTCGTCGAAACCATCCCCTTTTTGCACCAGGTATAATAGAGCATGGAAGTAAGTTAACCGCACTTGACGGCCAGCAGGCAGCAAATGGGTAACGATTTGCACTTCGTCAGGTTTCAGTTCTTATACCCAATTTCAACGTAACGAACATCTGCTGATGCCAAATTGTGTTCATCGTTTTTTCGCTGATGTTTGTGGACTCTCTCGGACATCTTCGGTCACAGCAGCGACATTCTCAGTCGTACGAGCAATACATGCAACTCTAGTGAACCCAATTTGCACGAGACGCTGCGTTAAAACAACAGACCGGAAAAGTTCACTCAAGCAGTAACAATAATTGCGCGTTCTTCAGGTGTGTATCGCTGCTTGTTGTCAAGTAATTCTCTATCTGGCAAAAACATAAATGCCAAAGCACAACGACATTTGATGCCATTTGTAAAAATTATTATACAAAAATGTACTTATTCTTACATAAATCTCTATGTTACCCGAAAACTGCCTGAGAAAAGAAAATGAGTCTAGGCGAGAGTTTTAGGCTAATTAAATGTTGAATTTTTGGAAATCCAGTAGTTCAAGAAATACAGTTAAATACAGCTGAAATACAGCTAATACAGCCTGAAATACAGCTAAATACAGCTAAAAGTGATTTATTTAATCTACGGAAGCGAACTCGAAAAGCTTTTAAGTAGTAAGCTTTAATCGTTATCACTAACTGAAGTTTTCTTTTCTATAGCAAGAAACTTTATAAATTAATTTTATAGTTCCAAATTTTAATAAGTTTTACATGTCAGCGATGAAAAAAGAAGCAGCGTTCAGTGAGAATTTCCGACTTCTTTCTGTTAAGTGTTCCTAAAAATTTCTTATCTCTAGTTTCTATTTCGTAGAAGTAATAAAGAAAAAATTATGTACAAATCCTGCTCAACTTTAGAAGCCTTTCATATGATATACTTTAACTTTCCTGTCTTCTGCCTTTACACAAGGTTTGCAAACCAATAATTGTTCTTTCATATTATAAAAAAAAAAAAATAAAAAATATATCGGCTATAATGCACATTAATGCTTAATAACAAACACGTTAGTAGAACAGGCAGATCATACGATCGTTTCGGAAATACCCACGGTTCGTCATCAGTGATATTTGTGATATATCCATTATTGTAATAAGTAATACCTATATGTAAAAATATTGTAAAGTAAAGTAGAATTACTAGACAATATCTTCACTGAATGGTATTTCTGTAAGGAGCTACCACAACTATTACATTACTTGATGTTATTTTCTTTAACACCTTTGTGCATACTGGTCAGATTTTCTGACATCTAAATATTTATTTCAACTCATTCCGTAATTTACTCATATTTTCATACAATTTCGGAGTGAATTACGTGAAGAGTTGTACGCTCATGGATCAGGCGATTCGATTCCAGAGCTTTCAGTTAAAGCTCGATATGTTCTGCTAGGCCGTCACTATTTTAAAAATGTGAAACTTTTGACGATAGAAGTTTCTAGACAAAAGCATTTTACTTACTAGCAAGATGATGTTCACTCACCGAACAGGTCTCACTACTTCATATCCAGTGCAGGGTACCACTATTTCTATATGCAATACATTCAAAGATTATTGTTTTCGCACTCTCTTTGCTCGTCACTGCTTCAATCGCTTTCTTCCGAAACGCACAAAGTTGCTATTTAAACCCGCACTCGCTTCAAAAACCCGAAACTGATTTCACAAATAATTAACACGAGTACTATACATATTTAATATTTCGATTCACTTTTCATAACATTTGTCGCATATATTGAAATTCCCAGCGGAACGGAAAACCCCATACCAAAAAACAAAAGCTAAACGCTACAAGAAAAATAAAAATTAAAAAACAAATCGTAAATCAATGCGCTCCATGTAAATATTTGTGCGCATCGAAACATAAACGCGGTAATAATTAGTTGAATTTTTAGAGTATGTTATCACTTCATTTAAATTTAATATAAAACAATATTATATAACTATAGAAAAAACAACAAAAACAAAATACAGCCAAAATATGCTAAACTTGTCACTCATTTTCTTGCGACAGCGGCAACGGCGTCAATCGCCCTCCAAAAAATTTGCATACATATTTCGCTTGTCGGATGCTCGTTCGCGCTTCCCTTCCACACGGCGATAGTTTGGAACTATATTACAAAATTCGATTATGAGTATAAGTTTTTTCCTACCAATAAAGCAGAAAATAAATATTAAAATATGGAACAAGTTGCCGGAATTTAAAGAATTAGTTGAGACAGACTCTTTTTTTATTCTCTACTAAATAGTTACTACCTTATTTTAGTTTCTATTTCTTTTTTACATTTTTAGTGACTTTTGAATTTATTATTGATTTTAGTGATTAGTAGAATTTATAAAATAATAATCAATAAAGCAGAGAAGCATAAACAAAATAATGCAAATTAAATATATGGAAATTTATTTAGTTCTGCTTTTAATTTCTTTTAATAATGTTGAAATAAAAGGTCAAGTATTCCATTTTTGGAAATACGAAAAACGTTTTCAAGTTTGTTTTAAACTTAAGGAAAAAAATATTTTTTTTTTTTTAATCAAAGAAAAAAGTTTTATATGTATACGTAGCAAATATTCAATTATTATTATACCATACTTTTTTAGACATTTTTTTAAATGCTGTATGTATGTATGTTTATGTAGTGCACAGTAAATAGTATTTTGAAATATTAGTCAATTAGTAAAATTATATTTTTTTTTATATTTATGCACGTATTGTTCATATTGGCATTTTTATAGAAATTCGATTACTTTAGCATAAATTATTACATATTATTAAAATTATTATTCAATTATTGTATTATTGTTAAAATGAATTTTAACTAAATTATTAATAAAAAATACTTATGTTAAAGAAAAAAAATGTTTAAATTTTTATTTCTATTTCTGATTCTTACATGTACAGGAAACCGGGGCAAAATCGGCCAAGGGGTAACTTCGCTTAGGAAGAGGTCCCTACTGTTAATAAGTAGGTTGTAATGATGCTGCTGTTGTTGTTATTGGCTCTTGCAATACTTTTGGTGTCATCGAAACCACGATTTGCCAAACGATTTTTGGAAGAACCAAGTGACCGACCAACTTTGCCCCGGAAAATTTCGTAATCTAAATTTTGCATGACTTGGTCAAATATTCTTCACTTCAAAAATTTTCTCTACTAGTACAAAAGTTGTGCATTTGAATATATCCATTTGGTTTGGTCTCAAAAAATAATTTTCTAGGTTTTTACCTCTCTCCGCCAAAAAGTTGTCTATCTTGCTCCGGTCTCCCCTACATGCGTATTACATATGCAGGGATAGGAACTAGTTTAACATTTCTGCTATCGTAAGCTCTTTTTTAATTTCAATTGTTTACGTGTTTCTGGAACGTTTTCACCTTTCACATTATACTATAATTTGTAAACAAGTTCAAATTCTTCATTGGAACCAAATGTAGTGATATACTTCTCTGTTAGCAGACATCATAACCTCATCCACGACTAGCAGAAATAATAGTGAAGCGCAGTAGCACATTAAAGTGGGTTTTCATGACCGAATCTCGCCTCCTCCTTGGATTTGCTAGTAAATTTATATATTGCAATTGTTGTGAATTATTTTCTTATATTATTACTATTATTTTTTTCTTGAAATCATGCTTCATAAGTCGAAAAACACAAGTTTTTATATGATAAAATCTTTATTGTGATTCCGCTAGTAGTGATGATACTAAGTACACAACATTGGTCTGATGTTCTCCCTTTGTAGAAGACTGAATTGGTTACTTCGAAAAACAATATCACATTTACCATTATTTGTGGTACTCTTTGATGTCTGAGCTTTCCATATGTATGCCACTTTAACTATCCGTTACATATACAACCCATGAATCTGGCTAGACCCCACATACATACATTTCTATGTATGGAGGGCCTAGGCCGAGCTTCTCGCATCCACTCATGTTGTGCGTGTTATATTTGTACATGAATGGAAGGGACCTACAGTTTAATGCCGAATCCGAATGGCGAATTGAAATGAAAAGCTTTTCATAGTAACTTTTACTCTTGTAGGTTTGCCATTGCCTGCCAAGAGGTGCTACCGTGCAGAAAAATTATTTTTTCTATTTTTTTTTTTTTTTTTTTTGATTTTGCGTATTCCGAAATTTGAACCCCGGACACTCTGCGTAGCAGTCCAACGCATTACCACTACGCCACAGCGACCACATAACTACTTACAAAACTAAAATTGATGGGAAACAAATACCCCACCTCCGTTCTTTACTCAGCCTTTTAAGTAATATGTTATACGTTATAAGATATTCTCATACATAGCCATACTAGATAAACGATCAGGGAAAATATTTCATCGAAAAGTAAAAATCAACTAAGTCTAAATTTAACCCTTGAATAAAGAAAAATAATATTTTTATTTGGTGCAATAATCAACTTATGCCAATTTGACTATTGGAAGAAGCAGGATACAACCTGTGAAGAAAATATATAAAAATATATTTATAAAAAGGTAAAATTTTATTCTTCATAATACAGGATGAACCATTAGAAATAATAAAGAATAATTTCCAGGAAAGTATAAGTCATTCAAAATTATATACTTGAAGTTGTATTGTATTGTTAGTGAAGTTACGTGTAAGATTATTCTATAGTACGTCCCTAATTTTGTATACATAGTCTAATCTGCCAACAATACTTCATCTAGTATTGTCTCCTTCAAGAGCTTGCGTGCTATTCCCGGATTAATATATATTATACAGAGGTGTTCGGTGAGTATGCAGTGCCCAGTTAAAGTACCAGCGTGCTGCAGTACCAGCTAATAAGTATACGCTACTAGAAGTCACTAAAGTCAAAACTACCTACTATAAATGTATTATAAAGAAATAAATAATTGAAAGCTTTTTTGCAATGATCTATATAAATATTCAACATCAAAAAAGCTTCATTAGACGATTAAATCAGGGTCTCTAAAACATAAATCGCCTAAGTCCATGTTTCAAAGAAATTCGCTAAATTAAGTTATCGAGTTTTAAATTAAATTATGTAAGTTAACTAGAAAGTTTTCAAGTTGTGTCTGCATATGAGCGTCATAGGTGCAAGCTTGCTTGATAGTGTTGTTCGGGGAAGAGATACATACATACATTACTATGTTTTAGGATAAGATTGAATATAAGAGATTCCAGCAATTATACAAGTTAGGGAAAAGTACTGTCATAATGTGAAAGTTGTTAGAATATCAAAATAATTTTTTGTTTTCCCACCGCTTCAACGTGTTTTTGGTACTGAACAAAAAATTTAAATCCACACATTAAAAAAATTATGAAGATATATCTTCTTCAATGTTTTTTTTTAACGTTACCAAGGTCTGTAGCTTGTTCACACAAACGTGAAATAAGATCGAAGTAAGAAGTTTGGAGGAAGAAGTCAGTGAAATCGGGCAATATTTGTTTCAGTTCACTTTCAGTATCTTGAATCGTTTTGTATCTGACAACAGTTTTGAACTACAGAAGAGGGTGTTGCCAAAAGTGCTACCCAAAATTCTGTTCGTGTCACATACCACGCATTATCAAAGCGTTGCAAATGAAACAACAATAATATCAACAACAACCACCGCAGCAACAAAGCAGTAACTATACCAAAACACAACAAGAAAATATCAACAGCAAAGAAACGCAACATAAAAGATATATTTGCATGCAAATTTTACGTTTATACTTTGTAGATCTCGTTTAAAGAGAGCATTGGCAGCAACAACACCAGCAACTGCCACTACAACAACAACAAGAATGAAGCTTGAAATAAGTGTCAAACAATGTCACTGAGGAAATTGTGTCTTACAATTGAAGTTTATTTAACAAAAGCAGACAAAAAACAAACAACAAGAACTAAAAACGAATAAGCACAAGTGTTGTTGGCAATGCCGATTTCGTTACAGTTGCTGCTGGTTGTTCTTGTGTTGTTGTTGGTATTTATCTGGGCACGTCAAACGTCATTCGGCTCTAATGTTGCCACGGTCTCAAAGTATATGTAGTACAGAGTGTGTGTCTGTGTCTCCTCTGTAAATGTGTGTGAGTGCTTGTCGTTATATGCAACATTCGATGTCACATTTTGTCTGCACAATTGCGCGCTGCTGCTTATGTTCTGTTTGAGCTTTCGCGCATGCTAACACATTTGCAAATGCCAATCTGCTGCTGCGCATCATTCAAGTGTAAAATAGTGCAAGAAAACCGAAACGAAAATAACAAAATACTATATACTCGTAGTTGGTACAATTTTTGCACCATTTGTGCATAACAGCAAATGCTATTTCGAGAACTGATATTGTGTGAGAAGATCAAGAGCAGCACAGAAGTGCAGAGCAACAGAAGAAATAGCAGCAGCAAAACTTTGACAAAAATGTTGAAAGTATTTGCAATTACGTGAAGATTGATTGAAATAGATTTGAGATTGATTGGCGTGAAGAAGAAAATGATATTTTTCCTAGGTATATTGCTGTGTCTTTTTATTTATTTTGCTTTTGCAAACGTGTACTGCGAAAACGAGGTGATTAAATTTAATTCTTTGAAAATCTTTTGCAATACTTATTTTTTTCAAATAACAATAGCGCATTTTCAAACACATACACACATATGTATGTATATTTTGTTGATGTTAATGAGATGGAAAATATTTCGAGAATTTGACAAAAGGTTTGAACGCCTTCGTTAGTGTTTAATATGTGGAATCGCAATTCAGAAAATTGACACAAATTCGTTGGTAGTCCTGGGAAAATTCAAATTTTAATTTAAAATTGGAATTTATTAGGTACTTTAATTTTCAACATTTCTTTGTGAATTCTTAAATCTGGAATTATTCTCTGTGGTTCTTTTGGATTTAATAATTGGTTTTTTAAAAAGATGTCGAGCTGATAAAACCCAAAACCACGGATTCTCCTTGGATATATTTAAGAAAATTATTTTTATTTTTTTAACACCTTTGCATTCGAAATTCAAATTAACTATTTACTTTTAATAGTGATTTATAGAATCATACATATTTCCAATAAAACATTTACTACATACAGTAATCTCCGCTTCATTGCATAAAATGTCCAATCTGTGCTTAAGTTAACATAGGAATTAAAACCCGAAACGCAAAGCATGGTTTAGTTAACTGTGGATTACTGTACATATGAAATTTATTAAATGCAATTAAAAGCGAGCACACGAATACGCTCGTCTCTGTATTCGTATTCACACTCTAAATTCTTAAGATATAATTTTGCTGCCCACTCACGGAAACCAGATACACCCAAATTTTTCTATATTTGATGATTTTTTTATTCAACTTCCGAAGGATTTATAGAAAAAGAAAATAAATAAAATCATTACATCATTCTGTATAGTATGTGTCTGCACTTACAACTATCCCCAGTGGGAGAATGCGCAAGCCCTGTTCATGAGAATATCAGATTTTGACCTTCTCTCAGAAATTTTTTCTTGTTGGGCCAGTTGAGGTAGGGTAAAAGAAGTAACTAGTTTTTTAATATGATATACTCTTTAGTAACTTCTCGAGTGTAAGGAGAAAAAAGGTCAGGTGATCTGGCATCTCAGTGAGATGCGCTGCTAGAATAAATTAGTGAGACTCGTGCCCCGAATCCAGGGAGGCCGTAGACAATGAGGGTACCAAATTCTAGATCCGCCCTTGACTTGCAAATAAGGCCGATTGAAGCGGACATTTTAGGATTGAGAGAGCGATATTTTTAGTCCCTAGTTTATATCCGTAGTGTCAACTCGCACAGGATGTGGTTACTCAACACGCTCTAATGAGCTTTGGTAAACGATATAGATGTTGGGGCTTCTAGGAAGCTATATCGCAACGTTTTATAGCAAGTAAGAAGTAACTAGAGATTGGAACAAAGTATATGATATCATGGCTTCTGAATCAATACATTCTACTACTGGGTCGCTGCTACTTCGTCTCTCGCTTGTCCTGTTTTTGTTTGCTGAGAGATGAGCATTTGGAGAGGGAAAACGTGTGAACACGATGCTTCAACAACAATAAAAACCAATTAATTCGATCACTAGCGAGAGAAATCTAATAAAATAAATTTTGGGATCAACAAAAGCACAACAGCAAGAACAACAAATCGACAAAAACTTTTTTATACATATGCCTACGGTGCCAATTTCAAATTCGAAATAGTGAACAATAAAAATAACAGCGGCTGCTGCAGCTTGCAGATCAACTGGGAACTCCCTGTGATACTTTTGTGTGAGTGTGTGTGTGTGTGTGTGTGTGTGTGTGTGTGTACACGCCCGATCCCATAATATTTTATGCCCGATTGAAAAGTAGGTGAGCGAAGAAATATATTTAAACTAAAAAATCTATTAAATATGTACTAACTAGAGAAAAAGATCACAACAATTATAAAAATAAAAACTGCTTAGAATGAAAATGAAATGATGAAGAAGGAGAAGAACAACAACTTCTCTCTCTTTCTCTCTCTCTCTCCCTTTCCTTCTCTCTACGCTTTCCATCACTTTCCGTCTCTTTCTTTGAATGTTGTTTGAGTAGCAGTCATGAACGTTATGCATAACTACAGTAAATATAAAAAATATATGTGTGTATGAAGATCGGTATTGATGACGCCCACATAATTAGTTACATATTTCTGTAGCTGTTTTAAATTTTTTTTTTTTTACGTATTTTTATAATAAAAAAAATCAAATTGTACTAAAAACTTTTTACAGCTTTTAAACTCAAATCATAAAAAAAATTTTGCAATGTTAACACAAAGCAACAAGCAACACAGAAAATCATAATATTTTTTATTTTAGCTCTTTTTTTATAGTAGTTTTCAATACACCTTGCATTTGTGAATCTTGGCGAGTCTGTATTAATGTTGCAGCACAGCAAAAGGTGTAAATTGCAGTCAGCTGCACAGACAACTGATGCCAAAAATGAAGCAAGCAAGCGGAGAGGGAAAGAAAAAAAACACAAAAACAAGTGTGAAGTTTACGCACTCAATTATGACAATCATTTCAGCCAACAATTTCGCTACAACACGTTTTTGTGCCTATGGACCTATCAGTCTCAGTCGTAGCCTGTCCGTGTATGCCTGCTTGGGTGCCTGCCTGTCCGCCTTTCCGTCTTTAGTTGTTGTTGTTGTATACACTCTCACAAGTGTGAATTTGATTGAAGAAGAATAAAAAGAAAAACCTTTTTGTATCATAATAGAACGTGTCAGTTCGACAAAGTGTTTTGCACTTTGCTCTACAAGACCATGGAGACCAGCTGCAGGTGACGACTTACATACATAGAAGTGATTGTTGCTTTTGTTGTTTGTTGGTGTTATGCTTTCGATGAAAAGTTTATGCTTTGTAATTCTACAACTGTATTGGAGGAAATGTATCAAATTTAGTAAATAAATAAAAATGTTTCCAAAATTTTCTATGCGTTTTATTCGCCGATCGGTAACTTACCGATATCTTTCTATTAATCATCATTGAGCGTGGTGGTTAACACACCAATGATAAGCCCAATTTCCGCGCAACCATTTTTCTTTTTGGTGTCACCAGTACCGAATGTACGTTTTCCCTGTTTACCGATTTCAAAATAAACAAGATTTTCGCGATCAGGGAACTCAATTTAGTCAGTCCCGCTAACCCCCTAAAGAGGCTTGTCAAATTTATTTACCTAACGGCGGCTATGCTAAGCAAAATTCAAGATCGTGGGGTCAAGTGGAATTTACTGAAACTTTTACTCTTTAAAAACTTTACGAACGGAATTAAAGGATCCGGTCTACCTTCAACACCGAGTGATATAACTGTTAAAAAGAAAGCAATACATTTTCTACTTTAATGGCACGACAGGACATTTAGAGCCCAGGCCGAGTTCATCAAGTTAATCACGAGTTAGTTATTGAATAATTGAATAATAATCTGAATGATATCTTATTACTTCCTTTGCTTTACCTCTTAAGCGTTCTAAACTCCTTTTTTTCTAAAATCAACTCAGTACTTTGCATCGACTGGCATATCTACCGAATATTGATTGGCTACAAATAAAAAACTAAATATTTTAAGCCAAAGTCTCTATCCAAAACTCCGGGTAGAAAAACTTCAAGTGATTGCAATTGAAGAAATATCTCCTCAACAACTTTATCAACTTACAAATAGTCTTCCCAATAAATTATACTATCAGAGTTACATACCTATGTATGTATGTATATCAAACTGTCATTATTTTATAACAGTGTCATATTCAAAGGTTTCCATTATTAAAATCATTTTTACTTACTATTAAAGAGAAACACTTTGTTAACAAGGAATTGAGCTTCAAATATTTTTATTCTTATTCAAAACGAACGTTTAGGAAAGAGTTGCCATCTCCTTAACTGTTTGTCTTTTCATTTTCAATGTCATTTATGGTTCTCTCTTCAACGAATTTTAGACATTCTCCAACATCTCCAACATATTGGGGTTATTATATGTAACTGGCGATATTTTAACCCCTCCATCCAATCTCTGAAAATCGCATGAGTCTGATCGATTCCGCCACAAGAAGAAGAAACACTATATCGATACATATTAGTCTACCTGGCTTTGGCCATTATTCGCTTATTAAATGTTTAGACTAGTAACAGATAAATAATGGTTTTTTTAAATGGTAGCATTTTCTTTATTTAGCATCTACTGTTTATTTGTATAAGACTATTTTCCTCAAATTTAGTTTAGTTTAGGTTCAACATCATAAAGCAGATATGCGAAATAAGAGGAATACGGCATGAGTGGTTGCTGTAAATATCATGAAAATGCTATACAAAGCAGGACTTGCGTGTAAGGCTGAACGAACAGTAAATATGTACTGGAAATGCAGAATATGCCGAATATATAGAGGCAGTAATCGACAACTGACTGATATGGACAGAACCATGACTAACGATTGAGCGTTATGCTTATTACGGAGGGAGGCATATTCGTATGGACGAAGGTTTTACTTAGTGTGAAATTTTCTCGCACTACAATAAATGGACTTTTATGATTTCCTCCTCATTAAAAAAAAACAAAAAAGAGATTTAACCACAATAAATGGCTCATTGTGAATCACAAAAACGGCGCGATTATAGCATGGAGAACAATGAGTTTTCGCTATTGAATCTAGCTATGACCTTAATATGTATTTACGATTGATAGCTGGGACAGACTAGTGAGGAAGTGTAGAACTGGTTCCTGTAGAACCACAACCTCAACAGTTTAGTACCATCCGTATAGAAGTTAGTAGAATTTCCAGTGATCCTTATCTCAAATCCATTCTTCTCTACCGGGGATATGGATGGAAAGCTTGTGGTCTAGATTCAGAGTAGATAACTGAATACATAAATAAATAAGTAAATTATTGATTAAGAGGCTACCATCTTACCAATCAACCTTTGTCCAAGTAATTTTTCGAATTTACCATTTTTATTCGAAATCTGACCTGGTAAGTCTAGCTTTAATGGCAATCACCGCTTGTCAATTTTGTGGCAATCACCATTTATAAAATCAAATGGTATTAAATATTTCATGCTAGAATTGGTGAATGTGAATACTTTCAGTAGCGCTTATATGAAACAATAATGCATTGACTTTAAAACTTTTTATGGTAGTTTTCAAGTCGCAAAATAAAGAGTAAATAATTTTATTTCTTAACAAAAAAGACAAAAATTAATTTGTATAACGATTTCGGTCGCTGTGGCGTAGTTGGTAGTGGTTTGGCCTGCTACGCCGAGTGTCAGGGTTCAAATATCGCCACAGGTAAAATCAAGAAGTATTAGAACATTTTTCCACCAGGTACCACCTCTTGGCAGGCAATGGCAAACCTCCTATAGTAAAAATTTACTAAGAAAAGCTTTTCACTTCGCCGTTCGGATTCCTTACATTCATGTATAAAGTATAATACGCACACCTCGAGTGGATTCGAAAAGCTCGACCTAGAAGAAAAATGATTTTGGAGATTTCAGTGCTGCTTCTGTTGCCTATATCTGCTATAATTATTTGGCTTGGCAACTCTTCTCAGACATAAGAAACATTTTGATTGACTATTTTGCTGAAAAATTTTCACAAGTTCACTTTTTTACTGATAGTTTTTCTTTTAATTTTTTCTTGCATTACAACAAAATCAGTTTTGCGTTATGTATTTGAACTTTGCGCATTGTACCTGTACATTATGATTATTACATTTGGGGGAGTTTTATTGACAGCAGCAATTACCACAGTCTATGCCTGCAACAACACTAAAAAAGTGTTCTATAATGTTGCTAGTTGGTGTTGCTGCCAACATTTATGCGTAGACTAGATTGTCCACTTATATAGTTACTACACTACTGACTTGATACTAACATGTTGCTGACTTGTTGCTTGTTACATTGCGATGTAGTTGCTGTTAGTGTTTGCTGCTGTTTGCCTATTAATGTTGCTGTCTATATTCCATCTATCGATTTATTCAAGCATTTGTCTGTATGTCTGTCTGTCTGTCTGTCTGTCTGTCTGGCTCACTGTCTATCTTCTATGTTCTTGTCTAGCTGAACATTAAACGTGCCAGCCAACGTAATAACAATAATAACAACAACATTACATGGCGCAAATTTAATGGGGTGGCAATCACTAATCGAGTGGCCCGAGCTTTTGTCTTTTTGTTTTGTATTTCTACTGATGAATACAAACTAAAAAACAAGATTCGATTCTCCTGACTGCACACTACATTGAAGGATGAAAAGACGAGTAACTGGGTTGGCAAAAACGCTTAGGAAATATTATTAAATAATAATAGAGTGCGTGCATTAAACTGCATAGACAACAGAAAACAATCCAATACTCCATCCACTTCACAACAGCAACAATAGCAACAAGACCAAAAGAACCATCAGCAAGAGCAATCATTCCGGCATTGAGTATTTACTAGGTGCTATTCTATTCTTCATCGTCTTCGTCTTCATTGTTGTTAACAATCAATTAAGAAAATAAGTTGTTTATTAAAAAAGAAAAACTACTGCTATTACTGCCGCTGTTGTTACCTATTCAGTTCTGCTCTGTATGGATGTGAGCATAAATTCTCGGGGTGTTTTGGGTGCAGCAGGCAGCAGAGCATAATCATTATGATCATCTTTTGTGATATGATAAGTGCTTGGACGTGCGTAGCCATTCAAATTGGACAATAAATGTTAAACATTGATATCAAAATGTTGCTGACGTTGTGGTTGTTGCCGTTGTTGTTGCTGCTATTAATGACAATGATGTTGATGATGATGGTTGCTGTTGAATGCATTATGAATGCACTTAATGTATTTTACAAATACATACTTACTTATTGTGATTTTTTGTGAACATGTAATAAACATTCAAATTATGAATTTATAATTATGTACATTGTACGAGTAAGTATTCAGAAATCATGAAGGAGACGAATGCAAAGAACAACTCAACACACAGTCTGAAAGTTAGACTCAGTCTTTGTAAATTTGCAAGCAAGGTTTGTTAACTTTACGATTAGAAAAGTTCACCAAAAGTTTTAAGTTTTTATTTTATAGTAAGTAGCTAGCTAGACATCGTCGTTGACGACGATGCCGATGATGTTGAACACAATTAAAATTATGGTTGCTTTTGTTGTTGCTTGGTTACTTTTGTTGTTGCTGCTGCTGCTGCTGCTGCTGCTGCTGCTACTACTGATGGTGCTGTTATTGTTATTATGGCATCATTAATCACGGCGCCGATTAATGACTTTCTACGGTTGCTACTGCTGCTGCTCGCTGTATACTTAGAGACTTCTAGTGCTACTGCCAACTTTTTTTAAGTTTAGAAAAATACGTTCATCATATTTAGTTTTCTATGGTAACTGCTGCTGCCGTTGTCTGCTTTTGCTCCTGCTGCTATCTACCACTACTGTTATCATTTTGCCAATAATATTTCTATTTCCATCATTACTAAGTATGGACCACTGTGTTTTGCACTAACTACTAAGTTTTGTAAAGCTATGTTATATATTTGGTATTAAAACCATAAATTTTTTTTTATCTTATATCGCATACTGACTACAATACCGTTATTATTCAAAAATGATTCGTTATAGGATTTGAACCAAAAACTAAAGATGTTTGAACTAACACTTATTTTCCGTCTTTTCAATTTGGAGCTTCGACGAAACTCAAAAGAAATGGATTGGGGAAGGTGAAAAGATGAAAGATGAACGAAGAAAACCTTAACGATGAATGATGATATATGAAAAATTAAAGGTGAAGGATGAAAACTAAAAAACGAAAGTTCAGAAGTGAAAGACATATGATAAGAAATGAAAGGTGAACGAAGAAAAATGAACGATGAACGATGAAAGACGAAAAATTAAAAGTGAAGGATGAAAGATGAAAAATTTAGGATGGGAAATGAATGATCAAAGATGAAAGGTGCAAGATGAATTATGAAAATGAAAGATAAACGATGAAAGATGAAGGTTGAAATACAAAGGCTGAAAGATGGAAGTTGAACGAAAAGAAATGAACGCTGAATGATGGAAAATGAACGATGAAATGAAAATGAATGGTGAAGGGTTATATATGAAAAATGAAAAATACGTAAAGAAAGATGAGCGATGAACGATGAAAGAAGGAGAAAGACGAAAGATTAAAAATGAAAAATTTTTAAAAAATGGAAAGATGGAAGAATAAAGATGATCTGCTTCTGGTAACCTCAATTAAATTTTATGATAGCGACATAAAAATATAAAATCAAATGAGTGTAACATAAAAAGCTAAATTTTAGCTTGAGTAGTGCCAAAATGAGTAAAACAACTACACTTTGCTCTGGCCACTGATATATGGAAGGAACTCTATCTTTACTACTGTCCGGTTAATTGCACTGTAGAAATCGCTACGACTTCCATAGAAATAGCAACAGCATCAACAACAATTTCGATGTGATTTAAATGATGATAATGGAAAATCTTTCATTGTTTTTTGTAAGTATGTAGTAATTTATTGTAAGAAAGTAGAAAAAACTATGAAAGAAAATCTTTGTGCCCATGAACGTTTCCATCACAGAGCGAAGTTTAGAGGAGGGCGGGCATCCTAGAGCAATACACCACAATACACAATAACTACACGCAACAAGTGTATGAATATTTGCTAAGACTGACAGCATTCCTCCAATCCAAAAACAACATCTGTAACATAAAAGCAGAAGATATGAACCTAAATATTTCTGTTAATGACAGTGTATGATTGACTTTTTTTCTACACAATTTATCATAAAGGAAACAAAAATGCCAACATAAAAACGTCAAAATAATATTTTTTCTTTTATTTGTATGAGTATAATGAGTTTTTTTTTTTTTAACGTAACCAGAGAAGCTCGAAAATGGCGCGTGTTGTTAATGAAAGAGTTACTTTTGTATGGATATAAATGAATATTTGGAGATACCATACAAATTTTAAACGATTTCTTTTGGTGTTTGGTTCAAATGCCAAAAAAAAACAGAAAATAAAAAATTCCGTTTTAATTGTTAACGCTTTAGTTTTGAAAAAAAATTAGAAGATGATAGAAAATCAGTTACAATTCATATACAACCACACAACAAAGATACCATTCGAGTCGAGTTCATTATCAACACAAAGTACTTGCCCCGCAGCACAGTAGCTACAAAAAACGTCAAAAACAAGAAACAAAAAATTATTATTAAATTTAAACAATTTTGCCATGGAGTTTTTTTTCCATATATTTTTTTTTACTTTAAATCTTGAACTCCTTTCCCCCTCTTTAGTGTTTTTGTCATAAACATTAAAAATATACAAATCATTAATGGTAGCGTTTTATCTACATATGTATAACTTAGGCGATATTTTAGTTCAATTTACTACATTGACGTATGAACAATTGAGGAGCTTTGTTTTAAGCATAAGGTAGTGTAGACAAATATGGCATAAAATTCCAAGAAATATTCCTACGAGCTGATCAGTAACAGTTTGAACATATTGTGCGAATATTGCTGAAGAAGTTTAAAACTATTTAGTACAGGCGCTTCTTGATTCTGATCTAAAATGGACGATGACGAAATCACTGAAGTATATGTATCAACTACTTATGTCGATCGCACATGATCCAAATCCCATTTTTAAGAATCTCCATACAACACTACTCCATAGCTAGTGAAGATGGAGATGAGCTAGCTACTCGAAGAATGCTTATAGCGGAAATAAAAATGTATAGATTATGAGTTGTTATTAAAGTTAAGCCCATTAAAGGTAAACGAATAATGAAGAACCGTCAATAATAAGAGAACATTAGGATAATTTTTGATATTAACGTAAAGTAAAAAACTTCATCAACAGAACATTTCTACTTTACGTTTTATTTAAATTTTTTATTATAGTCAACACACAGGGGGTGCCCCTAATCATGCAAAGTATTGTGGTGTTGATGAGGAAAAGGGAGATAAATTTGTTGGGAGGGGAAATGAAAGAGAAATTCCGATTCAGAGATTAGTTAGTTTAGAAAATGGTTTCATTTAGTTTGGCATAAGTAATATAATTTATTTACTGCTTAAAAACATTGAGAGCAAAAAGCTCTAAATAATTCCTTATATTTTTCCATTAAATAAAAATCATGGGCGAAGAAATATAAATTTCTTAAATATTACTTTACCCTAAATCGATTGCCAAAAAAACAAATAAAAAAGAAAACAGAAACAAAAATTTATGGGAGCAAAAATTTAGTACCCGCCCGGAGGCTGACAGCGGACGCTACAATTTGTACAGTCAGCCAGTCAACAATGCGCCGCCACACACTCACACACTCACACAGAAGATAACGCTGCAAGCCAAGTGGTGGCTACTGCGACTGCTGCTTCAGCTGCCGTGTGGGGCATGTGGCGATAATTGTGATTAATGGCTTAAATCATTGTTTTTGTTTTTTTTTCTGTCTTCTACTTTAGCTTCTTAGTAGCTTTTCAATCAGTATTTTCGCTACTAATTATAAAACTATAAGAAACAATTTCTGGTACAAAAAAAAAAAAAAAAATTAAGTATCCGTTTTTGGCTCTTATTGTTTCACCAAAAGAAGCAATAGAGGAAGAAGCAGAAGCAGAAGCAGCAGTGTTGGTTTCTATTGTTGGACGTTCGTTGCCACTGAAGTTTAGACTTAGACTTAGTTTCTATGGCTGGCGCTGTGTTTTAGGGGTAACATCTTCAGCCAACAAAGCTCAAGTATTGAGCTACCGACCGAACGACGGATCGAACGATGGATCGTGCACAGCCCACAGCTGCCCGGGGTTTTCAAGTATTTAATTATGTGTTTTGAAGCAATAATGATGGACTTTGTTGTGATTGTAGTTGTTAATGTTAATTTCGTTATTAGTGTACGTTTAAAGACTACGAACGAATAAGCTTTTGCAGCACTAATTGTTACAGATTTCTAGTTATGTATGTATACATACGCTTTTGCGTAGCGAATATTGGCTAGAGCGAGCGAGTTAATACGATTTAACTTTTTGGGGTAACAGGTGATCTTGAGGCAATTTCATCTTCTTCTTCTTCTTCTTCTTCTTATTTTTGGAAATTTGTATGTTTTAATGAATTCTAATTTGAATCTCCCGGTTTGGAAGTTTTTACAGCAATTTAGTAGAAGTTAAAATTTTTATACCTGTTTTTTTTTTTTGTTTGTTGTTTTCTTTTTCCCTTGTAAATTTCTAAATGATAAGTTTCCTACGGAAATGAGTTACACTTGAAGGCTAAACACTGAACAAAAGTAATGATCTGTTTGTCTTTTCTACAAATTCTTTTTGTTTTTCTTTCTGAATTTTAATTGTTTATTTTATTTGCTTTTTTTGTTTTGGAAAGGGAAATTAAAAAGGACAAGTGAAATTTCTATGCTTGGTTTTTTTTAACACCAATGCCTGTCGATCCTGTCGTTGTTGTATCAATTTATGTAAAGCATCAACTAAAATAGAGCTGATTGATTTTAAAAATATATTTTTTCCCCGATTATTTTCATTAGTTGATTATATTTTATTCAGTTTTGTTGAAAGTTTTTATTACTATTCTGGTTATTTGTGAAATATTTTAACATAGCGACATCTTATATTTGACAAAAAGGTATCAATTACAGTTCTAGCGTATCATCCAGAAGGAGAATAAATAGCAAAGCCTAACTCTAGCCATATATTCACAGATGAACATCAAGTAAGCGAAGATATGAGGATGCAGCTCTTAGCAGTTACTTACTTACTTTACTTTTAATGGCACAACAGCCCATGGAGGGCCTAGGCCGAACTTTTCGCATCCACTCATGTTGTGCGTGTTATATTTGCACGTGAATGGAAGGGACCTACAGTTTAATGCCGAATCCGAACGGCGAAATGAAAAGCTTTTCATAGCAATTTTTACTCTTGTAGGTTTGCCATTGCCTGTTAAGAGGTGGTGCCGTGTAGAAAAATTATTTTTCTACTTTTGTTTGTTTGTTTTATTTTGCCTGTGCCGGACACTCTGCGTAGCATGCGTAGCAGTCCAACGCACTACCACTACGCCACAGCAACCACAGCCCTTAGCAGTTAGTATCTTAAAAGCTGGAGGAGGTCCAGAAATGTCTAGTTAATCAGAAAGCAAGTGGGATTGTAATAATAATAGCCTACTTATAAGGAAGTAAGCTAGTGCAGGAAATGGAATTAAGCGTATACCAATTATTTCGTATATGTAATTTTCAAAACTCAAATTTGAAAGCAATTAAACGAAACACAACCAAACTACTGTATCTACATATTATAAACGAAATTAACGTTTTAATGTACATTTTAAACCACATAGTGATTATTGTAGCAACACGCATGAGCAAAGAGGATAACTCAACCCAGACATCTCAGCCAATGGTTACTTTTGAATTAAAAGTGGAAGCAAGCCTTCTTAAGACTTAAAACACAAATTTGTAAGCCTTAAGAAGGCTTAAGTAGCTCCAAAAACACTAAAATCGCTATTGATCCCAACAGAACTCAATTTAACTTGCTATGTAAAAATCAATATACGTTCTGTCAAAGAAATACGGCCCGCTTAAAGGAATTGTAAAAATTTGTCGCTAAGTTGGCACCATTGTCTTCCATACTGACAAAAAGTCAGTATGTTTACAGTCATTTAATTTGTTTACAGTGCTTGATTTTGTCAGTTCATCTCAAGTGTGTTTTCGATCTTTAAAACGACTAAAAAGCAAAGAATTTGTCCCCAACAACTACCGTATTCACTTGATATGGTTTCTGCTAACTATTTTCTCTTTCGAAAACTCAAATTACCAGTTTGAGGCACCCGTTTTCAATAGATAGAGAATGCGCGGCAAAAACTGAAGTCGAAAATGTGTTTGAAAAATGTTTTGATGATTAGAATACTCATTGGCATAAGTGTAGACACCACTTGTGGTCGCTGTGGCGTAGTTAGTATTGCGTTGGCCTGCTACGCAGAGCGATCAGGGTTCAAATCTCGGCACAGGCAAAATCAAAGAGTAGAACAAAATTTTCTTCACAGCACCACCTCTTGGCAGGCAATGACAAACCTACAAGAGTAAAAATTGCTTATGAGAAGCTTTTTCATTTCGCCATTCGGATTCGGCATAAAACTGTAGGTGCCTTCCATTCATGTACAAAAATAACACGCACGACATGAGTGGATGCGAAAAGCACGGCCTAGACTTTCCATTATGCCATTAAAAAAAAAGAATGGAAGGCGATACAATAAATTTGAAAGAAGAATAACTGTACTTTTTTGACAATGTACGTACATTATGGTATCTATGTATTTATATACATCGATGATACTTAATTTTCAAAAATGCGTAATATTTATACCCTTGGAAGAATCGAAAAAGTTCAGCAAGTAAATGCAAATGGAATATTTTTCTTCAACGCATTCCAAAGACATTGCTACAATCGCAATGCGCAACTGTTTACTGCTGCTGCTGTCTTAAAATAATGAAAATATGTATTAAACCACAAAAATACTTGGCAATATTGTACATGCATAAATACATACATACGTACTGGTACATATAGCAAAACGAAAAAAAAGGCGCTTAAAAAACACAAATGGATACAGGAAAAACCAAAACCAAAAAAAAACACACAAAATATTCACTGCAAAAATTCCATAAATCTTATGAATTCATTGTTGCAAATGCGGCAAATATGTTAGCGGTCTGACTGACTGGCTAACTGACTGACTGGCTGACTGGGCTTGACAGACGAGCGAATGGACGCTCAGAGCGAATGGCTGTTACGTGGCATGGCTTAGAATGAAATGGATGCACTTGTTGCAGCAATGCCGCTGCCGCTATATAGACGGGGCCGGCAATGCAAACTTGACATGTGAATTTCAAAGATTTGCACAAATTTTATGAGCCACACACATGCAAACATAAAAACATACGAAACTATGAATGTATGTTTGTGTATATACTTGTGCAAAGCATTCCATAAAGTTTTGCTCGATAAACATAAAAGCCGATTTAAGAATCAGTTTACAAGTCAAAAGCGCAGCAACAACAAAATGCATACAAGAACTGACCTGAACACTTGAACTATTCGTTCGTTTTTCCGACGTTTTGCTTTAGAGCGCTTAAGAAGAATAGAAGAATGCAGAGATATACGAGTATGTATGGATGAATTGATGGATTGATAGTTGGTCAGTTTGGCAGCAAGCAACAGCAACACAGCAACAGCACACATGGTGTTTTTTTTTTCTTTTTTTTAGCAAATAAAGACGCTACAGAAACCACACAGAATCTCATGACAGCACAATTTTGAGTATGAAATAGTTTTCGGAAAAAGAAGAAGAAGTGGAAGCTTTAGCATTGAGCATGGCGGCATCGCACCGCAAAAAGCTAATTTAAAGCAATTTAGTTTGAATGTTACATTCTCTCAACCAGCCAACAACTCTGGTGTACTGTCGGTGTACGCTGCAAACAACAAAACTGGGTTGGTGAATTGGTTGCTGTATGCTTGTAAGTATCTAAGTTGGAAAATTATGGTAACTGACGCACCACAAATACATTAATTTACAACTTACATGTATGCAGCCAATGAAGCTGCTGTTGCTTTCGTTGTTGTTGCTATTGCTGTTGTTGATGATATTGATGATGTTGGTGTTTTTCGTAAATGATATTGAAAAATTAAGAAAAATTCTTGAAAAGAAGATGAATTGAAATGTATGGAAATTTATTGTATTATCATCGTGAAACATGAACATATGCATAAATTTCGCAAGAAGAAGAGTTTACCTAGAACTTCTCGAATACTTGTGTCATTAGAAAGTGATTTGATGGGAACACATGCACGATATTTTCCAGCCTGCGCTTTTATTATAACACAATAGACTCTACTTAATTAATGAATATCACAGATGCAGAAGACAGCGTTTCTTTGGTGATTCGGATTTCCAACTGCCACGGATTTCGCTGGATAAGACACGTAGAAACCAGCTGTGATACGCCAAATGTCCCGCATTACAGACAAAACTAGTTTTAAGAAAATTGACGACTCGTATTCTGGTTGCCAATCGTAGGTAGCTATCGAGAGTCGAATCGGTGGTCATAAGTTGCGTTAGCTAGAGTATTGCCGTTCCTAAAGTACCAGAGCCGACTTAACTATCTGTGCTTTTCGCACATTGTGTATTGCCAATGGCAAAAGTAAGTACTAATAGCTTTGTTTTATTCGCTACTCACGCCTAGTTATTCTATGTATAACTAGCAGCGATAATTGTATGGGAAACAACAAGAAAAACTGCAGAGAAAACGCTTGTATTTAAAGCTGTTATGTATAGGTAGCATATTAATTTTCATCCCTGGTGTCTATACCAACACTACAGTGAACTGTTAATACAAAAAAAAAAAGAAAAGCGTTGAAAACACAAAAAAGAAATGTGTCACAATGCCTATCGCAGAAAATAGGTGACCTAAAAATTAATTTAAAATGTCACGTAAGAGCGAGTTTTATTCGCAAATAGTTAACTACTTGGCGAATAAAACATAGCTAATGAAAATTTTTCAACTTAGTAACTTATAGTATAGATGTGGTCGCCGTGACATAGTTGGTAGTACGTTGGCCTGCTACGCAGATCGTCCGTGGTTCAAATCTCGGTCCAGGCAAAATCAAAAAGTATAAAATACAATTTTTCTACCTAGCCTCATCTCTTGGCAGGCAATGGCAAACATACAAGAGTAGTAAAAATTGCTTAAGAAAAGCTTTTCATTTCACAGTTTGGATTCATTATAAAACTGTAGGTCCTTTCCATTCATGTGCATATATAACATGCACAACATGAGTGATTACGAAAAGGTCGGCCTAAGTCCTTCATGGCCTGTTGAAAAAAGAAAGGAGAAGTGTAATAAAACCGGAAGTGTAATAAAATTACGTTCAAAATGTGGATCAAATTGAGAAACGTGTGCGTGAAACTAGATCTTTATTGGATAAAACAATACGTTCTCGTACTCCTACAGTGTAGACGACCGACGATTTGACTCCGTTGAACTGTTATTTGTATTTAAAGATATATATTACGTTAACCATCCAGCAACGACTTAAGAACGAAATTGGTGGCCATCGGCCAGCTCCATACAGCTGATAATTTATTTAAAAATCGGACCGCCAAGGAAGTCGACAATCAACCGAAAGTATTATAATTTTGAATAATAAAAACCACATTACAAAAAAAGTTATTCGTTTCTTATTTACACCAACATCAAATTCCAAATTATATATGGTCCACCCTCTACATGTAGAATTTAGTGACGAAGTTTTCGTTTCGCTCTCGTAGCACTCATTCTAAGTCTTTCGATAATCGTTATCGTTAGTCTATCGTTCTCTTTCAGAAAATCATCCATTTCATGGTTGCGGAAGAAAAGTGTTGCATTGTGTTATTGAAGGTCAACAACCACCATAGAAATAAAATCCTTGAAATCCACACACACAGCATTCCACACACACATTCATAAAACCAAAAGGGAATCGAATTCTCTCACAGCTTAACCTAATTTCACTTAATTAAGTGCTACTCTAGACAACAAATTGCAATCAATTAATTTGAAAACTACATGCCACAAAAAGATCATAAATGAGCGAAATCACTTGTTAAAGTAATTAGAGTTTAGTAATGGAATTTAGTACACGCAAATATGCAGCTATAAAATTTAATTTTCATACTAGCAATGAATGATCGAATTCGCATTTCCAATACTCGGTATGCCGACAGTAATCCCCAGTTAAAAAAACCACTCTTAATTGCATTCCCCATTTAATTGTGCCAGTAATAATACGTTTTTAGTTTAAAATTTACTCAAATTACTCGAATAATTACATTTCCCGGTTAACTGAAGCATAAATTGAACATTTTCATCGATGCCATTAACCGAGGATTACTGTACCTACAAAGATGCCATGATTTTATACTTGTTCCAATTAGATTGTGCTTTTCGTCGTAGGATATCGCAGATTATGTATATGTTTGTAATTTTATTGTATTAATGATAGCAATAGTTAAACTTATGCTATACCTTGCCGGAAATTATACAATTTCAATAGTTTCTCTTTATGCGATTGAATCGCTCAGAATACTGCAAATTTAATCTAATTTGCTTATGCACAATACCATTATTGAGATGTCAAATCTTTTTGTAGATACCAAAGAGATGCAAAATCATTCAGCTTTTCACATAGGTTTGCAAATAAATCAATTAATTATAATATGTTATAGTTATCACTTTCGAGATGATTTGAATTGCAGGAAATGGTTGCATACAGTCTGCTGCATAATAGAGAGGACATAGCTAACATAAGAACCCATGTTCAGAACCCATGACAGATGGGAAAACAAAATTTATTTTCTTGATTTGAAGATATTTCCTACTGGGTAGCAATACTTACATACATACATATATATGTGCATATATAATACAACTACCACTACACAACTAATGCAATTTAAGTGCATTGTGCAGTGTGTATGTGTGTGTAGTTGTTGCAGTTTTCTGCAGTACGTTTGTATGTAGTAATAAAATTTATTCATTTTTTCTTATTTTTATTTTTCAGTGAAGATCACTCAAAAAAAAAAAAAAAAAAAACATGAAATCGCTGTAAAAGTAAAATTTTTTGTTTTTACAATATTCATCCAACAGTTAAAAATATCAAAATCGACATTATGAAATGTAATTTTAACATTACTGAATTCAGCCAAGAAACAATTGATAATATTGTAATTGTAACATTGAAAATGCAAAATAACTACATTATTTAAATTTGCATTTGATATTTAAAACGTTAAAGTCATAAACCGTAATGTGACATTATAGCAAAATTGATATGACAAGAATGTATTATTTATATACCAAAATGTAAAATCTACTAAAATGTAAAATAAAACACAATAAACAAGCTTGTTGTTACTTTAATATAATTTTTTTTTTTCACAAACAGATAAAAAAAAGTTATTTTTTAAATTAAATTCCTTCGGGGAGATTTTCAATTTGCAAACTGCATCATTTTTTGATAATTCCGCGGAATCGGTTGCAAAATATTAATTTCACCTTGCACTTTTTTTTTTTGAGTGTACTACCAATTTTTACTACCATTTTTACTACTACTTTTTTACTAAGCTTGTACACTAAACTGAAGAAAAACAAAACAAAAACTAATTTTCTATTGATATCTACAGTGTAACGAAGGCATACAAAAAAAAAAATTAATTAACGTTCGGGTTAAATGAAATTTTATAGGTGCTAAAAAAAACAATTTTTCCCTTACATTTTGCATGAAGTTGGCAATTTTTATTGTTGTAGTTGTTTCTATTCATTGTTATTGTTTTAAACCAAATAAGTAGCATTGAACAACAAAAGAGCAAAAAATGGAAAAAAAGAAAACATCATAAACTCTACTAGCTACACAGAGATGCAAATGTCCCGGCCAAGGCATGCAAAGGTAACGAAAAGAAAAACAAAAAACACAAAAAGGTAAAGTCTGAAATTGAAAAAAAAATCATCACTGCAAATCTGTCTGTGAAAATAAACGCGAACATATCGAAAACAGTGGAACGAAACTGTATTTGTTGCACTTGTTCATACCCTATGGGAACTTTTATGCATACAAATGTGTAATGGCAACTGGCAACTGACAACACTTGCCAGACTTGCAGGCAGTCTGGGCACAGCAGCTCCCATAGCTTCTGCTTTGCTTCTTGACACTGGCACTAACCCTTATGTAGTCACCAGAGTTCGGTAATAAATATACATATCTACTATGTACACATACATGCACAATAGTAATGATCGAATAGTATCTAGCTACATACATAAGTATGGATGTACATATGTATGTTGTTGTAGTAGTATAGCGAGCGCTGTAAAAGGTATTTCTCGCCGTATAAATCATTTTAAAGCGTTAAGCAAAAACTGCAAATTGATTTTGCCCATAGATGGCAAATCAAGGGCAAAGCAAAAATTAATTTGTTAGTAAAGTACTGTGAATTCTATTAAAAATTTTACTTTGCACTTGACTTTTTCAACCTGACAGAAGAAAAAATGGACATTTCAACTACGGTGAAAAGTTTCGACGTTGAACACCCTCGGTGCAACCGTTTAGCCATTTTCTGTTTGAGTTAAGCAGGAGACCAATTAAGTTAAAATAAATTTAGTTTGTAAGTAAAATGATCAAGATTCATGATAAACATTTTTGTATTTGCTCCCAAATCCAATCAGCTCTAAAGTCTCTAGGAGTAATTAAATAATATAAAGGATTGTTCTAAGCTTTGGTAAATACATCCAGTGGGTTCCGGATCACAAAGCAAGCATGAACTGACAAAGTCAATCTAGTGTTATCAAAGATTGTTTGCCTGGGTATTCCCACTATTCGATTGACAATATAATTATTTTTCGAAATTTAATATATTGTATATAGATGCTCAAAGAAAAGTTAAAGTGAGTACTTGTATGAAGTTCAAAACCCTGAGTCAATAAAGGTGTGACTTTTGAAAAAAGTCTTTATTTTTTGCAATAATTTTCAGTAATGAGAAACACTTATGTACCTATATAGTGCCTAAACATTTCTATGTGAATAATTTTAAATACAACACTATTTTAACTCAAAATGCTTCTTCAATGCAAAATGCTTGCGACTTTTCAGAAGATAAACTTTTAAGATTGAAATTTTCATAATCAACCCAAATTGTATGTAACTCAAAGATCGTATACTTTCATTTAACCCATTTTTGCATTAAAGCATCATTTTAAGTTAAAACATTATTGAAGGAGCGATATGTATTTCGTTTATTTTGACATTAAATTACATTTCATTGACCAATTTTTGTATAAGTCAGTAAGAGAATTTTGCTATAACTTCATTTCAATATCGCATCTACTTAAGACTTTTTTTTTACACACTACAAATTCAGTTCAAAATCTCATTAACTATTCTACTTCCTACTTCACTTCCTCTTCTATGATTATCCTATTCTGCCATGTCGTTTTGCCCCTCCCTTCTCCTCTTTTCTTTAAAGCCAGCATACTTACATAGCATGAGGAAATTTTTTAAACGTTTTTTGTTGTTATTCGGAAAAATTCAATGTTTCCTCGCATCACCAAACTTTATTACAAATTTCTTTACGAGCAGCAATAATTATAACAGCAACAACAACAATAGTAACATCAACTTCGCATGGCAACATTTTCATGCACATGAACAACACAGCCACACGCTACTAGAAAAATCTCCTCGAGGCACTTGAAACTGACAGCGATCATCCATCAATATACAAGAGTTGGCAACGAGGGAAATAGAAAAAGAGAGAGAGAGAGAGAGAGAGAGAGAGAGAGAGAGAGAGAGAGAGTCAGGGTGTCTAGAGTTGATATGACTGAAAAGTTTAACTGAGTTTAAACGAAGTTCATATGAAAAAAATGGATGGGAAGCTATGTATTTTAATTCGTTGTGCCAAGACACATATGTGTATACTGTACATACATACATAATAAGGCAACCAAGACAGAAAAATTCGTTGTCGAATTCTGACCAATTTTCCCGAATAAAGAATGGTCAAAAATGGACTTTGACCTCTCTCCTCCCCCAAAAAAATTTTTTTAGAAAGTTCGACTTTTTTTTGTTAATCAGAAAAACAGAAAAATTCGATATCGAGTCTTCACGAAATTAAGAAGGCAAAAAAGATGAACATCCGAATTTGTCTGTCTTTCTTGCTTGACTACTTAAAAGGAAATTGCTCCATTCAAATCGTTATGTCCTAATGCATACATTGGGCAAAATATGTATTTGGGCCAAATTGGTTTATGCTAGATTTTTCCATACAATAAAAATATTTTCCCATGCATCAGTCAATATAAGTACAAGTACAGTTCAGATTTGTTTTAATTAATTTTTCCTGGTTGAGTTATTGCCATCGGTTAGCTCAACTCGAAGGAAATAATTATAATTGCCTCGAAAGAAACATAACAAAAAATATCTATTTCACACATTTGAGAAAATTAGCGTAAAACTAAAAACTGTGGAGAACTTAAAACAAACTATAGACTTTGTGTCTTCTCATGAAGTAGTCGTTGTATCGTAGAAGTATCTACGGTCTGCTACGTAGAATGCACGGGTTCAAATCTCGGTACAGGCAAAAAAAAAAAAGGAAAATAAAATTCTTCACGGCACCGCCTCAATGGCCATCCTCCAAGAGTAAGAATTTCCTAAAATAAAGTTTTGAACTTCGCCGTTCGGTTTCGTCAAGAAGCCGTACGTGCCTTCCATTCGTATATAAATATATTACGCACAACATGAGTGGATGCGAAAAGCTCGTTGTAAGCCCTCCATGGACTCTTGTGCCATTAGATAAGAAAAAGGAGAACATGGATTCAGAATATAAAAGCTAAATCCAAAAATATACAAACGATGTAAAAAAGAGAAGGCAATGGTAAGAACTTACTTAGTTGAAAGCTCTTCGTGTGATGGAGCGCAAACACAATTCCTGAGGAAGATTTAATAGTCAGACTAAATTTTCCTTGGAGTGTGCAACGAACCCAGTATGGATACAATTCACTGAATCTGAAGAAAAGCTTTTCTACTTTAAGACAATAATGTTGTGATGATGAAAGGGATTTGGCTAGAACCAGAAATGTTGAGAAGGTGAAGGCCTGGCTTATGATAATCCATTTCTGAATCGTAAAGAAACATACTGGTAAGTACATAAAAGTCTGAAGACAACAAAATTACCATCTCTAGGAAATAGATCTGGGGATCAAGCCATGTAAAAAAAAAAATCTTATAATTCAGGAATATTAACTAGAATATTAATAGGGAGGAAGGAAGATTTATTCTCAAACCTCTCCTCACCAAACATTTGCCCTTTTATTACGGGTACAATATCGGCTTTTTCGAATTTTTCAGAGGCGCCGCAAATCGGTGAACTCTAATCAGAAAACAATGTTTCCTAAAAAATAGTGTTTAATTTTAATACTTATGGTATTACACAATCTAGAAATATGGTGAGGAGCTGAGACTCGAAAATGTTTGCCAAAATTTCAAGGGGGATGGTCGAAAGTCCGAAGCTGTTTCCCCACCTCCCCCTTGAATGTTTCATTGCATGTTGGTATTCATAAGTGCAGTGAATTTAAAAGGGGTTTAAAAAGAGTTAGCCGAACAAGAATAAATCAAAGCGCGTGAGAACTTGTATACTTTGTACCACTACCATTCGATATTGGAAATAATTGCATTCTCTAAGTTGTCGCTTTAAATTCAGCCCATTTTGAAAAAGTTTATCAAATTGATTATTCTCTTCAACACCGCTACAGCCTACACAATAATTGTATGCATCGACTTGAGTTCAAACACATTTCGAGATTATACGTGATGCTTAAGATAATAATTAGGTGGAGAGGATATTTGTTCCCAAACCGCTTCCCTTACTGGTATCCGCTAGCCACTAGTACAATGTCGGTTAGCTATGGAAAGCGTAGAAACTTAAATACAACTTCTTTCTTCAGTTTCTTTCAGGCATATTTGAAAATATAAAATACACAAGCTCGTTTTCAAGAAGAGAGGTCAACATTAGATCAGAAAAAATTTATATCATTCAAGGTAATGTTATGTGGTCATATTTATAGTGCTTCATAGATTTTAGAGTCTTAAATGAGTCCCCAAAATAAGACTTAATCATACCTACAATGTAATTAACTACGATTCATTGTAAATAGTTTAACGAGCTAAAAGGCGTCTAATATTATTATAATTTTTTTAAATACACACTACATACATACATATATTTATATATTTACAATATTGTGCAGACTCGCTGGCTCTTTTGGTGCGAACTTCAACTACTGCTTCTAGTTGCCAGCAAACTCGCCTTTCTATTAACCGCCAACTTCATACCAACACCACACTCTCTTAGCTTTGATGTTTTCCTGACCGTCGCTTTTCTTTTTGTATTTTATATTAATTTTTTCATTGAATTCGGTTCGTTACTGTTTTTGTTGAAGTTACTTGAATTTTTTTTTGATTTTTTTGGCAAACATTTTTTTTTGTATCTGATTGTGTGTGTATGTGTGAGTTATGAACCCAAACACAAAGAAAAGAATGCCGTTCGAGTAAACATTACGTCATCTTTATTACAACCTTATCTGTAAACATAAAGAAATGTAAACAAACTTATCTAGTATAAATATAAGAACAAATTAAATAAAGAACCAGTCATTATAGTTATGAACCCAAACACAAAGAAAAGAATGCCGTTCGAGTAAACATTACGTCATCTTTATTACAACCTTATCTGTAAACATAAAGAAATGTAAACAAACTTATCTAGTATAAATATAAGAACAAATTAAATAAAGAACCAGTCATTATTGAAACTCACAAAACTTAACTCGTCTTATTCTTGAACCCCACCCGTGGTAATTCTCTAATAGGAACTTAAGCTAAAAATAATATTCCAAGTAGAATATCGTGAATAAATAAGATTCAAAAACAAAATATTAACTTCCTTCGAAATCAAGAATATTTTATTCTTTTAAAGGAATTAATATTAAAATTGGCGCAGTCGGTAGGATATCAACATTCGGTTTGATATTCGTAAATAACAACCTACAAAGTGACTAAGTGAAAAATACAGTTTTGAACGCAAATCAAAACAAGTAAAAATACACACAGTGACTTTTGGAAATAGATTCCAAATAAAACCAACATACGTACGAACACCCAGAGTGAACAGCAACGCAGTTGGAAAAAGACTCAACAACGAGTAAAATAAATTCTACTTATCAGAATTAAGATTCCCACAGGAATAAAACTAAATATAAGAAAATGGCACTAAGACCAGGAAACGATGATCTAAGGAACGCAGCAAACAATGCAGGAAGATCACTCGATATAAACCCTTTAAAATATATAGAAAGAATACAAACATTCGATGGAAGGAAGGAAGACCTATCCACATTTTTAACAAACGTAGATGACATCATACCCACATTGTCATCATACAATGAACAAGCACAAAGAATGTGCATAAACGTAATAAAAAGCAAACTAATTGGAAACGCAAGAAGAGCTATAGAAATACACAATCACTTGAGCAACTGGAATGACATAAAACAAATGTTAACAACCAATTTTGGAGGATTTTCTACAGCTGACCAGCTATACGAACAATTAAGAACAGCAAGTTACAGAGGAAACACCATGGATTTTTACAACTTCATATGTCACAAACTAGCCATGCTTAACCAAAAGAGCTTACAAGAAGGAAGCAGCGATGACATACCAAAAAACATCCAAACAGCATTAAAAGTTTTTACAACACGCTTACCCCAAAACATGCGTACTATACTTTGTGCACTTAAAGTATCCACAATGGAAGAAGCAATCCATGAATTAGCATCAAATGGATTTTTGCAAGATGAAAGAAGAGCCAGACCACAAAATCCATTAAAGCAACAAGAAGAAAGGAAACCAACTATACGTCAACAACAACCTTTCCAGAAACAACCTTTCCAAAAACCAAATTACCAACAAAACAACAACTTTAGACAACCAGGACAAGGATATCCAGCAAAGAATAATTGGCAACCAAAGATGTACTTCCCTCAACAACAGCAGCAGCAATATCAGCAACCATATCAACCAAGACAGCAACATAACAACTACCAACCCCCAGTAGAAAGAATGGAAGTAGATACCCAACAGACCAGAAGGCAAAACAACTACCAACAGTACTCTTCAAAAAACTACAATAGTAAGCATAATAATATTAATAGTAATAAGTATCCCCAACCTTTACAATACAAACAAGACAATACAACTGACTATAATCACTATCAGGGCGAAAATTTTCAAATACCAGCCTCGAATTTTATAACAGACTCCCCTATATTCTCATCAGAGGAAAATCAAGAAATTGTAGACTTTTGATCGACACAGGATCAACAGAAAACTTTTTAGACTATGACATAGCACCCCAACACTTAATTAAAGCAATTCCCAACCCCACGAAAATTAAATCAGTATCAGGTTATTTTCAAATAACACACACCTGTACTATACCAATGAAAAACCTTAACATTAAATTAAACTCTGACACTACATTTGGACTTTATAAATTCCACAAATTCTTTAACGGAATATTAGGACACACTACCCTTAAACAAAACAAAAGTAAAATAGATTACGAAACTAATGAAATAAGTATAAATCAAACAAAATACAAATTATATTATGAAGGAGATTCAGAAGAAATAAAAGATAATACACAATACTTACCTCAGATATTTTCAATGGAAGAATTAGTAGGACCAGGTATATTAAGATTAGAACATTTAAATTCAGAAGAAAAACAAGCTATAAAAAACGTAATCGTACAAAATGACGATATATTCTATCACAAAGGTGATGATCTAACTTTTACAAATGAAGTAAAACATAATATAGACACAGGAAATAATGGACCTGTTTATACAAGAAAATATAGATACCCTTCAATATACGAAGAGGAAATAAGTAAACAAATGAAAGAATTATTAGAACAAGGAATCATTCAACACTCCAGTTCACCATACAATGCACCTATTTGGCCAGTACCAAAGAAAGCAGATAAAGAAGGAAAAACCTCACTTAGAATAGTAGTAGACTATAGAAAATTAAATATGAATACAAGAGAAGACAAATACCCAATACCACGAATTGACGACGTACTAGACAAACTAGGAAGAGCAAATTACTTTTCAACCTTAGATTTAACTAAAGGTTTTTACCAAATTGAAGTTGACCCTAAAGACCGAGAAAAGACAGCTTTCACAATAAACGAAGGACATTTCGAATTCGTAAGAATGCCATTCGGACTAAAAAATGCACCAGCAACCTTTCAGCGAATGATGAATAACGTACTCAGAGAATATATCAACAAAACATGCGTAGTTTATATGGACGATATACTAATTTTCTCGACATCACTCCAAGAACACATTGACAGTTTAAATAAAATATTCGCAACCTTAAGAAAATCTAACTTAAAAGTTAGCCTAAATAAAAGCGACTTCTTAAAAAAGGAAACAGAATTTCTAGGACATATTGTAACAAAGGACGGAATTAAACCCAATCCAAACAAAGTTCAAGGATTAAATCAATTCACAATTCCCAAAACAGTTAAAGAAATACAAGCATTTCTAGGACTATCAGGTTACTATAGGAAATTTATACCGGACTATGCGAAAATAGCAAAACCAATGACGCATTATCTTAAAAAAGGAACGGAAATTAATTTAAACGACAGAAAATACGTAGACTCATTCAACAAATTGAAAACAATACTCATGTCAGAAACAGTACTACAATATCCAAATTTTGAAGAAGAATTCACCTTAACTACAGACGCTAGTAATCACGCACTAGGAGCAGTACTTTCACAAACTAAAGGACCAATAGCTTTCGCATCAAGAACTTTAAACAAACACGAAATTAATTACTCGACAATCGAAAAGGAACTATTAGCCATAGTATGGGCAGTAGGACAATACAGACACTATTTGTACGGAAGAAAGTTTAAACTCTTGACAGATCATAAACCACTAATTTGGCTATCCAAATTAAAGGAACCAAATCAGAAATTAATCAGATGGAAGATCAAACTCAACGAATATGAATTTGATATAAACCATGTGGAGGGAAAAGAAAATAAAGTAGCAGATGCTTTATCTAGGATAAAAGAATGCAACATTACGAACGCACTAAAAAATTGCAAATATTGCGGAGAAACATTTACGACAAAAGAAGAAATAACATTACACATAGAAGAGGAACATCCAAATATGGAAACACCTTCAAACTTTAATAGAAAAAAAAAAGAACCTTTACTTTATAGAACCTCGTTAACAGAGGAATGGATAAGCAAAAATATAACAGAAGAATTAATACAACAATTAAACTTAGAAAAAGAAAAATTAGAAAGGCAGGATCAAACTAAAAAAGAATATCAAGAAGAAAGAGAAAAACCCTCAACTAGTAAACAAGCTCTAAAACAATTAGAATTAGATAAAATAACGCAAAGTATTAAAGAATACGAAGAAAACAAGACAGTAGAAACAATTACAGTTACTTCAGACAAACTAAACACAGAAGAAAACTTAGAAATCATACAACAATTATTAGACGACAATCAGACAATACATTCAGCTGAGGAAGATGAACAAAACAGGATACCTATAACGGATAAACCTTTACAATCATTTAAGAATCAAATAGAATTGAAACAAAATGACACCAACGAGACTATTAAGGAAAAGAAATTCGGAAATAATCTAACCATTATAAATTATCAACAATTTGACGATCAAATAGTAGAGCAAGTACTAAATGAAGCAAATCTTAATAATTTAACAGTGATTAGACATTCAAATTTCGAAAATATAGACAAGTTACAGAAAAAATGGAAAGAAAGACAGGAAAACGTAAATAACATAAAAACCTCTAAATTAATGATAACGACAAATCAGGCACAAGACGTAGATTATAACACTATGTTAGACAAAATTTCATTACATCATAGAATCGATAATAATCACCCAGGAATAGAGAAAACTTATTCGGATTTAAAGAAAGAAATATATTACCCCAATCTAAAGACAGAAATTACAAAACTAATAAATAATTGCACCATATGCAAATATAAATACGAACGCAGACCAATAAAGTTACCCTTTGAAAAAACAGAAACAGCAACTAAACCTTATCAAATCTACCACATAGACATTTGGTACATGAACCAACAGACAATATATGCGACAATAATTGATAAATTCACTAAATACGCATTCATAAAAGAAATCCCAGACAGAACGTCATTATCGCTCATTGCAGCATATACAGAACTCTTTTTGATCATGAGAAAACCAGAACACTTAATAATGGACAATGACACTAGCTTCAAAAATGAAACTTTTAAAGACTTTCTAGAAAAACAGAACATTACTTACCATTTTACAACAGCACACAGACACACAGGAAATTCAGACATTGAAAGATTCCATAATACATTGAATGAAAACATAAGACTCTTTAAAATCAGAGAAAAAATGAAAGATATACCATATAACTTTAATTTAGCACTACAAGCAGTAAACGCTTATAACAACACAACACACGGTACTACCAAACATAAACCAATTGAATTACATTTTTATAACAAAATTGATCAAAACAATATTATAAAGAACATAAACGACACAAAAGACAAAGTCAGACAATATAGAAATAAAGACAGAAAAGACGAACCAGTAGACATTCATTTCACGAAAGAAAACGACAAAAATAAACTTGAACAAAAAACGAAAGAAATAAGAAATCCTATACAAATAAACGAACAGAAGATAAAAAACCCACTTAGGAAAAACTTGTATCACAAAGACCAGTTTATTAAACAAAAACGATATTTCAGGGTTGTGGAAGACGATACTCCTCCTCATCCTCACTATTAAAGGAATATACGCACAAAAATTGACAGTAACAGACCTAAACCAAGGAAATGGATATACAATGATACAGCTTGAAGAAAAAGCACTAATACAAAATTTCTCGAAAATACTTCACGTATTTAAAGCAGCAGATTATTTAAATTATCTTATGAACTTAGACCTTACAATATACCCCTTAGCAGAACCACATTTAACACATCAATTAGAGCATACAAAAACACAATTAAGACAGATTATACCCATATATAGGAATAAACGCGGATTAATCAATATCGCAGGAACAGGAATAAAATATATATACGGATTAATGGACAATGAAGACAGGGAACAAATTGAACAAAAACTTAAAATAATTACAGACAATAACCATAATATTATAGAACAAACCAACGCACAAGTAAGCATAAATGAACACTTTAACGATCAGTTAAAAACATTAACAACATTAGTTAACAAACAAACAAACATAGTAGATCAAGTCAACAAATTAACAGACAAACATGAAAGAACGATGAAAATACTACAATTAAATTACGAATTAGACCACATTGAAAAGATAATAGAACAAGTACGAGAACTCATATTAAATTCAAAACTTAGAACTCTTAGCAGAGACATACTTACCACAGAAGAACTAGAAACATACGACATAACTATAACAAAACTAGAAAACATAGAAATGGACTTAGCAACATACAAATCAGATATCATATTCATAATAAAAATACCTAACCTAACCCAGGATAGATATAAACAATTATATATACAACCTATCCCAAATAAAAATAAGAAACAATTAATATTAGAAACTAAGAAATATTTAATCAAAAACAATACTATATATTACGATACAAACTATGTAAAAACATTACAAAAAGTAACAGAGGGATGTTTAGAACACCTCTTTACCCAAAATCAAATGAAATGTAATTTTGAAACTAACGATAAACAAGAAATTATAGAAATTGGAACAAATATTATACTTACCTTAAATACAAACCAAAAAGTCAATCAAACTTGCAATGAATACCCTTTAACTCTTAAAGGAAATTCTTTATTAACTATCGAAAATTGTCAAATTTATTTAGACAAATGGTATAACAAGAAAGAATACAAAGATACAATAATTGTACCAAACTCTATAAAAAATATCACAGAAATTAATACATTACCTATAAACTTAGAAACCTTAAGCTACAAAAACATTGTAAACACCAAGCTTATATCAGAATTAGAATATCATTCAAAAATTACTTACTCTATCACAACCTTTATAATTATACTTATCATAATTTTAATAATTTTACACATTTATGTTAAAAAACAAACCTAAAAATACCAAAATTATGGTAGAAATTCCCTTACTCCCTACAGAAGCCGGAATTTCATCTTCGTCGGGTGGAGTTATGAACCCAAACACAAAGAAAAGAATGCCGTTCGAGTAAACATTACGTCATCTTTATTACAACCTTATCTGTAAACATAAAGAAATGTAAACAAACTTATCTAGTATAAATATAAGAACAAATTAAATAAAGAACCAGTCATTATAGTTATGAACCCAAACACAAAGAAAAGAATGCCGTTCGAGTAAACATTACGTCATCTTTATTACAACCTTATCTGTAAACATAAAGAAATGTAAACAAACTTATCTAGTATAAATATAAGAACAAATTAAATAAAGAACCAGTCATTATTGAAACTCACAAAACTTAACTCGTCTTATTCTTGAACCCCACCCGTGGTAATTCTCTAATAGGAACTTAAGCTAAAAATAATATTCCAAGTAGAATATCGTGAATAAATAAGATTCAAAAACAAAATATTAACTTCCTTCGAAATCAAGAATATTTTATTCTTTTAAAGGAATTAATATTAAAATTTGTGTGTTGTGGCATGACTTTTCATCGGTCGATGTCGATTGTCGTGATCAATTGAGAGCAATTTATTATGAAATGAGGGTGAATTATAAGCATGATGATGCTTCTTATAAGCGCCGCTCAATTCCTTTGATCTTCGACTTTACCTATTACAACAACAACAACAACAACAACAGTAACCACTGCAACAAAAAAAACTTGTACGAAAAAATGTGATAAAATGAATTATGAAAAATTTTCATTCGACAAACATAATTTTTAATGCTTTTCACTCCTCTCCTCTCTCAATGCGCAGCGCCCGGAATCTAACCTCTCTTTGTTTTTGCACTTTGCATGCTATATTCTTTTGGATGTTGTTGTTATTTTTTTTTTTTTTAAATGCTTTCAGTGTGATTTTTAAAGTTGTTTTACATGAGAATCAACATGATATTATTTCAATACTTGATATTGAGAGTACCTAAAGTTGATCATGCTGTTCCTGTATGATCTGGTTGCTGTTGCTTGTTGTTGTTGATGGTTGTGATAGTGTTGCTAGTTGGTTGTAGTTGTCGACAATTATTTTATTATGCTGTCAACACATAAATGCAATAATGGCAATAATATTGTTTTATGACAGGCGCAATATTGAGTGTAATTCTTTTTTTTTTTTTGTTGTGGTTGTTGTTGTGGTTTTTGTTTTTTGTGCTTTGAATTTCGGTGTGGGGTTTGAAAGGAGTAGTTGTTGAATGATTATTTTGATTAAAATAATTTATTAGATTAATATGTAAATGGAGAGCAATGGCATATAAAACTTTTCTCGAACATTGGTAAGATTGTGAAAGCTATTGCCATAATAATAGCAATAACACTTTCAGATCTACTGGGATAATATTTTCTAGCAAGAAGAATATTCTAATAAAAAAAACTAAGTAAGTAAAAGCATTTAGTCATACGGCCCAATATGTCTAAATTTTTAACGATGATGGCTGATCTATCTAATCTAGAAGTCCAGTATCGATACATCTCCTAGTTCTTTGAAAATTTCCTATTAATTGCTCTTCTTGAAAATGATAGACAGACGGCAGATATGGTCCTGATTCGTACTCTCCAACCTTGAGTCCAAATCAAGTATCTGTATCGAATATCCATGTTTCCTATAATAAAGCGTTATACTGTAAATATTATAAATCTCCATCCCAAATACGACTATAAAACGTTGAACGTTAACGTATTCTGCTGAAAGTAATAAAAATGTAAAGCTTTAACTCCTCGGAAAAATTGCACTTTTAAATTACAAATTTTTTGTAATGCCACAGCCAAGATCCAAAGTAGCCATCTTTCATAGAATTTTTAACTATTTTCGAATTTGTCATTCCTGCCATGTGCGAAAACTTTATAAATAGGAGCAATCGACCGAATGACTATCCTAGAGAACATCTAGGTTCATTTATGCCAGAGTTTAAGGAAATAAATTTGTGATTCCGAAAGGATTTTCCTTGAAGACTCTGAATTAAGATGGTGAATCCAGTTTTTTAGCAAACTAGGTCCAAAAAAATAATTTTGAAATGAGGTAGCAGAATAGGTATCAGCAGATTACCAAGGGATGAGTTTGAGTAACAACCTATACGTTAGGTTAGATGATATTGCAAATAAAAAAACTGAGTTTTCCGGTGTGTCTCCTATGAACGGAGTGCTAATGGCACAGAATCATGTGAGTAATCCAGTAAGAATACGAGCTTGTTTCCTCTTCAGACATAGCAAGTTACGAGATCAGTTCTTATCAAGAATGGGCCAAATGTTTCGGACTATCTTACAGTCGTTGCTGTTTTGCCAGGATCAGTTGATTGTTTCTTTTGGTTTCTAGTTTAGACTTGCTTTTACTCTTTTTGCGGGTATGTTTAATGATGCCAGTTAATTTTGAGGACATAAGGCTGCTATCTTTCTCAGTAGTTCATAAGTTTTGTCGTTCCCTTTAATATTGGCAAATCCAATATCCTCATTCGTTTTAGAACCATCTTTATCAATTTATTCCTATCGGCTGGGTATGATGGATAAGTTTTTTTTGTAACTATTATCACTCGAGGATTGGTATAGTCTCTTAGTTTCTGTTTTGTTATCCTCATTTAGGATAGACGTATGTCCGAAAATGCCATGCTTCCAAGCCTGCCGTTCCCTTAATCAGATGGCTGTTTTTGCTGCTGCGGTGGAAAATAAAGTATCGCTTCCAATCCTGTTTACAGTGGATTGCTTCCAGTTCCTGTGACTCCTAAGCATGCCAATCTCTGAACTTTGTTAAGTTGGTTGAGATCGCTGATCTTGTTTGCCGCATTCCACCATACCAACGATCCATAGGTAAGTACAGCTTCTAAATAATCTATGTATACAGCAAGAAATGTGCTTAAGAACACCTGTCTGCTTTGCTACTGATTTCGTTGATGTTTGTGTAAAAACGTCTCATAATTATACACCAGGTAGGGTAGAGATAACATAAAGTATAATTCTAGAAGGCATGGTCTAATTTCTGTCTTGATAGTCCACCATTTAGAGTGGTGATATTAACCTGAACAACCGAAGCTTTATCGTCGGCTCCACCGTGCCAAAGTTAAATGCAATCATATCGTTCTAATTGGACACTTCCATCTTCATGAAATGATCATTTCCAAACAATGAATTCCGTATCTGTGACTGCCGATAATGTAGATATCAAAGTAAAAAGTAGGATGGTAAACATAACTATTCCCTTACAAGCTATGACTAAGAATTTATCTCTTTACCTGATCCTCAGTTTTGTGGTTTTGAAACTCAGACTAATAACTTTTTCACATTTTGAAATAGCAGTCGTAGGCGCCATATTTAACAGAAAATTTTAAGTTCTTAACTTTTCTATGACTGTCTTTAAATTATGGTTAGGTAACACTCTCCAGAATGGACTGTGGAGCAAAAAATTTGGCTGGGATCCGTTCGCGAGCATTCGATTAGAAGCCTTTTTTAAGCTAGAAATTAAGATTTTATAGAGTTCCATTGACCACTAGTCCGCAAAATCGATCAGCTCCACAAGGTCCTGATGACATCCATTAGTATTTGATTCTAACGAGACTGTACTCAATCTGGAGAAATGCCACCATCAGGATGGCTTCGTAATTTCTTATAAAATACACTCTTATCAAATTCGTATACTGCTGGTTGTAGCTAACTCTTCGTATTATACTCGTAGTACGAATTTATTCTCACTTCATGAACGTGAAAAATATTAGCCAATTTTTTTAATATTATTATCTTTTCTTTTGTACTTATTGTAAGTTACTAAATCGGACATGAATACCTCTTCTGCCTGTCTCTGAATCTATCTATCTGTGTCTGTCTATCTGTCTGCCTGTTTGCCGCAGTGTGTAAAGCATACTAAATATTGTCTGTTTTGCCTCTTTGTGTAATAGAGATTGGTTGAATGGTGGATTAAGCGTTGATCTCATCGATGATGATCGTTAGTTTTGTTTGATGAATTATGTAGAGCACGAAAATGAACGTGTTGAAAAGTTTAACGATCGACAAGATGCGCTCGCTGGCTCGCTGGTGATGCTGCTGACGATGATGATGGAGGTGGGAGTGAGAGAAGCAACAGCAGCAAAAATGAAGAAATCACGATATTTTTATAGTGCAAAATTATGTGGGTATTCAGTAAGATTTTTCGAATTTAAGGAGTTTCTGCGTTCGTTGCGAATTGCTTTTATAGCATGAAAGAAGCTTTGAAAGAAGATTTTTAGGCTATTATGAAAATTTAAGAAGAAATTTTTATATAAAAATGTTCTAGTCTTAAAAACTTTTCTCTCATGTTCTATTAATGAAATTTTGAAGCAAGTGCCATTTTTTAATCCACACAACTACAATATAACCCCAACTAACCTCTATTGAGAAGCTCTAAAAAGATGAATGTAGCAACGTGGGAGGAAAGGTCAGCTACGTTGAAATTTAACGTCAGAGAGAGCAGAAGGGAGGATGAAACTATTTCACACACCTTATGCGCACGCATTCGAAACACTTTTTCTCGTTCCTGCTGCTACAAAAGCCAGAAATAGAAAATAAATTATATCGTGACACAAAAGTGCATCATTTTAATGTGAGCATGTGAGTGCTGAACTTATAGAATATTGCTTGGGGATACCACTTTATTTTCAAATAGAACCGACAACCGACAACCGACAACGTGGAACATAGACAATGAACGTTAACAACAACAAAAGCAGCAATAGCAACAGTCACAGCAAGATACAATATTAGTTGTAACATTAGAAGCAACATCAGCATCTTAGTCACCACACATAAAGTATTAAAGTATAGTAAGCAATTTAACTTTACGCTCGCACACACAACAGGAGTAGGCCACGACAACAAAGACTACAACTACTATGTACATATTACAAAATCTCACACCATATGCCAACACCAAGCAAATGCCACCAACATATCAACTACAACAACATTGGCACCATCAGCAACACCGTTAATCATAACAATTTTGATTAGCAATAGCAGGAAAAAATCACAAAATAGCAGAACGATCTAGCATGCTACAAAAATGTGAACATCTCGCTCTCTCTTGGTTGTGTACTATATGTATGCGATCCTAGTGATGTCTCTCAGCTTTCATAAAGACAAACATTTTTCTAGTTAAGTGTATGTGAGTACGTTTCTCGACACGTTGCCCCTAATTTTAGCATTAATGCACACACACTCACACACCATCCAACCAAATAAAATCTAAGTATTATCAAGCATGGGAAATGCCCTGCATACCCGTAAAGAAAAGAAAACAAAAAAAAATGTTTATACAATCGCATGCGATTTTTATAGTAGCAAAAATATCATTAGTTTCATGTATGTCTCGACTGTCTGCCAGAGTGATCATGTATGTCTTTATGTTCATATGTACATACGTCCAGCATTAACATTTATTTGAAAATGCAAAAAAATTAAAAACTTCTAAAAAATCATTTCATGCCACATTAATCCATTTTACCACCATCGTCATCTTTATCATCATCAGCATCATCATAAGCAACACCAACACCAATTGCTAGTCGTCGTCATCATTATGATCATAGAGATCGCATGTTGATCGTGCCAAACGCTTGCTGGGAATATTTTCATTCGTTCGCGTAAATATATCTTGAGGGTGTCAATTGTACGAGTATCATGTACTTATACATACATACGAGTACATATAAGTATGTATGTATGTATGTATGATGCAGAAACAAAAAAAAATGGTAATGTAATTTGAATGTGTTTTTATTATTCAAAATGATACAAAAACGTGTTGCAGGAGTTGAGAAAGATTTTCTAAATATTTCATCATTCCTTTGTCTATAAAAATTTTTTTATTACGATTTTACTACATACATAATAGAATTACCTTAGTTTTAGTAGTTACTAGAGCTACAACTCAACTTGCAAATATACGTTCTACTAATGTAGTATGTTTATGTCAATGTTACCCAATAAAAATTTAATTTTTCGAGTTATTAGAAAATATTTAGTAGAAACTACTTAAATTTATTATTGAAATAAATCGGCTATAATGAACTTAAATGCCAAAAGAATAACCACGATTACAGAATCGTTCATGTTTCTCATCAGTGAAATTTATATTACATATAAGTATTTTAAGCCAGCAGCTATTTACTGGGGAGGTAGAAAGTTTAATGCACAACTTTCCTCTTCTGTATCCAGGCTAAAACCCGGACTAAAGCCAAAAATCATATAAAAATTCAGACAAAAACAGCAAACGAGTTAATTCATATCAAAAGTAGACTAAAATTCGAACCAAAAATCAAACTAAAATTTAACCAAAACTCATACCGTGTTCAGACCCAAAATCAATTCAAAAGTCGAACAAAAATTACACAGAACTCAGACCAAATATCAGAACAAAAACCACACGAAAGTTCTTTATAAACAACTAGTCTAACATCCAGCCCAAACCCAGGCCACAATACAGATGAAAATTTTTACCAGAAAAAAAAAAAAAAAGACTAACACTCCGACCAAAATTCGCAACAAATTCAGTTTAAAATTCTTAACAAAACAAGAATAAAGTCAAACCAAATTTATCGTCTGAATTAAGACAAGAACTCAGCCCAAAATTCAGAATGTCAAAAGATCGAGATTTATAAACTAACCTTAAAATTTCAGATTCAATGTAATTTAAATAAGTATAATAAGTATGTAGCGCCATAAAAATATATTTATAATATTTTAAAAAGTTAGAAACATTTCCATTTAGGGAGAGGCCATCGTCGACATTGCCTCTCTGGATCCAAAAAAGGAAAAATTTAATCTTATTACAATCATATCTTAAAAACAAATAAACAACTTATTTGGAGAAGTTTCTCATCAAAAATGCTAGTAGTTCTAGTAGTGAAGGAGAAATTACCTACGTTTACATTTTTATGAAGTAATTAACCTTAAAAGTACAACACTCTTTTTTTATATTTTCTTTATCTAGAAACTAAAAATGATATACATAACACGAAGAGTTAGCTACAACCTAATCCCGAAATTATTATAAGTACAACGATATTATTTAACATCATTTAATACTTTTTAACTATGTAAAATATCTTACTTAACTTTTAATGGCACAACAGCCCATGGAGGGCCTAGGCCGAGCTTTTAGCATGCACTCATGTTGTGCGTGTTATATTTGCACATGAATGGAAGGGACCTACAGTTTAATGCCGAATCCGAACGGCGAAGTGAAAAGCTTTTCATAGCAATTTTTACTCTTGTAGGTTTGCCATTGCCTGCCAAGAGGTGGTGCCATGTAGAAAATATATATTTTCTGCTTTTTGATTTTGCCTGTGCCGAGATTCGAACCCCGGACACTCTGCGTAGCAGTCCAACGCACTACCACTACGCCCACAGCGACCACAAGTAAAATATCAAAAGTATTAAATTTTGGCCAGACTTGTGTTGTATAATGGCCAAACTTTACTTAGATTTTTAGATTTAGATTTAGATTTTTTCAATAGAAATAGAAAATTAACTCAGTGTATATGTTCGATTTTGATTAAATTATTCAATCACAGTTAAGCATTCTGTAGGGCTCTTAAAATAAGCACTTGTTTATATCTGGGTTAATATGAAAGTTTTTTTTTTCTTATTTTTTTGATACATTCAACATACACCCAGAGTGACTGCACAGCATTGTGTTGATTGGCATAAAGATTGATAGGCGGAAGGAAGAAGAAGGGAGAATGAAGTAGGGAATGCAATCACAGGACACCGATAAACATATAGACAACCATTGCGGCAAGGTTTATGCCTTTATCATAATGAACTTTTTTTAGCTTATGAATGCGACTAAGTATGATCGCGTGTAGCGCAAAAGGCTGAGCTTTTCGCATCTACTTATGTTGTGCGTGTTATATTTGTATATGAATGGAAAGGACTTACGGTTTTATGCCGCATCCGAACGGCGAAGTGAACTACTTTTCATAAGCACTTTGTATATGTAAATATGGGCAAAATTAAATAATAAACACGCCCAGACTATACATATACTAAGCCAATACTGCATACCTTTTCCTTCAACTTCATATACATAAACTTCCTAAATGTTTCAATAAAATAATTCAGTAATTCCCACGTTAAGAAAACTATTGTGGTCTATTAAATTGTCATTGGCAAAATGTGATAATCCGAATTGAAAAACTGAAATTAAATATTATTTGACAGATTAAAACCTCAAATGCAGTGACATAAACACCACACCATAGCCATAAGCAAAGCAAACACCTCTTCAAAAAGCTGCCTTTTTCATACATTGACACACATACACACACGTATAGCTGTGCGGAAGGCGATCACGATGTCAATCGTCATCATAGGTAAAGCGAAATAAGTGTAGTAGAAGATACTAGACTATGTGCTTACATACATACATTTAATACATATACATATCTACTTACATTAAGCGGCACCCATTTATGTACGAGTATGGCCCGATTGCCTGCATGCCTCACATACATAATGAAATGGAACAACGAGTGCAAATTTAATTTAATTTAGTGTGTGTGTGAGTGCGTGTTTGTGTGTATGTGTGTGTGTGTGTGTGTGTGTGTGTGTGTGTGTGTGTGTGTGTTTCTGAATAGTAACTAAATGGATGGCAAACAACACTTGAGCGTATTGTAGAGCCATACGTTTAAATACGACAGCGACAACGACAGCCAACTACATCAACAACAGAACTCACAACTTTGAAGCAGCAACCTCACCTTTAACTTCCTACGTGCTATTGCATTTACTTTATTAACAATTTCAATCACTTTTATTCCATTGATTCAACGAACGCGCTTAATGTGTTGGAATTGTGAACACACCTGAATTAAATCAGTTACTGCTTTGCTAAAGAATAACGAACGCATCACGTCATATATGAGTAAGTAAATGACACACAATTGCACATAAATACTCACAAAAGGCACAAATCGCATGAAGCAAATGCTCCTAATATAAACTTACTTTACTTATTTTGTATTTGTTTATGTATAAAAGTTGAAGCCAGAGGGAGTTTAATTTGTTTGGCAACTGTTTGAATGCTGTGGAAGTTGGTAGAGGAAATGAAGTAAGAAAACTACAATGTAGAATAATTGCAAGAAATGAATCAGAGTAATTGCCGCTATGATAAAATAATTTTCAATTGATATTCATGTCATGTCATTTGAAAATACTTACATAACTTTGTACCTACAGAAGTTAAAAAACATTAATATTTAGATATGTAAGCAGTCTGTGATGAGTGAAAGTTTAGTTCTTTAAGGATTGAATTTAGTTCTTTAAGGATTAAACGGAAGGTTAACAACTCATTTCTAAAATTAAGTATTGTATATAGATTGGTAATGATCGGGACTCAGATAATATTTTAATACCACTCTCACTACTACAAGTAGTTAATTTTACGAAATGCTGTGAATGAAAATAATAAGCTTGAAAATCAAAGAAAGTTTAAAATTTTAGTCAACGATCAGAATGTATGATAACTTCATCGGGATTGGTGAAAAACCCGTTATTTTTGGTTTCTATTACCTTACTTTTTCTTATCAGAAAATTCTGGCGTTTTCTAACACGCTTCAAAATCTATGTAATACTATCAAGACCTGTGTCGGACTATGATATCATTGCCAGCAATAAATTTTCGGTATATACGAGGTATTTGCAAGGTGTATACATATTACCTTGTACCTTCATTGTTATCTTAAAATTGTTCCTCTTGAGCAAAAGTTAGTAAAATCAGAAAAAATTTAATTTGAAGTTGAACCAGTACCAGGACCGACTTGGTTACAGTTTTGTCCATTAAAGATTTGAGCTGCAATTTAAAGAGGAGTATCCGAAGTAAAAGTTATTAATAATATTATAAAAGCAAAAATGTGTAGGGACGGAAATTAATTATTAACCCCCTTTTCTTAAAAAGATTGCAACCTTCGTCTGGTATGACATGAAAGTTATTAACTAGAAAATTCTCTTGAATTGGGGGTCAAGGTGTCGGAAGAAAAGTTAATGGTAAGTGTGATCATGTTGATCTCTGAGTTCAGAGCTGTAGTTTAATTCTTATAGCGGGTGAAAGATCAGTATTTCTTTGGCAAAACTTTTCATTTCATAGTTCAGTCCGACATAAAAATATGGACCCCATTCAATTAAATACTGAATCAATTGTACTTTAATTGCTTCCATTCATGTACAAAATATAACTCGCACAACATTAATGAATGGGAAAATGTTTAACTATTAAGCTCTTCCACTTCCTGGGAAGCTTTACCATTTACTTCAGCTGGAATTTGTTGTTTTTTTTTCACCACTACTAGTGCTGCAGCACAGATTTAATAATCATTCACGTTGCTTTTGGAAAATATAAAACTTAATTTTTTATTGAATTATTATTGCATTAGTTTAAGTTTATGTGCGGTGTATAAGAGCAGCATGCATTAAACGACAACGACATCGGCAACAACATTTTACGCACATCCAGCAATTAGGTTTCTTTTTATCATTGCTCATTGATTGCGCCAAATTGTTACCGATATAATTCATTGCCCATATACACATGCAAAACATGCTCCATTACCTTGTCGGCCCACATGTGAAATAATTTCGTTAATGGGCTCATAAAAATTATTATTAGTGCATTTTTGTGTGCTAAAAATTATTACTACACGCTGTGAATTATACGCAAGAAAATGGTTAACCCGTTTATAATTGCCCTAGATTACATATGTACTAGGTACAATCATGCCTCATTCTATGCCTGTCTGTCCGTTTGTTTTTTATTTCATTCAACAGAAAGTGGGCAATAACAATATACCAGCAATAATGATAAGTTTTTCTTTCTGTGTGTGTGTGTGTGTATGTATATAAAAAAATGTGTAACACATTACGAAACATTTTGTTTGAGTGCGCCTCGAAACCACAACAAATGCACAACAAAAACAAACACAACCACATCAAAAGTTAAATATGCAGCAAAACATATGCAAAAATAAATCGCAAAGCGTGTAGCTCTGTACCTTTTATAAATGGAAGCAGGCAGCCCACACAATTTTGTGCGCTGTGAAAATGTGTCTGTGTGTGTTTGTGTGTGTGTGTGCGCATGTGCGTTGGCAGCAATTGGAAGCGCCATGTAAACGCACTGTTTTGTGTTGTTTTTTTTCTTGCTTCTTTGCTGCGCTTTAAAGCCAACGTCTGCATTTGAGCCTTAACTTGCGAATTGGTGCGCACATGCGCAGACGACAGCCACCTAGACGTGCAGACAGACTGACGTACAGGCACAAATGTTCGAGACATTTCACGTGCGTGTATTGTGCACCTAAGTATGAGTTTATATGCTTTTGTGTTTGTGCCTTGCATGTAGAACCAATAACTCAAATACAACGCCTATTACTGTCCAATTTCCGACACGTACTCATTCATTTCATGTGAAAGCATAAGCGTTTTATGCGACGACTACGACGACGCATGACAAGATCAACACATCACCAACCACCAACTACCACCATCGCTAATATCTATCGCTAGATAACATTGCTTCCCAGTGAGAAATACTTTCAAAGATGCATTCTTAGCTTCCACTGTATAGTGTAATAAATACGCATTTGTATTTTGGCAATTCTGAGTAGACTAGACCACACAAGAGGCAATACCGAACACCAGTCCAAAAACAAGTAAAAATCATAACAAATATCATCCGATTAGCAGTTCCAAAACCAGTGCGAAACTCATACCATATAAAAGAGAACCTCAAATCTGATCGAAATCCGACGAACAATGAGCACACAAACAAAACACAATCAAGACAAGCCTAAAACTAAACCGAGACTCAGGCCGAAACCTGACCATGCATGTACAAATATAACATGCACAATATACGAAAATCTCGGCCTTTGGCGCTACATGCGGTCATAGTCGATACTGATAAACTAAAGTTCATTGTGGTAAAGGCATAATACTTGCCACAATGGCTGTATATCTTTATCGGTGTCCTGTGTGATTGCATTTCCTCTCTCATTCACCCTCTTTCTTCCTCCCACCTATAAATATTTCGTCCATTTAACACAATGCTCTGCATTCATAGGTGTACACCATCTGTGTTGAATGTAACCATAAAAAAATCAATACAAAAATTTAGACAATAGGCAGACCATAAATTAGATCAAAACTGAAATCAAATTGTAACCAAAACATATATTAAAATTAAGAGCAAGAGCGGACCAAAGGAGTAGCATACATTTTGTCACAAATCACACCAAATACCAGATAAAAATTCATAACGAAAAATAGTCCCAAATTAAGACTAAAAGTGAACACCAACCAGACAATAAATCAAACCTGTACCATATAAAAATTTTGAATGAAATTAACTCTCCAATTAAGACCATTAGTCAGGCTAAAGCCCTGGCCAAAAATCGTAACGATTTTCAAACTAAAATTCACCTTAATATTGAAAATAAAATTCGATACAGGATAGACCAAAACTAAACTAAACCAAACCATACTAAACCAGATTGTAGTCGAAACAAGAATGAGTCAGAATTCACGTCAAAACTCAGACTGCCATTCAGTCAAAAACTTAGAGTAAAGGCAAACTAAAGCCAGACCAAAATTCAGTTGCCCGTGGTTACGCTTCAAGTGGTCCATTCTTCAGGTCCAATTTTGGCACACGTTTTCATACATTTCGGCCGGATACCGCTTGCCCATAACCGCACCAACTAGTGCATTTTTCGAGATGCATGTCTAGCTGCTGAATTGCCTCTGGCTGGTTCACTCCAAATACGGCAATTTGGCTTATTCACGTATCCATTGAGCCAAAAATGAGCCTCCTCGCTGAAGACAATTTTGCGATAAATAAACGGATCGAATTCTGATAATAAATTTCAATAATTTGCAAACGTTATTCAGGCGTAAGTCTATTCATGATGAAATGGCAAACCAAACTGAGCAGTTTTTACTTTGACACATGTCAAGAATCACGAGCAAACTGTTAGAAATATAAAAGTCAACAATTAGTTAGCAAAAAAATTACCCTTTACATTGGAAAACTGCTTTAAATATTCATCTTTATGCCAGGAAATCTAAGTTACATAGTCGAATGAAGGAAGTTATAAATCGATGGAAAAAGAGAAGGAACTTTGTACTTAGATTCGTTTATGCTCTTTATGCAACTAAGTATGTGCATCAAGATAACAATTTCCTACTGGGTTAAAAAGAACATGATAGCACACATTTGATTTGATGATTGTTTTGACTTAATGCATTGGAAAACAAAAATTATAAAATGAAAAGAATTTATAATAAGAAATGAATTTATTGATATGTACTGAAATATAACGAATGAATGAAAATACAGAAATATAAAATGGCTTTAAAAATCGTTTAGAAAATAAATAAAGTAAAGTTGCGTATAGTGGTAGAAATTGTTGGCAGCTTGATCGATTAATATGAAAGGAATCAGAGGATGATGATGAAAACATACCAACATATGTACACACATATACAAACTTTATTTTTCTTTCACTGCGGTTGAAGTTGTTACTGTCAATGTTGCTGCTGCTGCTTTTATTGTTGCTGCTGATCACGATGATGACGCTGCTGATGTTTTATGTTGCTGTTATTATTATTGTTGTTGATCATTTAATGTTTTACACGTGATATGACAAATAAATTACATGTATGCTCGCAAAACATTCAACGTCAACGTTCTAACTATGACTTAATAATAATAGGTGCATAATACCAAAAAGCTTCTATGGATAGATACCAGAAGAAGTAGAAGACGAGAAGGAGCTAAAGACGAAGAAGTATGAGAAAAAGGATCGATCATGGTCTCTCAGTAATAAAGCATACAAAAGAGGAAGAATTTAAAGTGTGTGTGGGTTGGCAGCAGCAACAGCAGTTGAGCACCACCACCAACAGCAGCAGCAACATCGAGATTTCGAGATTCAGATTTTGAAGCAGAAGTGAAGTGCAACATGCATTCAAAGTCAAATGATTTTCAGTATGCTCATAATAGTTTTGACAAGTGGTTACCATCTAGTAGTTTTTATAGTTGCTGTTGTTGTTAAAGTAGTTTTTCAATTCAATTTGCTATTGTCGTTGGTGATGTCGATTCATAGTTGTAGTTGCTCTTGTGGTTGATGTTGTTCTTGTTTTTGCTTTATTGTTTTTTTTGTTGTTATTATCCAATAACTTCTTTTGTTGTCAACAATGAAGGCGTTGAATATTGAGATGAGTTTTTAAGTGGTATGATGGAGATGAAGGTGCGAATTATGGGTTACAACAATTTGCTTCATTGTGATATGAAGTGTGGGAAAACACACGCACGCATACAGTGTGGAAAAGAAATTATTTAAGTAATTTATATGTGTATGAAGAGTTTTATTATTAATATTGACATTACTCTCCGCCTCTTGATGTTACCTTAGTAAATAATTCAATCAATATATCAATTATGATTTTAATTTAGAATTCAAATGCATACTTTTAGATCTTTACAGGCTTTACACAATGTATTACAGTTCTATTATTCGATGTAGAGATAATGCAGCTATAAAACGGCAGCTAAAGTCAGAAAATTCGACGAAGACAATATCTGGAGCCCATGATCTCTTTTTTTTAGAGTATCCGATCAAAGCAGTCTCATTATAAGGTGTTATCTTGTCTGAAACCCAGTTTGATTTAATTATTTAATTGTCTTGTCTTACAGACAACCATGTAAATACGACTTACTTTTACCACCTCCCATCTCCAATTTTAAAATAAATTTCATTTATTACACTTTCGCTATCTCGGTTAGGCTTGTGAAGAAAGGTGACCACAGGCAATGAAGTCATTTCATCTGTGGCTTTAGACATCGACAGTGGAAGTAGCGGATTGAAAGACGCTGCAAGAATTAGAAAGCCGATACGGCATAGAGGATAGAATTCATGTAGTCCGTGTCTTTATGTAAGTCAGCTATGGCCTCACTTTGACTTCTCTGTTTTATTTCACCCAAAAATAATACATTGCCCATAGTTGGTTGATTTCCACACGTTGAACTCCCTTAAACTGGCAGAGCATTTCGCGGCCCAGCCCTTCATTAAAATTTTTAACGGTAACAGATGAAATATTTCATTTAGACTCTCCTGAGGTGCAAGACTGGGTCGCCATGGCGTAGTTGGTAGTGCCCTGGCCTGATTCTCAGACTTTCCGAGTTTCTAATCTCGGCTCAGGCAAAATCAAAAAAGTAGAAGAAGCATTTTTTTCTACGGCAAATAGCAAACCAACAAGAGTAAAAATTGCTAATGAAAAAGTTTTCAAATCACCGTTCGGATTCGGCATAAAACTGTAGGTCCCATTCCATTCCATGTAGGTTCGTTCCATCCATGTTCAAAAATATATCCCGCACAACATGAGTCGATGTGAAAAGCTCGGTCTGGGCCCTTTATTGGCTATTTTGCCACTAAAGGAAAAAAAGAAGAGGCGCACCACTTATAATAGCTCCCATGTGACTTTGATTGCACTTCTTACCTAGCGACTTCCTCCACACGAGAGACCCGTAGATGATGATAGGTCTGATGATTCTGGTGTACAGATTTATATTTCATTTACAGTTACAAATCCCGCGCAGCTGCAGCATGTTTTGATTGTAAATAGTAAAATTGTTTTCTTTATGCCGACAATCGATTCTGTTCTTTCTATTGTTCAAACACACAAAGAAGAAACTTACTAAAAACTCTTTACAATTATAAAAATCTCAAACTAAAGTCACAAAAAATGCGTTTTTCCCCTCTACACTGTCTATAAGTATATACTAGTACAACTACAACTACTTAGCTTAATATATGAGTTGCGATGTATCATTTAAGAATTTTCACTTGTAATTCGCAGCTTATCCAACTGTTTTCCAATAAGCAACTCAAATTATTACGATACAATTACAAGGTTGCCAAAACGCTTCATTTGCTTGCTGTTTCTCTGCTGGTCAGCAGCTCCAGCAGCAGCGCCCGCCAACTTATTGTATGGTAAGTACAAACAACAGCAACAACAATAACGTAGCAACTCGATTGGCTTTTGGTTGTAATTGCAATTGAAGTGCAATCAATTACATAGCGGCTGGTGGTGGTTGCTGTTGTTGTTGTTACTGATGGAGGTGATGGTGGCACTGTGTTAGTGGCATTGATACCAGGTAGTAGTTATGGAGTACCTACATTTTTGTTTCTATTTCGAGGAAAATGTTCGCAACATACAAAATTCAAAAAACTGTGCATACTGCAGTTTTGCTGTTTCTGTTTCTGTTGCCGCTGCATTTGTTTGAGGCCACATGCTGCGTTTGAGAAGATTTACTTGCTCAGTTTTTCTGGTAATGGAGTATGGTATATGGATGGTAAAGGAACTAACCTGAACCAGAGATGATTGCGTGCAATTTATTAAGGCGCGCTAACAAGACGTGTGAATTGTGTTTGGGGTAAAACACAACAAGTGAATAATTGAACGCGCTTGCGAGGAACATCTCACAAGATATAGCCAGAAACCAGAAGAAAGAAGAAGAAATGGCGGTATAGCAGATAGAAAAGAAATTTGGCTGAAAAACAGAAATCTAAGAAGCAAATAGCGTTAAGCTGTGCGCACGTTTAATGAAGTTTATAATATTTCTTATGGCGATTGTGGTTAAAATCAATAAATGTTGTGTAATTCTGTGTGGGTATATATGTATGTGTGCGTTTGTATGTGAGTATATCCGTCTCTCGATACTCATCTCTGATATTGCAACTTGCCAATTTTCCTGGCTGGCACATGAAATTGTCAATTAACCCAAGATTATCATGTAATCGGTGCGAATTTCTTGGCATAATCTTCAACTTTTTATTAAATTTTTGAATTCTTTTTCAGTGCGAATGCATGAACGCATCTTTTCTGCGTTGTACGACCCCTTCCTCCTCCCTTTTCCCCCTTGCTTCACATAAACAAATATCTACAGATTGGAATCCCCATCAATAAATGAAGAATTCCAGTGCAAATGTTCGCTATTGATTTATATTCTCACTCAAATTTACCGCCATGAGTTTATGGAATTATAAGTTGAAGTTAAATTTAAAGCTGGCAACACTTGTGGCATTTTATGTTGTACATAGTTGCATGCTTCCTTGTTGTGCGTTTGTTGCATGTTGCACATTTTTCTTCTGCAGACGTTTATTCATTCATTTGTTTGTTCGTTTGTTTGCTTGTTTGTTCGTTCATTTGTTGGTTTTGTTTGTTCGTTACACAAAATCGAAACCACCCAAACTATTTATATTCCCATCAAACATTTGACCCCATCACAGATTCATCTTAATCAATTATAATCTTAAGATCGAGTTCGAATAGAAAAAACGAGAAATACTTTCAGATACTCACTGATTTACATACTTGCATACTTGCACCACAAGTCAGTCACAGCATCTCAAATATTCAGTCATGAAAATAAAAATGCAATAGTTGAGAGCTGGAAATTATGGCTTGCTGCTGCGTGTATGCAATGGATTTTTTCTTTTTCTTCAATGTGATTTGGCCGTAGGCACAGCCAAGCTGCAGTTGCACCAAGTAAAGGAAAAGATAATAATTTAAAGTAAAGTCATTTTTGATGAGAGTGAATTAACTAAAAGATGTGAATAGTAGACAGTTATAAAACTATTTATACTAGTATATGTAAATTGTGAGATAGCCAGGAATTTACGATTATTCATTAGAGCAATTTAAAAAAAAATATAATGATCTGACTTTGGAGCATAATTTAATATAACAGTAGTTCCACAACCAAGTATCACTTCTTAGAAACATTCACAATTATCGATTGTTTTGAATTATTCGCTCGAATAACTTAATTAATTGATGATGACGGTATTCAAATTGCAACGAATAACAATTCAATTCAATTGCACTACATATTTTATTCATTATTCCAACGAAAATTATGTCATTAGTGACCTCAGTGTTGACAAAACACACACAAACATATCGCAATACACACACACATACACACACACACACACAGATAGAAAGAGACTACTGGTTTCGACAAAAATCTGGCACATTGCGAAATCTTTTTTTCCATTTATTTCTAATATAATTTATTCATAGTCACGTATCTGCTACAGCTGCAGAAACAACAACAACTACATCAACAAGAAAAAACAGTTGGTTAAGAGCATTGCATCCAATATCATTTAACTGTATACGGTATATGTTTGGTTTTGGCCTTTTCAGTTATTGCCAATATAGGGTTTTGTTTTCATTGCTGTTGCTGCTGCTGATGTTGCTGCCAATTGCAAAAATTGTTTATAAACACAAATGAAGAAAAACGATAGGAGCATCAACAAAAGCAACAGAAATATTGAAGAGTGGGTGACATCTTCAGCACATACTCAATGGTTGATCGTCTTGTTGAATGTTTTGAATGTTTTTAACTTGATTGCCACCAACAATAACAGCAACAACAGCAGCACCGTCACCGTCACCGTCACCAGCACCACCCCCACCTCCCCGCCATCACCACCCCCACCTCCTTCAAGTTGCCTCCCTCCCTCCTTCTTTCTTTCTCTCTCACTATGCAGATGATGATGATGACGCGTCATGACGTTGACAATAATGCTGATGATTATATTATTGTTGGCTACTTGTTGTTATTTTTTGCTGCTGGGAGCTGTTGCTGTTTCTACCGTTGTTGTTGTTGTTATTGCTGATGATGATGGTGCTTCAGTTTCATTGGTTTTGTTTTGATATTTTTTTATTTCAAGCTCTTGAAATTGGTGTGCCACAATAAAAAGACAAATTCCAAATCGTGAGTAGTTTCAAGTTCTAATTTAAAATAATTTTTTGTCGCTTGAATATTTTGCTTCACTTTATTTTTCTTTTTATGTGTTTTTGTGTGTGCGTATTTTCGATACACCCTACATTCGAAGGTATCTGGTTGTTTATAGCAAGTACTATTTACACAAAATAATTAAACGTTTATTATCATCTGTGCAATTAGATACTTATTGGGTTTCAAAACAAAAAAAGAAGGTATTATTATTATAAATAACTGTAAATATCTTTGGAAATTTTTAGTTGAAGGTGAACACAATAAATAACGCCAGATACCCATACACTTACTTACTTTACTTTTAATGGCACAACAGCCCATGGAGGGCCTAGGCCGAACTTTTCGCATCCACTCATGTTGTGCGTGTTATATTTGTACATGAATGGAAGGGACCTACAGTTTAATGCCGAATCCGAACGGCGAAGTGAAAAGCTTTTCATAGCAATTTTTACTCTTGTAGGTTTGCCATTGCCTGCCAAGAGGTGGTGCCGTGTTTTTTTTTTTTTTTTATTTTGCCTGTGCCGAGATTCGAACCCCGGACACTCGGCGTAGCAGTCCAACGCACTACCACTACACCACTATGACTCTGTAATTATATTTAAAAAAAAATTTCTCCAAAATACTTAGTTTTATTAGGTCCATTTTGTTTCTTTAATGGACCGAAAAGCTCGACCTAGGCTCTCCATGGGCTGTTGTGCCATTAAAAGTAAAGTAAGGACCTCTATAATACTCGCAAAGTATTTTTTCATACAAAAGATATGCCACTAGTCTTAATCGTTAGTTCTGTATAGGCCATGCTATAAAAACTATTCGATTAAGTATAAAAATCAACAATTATATTGAAAACTTTGTGGGGTAGGGGTGGGGTGTACTTATCAGGTATAAACGAGGTAAAATCTCTCATCGATTTTTTTGAAGTACTTCGTGTTTTTGATACACTGTTAAATAGTATTGTGTAAAATTTACCATTTCGTTCGACATTCTTCTTAACACATTTACAAAACCAAAAACCTATGTACCACTTTTCGCACAGAAACTTTGGAAATTCACCAAAATTACATCTCTAAACTTTTCCTAAAAATTGCCACTGTTTGTGGTTTTATCGCTGTAAAGGCATATAATTTACAAAAGTTCATAAATAATAAATAATTTACAAAAGTTCATGGTCGCTGTGGTGTAGTGGCAGTGCGTTGGACTGCTGCGCAGTGTCCGGGGTTCGAATCTCGGCACAGGCAAAATAAAAAAGTAAAAAAAATAATTTTTCTACACGGCACCACCTCTTGGCAGGCAATGGCAAACCTACAAGAGTAAAAATTGCTATGAAAATCTTTTCACTTCGCCGTTCGGATTCGGCATTAAACTGTAGGTCTCTTCCATTCATGTACAAATATAAGACGCACAACATGAGTGGATGCGAAAAGCTCGGCCTAGGCTCTCCACGGGCTGTTGTGCCATTAAAAGTAAGTAAGTCATAAAGAAAAACTTTCTCTTGAACAGCTCCACTAGCTCTAGTTATATAGAACTAACAGCGATAATTGTATGGGAAGCAACAATATAGGAACACCTGCATGTTGCTTTCCCTGGCTGTAAGCAGCTTTTTTTTTATTCTTACATTTAACACACAGGGTGTACACCTATGAATGCAGAGCATTGTGTTGAATGGAAGGAAGATTGATAGGTGGGAGGAGGAAGAAGGAGGGAGAATGAGAGAGGGAATGCAATAACACAGGACACCTTAAAGAGATAGACAGCAAGTGTTATGCCTTTACCACAATGAACTTCAGTTTATCAGAGTCGACTATGACCGCATGTAGCGCCAAAGGCCAAGCTTTTCGCATGCACTCATGTTGTGCGTGTTGTATTTGTACATGAATGGAAGGGACCTACAGTTTTATGCCGAATCCGAACGACGAAATGAAATGCTTTTCATAGGCAATTTTTACTCTTGCAGGTTTGCCATTGCCTGCAAAGAGGTGGTGCCGTGTATAAATTTGAATTTGTGAATGACAACACAACGAAGAAGAGAGTTAAAAACTTGGTTGCATATGAGTTTGTAAATAGAACACAGCTTATTCTTGCTACTTATATACTTAGAACTTAAAGTAATCCGAAAAGCAACAAAAGAAAATTCTTGAGCCAAACCAACCCAAAGCTATTCTTAAACATTTCCTGAATCATCATCTACTGTTTTCTAGTGCTTTATAAATATACATTTGTAGCATTTCAGCAGTACGAGCGAATTCGTAAAGAAAGAACGTAGGCAAGTGCTGCATATTCACTTTGACATTACAACATATCGCTGCATGACTGTCATAATTAAAATAAAAAATTCGTGTAATATTAACAATAATAATTGTTATGTAACACTTTCTGTTCATTAAAAAATCATAACTTTATCTTATGAAGCCTTTACGTCAGAAGAGAATTGGGCCTTACCAATTATATGGAGTGACAGGTAAATTGAAACGTTTAAATGCGTTTTTTTCAAAATTTATGTTTTTTGAGTTATGACAGTATTGCTGCAAATGAGCGGTAAGTAGTTTTCTGTTTCTATCGTTGTTGCCTATACTGTGTTCACTTTAGTCATTATGTGAAGTCTTCGGCAGGTACTTAGTTTTGACCGCCGCGGTAAATCCAGTTGGAGATGGTCTCCTCCTAAAAATTTCAATGCTCATAGCTTTTTTTTTTGAAATTTTTGTCTAATTTTTGGACTCAATTTTGTTATTAAGTTTGGAGAAATTTTTATTCAAGATTTGTTTCAACTCTCAGCATAAGATTTTTGGTATACATTTTGGTTTATTTTTTCATTCCCCCAACCGATCAGTAATATTGACAACAAACGCCACAGGTTTGACAATTGGTAGTGGAATATCGTTCTTATTCATTTCGCTCCTTTACTGGAATAACAATCTTATCATTTGCGGCTAAATTTCATTGCTGCCTAAATTTGGGTCAACATAAACAAATCAAAGTAATAACAATTAAATACATAATTTCAGTATTTATTAACATGTTTTACACTAAACGTCACACGAAAATTGCATTGCAATTTCCGATAAATTTTGAACGGGTACAGGAAAGGTAAAAACAAAGAATTAAATGGCTTGGTGAGTTGTCTGGTGGTTGTTTTAAGGTAAAGTGTCCTCTTTACTTTTCTGTAAGGAACTATTTTGGCGAATTGTCATTAATCCCAGCCATTTACACCGTATTAAAGCTTGTTGACAAATTTGTACCTAAAATGCCTGACAATATTGGTGCAGAGGGGCTGCACCCTCTTTTAGGTGTGACAAGCCAAAAAGCACGACTTAAAAACAATAACCTTCCCATTCGCAGTTAAATAAACTCTTGATTTGGCCTACGAACTTTATCCTATATCGTTTTCGGTTTACAAAATCTCATATTCGCATATGACCGAACTTCAAATACTTAATAAAGTTTTCTTTTATAACACAGATTTCTTCATTATCGATTCTTATTATTTTGAATGAGTGCAATGGCAACAATATTTTATTTGTTATGTAGATTTTTTCATATTTTGTTTTTTGGTTTTATAGCTACTGCAAGAATTAAACTTTTTGTCAGCTAGCTGCACATTTCGTAATAGAGTCATCAAATAGTAAGTAGTAGCAAAAATCCCAGTGGTTGAAGTATTTTTTATGTTTGCTTGTGTGTGTAAGGTAGCGTTGCTGATGATGGTAATTCTGGTGGTAATTTGATAAATAATTTTTGATAAATTACGGAAATTGTTTTCCTATGCAATATTTTTCTTTAGTATAAAATTTTGAAAGAATATTCAACTGCATATATGGTAGTAACAGGAATTGATGCTGCTGTAGCTGTTGCAGTTGTGTTGTCATAGAAAGCACTTGACTTTAATGTGTGCGAATGTTTACGATTTCACTAAGGAAGCATTTTCGTAACTATGCAAACAAAGAATAGCGCACACAAACACAAAACAATAAAAATAAAGTGGCATATTTGAATATGAGTATGAATATGAGGAAGGCAAGTGACGATCTGCTTCTACTTCTACTTCTACCACTTGCTTCTTTTTCTTCATCAGGTATGCACCATCATCATTATGATGATTTGAAGATTTTAACTTTGGCAGGCAGGCAGCAGCAGCAGCAGGGAGCTTACTTCTACTACTAGCATTACTACTATGTAATATTACTACTTCTACTATCACTGCTACTAACTATTGCTGCTACCATTATGGCATTGTGCCTTTGAGTGGCTATGAATAGTCAAACATAAGCATCCTACTACTGCTTGGCCTGCTTGATGAGAACGATGATGACGCACACAATTACGGGCACACAGTACCAGGCAAATAATTTTGGACGCATTGAATTTACGTTTCCTGTTTGATGGCCTAGAAATGAGTCCATGTTTTGGAAAAAAATAAACTAGCGAAACTGTCACAACGCACCAAAAAAGGCTAAAGTCACAATAAAAAAAGAAATTTTGTTCAGGTTTTATGTAAAAATTTATTAAAGTAGAGTTTACGGAACGACAAAGCGAATCCCATTGTTATTCACTGCGTTTCCAAATGTAAAACTTATTACTCCAACAGGAGCTGCATTTTCTATCCATTTTTGGGTGCCAATCCGATTCTGTTACGAAGTGAAGTATTTACTACAAATCTAAAATGTTTTGACTAAATGCAGATTAATGTGGAAAATAAGCTTAATTTCACCAATTTTATGTATGAAAGCATGAAACTCTTGAGTTATTTTAATATTTACTTTAATATGTACTTTTAGTTAGAAGATAAATTTCATGAGAATATTATGAATCTTAAGTGGAATTCTACATGCTAAGGACTAGAAAAATAGTTCTTAAACGAAAACACTTTCAAAATCGTATTTTCTTCGGATTCTCTGGACGTCGAAACTGTAAATTCGACTGGGCTGTTTCTGTCGATATTAAGGGTTTCCTTTTGTTTCACTCCGCATACCTGAATAACAATTATTGGTCTTTAGGTCTTTTAAACCTGCACTTTTTTTCTACCTTCCCTCCACACCTAATTCGTCTCATCATTGCATTCTAACAGCCTCTCGATACAGTATGTATATATGTAAAGGGTAATTTTTTTGCTACTTGGTTTTTGACGTTTATATTTCTGACAGTTCACGCGTGATTTTTGACATGTGTCAAAGTAAAAAATGCTCACTTTGGTTTGCCATTTCATCATAAATACGACTTACGCCGGAACAACGTTTGCAAATTATTGAAATTTATTATCAAAATTCGTGCTCTGTGAAAAATGTGTTTCGCAAGCTACGTCCATTTGATGGTCATCATAATCCACCCACAAACCAGGCTATTCAGCTCATTGTGACCAACCAGTTTCGCACCAGTTTCACTTCATTGCACATCAATCCACCAAATCGTATCCATAGAGTGAATACTGAAGAGAATATTGCTGCTGTATCCACCAGTGTGGGAGAAGATCGCTATAAGTGCGGCGCGGATCGCGATATGTGCGGCGCCGATCGCAGCAATTGGATTTGTGTTATTCGAAGTAGAATTAATGCTGGTGCATGGGCCTTAGAAAAGCTGGATGAGGATCCGTTTTTTTTATCGCAAAATTGTCTTCAACGCGAGGCTCATTTTTGGCTCAATGGTCGCTGTGGTGTAGTGATAGTACGTTGGACTGCTACGCAGAGTGTCCGGGGTCCAATCTCGGCACAGGCAAAATTAAAAAGCAGAAAATATATATTTTCTACATGGCACCACCTCTTGGCAGGCAATGGTAAAAGAGTAAAAATTGCCTATGAAAAGCTGTTCACTTCACCGTTCGGATTCGGCATTAAACTGAGGGTCCGTTCCATTCATGAATATAACACGCACAACATGAGTGGATGCGAAAAGCTCGGCCTAGGCCCTCCATGGGCTGTGTGCAAGCTCTTAAAAAATCATAATTTCGTGACGAATTCTTCATTACGCTTTTAGTTCGCCCTCAAGCATTTTTGAAAAAAAAAATTTTTAAATCCAAAAAAACCAATGCTACGAGTAGATACTAGGCATAATCCTTTGACAAGCTAGACCTCATTATATGCGAACTAGTGTCGGACTATTGTCAGACTATACCAAATTTTTAGCATGTTTGTACATCATTGTTATTCGTAAAAGACGAGGTGCATGATTTTGCAATTTTTTCTGAATAAGTAAAGTGCAAATCTCACATCGACATATTCAGTGAAAAAAAACCCCTTTCATATGCAAAATTATATAAACATATGTACATAGTACGAGTATGTATCTGCATAGTTGTACATGCAAATTGAACTTTTCACACTACCAAAAATGTATCTAGTACTAACATCGAAAAGAAGCGAACGAATCACATCGAATATTGTATTGTAATGTAATCGAATTGCCATAGGCCGAAATTGTTTTGCTATATTAATGCAAATTTTTCCATTTCGACATTTCAAACTTTTCATCTATATTTTTTCCGCATGTTCATATTTACTCCCTACATTATAGGGTATAATCGCTTAATAATTTCTTCTTCTCTTTTTTAATAACACACAACAGCCCATGAAGGGCCTAGGTAGAGCTTTTCGCTTAATATCGCTCTTCTTTAAATAGTTAAACATTTTGGTCAGCCAAGTTAGTTTTTTTTAGAATGAATCAACACTTAAATATTTTTCTTGAACTCTCAAGCAAAGATGAAAGGAACCAATCACCAATTTCTTTATTATTTGATTCGATATTATTTAATAAATAAAAGTAAAATTATTCCAAGGTACTCAGAGATGGGAAAACTGGCGATGATTAAGTAATTAAATCGTAAAATTAAGTTGAGACCTAGAATTGGAATTTAGAATAATAATTAATTTAGAATAATAATCTAAAAACAAGAACCTGTGGAAAACTTAAAGTTTTAAAAGATCGTTAGGAACAAGGAATGGATTCCCTTATGCATATTTGCGCACTGAATATGATTCAGACAGCATTTATACATAGTATATTCTGAAACTTATTGATATTCCTTTAGCTACATCTGAAAATGTGCAAAATCGTAATTCTTACCTCACATACGACATACGATTATAGTATTTTGCCATTGAACTCTTTAATTTATGTGTTTACCCTACACACCTATACAGAATTGTGTTGCATGTGTGCTGATCATGCGTTGGCTGAGTTTAAAGTCTAAACTTTAGGCAATGTATGTAGTATTTGTTCGTAGTGCCTTCACCACCAATGGCGTACATGAAATTGGTTTATTTCACATTTCATGTGTTGGAGTACGTTTGTGAATGTGTGTTCGTATGTGTGAAAGCGCGTAATATTTTTTCCTATTTAAAGTCAATTGTTTTGAATAACAGACACCTGCTGCGTTTGTAGCTGTCAATTGCACTTGAAACAAATTGTATCACAAATTACTTACAAATTCACATGTGTATGTAGGTGCGTGTGTATCTATACTTAACATATACACGTATATGTGAGGTTCAATAAAAATACGATTGTGTGGTTAATTACGATTATGTGATATCAAGAAAACCTGTAAATGATATCTTCAAACTCCTATAGAAGATACCAACAAGGAAAATTAGATTTAGATTTTTATACTTTCTATTTTAAGCTTCGAATCACCAACGGAAAAATATTTATTTTGCTGCACAAAATAATTTTTCTAAACAATTCTAGAGATTTACAAAAATTTAGCTAATTCATTTAGTACAAATATCATTAGAGGTATTGATATAAAGATTCAGTTTTTCGTTAAACAAAGCACTGATTCATTTCTAACAACGATGCGAACCGGTTTGAAACAAACCGATTTTGAACCGAACCGTGATCCAAATCATGTTAATTTTGCTTTCACTGAGACCAAAGCAAAACTAAACCAGCTTTGTTTGAAAAAAAAGTTTGGTTCAATCCAAAGAAATATCCAAATTATTACTGTTTGCAGCTCTAATTTTTCTTTCATCTTTACAACGTTTTGCAACCTCTTCAGTAAGTACTTCACTTCAGTAAGTGAAGACTGGTAGTGAGGTTCAAAATGAAGCGCAAACTGAGGGCAATGGGTCAGTTCCATGAAAAGTGTGTGTGATTTTACTAAGTCACACGATGGAACAAAGCGATTTTAATGTAAAAATTCCATTCATTACAAAATTTTGCTTAAATTTATTCCATTGACTCAAAAATGATATTGTACTAGACTTTCGTCAACAAGTATCTGAGCTATTATACACAAATCTACCACAAAAGCCAAACCATTTTGTAATCGAATGAGCGGTTTAAAAGTGCGAAATATCCGTTTTTTTTAACCGAACTAGTGATTCGGAGAGACAGTGAAACGATGAACCGAACCATTCTACTAAATTATGTTGGTTCACATTTCTGATATCTAGCAGTATATAGCAAAAGGCTTAATTATGTTTCCTTAACGATAATTTTATTATTTGAAGATAATCAAATTTGCTGTAAATGATGAAGTATCGATTTTAACTTATCTTCCTAATTGTCCTGCTTTCGCAAACATTCAAGCATATAAAAACAAACGAAACAAAAAAAAAACCATGTATACTTAACACTCATAAGCCTCAGTAATGCCATGTTGTTCTCATTTAATAACATATTCACGAATATCTCGTCAACATAATCAGATGACGAAGGTATCACTACACATGCTACCATATTCAATAATAAGGGGATTCACAAACTTTAGTGTGTATTTTTAGTGTCATATTAAAACGAATCATTCAGCTGTCATTTAGCATGGAAAGAAGAGAATTGCCGGGAAAGCTTTTGCGATACATACTTCTGCTATTATGACAACTTTTTTATTAATTAATTTCCTTCAATCAATATTGGCTGATTCTATCGTCATTTTGCAAAAGAATTCATTCTCCAAACGCTTTTTAAAACAAAATATTTTAAAATAGGATTAAACAAGATAAGACGTTGCAAAAACAGTAGAAAACCCATTGGAGATTTCTACTGTTTTACACACAATATTTTTTGAGACTATAGTGGCAAAAACCTCGAAAACTGTAATATGCGTTTAATTGATAGCGGTATTAATATATTTTGCACAGAAAAAAAATAAAAAGGATCTTCGCAATCTTTGAAAGTTGTAGTGCTACAACCGAAATTCATGACTCGCCTGAATAGAATTTAAGTAATATTTGTCAATTTCTTCTCTTTCTCTTATGCATAGGATCTAAAACCATGTGTGCCACTCAAAAACAAAAAACACACATTCAAAAAACAAAGCTTTTCAATTGAACATGTTTGTTTGTCTGCGTATCTTTGTTGGCTGATGTTATTGTAATTATTGTATCATGTGAACCAATTAGACCATCACAACAAAACCAAAAAAGCTACTCTCAAGATAACAAGATTTAAATAGACTTTTCTTGTTAGCAATTATTAATGATGAAAATAACAGCAACAAAAAATAATCAAATCAAATGAACAGTTTGAGTTTTGAGCGCCAAGAATTGAAATGAAACAAACAAATCAAACTAAATGATAAATGTGGGCAACACATCGAGAGCTCTGCTATAAAATACTCATACACTCCTTTCTTTCTTTTTATTTAATGGCACAACAGCCCATGCAGGGCCTAGGCCGAGCTTTTCGCATCCACTTATGTCGTGCGTGTTATATTTGTACATGAAAAGGAAGCGACCTATAATTTTATGCCGAATCCGAACGGCAATTTTTACTCTAGGAGATTTGCCATTGGCTTCCAAGAAGTGGTGCCGTGTAGAAAAATTGTTCTTTCTAGTTTTTGATTTTGTCTGTGCCAAGATTTGAGCTCCGGGCAGTCTGCGTAGCAGGCCAACGCACTACCAACTACGCCACGGTGACCACATACATACAAACGTACATATATGTATATGTATGTATGTAAGCAGCGATTCGTATCCATTACCGATCTTGGTTATAATAGGTACATACTCACATATCTGCTTGTATGTATGACGAATGAGTTTGATCTCGCATACATGACCCTATCTAGCAGTATGTTAGCTAGTTCGTCAGACAGACGGTGGAGGGTGGAAAGCAGGAGTGGAGTAAGGTGATCACAGCAGCGCAGACAACTCATGAAACCACCATCACTTTTGGACATTCTTGTGTGGCGTTATAGTTAATGTCATAAATGAAATGAGAATAAAATTCACATTCCTTACTAAAGCTCAAACACACATTTCTAAATTTTGTCAGGAGAATCAAAATATATTTTAGAACTTTAATATTCTCAGTATTTTTTTCAAACGTTATATTTAATGTAAAATAATAAGACGTAAAATTTGAGTATATGACATATACGAGTATATCAGGGAACGGCAATTTCTTAAGTTGAGTAACTGCGGAACCGTCTTAAAGTGTTCTTATTTTTCTTTAATGGCACAAAAGCTTATGAAGGCCATTTAAGTTGTGTGAGTTACATTTGTACAGGAATGGAATCTCGTTAATCTCCGTTCGGATTTAGCTATGACCTACAGCTAAATCGGCCACTCACCTTAAAAACTTACTTACTTAAATTTATCCCTCAGGAATAGGCCTGGCGAAAGGGGTGGAGGTGTATGATGGTATTTCACCTGAGCCCGTATTTTACAGAGAGTCTTCAAAAGAAATTTGGATATTTTTTACAAATAATTTCTGTTAAAATTTACACATGTTGATTTTCAGTACTACATACCTTCCAAACAAACATCCAGGAAAGAAATAATAATTTTAATTTAAATAAATAAAAGTAAATGGTTGGTAGCCAAAATATTTTTAAAATATTAAACAGTGATAACTTTAGGGAAAAGTTAATAAATCTATTTTGGACGAATTTTCAAAAATGCTGCCCGAAAAATTATACAAATGTCTAAAATGGGTTAAAATGTGTAAATCTTGAAAAGTAAGCTTTATAGGCACATTCCGAACATAAGTTTAACATCTTTTTTACCCCTGCCTTATCTACCCTTGGTTTAAGTTCAGCGAGCTTTTCTAGTTTTAGCGGCTTATTTTGAAATCCTGGATATTCGCTTTATTATTGATATTAATTTTTTGGGTGACTTCTACCGAACTAAGAGATCTTCTGGCCATCGCAGATGAATTAGTCAGAAGACTCCTCTCATCTTGAAAAAAGGCCCCCTTGAACTTTTTGAGGTTGTCTTGATTTTATTGTTACATTCAACACACAGGATGTACCTCTATGAATGCAGAGAATTGTGTTGAATGGAAGGAAGACTGATAGGTGAAAGGAAGAAGGAAGGAGAATGAGAGAGTGAACATGATCACACTGGACACCGCTAAAGAGATAGGCAGCCATTGTGGATAGTGTTATACCTTTACCACAATGAACTTCAGTCTATCAGTGTCGACTATGACCGCATGTAGCACTAAAGGCCAAGCTTTTCGCATCCACTCATGTTGTGCGTGTTATATTTGTACATGAATGGAAGGGACCTACAGTTTTATACCGAATCCGAACGGCACAGTGAAAAGCTTTTCATATTGCTTTTTATTTTGCCTGTGCCGAGATTCGAACTCCTGACACTCTGCGTAACAGTCCAACGCACTACCGCTACGTTACAGCGACCACAAAAAATCTTATGATGACTGAAAAAAAATAAATTCGCCCCTTTCTATGGAATTAACTGGAATCACACGCACTATTCATAGTACAGTAATCCTTATTAACTGCGTAAGTGAAAAAGAAAAATTTGCTGGGGAACTCTGGGGAACGGAAAAGTAAAATTTGTACTAATGGAGTAAAGTTTATGATCGCTAATAAACGACAATCACAACTAACCAAGAGTCAATTATCCAGGGGTTACTATACACAGATATAAAGTTATTGGCAAATGGGTTTAGTTTTTTTCCCCCATTTTATTTTAAATATTCATTTCAATTCATTTGATGTGATCTGCATCAAACTGGAAAGCGATTTATTGCTTTGAAACATCTTTCGTCTGTTTTTGCTGTTGTTGTAATTTTACCATTGATATTACTTCTTTGAATATACTTGGAAGAAGAAGAAGAAGACATACATATGTAGATATTGGATGTACATATAACGTTAAGTGCTAGTGTTTTGATAAATTGTTCACAACCTTTTCGAGGTTGATTATTGTGTTTTGTCCGCTTTTGGTTGTTGATGTTGTTGATATCTATCTACATTGGTTATTGTGGGATTTTTTCTTCTTCCTTTTCTTCGTCTTAATTTCTATTTCTGCTGCTTCCTAACATTATAAAGTGATTTCTTTTTATATACATACTATATTGCTCGAGGGTAAATATCACAAACATGCATACAACAACGACATCACCGAAAAGAAACTATAGATTTTTAGTTGAAATGAAAAAAGTCTGACCACAATTTAGCTACAATATAAATTTTTGTGGTTTTTGACCATAACGGTGTTATTGGTGTTTCTTCTGGTAGTTGTTGTATTTTCTATTGTATTTTCTGTTGTCTGTTGCTCATTACAAATTGGCGAAGTTTCATTAATCGTTTCCATTTTGTTTATTTGTTGGTAATTAAACACCTTTTTTTCTCTCTTCGATTCTGTTTTTATTTTTGGGTGATTTGATTTGTAACTGATTTGAGTAATTCTTGTTTTGGTTTTTGTTGTTGGCTGGTGCTGTTGCTGCTGCTGATGATGAAAGAATATAATGCTGATTTGTTGTAAAAAGTTTTCATCGTTATGTGTACATTCAGTAATTGTGGGAAAAATAAATCATTCGGCATTTATGGATATTTCTTCGTTGGTTTAATGTAATGTCACTAATAAAGATAAATCGATTTCATGATCTAATTAATAGATTTTGTATTGTAGCTACATGATTTGATTATTATATTGTAATCCATACCTCATTTATGATCGTGGTCACTTACTTTACTTACTCTTAATGGCACAACAGCCCATGGAGGGCCTAGGCCGAGCTTTTCGCTCGAGCTGATCGTGGTCACTCATTTATTATTTCTGGTATTCATCTACTCAAAGGCGAATTTAACAATTAACCATAAATAAAAACATTTGTAATTTTGTAACTAAAAAATGTATCACAAGAATTCTTACGTAGCCATACATCTACAGCAAGTGATTCCAAACGGAGTTTAGAGAAAAGTTCTCGCCATATTTAATGTCTGCTAGTGTTTATAAGTGATCGTACAGTACCCAAGGGGTAATAAGTTAGTAACTTATATCGTTGTACTTTATTACACAACAGTACCAAAGCCTAAATCTTTGCTTCAGTTACCTGTGGAATAGTTGGTAGTGTGTTGATCTGCTACGCAGAGTGTCCGGGATTCAAATCTCAAAAAAAAAAGGAGAAAAAAATATAGATGCCAGTCAAATTGCCTTGTAAGACGCTCATAAGCCAACTAATTTCACTAGCATTTTCTCTGTGTTTTCTTATCAGTGATAGTTTTTTCAAAAATTTCTTAAAACTCATTCACACGGTTCTCATGTGCATTCAATAAATATTGGCCTCTACATACAATTTGAATACCTTCATACACTCCAGCAGCTGGGTTTTCCTTCGTCAGTACAAAATCTAATCAATAAAACTTTAACAAAATCTTGATAATATTTTATAGCAAATTCAGACGAAACCTACGATTTAGAAATATACATACATACAAACAATTTAGTGCAAATTTGTTTATTTATTTATTTTTTGGTTTGTGTCTCATAGTTTTTAGCTGTTCGCCTGAGAGTTTGTTTGATACCCGCTAAGTTTTACCATTGGCAATTGTCAAAATCTTGTGCAATATGCCATAATATTGTGAATTTTATATTCAAGTATTTCGTGCTAATTTTGAATTGTACAAATGTAACACAAATCTTATTGCAAAATTCCAAGAACAAAAATAGGAGGTAACCGACGCACAGACGCACACAGAGACGCGCATACAACTCTTATAAGACACTCCTCAACCATCAAAACACATCACAAAGCCATCAACTGATTGTATTAATAGACGAAAATCATTGCAAAATGTTTCCTTATGATTTTTTAAACGTATTCAACAGGACAAGTAACAAATTAAAGACATTTTTATGTTTTGCGTCTGTTTGTGTCTGCGAACAACGAACGCTTACTGTTGTTGCTGCTGTTGTGGCTGCATGTCCAACACAAGTTGACGTAGATAACGCAGAGACTGCACTTTGACGCACTGATGCACGCATGCGCAGTTCAGATCAGTCGTTATGATTTCCGATTCAGCTTTTGCGTCGACAACAACTGTAAATTGTTTTCAAAGTCATATTTGTTGTACTTTTATTAACTAGTCAGCCATATGAGAAATTAACAAGACGCAATTACGTGAACGCTGACAACGGCGACGACGACGACGAGGACGCACATACGCACATACGCACAGATGGACCTCAGCGGAGCGCAGCACATGTTCACTTCCACTTACAATCTGCACAGTTTCAGTCACAGATTTTCTTGCAGTCTTTTCTCTGCTTCATTTTAACGTTTAGTGGCTATGTGATTTTATTTTTATTGGTTTTGTTTTGTTTTTGTACATAAGAAAAGATTAAACGAGGCGTTCAACGTTATAGCACACTGGCTGATCTGTGATGGAATGAGTATAGATGGGAGACGCAGTATGACGTGGCAGTAATGCACAAATTTCCAGAAGATTTTTATCAAATACATTGAAGTAGTAAGAAAAACTCAAGTACAGTATTATCGAGATGCAGAAATAGTACGAGTATTTATTGGATAATTATGAAGCTTGCCTTATTGGCAGCAACCTAAGGAGCAGCGGTCAGGGCGCGTCAACGCATGATCGTTTGCTGCCAGTGGATAATGACAGCGGGGCAAAAGGTGGCGTATGTTATCATATTGATGATGTTGTATTATCTTTTTAATCCAATTGTAAAACGTTAACTAATTAGTATGTATACGTATGAATGTGGAATGAATGTAATGCATTTGAAATTGAAAGTGTAGTAATATTGAAGTACGAGTAACTTAGAAAAAAATGTGTGTCACAAATGTAAACTGCTCAAAAACTATCTATGTAGAAAATGTAGATAATTATGTATATGAACATGCACATAACTACATACTATGTAAAAAGAAAATGTCAACGTAAGTATATAATGTGCTGAACACATTGTCAGATGAATATTAACCATGATATCTTAGGTTTTATTATATCAACATGTTCACAAATGTGAAAACTTTAGGACCGCTCAAAAGAAAACCCAAAACAGGCTTCACCACACTACTCTGGTGAACTTTCACCTACGCTATCCAACACGTACTGATCCCGAACAACTTTTTGTGTGTTATTAGTGTTGTGCAGAATCGAAAGTTAAAGTATATAGTAAGTTCACGATTTTTAAAAGTAACGATTCTAAGTATTCAAAAGTACTCAGAATTTAGAATCGAATCGATACTTATAGTACACTCTGTAATGAATCAAATCGTTCCGAGACCTTTTTTTTGATTTCTATCTCCTAAAAATTTTTCCAATACGTTCTAATTTAATTACAAGATTGAATTTAATTAAGTAAAACAGAAAAGCCAGACAAACCGTGCTTCTAACTATGGTCATAGTATTGCATTTGTTCATGGTAATGATGTGAAGTAAATGTACCAGAATTAAATTTTTGTTAAAAAAAAGTTTCCAATTCTCTTGAAAAATACCCGATTTTTAAGATAAAGTTTCCCCAAAATACTCGATACTTCCCATCACTAATTATTATTATTTTTGTCTATTCAAATCTCTACTTATGGGTAAAGATTTTATTTTTATGATTTTATTAGCGCAAATATTTAGCTATAAAATAATTTTTATGTGCGTATGACTAATTTAGAGCATTATTGTACAATACTTTATATGAAGTAAGGTATACAAGTTTTTTTTTTATTGGATTCGTATTAAATTTTTACTATTTGTTAATATTCAAGGTTATTCCCCATAATTCTTTGTAAGCTCAATGTTCAAATGTTTCCAAAGTTTTTTAAGTTTTTTTTTTTCTTTTTTTGCAAAATAGAAACTCAAACACAAATTCACTAGCAGAAACAAATGCGGCTTGCTAATTTCCCTGACCTGCTGATGATTGGCCATGGAAATCGTAAATTATGAAATTATATTAGCAACCGCCACAATATACCGCAACGGTTCAACTCACACATGTGAAATGTATGAATTTTTTGTTTGTTTGGAACTTTAACATCTTTGAATTTTTTCTTCTATGGCTTAGGTACACACGCTATTCAATTCGATCGATGTGCGATCACTGCAACTAGGAATAACCAAAAAAAAAAAAAAATCTCACAATTGAGTGCAACTAAATAGTAGAATAATATATGTGTACCTACTCGTACTAGCATTTCTTGCGGTCAAAGTCAAAGTGAAACTCTTTTTCCATACACACACATACATACATACCTACATATATTGCATACAACATTCATACACGTACCCATACACATGTAGAAAATTCGTTGTGGCTGATTACATTATGGCCTGTGATGCTCATGATGGCGGTGCTGTTGTTATTGTTGTTGATGGAAGAACAACCAACCAACCAACTAACCAGCCAATATCAACAATAAATATCTCAGTATCAATATCATCATCCTCATCATGATCATCATCATTAAACAATAGTCTTTCTCATTATGAGCGATCATAACAAAAGATCACGTCAGATTAGTGTGCAGTGATCGTGTGAGTGTGACCTACGACGAAATTTGTAGCAAAGTGACCCCCACACTCATTCGCATAATTTCCCAAAACTAACTGGCTTGCTTGATGCAGAATTATAAACTGATCATCATCATCGACAACATCGGAGTCGTTGTCGACGTCGTCATCATAGTCGTTGTTGTTCGATCACATAAAATATGTACAACAAAAGTGATCGATGTGATCTTAACTTACAAGCTGAGCTGAAGAATACCAAAAAAACAAGCACACAAAAAAAATAAAAGTTCATGCAAGGAAAATTTCATGTGATATGCGATGCATCCAAAAGAAGCAGCTAATGTCGCAGTACAGCACAGATCCAACAAAAAAAAATGGTAAATTCTCATAGATACTCACTCGTGCATTTTACATAAATATACACGCTTATGATCTCATAGAGTTCTCCGAAGATCACTTGTTGATATGTTGAGCGATCTGTCTGTGAGTGCAACAAGTGCATAAAGTTCGCGGGCACTCAGGTAGTTTTATATATTTTTGTGATTATTTATTGTATTTTTTTTATTTTTTTTGTTTTTGTGTTATATTAAAGTGATCATCACTTTGATCTTCATGTGCAATGATGATCGCCAACGATCAAAAATATATTTATTCTCTTATTGAGTTATTGTTGTGTCGATTGCAAAAATTATTCGTTTGCTGGTGAGCGCTTATTCAACGCTCACTCTTCTACTAATCGATCATTATACAATGGAGTGCAAAAAGTTTTGAATCAAAAAATTTGCGCGCTTTGATTTTCATTTCGTTTCATTTTATTTTTTTTATGTAGTTTTATTTAGCATTTTTCTTTATGAATATTATAATGATGCGCACGTTCATGTTCTGCCGATCAGGCCAGTTAATAAGGTTAAATGTTTTGTTGCTGATGCTGCTGATCATAATTTTTTATATACTTTTTTTTTTTGTTGAACTCAATTGGATTATCGCATGCAAATTGTGGGTTCGTTTTCATATGATTCAAGAACGTAGCTAAATATATTATAATTACCATGGTTTTTTGTTGTTTTTTTTTTTTTGTATTTTGGTAAACACAATTCTTTAATTATAAAAATTATGCGCAATAAAAAACTCGATCTTAAAACACAATGTGTCAGTGCTAGTAGAAAAAGGTTGAAAGTTAATTTTTCTTCATTCTGAAATTGAAAAATGCCGTACTTTGATCGGCAACAAATACTACTACACTTAATTAACTTAATAAATAAGCATCAGTAAAAAATTGCTCTCCCAAAATCAAATCAAATATGATAATGAAAAATTTACTAAGCTAAAACTGAGACTACTCTTCTTAGTGGCTGCAGCTGCCCAACGAAATCCACACCCAAACTAACACTTCATAAATAAAATTATTATTACCTGCTAGTCAGATACCACTTTAAACTATTTCAACACATAACTTATCTTTCCACTCACTGCACGTACTGTAATCGTCTTAAATTTAAAAGAACTGAAAAGCACAGCTAATTAGTAACGCCTTCTTTTATACTTTCAATGGAAGGAAAGGCGTGTGTAGCCCATAGCCGAATAAGAAAAGTGTTAGGCGTAATCAATGACAAACTGTTTTAAGTTATTGTCAACAAATTGGAATTTAAAAGTAAAAATTAAAGTTGAATGTGACAGTGACACTGGGAGTTTCTTTTATGTTATAAACGAATATTTTCCATGTCTTAACCTTGCTCTTCTAATGTTTTTTTGTTTCCATTTTTGTTAAACTATTGCACTAAGGCAAAAAAATTTTGATAAAATATGTTGAATCAATTTGTTACGATTTCTGAAAAAAAGGAATAATGAAATAATAATGAAATATGACGCATGTGTAAAAATTAACTGAAAAACATGAAATCGATTGTTGATGAAAAAATATATAAACCATTTAATTTGCATATTTCATTGTTGTGTTTTGTAGTGTTGTTGTTGTTCTTGTTTATTATTAAAATTGATTTCTTTTCATAAATAAATAATTTTTTTGTATTGAAAAGTTTTTAAAGTCTAGTAGTAAACTATAATAATATATCTATGTTAAACTGATCACAGGTAGGTTAGGCAATTGTCACAACCGCACAATGCCCAGTGATGACCATTGTAAGCTCTCTAACTACATATTTATTAAGACCAAATAGGGCTGTTGTTCTCTTCTGTCTAATATTGGCAATAAAGCCCTTCGCAATCGGCGAGTTTGTCGTTCGATATTAGTATCATTAATACTCCATAATACGTTACATATCGGGGGTTATACCGTGATGTCGGCTTCGCTGACGTCCATAGTAGTCCACTTTAAACTATCTAGCAATCTAGTTCACTATCTCGCTACCTTTCGCTGTAGCGTAGCGGTAGTGCGTTGGACTATTACGTAGAGTGTCAGGGGTTTGATTCTCGGCACAGGAACAATAAAAAAAAAAAATTAAAAAAAAGGAACAACGACAAAATACACGGCACCACCTGTTGGCCGGCAATGGCAAACCTACAAGAGTAAAAATTGCCTATGAAAAGCTTTTCATTTCGCCGTTCGGATTCAGCATAAAACTGTAGGTCCCTTCCATTCTTGTACAAATATATCACGCACAACATGAGTGGATGCGAAAAGCTTGGCCTTTGGCGCTTCATGTGGTCATAGTCGAAACTGATAAACTGAAGTTCATTGTGGTAAAGGCATAACACTTGCCACAATGACTGTCTATCCCTTTATCGGTGTCCTGGGTGATTTCATTCCCTCTCTCATTCTCCCTCCTTCTTTCTGCCACCTATCAGTCTCCCTTCCATTCAACACAATGCTCTGCATTCATAGGGGTACCCCTGAGTGTTAAAGGTAACCAAAATAAAAAAAAAGTTAACTACACTGGTGGTTTTAAGCAGCAATTGATCTATAATTTCGGATTAGGGTTTGTGATTCAAATCAATCAATATTCAATAGATAAATATTCGTAGAAAATTTCAGACCAAAACCAAGAAGAAATTAAGATTAAATATTAAACCAAAATTCATATAAAAACATAAACTAAAATTCTGAGTGAGTTTTAACCAAAATTCAGTTCGAAACTTCGCCCAAAACTTCAACCGAAATTCATATGAAAAATCTCACCAAAACTAAAGAAATTTATATAAAAAATCAGACCAAAACTCATACTAAAACTTATACTAAAATTCAGACCAAAATTTTAAATTAATTTCATATCAAAACAAACCCATAATCTATCGCTTGACTGTCAACATAAACAGTGATACTGAAATCATGAATTTTATTGTTTTGTATTAGCCTAGCTGCAGCAGCGCAGCCTTTACTAAATTTTCGTAGCGGTAAGAGTAAGTGAAATATCATTTTTCCCAATGAAATTTATAATGATAAATTTGATTCAACTTGACGCTGGAAAAACCATTAATTATTTTCAATAATCTTTAAAAAAAAAAAATCTTTAATATCGCAGACCTATGAAATTGCCCTGTATATATGTAGGTTTTCTAACTTAGCTAAGTGCCACGGAGAAACCCTAAGTATCTGACAGCGGTCTGTGATAGAACACGGAAATGCCCTTTCAATATGTAGAGAGTAAAGTCTGGAATATTAGCTCGTTAGTAAACAATATCAGCTCTGTTTTGCCTGTTTTTACTTTCAGGCTTCCGTAGTAAGCCACTTTCTTAGGTTAAGAGTTCTTTTTTTTTCTATACAAGCAAATATTTGGCCGGAACAAACACTATTTTTTTATTCTTAACAGGTAATGGGAGTTAAATTTTAAAGATTGCACTTTCAATTGCTGTTGCCGTTATTCTGTTGTCTCCATTCTTCCAACACTCCCACTATTCCCTCATTTCCGGTTCCTGCGAATCATATTTCAACTCATATAATCTTCCTAACTCTAGCACCGGCAGACATAATTTTAACCAAGCAGCGATTTGACAAAAACTCTTATAACTTCATAAATATAGCTAGCGTTTGAAGCTAAAAAAAATATGTAAAAAATACTCAGCAGCACAAGTTATGAATTTAATTTATTAAATGGTTTTTAATATTTGCTTTGAGCATTCGATTACACTGTGCATTAGAAATAGTGAGTAGCGTTTTCCAAAACAAGTAAATGTATTGGTTATTTATAGTAAGGGTTCTACTACCTAGGCCAGTAGTTTCATATTCTTGTGCATATGCGTAGATAATCTAAATTTAATTATACCCTAAAATAAACTAAAGACTTAAAGAAACCTACAACGAAACGATCGAAATTAATAACAGTTCATAATATAATTTTTCTTGCACCTTTTCTTCATATTCAATAATATGTATAAACTTTGAATAATAACAATAATTTTTCAGTCTGAATATGAATAGACTATGAAATATTATATAATACGTTTGGCGTGTGAGATTTGTAACAAAATCGATTTTCATATGTGAAGGCGATTTCGGTTACTTCTGTGCCGCTGCCGCTGCCGCTTTCTTATTTCTTAATTTTTTTTGTTTTGTCTAAGCTTCACTTTTTTACATATGTAAAAGACACTAGACGCTTTTGTCAACATTCAATATTCGGTCATCACCACGTCCTACGAACATTAAATGCTGCTGGGCAGGTCGATCGGGCTATCTGTCTATTTGTCTATCTGTGTGCCTATATTTATGTATGTAAGCATTTGAATTTGAATGATTGCGTTCAATTCGAAAATCGTTGTCGATATCATTTTTATGGGTTTTTATTAATTTTTAATAATTTGTTTTCCATATTTTTACCTACATTCTTTTCGATTCACTGATGAGGCTATTAAAAATCATACATAAATTTGGAATTTGCTCGGGATTTTTTTATAGCTTAAATAGATGTAGCTCATAGCTGACCACTTGTTTTTTTTTACAAATAATATATACATACATATTTTGAACGATTTTACTGAAGATTTTCGTTGAATTTTTTTAGATCTCTGTTTTAGATTTTTTCTGAGGGTTTTTTATTATTATTTTTTAGTATCACGCTCATTTGTTATAATCAAAAGTATATTGTTTCAACTGTAACGCATTCGAGTTTGTTGCTGCTGTTGTTGCCGTTGAAGTTACTGTTGATATTGCTCTGTTTGGCAGTAGTTTTTTAAAAGCGTTACGAATTAGCATCATCATCATCATCACTAGTAACTACATCCAAAGCTACATCCAAAGCTACATCCAAATAGGTACACATCCAATATATACATACATTCATAATTAATGATTGAGTGTTGAATTTAGAGGCTGCAGGAATTAGAGGCGTTAAATTTAGGAGTTATTAAGCGAACAATCAAATTTTATGAGCTACACATTTTCTCGTTGTTGTTGTTGCTGTTGATGATTAACTCTGAAATCGTAAAATGTTAAACTAAATATAAAAGAAATTTACATGCATAAATGTGGTATGTAACAATGTATGTATGAATGTGTGTGTGTGTGTGTGTGGCTATGTGTGATGTTATGATGCGCCTTTCTTTGATGATCATAGATTTCTAGAGAAATAAAAATGAAGGCAAAAGCTAATGATTATCATCAGCGTCTACATTGAAATCGATATTAACACCAGCATCGGCGTCATCTTAGACATGATCAAAGCATTGCATTGTGTTGCTAAAAAATATATACCTATGTATGGAAATTTACATATATACTCGCGCACATAACAGCAAATGTGCTAATTGCATCGGCGATTACAATTTAAGCCATAAAAATTATTAATAAAGTAAATTGAAAATCGCAAAAAAATAAAACAGCAACAACATCAAATAGTAAAAATGAATTACATGTGAATTACATGGGGCGCTACACTCAGCTAAAGTGTATTTAAATTTGTGCATAGATATGGTAAACAATGAAATGTTATATCACTTTTGGGAATAGGAAACGCCTTGTAAACAGAGAACTGAACTCTCATTAAGCCAAACAACTTTTGTCGAAAGCATATCTTTCGAAAAAGACATCTACGTATTAAATTGTTTTTCTGAAATATTTTCCTGGACGTTGTGTTGATTTATACCTTCAAAAAGTCTTGATTTCTCCATTTAACAATAGTGGTCGCTGTGGCGTAGTGGTTGTACGTTGCACTGTTACGCAGAGTCTCCGGGGTTCGAATCTCGGCACAGGCAAAATTGAAAAGGAAGAAATAAAATTTTTCTATACGGCACCACCTCTTGGCAGGCAATGGCAAACCTACAAGAGTAAAAATTGCCTATGAAAAGCTATTCACTTCGCCGTTCGGATTCGGCATAAAACTGTAGGGCCCTTTCATTCATGTAAAATATAATACGCACAACACGAATGGATGCGAAAAGCTCGGCCTAGGCCCTCCATGGGCCGTTGTGTCATTAAAAGTAAAGTAAGTATGTTCGGATTCGGCATAAAACTGTAGGTCACTTCCATTCATTTACCAATACATATAACAAGCACGACATGAGTGGATGCGAAAAACTCGTCCTAGGCCCTGCATGGGCTATTGTGCCATCAAAAGAAAGAATGAATGCAATGGCGGCAGTGTATGTGGATTAATTTGGTCCAGGTTATATACATATAGTTACAGTTGTTATAATCGTTTCTAGTTTCTATGCGATTTTCTACACTCCAAGAATACCGTACAACACGTAGCAGTTTTAAGCATTCTCTCATATGGCCACAGGACTTAACTGGCACAACATGGAGTCCCTAAACCGAAATTGGCGTAAAATTCATCAAAAGCAATTTTTACTCCTGAAGGTTTGTCATTGCCTGCCAAGAGGTGATTCGTTTAGAATTTTTTCGTATCTGTTTTATTCTTTTCAATGCTTGAGTTTTGAATGTGCCGAACTCTTCATTGAAATCTAGGAGATTACCAAGTAAGCAACTACAACCTGAAAATGTTTCAAGAGTTACGAAACGAATCTCTAAAATTAATATACATCTTTCGTCATTGCGTAGAGTATCAAGAGATGACGGAAAAGTAATAAAAGTGATGAAAAACTGTAATGGAAAAATTTTGTTTTTTATTCTTTCATTTTTGCAATTGAACGAGTGTGTATCTGAAAGTCAGGAATGAATTGCACTAATATCGAGTTTCACACTGCTGCGCTAATGGTTAGTAATGATAACAACAACAGCAACAAGAATAAACAACAAGTAACAACCACCCATTAAATTGCATTATTTTTTGTGCCGCACAACCAACAAATCCATAAACACATGCACACATGCACACAAATACAATTGCAAATCCACCGCTATACCAATGTAATCAACTTTTTTGTTTTTTTGTTGTTGTTTTGTTTTTGTTTTTGTTTTTGCTTTGTGAAATTGTGCAAAACTCTGATTGGATAACAAACCAAATACTGGCCTCAAAAAAGAAAATCTTTGATGATAGAAAGAAAAAATCGCATGCTATAAAAAAACACTGAAAAAGAATAGCCACAAAGTAAATTGTAAGTGCGAGTGCAAGCTCGACTGCAGCGGAGCAAAGTTTCACTTTGGCGAATATATACATTATATGCATGTGTGTATGTGTGTTTGTACATATATATGTAAATACGAGTATATAAATAAAAATAAAATGAAAATGTTGCAAGCCAAGGCGGTTAAATGATCGACTGCGGCCAGTATCTATCGTGTCTAACTAGTATTTATATACTCTACACCACGCAGAGTCTACCTAGTTTGCATTTTCGTATGTATTTGTATTGATTGCAAATTGATATGGATAAACGTGAAACTGGATATTTTAACAAAATGGCAAACGAATAGTGCCTTGTTTTAGAAATATTAAAACTACATGTGTAAATTGTGAAATATAAATTATAGAAAATTAAATAATGCGAACATGTTAAAAGTATTTTTTCCACATACATACATACATAAATAAAACATCCGATACAATCAAATTGAAATATTAAATATTTTTACTACTTATTAATATTTTATACGCAGTGAGGTTCCCATGCTATCGTTTTAATGCACCAATCATAATCGCTGTTTCCTATGGCATGAGCGTAAAATACTTTCCAAATGAACAGTCAAAATCATGAAGTTAGGTGAAAAAACTTAACACTTACCTATACATACATTTAGTTTTAATTAATAAGTAGATATATATAAATAGATTGGAAATGGCAAAACTCAGTAATTAAATATTTCTTAAGTAATTATTTATGTACAGTTGGAGAGTTATGAGCGAAAAAAAAGTTCATGTGTTTGATTGAGCGTTGGGTACATTGGGTTATTGAGAGTTTAGCGCTACAAACAGTTGTTCGATGGCGCACTCTTCTCGAGAGCCAGTCTGTTCTGAAGAACTGAAATATATAATCTTCCCGATAATCGTAACATTTGTGAAGAAACCTGAACTGAACAACATTTTAGGACAAATATATATTTAACAGTATTGAACATTATGTTTTTCAAATATTTTAATTTTGAACAAAAATACGATGAATTGATACAGTGTGAAACACTATGCACTGTATTTAAAAAGTGTCAGAAATCTTTTTTCGTCGCTGATTATGAATTTAAAGTAGTTTTTTTTGGGTTCCTGGATTTTTCAAAATACCATTAGTTAAAGTTATACATTTCATACATACAAGTTACATTTCGGGAAAGAAAAGGGTTCCTAATAACTTCAGGTATAAATACAAATTGCATGACATGAATAGTTGCAAAAAGCTCGGCTTAGCTCCTTTATGGGCTGTTGTGCCAGAAAAAGAAAAGCTGAGTTTTAAATAAAGTGTATCAAATATGTGTGGCAGAAATATCTATTATAAACATAAATAATCTATTTACTGTATATGAATATATAAAAAAGAATTTCCGCTTATGTAATTGCTTATAGACTGGAAAACTACTGAACTGATTTACATGAAATTTTCTACAATGATGCATTCTGTCTCTGGGCAGTTTGGCGTAGCGGTCTCCTGTGATATATTGGGGGCGTGATAATTCTGATGACACACTCTTTTTTTTTTATTATATAAAGCAAGCTGTCTTTGAGACATTTAACAATAGATTTATAAATAAATAGAATTTAAAAAAAAATAAAAACAAACATGCATGGTGAGTGTCCAGTGACACACCCATATTTTACAGTATTACATTTACATATTTATGTTTCGCAATTTTCACCTTAAATTATGAGATCTTGAGGGGTTTTTCGTTTTAGTCTGTAGAAAGCCCACTGCGAATTCATCAACTTAGATGCTAGTTGATTTGGATGGTTCAACATTCGTATTTTGTATGAATTAGATTTGGCCTTAATTTCATCTTTGACGAAAAAGACTTGTAAATCACGATGTAGTTGTAAGTTGATAACATACCAAGGTGCGTTCACAATCATACGAAGCATTTTGGAGTGATAGCGTTGCAATATTTCGACATTTGAATTGGTGGCTGTACCCTACAGTTGTAGACACACTCTTGACCTTAAATATTTTCATCTCATCGTATAAATGCTGGTTGTAGGGCAATGTGTAAGGTTAAATTTTGGAACTGGTACAGACTTCTCACTAAAGGGCGGAGTTCATATGAGTGCAACATAGCTGGCAATCCTCCTATCAACAGTTTTGTATGCGGTCGCAAGGTTTGTCCTTGGTTTGCTATGTCATATCACTTACCTTTCAAAGTTTTTAACAATACGTCGATTCGTTCCATTTGAGCATGAAAGTGAACTGTCAAAAGCGACAATCAGTATCTTCTGGTGTTTCATTATTGGTATGCATCTGCATTTAATGGCTATTTAACGAATGATTGATGATGGAGGACCATAATAAATATTCTATTATTTTGATGCACTAACTGGGATTGATTGAAACTGAGATGAAAATGTTCAGAATTAAATTTATTTATTCTGGTGGATATACCATTCCGATGCTTAGTGGCTGTGATTTGGGATTTATCGGAATACGCAATGAATATACTTAAGACCTTAAATAGAAAACAATCCCGCAAAATATAAATAAATTGCAGATAATAAACTAAGTCATTTTTGATTTAACTATATCCTTAGCATTGAAGTATGCCTAAAACGACCTCAAAAATTTGACAACATAAAAAACACTTTAATATGTTATATGTACGTATAAAAAATTAAATATGTAACTAAAACGCTGACACCATTTTACTTTTAAATTACCAATAACAACACATAGAGGCAATTCCCGAAAAGTTTTGTGTTTGTGTGTATCCCTATTCAACGGCACTACCCTGGTTTTCGACTGAACACCACACATACACACACATCTACCACAATAAAAACAACACAAATCGATACCAACTCAGCTCATTATTCGCAAAATGAGTTGAATATGGCAGAAGTTTTGTCATTTTGAAAAATTGTCTAAACCACAAAGCATTAAGAACAGCTTAGCAACTACTTATACATACATAGATAAAGTGAGCTCTGGCTATTTTAGCTCCTCTTTGTTTGTCTCTGTGGTTAATACTATCGCCAATCAATGCGCAACAGATGCTAAAGGTACATAGAAAATTTACATACATATTCATACATATGTATATATGAATATATGTATCTGTGTGTGTTTGTTTGTATACTTATGTATAAACTTGTGCATGCAATATAAATTGAAATGAAGCTGTAAGTTTATTGGTCAATCAAAATATAAACACGACCAGCAGCTAGCTACAAATAATTTGAGCTGAGCACTTGAAAGCTGCTGAGTGAGAAATGAGCATAGAAACCGCAATAAAAAAAAATTGAAAAAAAGCCATGATAAAAATAGCAAATAAACAACAGCGACACAAAAAACACACCTCAACCACAAAAACAACAAGAGTGACGAGAAAAAAGCACAGCGCAACGGATTACAAATATCAAATATCAGATATATGTAGATACATACAGATACATGTACCACTACATACATATATATGTACATACAATATGCATACAATGAAACCGTATTCAAATGAAATGAAATAAACGATGGCGATAGCGATAGCTCTAGCGATGGCGATGGCGTTGATGTTAAACGGGTGTCACCTGCGCGTTTATTTTATCGTTGCTGTTGCTGTTGTTTCAGTTACTGCCCATCGAGATTGCGGCTGGTGCTGATGATGATGATGATCACGCTGATGTTGCTGGTATTAGTTGTACCTACTTGTTGCTGCTATTGCTGGCTAGTTGTTGCTGGAGCAACATTTTCTATCAAATGCATGTATTGTAATTAATTTTCTATTTGCAAGTAACTCAACTATAAATTTTGTATTTGCAGTATTTTTTAATATCTATGGTGCTATTGCTGCTGCTGTTATTTATTTGGATTTTTACTACTAATTAGGAAAATTAAATAAACGAAATCATTGGACTTGCGCACATAAAATGCTACAAAAATTTACACACTCACACATACCAAATTCTCAAATAAAATGGCGTCTTCATATCAGCACGACACTTTGAATCGAGCGAGCAAATAACTTGATTTGTCTTATTTTTTCTGTTGCACTTTTCATTTGCTAATCTACGTGGTTGTTATTGTTTTTGCTATCGCTTGCGACTTACATTTTCGATTATATTTGCTCATTCAGAGCGAACACAGTTCAAAACAAAACACACATAAATTTTTAATCGAATTTTCTATTTGTTGCGTAGTTGAGGTTGAACCTTTTCTCTCTACTTATTTTGCAATCATAGAATTGATTTGTTTGCAAATAAAACACAAAATAGTTCTAATAAAAATACTTTTGCTGGGAATTGTAGATGGTGGGTTGCTTATAAATTCAAATATATGGTAAATACATATGTAAACCGTTTAGACAAGGGAAAATACGACCAGCGATAAGAGGTTATTGGGAGTATTAGAGAGAGAGAGAGAGATACAGCACATCAACCACATTGAAAAAGCAGTTGAGTGATGTTCAGCGAATGGATCAAAATTATCAGGAAGTTATTCTATTAAAATCATCGTTATTCTATAAGCAGATAACGACCTAATCTCCGTTGGAATTACCGGGTACTTAACTACACTCAGAACTTTACAACTTATCTACACTGACTTCAGCTATCAGAAAGAGACGACTGGTGAATATTTTGGAAGCTTAGAAAACAATTATATTCACGATGAACATTTGCCCTTGACTCTTATGCTGCGATAATTCATAGAGCTATACTTTTGGAAATAAAGTATATTGCGCGTACCGTGCCTATTTAGTGAATGCCAGCTGTACTTTTACTTTTACGGAGAGTAAATTTGATGTTTTCGCAGTTAGCATTACCATGGACGACTTTCAATTTACCCTGCTTTTCCGGTCACCACAGATCGTCTAGCTGATGGCCACAAGAATCACTTGATTATGTCAATCAAAAGCAGTCAAACGATTATTTCACCTTGTTTTGGAGAATAGTAAACAGAAATTGGACACGAGAGACTTAACGATTTGGTTGATAGCTCTCTCGGGACAGCTGCACTTATTACATCGTTTGAATTCTTCATTACTCTACAGCCTATGTCCCATTTGTTCGTGCATAGTGCTTTACCATGATCTTTAGATATGATCCCCAAGTTTAAGACATTAATTTTAGGGACTGATTAGGGCTCGGTAAAACATCGACAACTATTGATTTTTATCGATAGGTCGTTCACATCGGTAAGTCTATGTGTTTCCGATGTTATTAATGATGTTACAATGACTTCACTGTTAGTGTCAAGCATGGAACACATGAAGCCTCTGCTCATTTGATGGCTACTTCTTTTTTAAGCGCTATAAAAGGGGAAATAGGCGATGTTTATCAGTAGTTAGTTTTTTTTTACCGATTTTTCCCAGCTAAACTGATATATCATGAAATGCGGGATATTTTTGAATCACAAGTAGAAATTTTTTTAGAATTTTGATCTGAATAAGGAGTGTTGTTTAGTGTCACTCCCGGTCTGATTTTATTACTAAATTTTCGCCTCACTTTCGATAGGAACAAAGGTTTAAGTTTTGACTTAAATGTTTATCTGCTGTTCGTCTTTCCGATGTTGGATCTATGTCTGAATCTGAAATTTGTTATATTTTTGGTTAGACAAAATTTCTACTTTTCTGCACTTTTCACTAAAGTTCATCAAATTTTTTTGACTTTAAGTTTAATTTTGGAATAATTTTGGTATAAATTTAACATACTATAAGCTTTGGTAAAAATTTTTCATAAATTACGCTGTAGTGCGTTAGACTGCTAAGCAGAGTGTGTGGGGTTTGAATCTCCACACAGGCACCACCTCTTGGCAAATTCTAGGCAAATTTCCTAGAAAAATCTTTTCACTTCTCCTTTTGGATTCGGCATAAAACTATAGGCTGTTGTGCCATTAAAAGAAGAAGCTCCACATTCAACAACTACCATAAATCAGCTACTTGTAAGAAATATGTAAACTACTTTGAATTATTACAATTTTGACGTCTGAGGCAAAATTCCTATTTTCCTTTCTCATAAATCTCTCTCTATCCTCTCTTTAGACCTTTATTTTCTAAAAATTATTATCGAGGTTAAATACCTTGAAATAATGATATACATACTTTCAAATGTCAAAAATGTCAATGTGGATGTCATTAAAGTGATGCGAAATTATATACAAGAAGCAAACTTGTATTTATGATGCTGGGTACGAGTAGCTGTGCAACACAGTTGTTCATCTCATCACACGTTTTAAGTTACAAGAAGTGTAAAAAAAATATTTCGGGAGACATAAAGAAACAGCGCTTTAGCTGGTGAAACCTATTATCCCGTTTCCAAATTAATTTTTTGTAGTTAAGGGGTTATAGAGAGTTAAAAAGGGTAGCACAGATATTTGGAAAATCAGTACATCAGTACAGTAACGTCTCTCACTATAAAGTTGCTTTTTATCTACGCTCAGTGCCCGGCAAAAATAATTTTTTTCAGAAATATCAAGTGGATTCTGATAGAAAACCAAAAAATTTTACATATCTCGGCGTTTTGGTTTTGCGCAAGCCTAAAGACAATTTCTATTGAAATCGCAAAAAGCCCCTTGAGGAAGGAGCTAAAGGGTTAATACAACGGTGAGGATATAAGTGCCTAATTTAATAAACTTTTTAATGTTTAATTTGCAATATAAAATATATTTAAAAAAGGGTAAAATTTTCGGGAAATTTGGTTTTATTTTTAAAAAACTAAATTTAGAGATTTTTGTCGTTCAATGACCTATAGTCAAATTTAATGAGCAACATATTTCCAGAACTTATTAATCCTCCAGACATCATCTTGTCGAAAAGGTCAAAGGAAAGGGCAAAAAAGACTCATAATGAAGGAAGTCAATGGGTTAGTACATGTAAGGCAAATGTTAAATGGAAAATTATATTGTAAATTGCTGAACACTCAAACAACCTCAGACCGTTATTCAGATCAGCGTAAGATCTGACTGCAAAGCCTTAATCCTATTAATTACATTCTTATCCAGGATGACTAAATAAATGCCCTCATTCGAATAATATATGTTCAACTATTTCACACAATTCATTTTCAATGGAAAACAAATAAAAATAGATTCCTTCGATTTCTTCAATAGCAAATTGCAAATAAATCAGTACACTTGCTCAAAACTTTAAATAACAAGCAATTTCCCAAAACCTCGCCTCAACCTCATATTAACCTTCACAACTAGAAAAAAGTTCAAATAAAAAAATATAAAACGAGCAAGTTCAAGCATTGAAAACACTGAATTAGAGGAAGATAGAATGGGCGAAAGAAAGAAAACTTAATTTCAACTTTCTCACGCACTTCAAATTTCAATTGGCAATAAATGTAATGCAAAGCAGCACATTAAATCATCGCGCCAACTTTAACCAGCGAGATATGATATGCTGCTGCTGCAACCAACAACTGTTGCACCAACTCTCCATACCGAAAACAGAAATGAAGAATAAAATATTGTACAACAACAACGACATGAAGCAGAATATAAAGAAGAAGAAGAGTACACGAGGCCAATTGCCAATAAATTTGTTGTTTTTTTTGTTGCTGTTGTTGATACTGTTGTTCGCATAGTAGTACCACATTTTCGATTTGCATCTGAAGTTAAATAGTTAACAGCAAAATGGCAACAACAAAAACCAAACTAGCGACAACTTTGCAGCAACGCATTTTTAATATGTGCAACAAGTTTTAAGCAAAAATATTGAATATATTAAAATTCTTCAGAGAGATAGAGAGAGAGCAAACAAGAGCGAGAGAGAAGTGTAGAAAGGCGCATCATGATCGAATCGCAACGCAATCAATTCAATATCGCATGCATTAATTATACCTCTACACTCGAAAGGAGCTGTACATATGTATGTAGTGCACCTAGGTTAACTATGTACATACGCGGACGGATGGTAAGATCAGATTGTTGTATGAAGAGTAAATATTAAGGTTGTGAGGTGGTGGGTCCTACTGCAGTTATACTGGAAGACTTGTTACTTAATTTTCAAGCACTTCTTCGAGTAACTTGAAGCTCAAGCTGTTACTCATATTTCAAGTTGCTCCTACAGTAGCCCCTGATTTAAACCATATCCTTTAATCACTACTTCTAGTCTCGTTCTGCGAGTTAATCAAAGGATTAACTATATCGAGTAGCTTTTCACGAAATATTCTTCACGAAACCACTTCTGGTCAGTCTTCCAGCCATTGCTTCGTTTTCTGCTTCGGGTCAGTTAATCACTACTAAAGAGTTTAGAACTAAGGACCTGCTGATCAAGTACATTATACAATTTTGTATCGAAACATTACAGCTGCTACTCGAATCACTTCTCTGACTCACTTTTGTTAGCCACTTATCTGACTGAATTCTATGAGTCACTACTTGTAGCTACCTCTGAGTCCACTTGTCAAATCTCCTCTGGAAGTCATTTCAGTGAGTAATTATGTACTTTAATCACTTCTTCGCGTCCCTTTTCAACTCACAGCTAAAAATGATATTTATAACTTCCTTGAATCACTTCGGTGATTGGCAACTTTAAGCAGTTTCTCGATCCATTTTTCAAATTTCTTTTCGAGTTACTGCTTTCTATCATATGATCTTCCAATCCTACTTCATGTTTTTTCTTCAATTAAACGGTCTTTTTGGAGTTTCTTCTTTGAGTAATGAGGAGCTTGTTTTAATCACTACTTAGAGCTACTTTTCAATCTCTGAATTTTTCCGTTAGTCACTACTTCGAGCGGCTTTTTCGCGTCACTTTTCGAAAACTATTTTTGGTAATTTATTTGAATCCCTTCTTTAAGTCTTTTTGATTTTTTACTTCAAAGCACCAATTCAAGTCATTTCTGTGAGTCGCTAGATCCAGTTGCTCTTTCAAACCATTTTTTGAATAAGTTTTAATCGTCATTACCTTCAGTCACTTTGTTGAAGCACTACTTGGCCTACTTTGTTAATCACTATCTAAAAATTTTTTTTCGAGAAAATACTTCATGTTTTGTGCTCTATGCTGTTTCTTAAAGGTTTTCTTAAACGTAGCATATCTCAGATGTGTACATAACTGAATTTCAATTGAATTTTAAGTTTTCAATTGAAAAGTTGGTGGTGAAAATTCGCATTTTCTTTCTCCTAGCTCTTACACATCCCATACGAACGAATTTATGAATGTGTCCTCATAATCCTGATTTTTGTAAGTCTTTTTTTGTTGCTTTTTTTTATATGACTTATAGATGACCTAATGTTGTTTCTTGCTGTTGTATGTTGCTGCAAGTGATATTGTTGTGATATTTATCGGCGCTCATAACTTTGCAAAACATCAATTTGACTGTGAGGCACAGAGAAATGAATGAACTCAATTCTTGGGGCGTGCGAGGGAGTGAGACAGAGATAGAAAAAAGTTGAATGCAGCAGAATATTATTATTATGAGGGTCATATTGATACATGGGTCAGTTGGGCAGCAAGCACTGAGTGTGGATGGTCTAACAAATAACAGCAACAGCGACAACAACAACAACAACAATATGACACTACAACGATTTTTGCTGTTGCCGGTTGCTATAGTAGATGTGATGGAAGGAAGCAATAAGAAGGAATAGTAAGTTTGGATTGCTGTGTGTGTGCCTTCTGATACATAGAAATCCCTTTTTGTTTCAGCTTAAATTCACAGCAGGACATCCGCAGAAATTTAGATCTTGATCATTAATGATCGTTGATCGCAACATAAATATACGTACATAGCAAAGTGTTGTTTTTTGTGGTTGTTGTTGGTTGTCTGGTGGTGGTAGTGGTGACGGTTCTGGTGATGATGGTTTTTTTTTGCTGATGTTGTTGGAGTGCGAATGATTGTTGGTTCAAGTGAAAATGATCACATGCAGTGACTTGAATTTTGCTGTGACAAAATTTAAATTCTGTTTAAAACGTGACACTAACTTAGGAAAAGCTAATTCATTCAATGAATTTCGGAATGAAGAATTCGTGATTTCTTTTAGGAGCTTTCTTTCAATGTTATTATAATTAAATAAATAGTTGCGATAAATTTTTGAAGCACCTGTTCGAGGGTCGAGGGACGCAATTCGAGGGTGGCTATCCAGAGAACGCACTTAGGCCGGAACGGCTCATTGTGAGACCATACGGTTGGACCTACAGTTTAACACAGGCTTGTGCTTATAATTCTCATTCACTTCACATCGGTAAAAGTATAGTAAGAAGTTTTTGAGAATTTACCACCAAACAGAGAGGGGAATCGAACCGACAACCTCCTGGGCGAAAGTCTATTGCTCCACCCAGTAACCTATCTAGGTCGTCATTATTATTTTACATATTTTTTAGAAAAATTAGTTTTCCAAACTTTGGTTAGTAGTTATGTCAAATGACTCCAGAGCAAGCGAAAATCATAAGCTGTCACAACATAGACAATCACCTTGACGTGGTGTGGTGGCTTATAAAACTGTGAATCATCAGGCTATACTGACAGGGGACCAACGCTCTCTGCCAGGGTTATGCATATCAGGAAGACTGTTACAGAAGAGTAGCTAAGACCTTTCTCTCCTAATTTAAGTTATTATGATTCACCGTGCTCATTGCATGTTTAGCAAACCAGGGGTAACCGGTTGTATTTTAACGGCACCGTAACGGCTTCCTGACACCGAGCCTTACAATAGCATGCGGGCTTTGCTGTAGTCGACCGTCCTCTGCCTAATTTCGTGACTCTTTCTTCTTTAGATGCTAACTATCGGCCGAACCGTCAATTATTATGACAAATGACAGGAAAAAAAATTATGTAAAAAATAACACGCGGGAAATCGCCGCTGCTGCAGGTAGTTAAGCCAGACCTCAGAAGTATACTTTCTAGTTCGGCGACTGCCCAGGCGGAGAACCGGAATCAGACAAGTGCTGGAGGTGTAAGAGGAGAGGAGCTGTTAAGAAAAAAACTGGTACCGAACCCACACTCAGTGATAAAGTTTGAGTTGCCCACTGCCCACCAAAGTCAACATATCAGAACGCACAGCGAAATCATCACTATAAGCATCATTCTTATATCATCAACATCATCATCACTACTGCCGCCAGCCAAAATTTAATGAACACAATCTTTTCAATACCACTTCATTTCCCGAAATATTTTTACTCTGTATTTACAAAAACAGCTTGTGCTAAATTGCTACGATTTAAATTTTACTTCATGTTTAATTTATTTAAGTTCCAATTAAAAAAAAACAATAAACGTATTTCAAATGCATAGAAATCCTTCCAAGTTAAGATGAAGTTTAATTATAAAAATAGTATCTCCCACACACACAAAGACATAATTATATCCCAGCAAACATTATTGCACGGCTTTGAAAAGTTCATCATTGGTAAGTTTTAGAAAGGTCAAGTTTTCAAATTGATATCGACGTGTACTCAGAAAGCCGTATTGAATTGTTGTTGTTTTAATCAGATTATAGTGTAAAACGGCTGCATTTTTAGTGTACTTTGTAAAATTACAATTAAATATTTTGGTGGAAAATTTAAATATTTTGGTGATTTTCAGTGAAAGTGTTGAGAAATGTTTAAAAAAATATGTTCCAGTATATCAAACAACGATACATACATATGAAGTAGAATAGAAGTAATTTTGGTTGCAACTAATTGGTCTGTTTTACCCCTAGTAATAGCTTAGTCATAAGTTATAGAAAAAAGGAGAGGAGATAGAATTTATAAAAATTTATGAATGAATTTGTTACATACTTAGTCTTTTTGTTGAATTTTTATAATAAAATGGAATGAGTGTGACAAAAAAAAATGTTAATGACTGGAAACATTCTAACTGAGATTGTCGAAGTATACCTGAAAATATCACCAATTTGTGGATAATCACTCTCCAACGCAAAATTGTTAGAACTAAGAAACTAAGTGTACCATAAGTGTTTATTGGGTGTGGCGAAAAATATCTCAAAATATATACCTAAATATTTTTATTATCATCATCATGATTACCGAGGTTGTTAGTGTGGTTGATGATGAGAGCTGAAATCCAATAGAGTAACCTGACGAAGTAAGTAACTCCATTCCATACACCGGCGTACATTCATCCATTAATACATCGGGTTGGCTGCTCTCACATGTTTAAAATTTTTTAAGCGCCATTTCTTTTTATTTTTAGTAGCGGTTTTAGTTACTTTAGTGATTTTATTATAAGTTTCATTAGAAATCATAAAAATATATTATAAAAATTTATCTTACCTTTATCTTTTTTTCTTGTGCATTTTCTCTTCCAATGCAAACTAGATATTTCCTTGGTTTTAGTTTTGCATAATGTGCAGTTTTAACCAAATTTGTAACAGGTTTGTTAACTTTTTTGACTAATATTTTTTACGATTTGTTTGTATTACCATAAGGCAAGTGCAACTGCTGCGGCTACTGCTGTGCAAAATTTTTAATAATATAACGATTTTAATTTTATGAGCCACAGTAATGTAATTTTAGTTGCATGGTTTCTTACTTTTTTTATATAAGTATGTTTATATCTACATATATGTATGTATTTTTCACAATTGTTTCCCCCCATATTTATTTCTTAACAATTATTATATTTAATATTATGCACATTAAATTTCAACTAAAAATGCATAAACTCTTGTAATATGTTAATGGATTTTTTATAGCATTTATAATATTTCTAAGTATGTCTATACTAAATATACTTACATATATACATATCGGCAATCCCATATGTTATGGACTCTTTGTACAATATAGGTAGGTATATTTATAAATGATCAACTTGCACAAGTTTATCGATCTAGATATGCCCGTCTATCTACTTGCCTTGAACGCGGTATACTTAATAAATCTCCAGCTATCTAAACCAAACTTGGCACCGATATTCCTTGTAGTCTGATGCAGTTCAAGTGTGGTACCACTCATATAAGTACAACTTGATTTTTCCGTGGAATGTCCGATATTTATTTATGTATATTACTAAAAATTATTAGATATACAAACCTACATATGTATGTATGTATATAAAGTAAGTAGTTCTCTAAAATTTTATGATTTCAAGTATTTTAGGTTAAACCGTTTTTATTTATTGCTGGAAAAAGTATTTGCTTTACAGTTTACTGAAGCGCCTAATTGAATTTGAAAGTATTGTATTGTGTTTAGAAATTAAAATGTGTATTTATGATCATATCTCAATTATAAAATATAGCAAAGATGATTGGTTTTATTGGAAATGAACTGTAGAAATTAAGTCAACCTACAAATTCTGCATTTTACGCACTACAAACAGTAAGCCAAACTAAATGTAAACCTGAGCTCTTGCGTGTAGATTATATGCAAATAGGTGCATATGTACTTCATGTTCCTCGCAAGCATAGGGTCTCGACGAAACATATATATCTAGTCCTTTCTTTTTGGTCATTCCATGATTGCCACAGTCTTTATTTTCTTTAAAACTCCTCTATTACAAAAGACTTTCCGCCGTTTTTGAGGGTGAAATTCAACAAATTGCTGGCAATTTTTTAGATAACTAATACATTTCCCAACTTCCATTTTCAAAAATGGTAACTATTTATTTATTTTTCTATATACTACCGTGGGCAAAAGTTAGTAAGACTTTTTAATTTAAATTTCGCGCGGAAACACATTTATCAAAATATTATTTTTTTAAGGTTGGTATGACTGTCGGTGGGTGACATCTGTGCCAAATGTCACATCAAAATAATCATTAGTGTTTAGTATACGCTTGTCTTTCTGAAGTACAAAAAGTGCATTCGGCGATTTTCACAATGAGTGAAATTATTCAACAAAGAAGTTCCATTAAATTTTGTGTGCGGAATCAAATTTCTGGTGCCGAAAGGCCTTCGGTGATAATTGTATGTCGCGAGCAAGTGTTTTTGATTGGTACAAATTGTTCAAAGATGGTCGAGAACGCGTTGACGACGAACCACGTCCAGGACGGCCATCAACATCAACTGATGATCAACACGTCAATAAAATCAAGGAATTGGTGCTCGAGAATCGACGATTAACAGTCAGAGACCTTACTGGCATCGTTGGAATATCGGAAGGATCAGTGAAAACCATTTTAAAACATCATTTGGGCCTAAGAAGAGTGAATGCACGATTGGTTCAATATCACTGCATTGGTTTTACGAGACCATTTTGCCAAAAATTCGACTAATATCGTTCTCGTTCCGCAACCACCCTACCACCCTATTCGCCTGACTTAGCACCGTGTGACTTTTGGCTATTTTCTAAACTCAAAAAAACGCTTCGTGGACACCGTTACCGTTTTGAGTCAATTGAAGACATTAAACATGAATCGCTAAGCGCATTGAAGGCTATTCCGGAAATTGACTTTAACAACTGTTTCGAGAATTGGAAAAAACGTTGGCACAAGTGTATTGGGGCCGGGGGGATTACTTTGAAGGGGACAAAATAGATTTGGAAGAATGAATAAAAAAATTTGAAATTATGAACAAAGTCTTACTACTTTTTGCCCACAGTAGTATCATTTTTTTTTATGGAACTTTACATTGCATAGGAGTTTAACTAATAAAATAATAACTTAAATTAGAAAGTATTACTGGATCTTTGATAATTTGTTCGTATTTTAAAATATGTAACTTAAGGTAAACATATTTTTTAAATACAATTCGTAATTTTTCCATCAACAGATGGCATACTAAAAGTGGTTAAATTTTCGTGAAATGTGAACAAGGAATATAATAGCGAAAGCAGGTGAGGCAGGCAGTGGCTAATAGAGGGTATCCAATTTTGGCCAAAAAAATTTATATAATTCTTATATTCTTAATAAGACGCAAACATTTATCACGATTGATGTATACGTTAGATTTTAAATTAATTTTTTCAATTTGAAATGAAGATTAGATATTATTATTTTTTGGAATACTAACATTTCAATAAATAGGTAAATTTGAAATAAAAATATTATTCTTACCGAAAAAAAATTTTGCAATCTTATTTTTCTCCTGTCGTCTTTATTTTCCATTTCTTCCTCATTTTTTTTTCATGTAGTTCATAAATTAATTGCAAAAATTATAAATAATAACTCCGAAAATTTTTAACTTATGACCTTTTAAAAACATTTATTTTTTATTAATATTAATATTTTTAAGAAATTTTCACCAAAAAAAAAAATTTTAACGTAGAAAAACAGTAAATTCGCTTAATCTAATATAATTCGAATTAGAATCTCATGTCGAAGGAAATAAGATATATTTTGTTTCAAATGTAGAAATTACTTTCAAATGCAAAAATCGATTATTTAATCTGAAAATAACTGCAGTGAATACGGCAGGGCGCTCCTTTCACATCTTAAAGTTAGATGTTATTAATTTGACAAACAATTAGCTTGCCAAAAACAATGCATACATACATATGTTTGAATACAAATCCTTCCCATCAAGTGCATTTTTGCTGCTGTTATTTGCCCGTGTCATAAATTCAATGAGAAATATGCAAAGAGACGCACACATACAAAAAAATTCCAATAAACAACGTTAAACATGAGAATGACCTCTGAAAAGTGGAGTGAATCGCAACTTGAACTAATTTACATAAACCAAAAAAGAAAAAAAAAACTTAAAAAGACAAACAGTCTGACTTACAGACAGGAAAAGAGACAGGCAGATGGACGGACAGACTGATAGATAGTCTTAAAGGTAGACAGACTTAGAGGCAGCAAAACTGCCTCAGACTTTAGACTCACGTAAAGACTTTCTATAGAAGATACTGACAGGTAAGTAGCAGAGTAGTAGTAGATATGTATGATGTTTAAAAAAAAAAAAACTGCAATAGAGCAAAAACGATAGCAGCTAGAATAATAACAAGAACAACAACAGCTACAGCAGAAGCAACAACAGTTCACACATACAAAACAAAAAGGAGCTACTTCAGTAGCTGCTTGAGTTACCTTGCGGCAAAATTATGAAGAAAAATGAGAAGAAATAAATTTTCAAAGACAAAAGAAAAATATATTTTTCTTCTTCCTCTGCTGAAGCTGGTGCTTTTCTGCAACAAAAAAGTTTTGCCCACAATACACATGTATTCATAAATACACACACACATAAACTTAAACACTTCTTCACTACTTTACTATCGCATGGATGGAAGCGTTAGGCATGGTCCAAATGCTAAACGCGCGTTAAATGACGCTTTCGTTTCGCTGCCAGAAAAAATAATAATAATAAGAAAAATAAGAGGAAGGAGAAAGAAATGAAGAAGAAAGGAAGCAAGAGTAGAAGCTGCAGTGTCTGCTGCTGTCTTTTGCCATCTCTTATTGTTATGCTGCTGCTGCTACTCGTTGCTGCACAATACAAAATGCAGCTTATTTCCGAGATTGTTGCTGTTGCTGCTTAGTACTATATGCTGCTGATGACAGCGACTACGACGGCATTGTGATCGTAAAAATCACGAATTGATGGAGTGTCTAAAACGATCAGCAAATCATTTCCATCTTGGCGTTGTTCTACTATTTGGATTCACATCATCATTGCACACACACACACAAACACACACACATTACCAATACAACACAGAAGTAGCTATGAATGTTGTCCTCAGGTGTTTCCACAACAGAAACAACAACAACAACAACAACAGCAACGTCTCGTCTACACAGTAAATTCTTCTTCTTCCTTTATCTGCAACGATAGTAAGAATGAAGTAAAAAGTTCAATATGAACTTCTGAGTTTTCACACACACACACACACACACACACACTGATACATACTAACATAATATATACATTCAAATGTATGCAAAATAAAAATCAATTCACACTCCGTCAAGTTTTACAATTTTGTATTTTTACATTTATTTTATGTACGTTTGGATTTTTTTAGTTTAGCGATTTTGTTCGAGTACCGTGGCAATGGAATTCCACTTGACTTGAGTGAGACTTGGCGTGCGCATTCATCAGAAGCAGAAGAAGCGGCTGCCAAAGTAGCAGCAGCAGAGATAGTGTCTTGGTTGCACGCTGCTGCTGATGTTGCTCTTTCTGCTGCTGGATTTATGTAAGGTTAGAGGGCGCAATGGTTTTTCGTATATGTTGGCACAGCAATGGCAAGCGTGGCATAGCGAAATGATTTACATTTGGCAGTTGTTCCTTCTATTTTCTTTCAACATACACTCACACATCCACACATACACACGCACACACACACACACATTTGTACACATATAATTATACGTACATGTGTATACTTACAAATGCTCGTATATTTTCAATTTTCGTAGCATTTGATGACGTTGTCTTTCGTCATCCTTGCCGCTGCTTTTGCCGCTTCTGATTCTGCTGCTTCTGGGCTAAACAATTTTAAACTAAAGTGAATTTTTATGGTTTTTTTGTAGTGTGGCTGGCTATGGTTATGACCATGACAGAGCAGCAGAAGTATTAGCAGTGCTATACATACACTCAAACACAGACACACATACAAAAATGTAATTAAATTTAATGTATTTTCAATTTGATGCATTTTCAAAATAAATTTATTACTTGGAAAATTCAAATTAAATTTGTTTAAATAGAAAATCGGTAATTAAAACTGAAGCGCTGTATCTTCAGAAAGAAAAAACATTAATAAAGCATTGGAAACGAATAGATATCATAATTTTTAATTTTTAATATATTGTATTAAACAATTAAAAAATTTAGTGCTAAGAGTTCAAGTTCAACAGGGCATGAGAAAATAAAATAATGCAAAACTTAACGGCATATTACATATATCTTTTGCTGTGGTAGCATAAATATTTTGCATTTACACTGATACAAGGCCATTGGGACCAAAGAGAGCATGCCGCTATAGTACATAGTATGTATCAGTATAAAAGGTATTTCACTGGAAATACTTTAAGAATAATAAATTCACTCGACTTCTGTCAAATATTCATTTTTATTTCTGATATGACTTTTCATAAATATAACTTTTAATACCCGCATAATTTGAAGTACCTTGCTATCAGACTTCATAGATTTAACAAAAGAATTAAGAAGGAAACTTGTAAAGCCTTGTTAGAAATCGCTTATACATTTCTTTGAATCTACGAAACTTTATTTCACACGCACAAAATAGTCTACTTTAGCAAATGCAAAATGAATTGGTACATGGGTAGATGCAGGATCGCACTTACAGGTGAGAAGCAAAGGGAAGGGAAGAAAGACACAAAACAGATTTTTAATTTAATTTCCCATAAGTAATTCTAGTTCTTCTTTTACGAATTTGTGGGTGGAGACAATTATTATAACAATTAAAATAATTTTTTTAAAGAGCGGACATAGGTTCTTAAATAGTAGTATGTGGAAAGCTCGGCCTAGGTCCTCCATGGGCTTTTGTGCCATTAAAAAGTAAAGTAAAGTAAGTAGTATGTGGAACCCTAAACTCAAGTGAACACTAAAGAACATTTATCTGACTCAAAGTAAGTGACAGAGACTCGTATATGTGACATACTTGTACAGAGTTTAATTTAACAAAATTTGTTTCCTAAAAAATAATAATCAAAGATGAACTCAAACCCAATCATAAAGTTCCAGAAGAGTCCGTGAATGAAGCATTTAAAGCATATTTTTTTTATATATGGTATTACTTACTTTGCTCTGTGGAAGATTTTGCTTTATTGAGTTCTCAGCGCTGTACATAAAATGTTGTTGTTTTTAGTTGTAAATCAGACTAATGCTTTTTGCAAATAAGGAAAGAACATAAAGTAGAACCAAATTCTGAATCCATCGCTAATGCAACAAATCAACTATAAAATTAATTTCGGTATTTTTAATAAAGTAGAATAGTGTCAACTATAAAATTAAATTCCATTACTTTTAAAGTGCTGGAAATTAATTTCTAAGTAGAAAATATTATACATGGTGCATGCATGCATAAATAGAAATTAAAAACACCAGTAGCCCAAACGTAAAAATTCTTCAATTACAATTACACGCAAAAACACTTTAACACTCTAGATACGGCTGCTGCTGCTGCTGCTTTGCATTTTGAAGTTAGTGGCATGTTTTAAATGAACCATTCATGCTTTGACCGTGGAATTGCAATTGTAATTTTAAGACATTGTAAAAATATCGATTGCAATTGTAAGATTGCAAATTTATGAGAAAAAAGATGTACAAAATTAAATTCAATGTAAAAAGAATAGAGAAGAAAAGAATGAATACTCAACAGCAGCAACAAAAAAAAACAGTAAAATTCTTATATAAACTTTTCACAATAACCACACAGTATGCTACAGTATACGCAACCCTGCAGTGCATCCAACTAGCTCAAAAGCTAGTTAATTAGCTATCTCAAAAAAACACAACTAGTTCATTCTTCCATCTTATTTACACGCAACCCACTGGTTTTAGTTTTCCAAGCTGATGTCCTACGAAAAACCCTATTCTCGATAACTTTTGAGCTAGCTATTGAACTAGTATGTTTTGATATAGTGTCAAACTAGATTAAAATTAACTACTTGACGTCTAAAAATTATTTCAGAGTCAGTACAACAAAAAGTTTAATATTTTCCGAATTTATTATAAATATGTTTCTACATATGTAGGCACATAACGGCAAAAAATTAAAACAAAAATTCATAAAAGCAAACAAACACTCTGCTTCTGCTATCTCTGTCATAGATTCCTACTTCAAAAATCCATATAAGTGAAAAATATTGGAATATTTTCACTGAATAATATTATTGAAACAATTTCTTTGTTGTTGCATATACAAGCAGAAAAGTCTAAGCAGTCTTCAAAGTGCCTCAGTTTTAAGCTATACTATACTAACACATTTTTGCACTGCAGGGAAGCTACATACTTAAATACTCGTATGTATGTATGTTCATGTGTATGTGCACACAAAGTTTATGTGTGTTTTGGTGGTGGTCCACGATTATCATGAATTGATCTGTTAGATGTCAAAATGTAACTGGCTGCAACAGCAACAGCAGCAATAGTTGCTTGTGTGCCCATGCGTCTTGCAATTGGAATTGCAAAATTGCAAGGAAGACAGAAATGGATTTGAGCATCATATTGCGCATATGTGTGCAATGTTTGTCTGTCCTGATGTCTGCTGTCGGTCGGTGTGTGTGGCAATTGTCCATGAACTGTAAAAGAAGCAACAACAGCACTTTAAACTTTTTTCCCATGTTCAAAATATAGCGGTGCAGTTAAAATTTTTTCCAAGATTATAACTTATTTTTTGCTTCTTTTTTTTAACAATATGGCAGTACTTAATATAGGAATGTTGAATTACAAGCAATTCATTAGAATAATATGTGATTAGATACTCTTTTCGAACTTCTTTTCTTTTTCCTTTAAAGGCACAACAGCCCATGGAGGGCCTAGGCCGAACTTTCACTTGCATCCACTCATGTAGTGCGTGTTATAAGTATGTATTTGTACATGAATGGAAGGGACCTACATTTTTGTGCCAAATTCGAACGGCGAAGTGAAAATCTTTTCATAGGCAATTTTTACTCTTGTAAGTTTACTATTGCCTGCAAAGAGATGGTGCCGTGTAGAAAAAATGTTTTTTCTACTTTTTGATTTTGCCGGCGTCGAGATTTTAACTCGGGACACTCTGCGTAGCAGGCCAACTACGCCACAACTACCTTTTCAAACTTCTGATATTGTCAATTCAAGGCAATTTTAGTTTGAAGCATATTGCATATATACACTGTACCCGAATAAATTTCATTTCAGATAGTAAGTATGTATTGCCTACTTTCTGGCATCGGAAGGTAATTATCAAACGTATAGATAGAAAAGCCAAGGCTGGAGAAATAAGCTGTTGAAAACTGCCATTTGTGATCACAGTCTACCCAGATTCAACTTCATCCACAACTCCTAGTTTCATTCCCAATTAGCCAAATTTGAGAACAAGAATGCCCATAACTCTCAAGAAACTATGAAGCGTGGTATACTGATGAATCCAAGACGAATGAAAGGGTGAGAGATGGAGTGTATGGGTATAAACCAAAATGGATATTCTAGGTCAGCATGGTCAAGGTAACTCTGTGCATGCTATAGAACTTTACCTCAGAAATTAAATGTCGGAACATAGTGGCTGTTTTGGAAACGACATGACAAATACCATGGTTCGTACAATTCCACGGTTTACCATGAAGTTACTATGAACAAAATCAAAGCCGGTATTTGAATGAAAAATACGAACGTTGCTGGACGGAAACTGAAGGTAACAGACAGGCTAGAGGTTTGTCACAAAAGACCCAACTTTTAGTAGGTGTGCCTTGGTCACTAATTTTGTCTTCTAATGGCAATCTTATCTAATCCTAAAATTGAGCAGTTATCGGTTTTTAAATCCTTAGCTTAACTGCGTCACCTGGAAGTCTTGGATTTTTCTTCATTTTGAATTTTCCATCAATATTGATGCTATAAACAAATCTGTACCATTTACAAGGAAATGGAAGCTTATGTATTTCAAGACCGTTGGTTTAAATGGGGGAAATATACTATTCAAGAAAGAAGAAAAATTTGACGTGATCAATTATGTAAATCAAAATATACTCTGAAAAACGCATATTATTACTGAAATAAAAAACAAGGCGATCACTAATGGCCTGTAAATCGATCGAATGAAAAAGTTGGAGTTGCAATCCTTAAATACTGTCATCAGTCGGCTGGGCGGAAATACCAATGCAACAGAGATTTGCTTGATATCAGAACTTACACCCCTTCATATTAACATTCAATCACAGATGAAGAGGACAATCCTAAGGATGGCCGGTAAAGATATGGCAAACGGAAGCCTTAATGGCAAGAAATTTGATATTCTAGAGAGACAGCATCCTGAAATTGTTGTTCCAAGGGACAACATGCAGCCGAAGTTTAGTTTTTAACGTTTCAAAACCGAGCTTAGGAACATGAAGAAATGTGAAACGTATAAGATAAACCAGCATATAATATCATAGTACATAGACGGTTACCTGAAATGAAAAAGGGACCGGCGGAGGAGTATAAAACTCTATGTGCCCATCATTAGAGCGGAAATATATGCATTTGACAGGTGTGCATATATATATGTAGAATAGTCGAGCGGTCTTTTTACTTATCCCCGTTATCACGTTACTCTTCTTGTGTTAAAAAATTAAACGATGCGCACTTGTTCGAGTGTAAAGGAAGAATGTTAATTTTATTCTCTTCTATTTTCTTTCTTATTTATTATTTCCTAACTGTAACAATTCAGCGATCGATTAGTGATGATACAAATTATACTAAAAGTTAAAAGTATCGAAATATATCGAAAAGTACTAAATTTATAAATACATGAAACATTTTAAATTTCGACATTATGTATGTGACTTCTACACATACACCAAAAATTAAAAAAAAAATCAATAAAAACTCTTCTGGCCAAAATATTGATTCTGGTTATGGCCGTATGCTCGAATGTATCTCACCCAGAATTTAATGGAATTTTTGAACCAATTCGAATAATTTTTTATTCCCCTGTGCGGTTACCATAAGTGATATTCCCCTGGTGCGACTACTGTACTGTAAGTCCCTTCTACTCGTAAAGCAAAGTGAGCCGGGTAAGGGGGTTTCAAGCACCAAAATTCCTCTTTAATTGTACCTTTACTTTTACTTTTGATGGCACAACAGCCCATGGAGGGCCTAGGCCGAGCTTTTCGCATCCACTCATGTTGTGCGTGTTATATTTGTACATGAATGGAAGGGACCTACAGTTTAAAGCCGAATCCGAACGGCGAAGGAAAAGCTTTTCATAGCAATTTTTACTCTTGTAGGTTTGCCATTGCCTGACAAGAGGTGGTGCCGTGTAGAAAAATTATTTTTTCTACTTTTTTTTTTGATTTTGCCTGTGCCGAGATTCGAACCCCGGACACTCTGCGTAGCAGTCCAACGCACTACCACTACGCCACAGCGACCACTTAATTGTACCTCCATGTTTTTAATTTTAACAAATATGCATTATTCTTTAAGACTTTTTTCAATTACGAACAACGCCTCATTTACCTTATTGCACTATGTACTACGAACACATGTGAGTATTTATATTTACAGTCAATACTCGTACACTCGTACTTGAACAAATTTTTAACACTTTACCGTTAAAGTGATGCCATTCAATACACTTCATTAGTTCGTTGTAAATTCACTAAAAGCAACAAAAAAAAAACTCTAGCCAGTACATACATACATATATAGATAAAAGAGTAGATCTTGTAAGAAAGAAAATCAAAGGAAAAATTTTATAATGTAATTTCGGTTCAGACACATGAGAAAAAATCCGACACAACATCAATGGACTTCATTAAAATATTCAAACCAATATGAGCCAACAAAATGCGCCAAACGCACAATAGACCAACCAAGTGGCCGAAAACGAACCAAACGCTCATAGTCGTAGACTATACGGATAAGTCACACTCAGTCTCATATATTGTACAAATACTTACGTAGACACAAAGGAAATTTAAGCCAACTGAGTCTCAGATGCGCGAACTTGGCGCAGAATTTCAGAATGTTTAAGTAAGGAAGAAGATGCCAACGTCGCACTACAACTGATATGGCCACGCATAAATACATGCAACATAAGAACAGCGGCAGCAACAACAACGACAAGAACAACTGCAACGACAAACAAACGGCTTCGGCAAAAATAACAGTTGAAACAACTAGAAAGGAAAATAAAAAACGACATCTACTACTACAACAACAGGAACAAAGATCAAAGGTCTAATTGAAAATGAGACTTGAAGATGAGTAGTGGTGAGGTGAAGTGGCGGTTGTAATATTCATTCTCGAAGGTGGTGGGAGAGAGGTGGAAAGAGCACGAAGGCCCAAAAGTTTGCGGTTGTTGTAAAAAAAATAATAAAGATTATAAATTTTGCGAAAAAGAAATGAATTAATAGAAGCGTACATGCTTAATCGTAAAATTAAATATTTATGTTTTTGTGAATGAATGGAATACACATACACTAAAATATTTGCCAAGTCGAATTAACTTGAACCTTGAATGGAAATATTTAAATGCATTCAAATAAACCGCGAAAGGAATTTTGTATCAAAAATCAGAAGTAAGTACATATGTAAATAGAGTGTCAGAGTAAGAGTCAGAATATAAAGAGAAACAAGATTTCGCAACGCAGAAAGTTATCTGTGATAAATCCTAAGAAAATGAGAGATTGTTAGAGATTTATTTATTTATTTGAATATTTATTTTTATCTTTCGAAAACCGGCACAACCGGCAGCATGTAACGTAAACAAGGATTAAATATATGACTTATAATATATATTGCATGACATACAAATTTAAGTTTTACTTTAAATTAAAACATTAAACATCTATTCATAAAAATTTTAATAACATGATATATTTCACTATTTTCTATTACAGCGAAGAAAGGACTAAAGCTAGTTTATTTTTGAATTGCACAGCCTTATTACAAGATATTAAAGCTATTAAGAAGTGCATTCCAAAGACGAACAGAGTGTACAAAAAACTGCCTTTCAGACGTTAAACAAGAAACACGTAAACAGTTAATCATATTAGTTCGATTGGATATAGAAATATCCAATAGATTGGTCGCTGTGGAGTAGTGGTAGTGCGTTGGACTGCTACGCAGAGTGTCCGGGGTTCGAATCTCGGCACAGGCAAAATCAAAAAGTAGAAAAAATAATTTTTCTACGCGGCACCACCTGTTGTCAGGCAATGGCAAACCTACAAGAGTAAAAATTGCTATGAGTGGATGAGAAAAGCTCGGCTTTTGGGCTGTTGTGCCATCAAAAGTAAAGTAAGGATATAGAAAAGTTTAATCTCGAAAACAAATAACTGGGTTCTGCATTACATATAATTTTATGCAACAATAAAAGCGTTCGATAGTTCAGTAAGTTATCAAAGGTTAAGCCATGGATTCTTTTAGCATACTGGGAAACGTTTTCTTCTTTTTAGTCCTAACACATAACGATAGCGTTCAACTCTGGAGCACGGCCTTTCACTCTAACATTGAACGAACTCATAATTTATACCATACACTTAGATTTTAAATTGCCTTCAATAAAAGAATAAATTTCTACCAGTAGTACAAAACAAAAGAATTAGGTCCTGGATTCCGATAGAGCTTAAACGTGTCCCGGATTTTTTATGATTAGATTCATTTGATTAATATTTATTTCGCGACTTAAACTAAACGAAGTTTCTGCTGTTTTGGTAAAATAAAAATTAAGATATCTATTCTTTTTTCTTTTCAACTGTAGTTTTGTGTTTGTTTGTGGAACGGTAAACGTTAGTTATAAGTTAATATATAATAAATAATTAAATTTAATTTAGTATTGCACCCAATGGTTTAAGTGTTTAGCTACTTACAGTGAAATTATCTATTACGATTTCCCAAAAAAATTGTTTTTAATCTCTAAATAAAGTTAAAAGAAATATCTGTAATATTTTTTAAACAAAATTTGCTCATAAAATTTAATTATGAGAGAAAGATCGAACACTAGTAATCCCAAAATTTTGTTATAGTACTTATAATAAATAACCAAATTTCATGTAACAGAGGGAAATCGGGCGCTATTCAATTAATTGATATGCCAAAAATGATGCCCAAAGTATATGAAGTTTGTCAGCACCTCGCGTTACTCCCATGAGATTAATTTTCTCCTTATTTTCCACTAACTAATTCAAGATAAAATTTGATGCAAATACGAAATGGCATTGCTTAGTTCAGTTTTATATATTTACCATTCAACTTTTTTAATTTAACATAAGTATACATATACGAGGGTCGATCAATAGGTACCCGTGTTAGGAATGAAGAGGCAAGATTTCACAAATTTTCTTTTCTATTCTTCAACGTAATCTCCTTTTAGCACAATACACTTTTCCCAACGATTCTGCCATTTCTTTAACTCCTCCAAAAAATACGATTTGTCAAACTCTTCAAAATACGTTTCTGTTTCGACGATAACCTCAACGTTTGAGCTGAATTTTTTTCCCCCGAGCCACGTTTTCATGTTGGGGAACAGAAAAAAGTCGCAGGGAGCCAAGTCTGGCGAGTACGGTGGGTGCAGCAGCAATTCGTAGTTCAATGCATACAATTTGGCCGCGACAATTCCGGATGAATGTGCTGGTGCGTTATCGTGGTGAAACAGCACTTTTTTCGTAGACAAATGGGGCCGTGCCTCCTTCAATTTTGTATCGAATCGGTCAAATAATTCACTGTAGTACTGCCCCGTGATCGTTCTTCCTTTCTGCGAAAAGTCCACGAGGATTATTCCCTTGGAACCCGAAAAAATCGTGGCCATGACCATTTCGACCAATGGGACCGCCTTTGCCTTCTTCGGAGCAGATTCACACCGAAAAATCCATTGTTTTGACTGTTGTCTGGTCTCTGGCGTATAATAATGGTTCCAGGTTTCATCAACGGTGACGACTCGGTGCAAAAACTCCGGCGTATTTCGCTTAAAGAGGTCCAAACACTTCTTCGACATTGACAGCCGTATCCGCTTGTTGTCCACCGTAAGCATTCGCGGCACCCATCGGCCGACACCTTTCTCATGCTTAACCTATCATGTAAAATATTAATTACCGTTCCATACGACATTCCTACGGCCTCTGCTACTTCGCGCACTTTTATTCGGCGATCGGCGAGAATCATGTAGCGGGCCTTTTCAACGATGTCCTCGGTAACCATGTCTACCGGGCGGCCTGGGCGCTCCTCATCAAAAACAGATGTACGACCACGTTTAAATTCGTTGAACCAATATCTTATGGTTGTCATAGATGGTGAAGGGTCCCCATAGACAGCCTCCAACTTCGCTTTTAACTCTTCGCATGATTTTCCTTCCAAAAATAAAAAGCGAATTACGGATCGATATTGCCCTTTTTCCATTTTATCGCGTAACACGAACCACGTGTGTTACTAATGGCTGCCAAATAAAAACTAACCTATGAATCAGTTTGAAATTTAGTGTGGTGTCGTGTGGTGTGACAGATGGCAGTACACGACGGTAATGCCAACTTCCCTCAGCAATGCCACCTGTCTTCACACACGGGTACATATGTAAATATTCATTATCGTTCGTTCAAGTGTAAAAATAAATGTTTGAACTCTAAATGTGATCGTTTAAATTACTTACACTTGTACATATATGTACATATGTCTGTTAAGCGTAAGCATGTATTAAGGAGTGGTCTCCCGAAAACCTTAACTTATTTTTTCTCATCCTGAAAAGTCGAGATTAGAATCTTGGGATCCCGGGATTTACTTCTTTTTACTTTAATTGTATTCATTCATAATGCAATTCCAAATTTTCATGAACATGATTTCAGCTATATTCCAATAAATTTCACGTCTGGTCTAACTCTGCCTTCACGAATGTAATATTTTCCATACATGTAAATATATATATTTTTTTTAAATCCCAATGCAATTATCAAATTTTTTTAACTTTTTGCTTATCATGTTTTACATCACTCACATACTCACATCAATGGAACGATTTGCAGCGGGAAGGGAATAAGGAGAGGCACAATAATCCTATCATATGAACATGCTGGTATACGATAAAGACTGACCTAATGTGAATTTCAATTTAAAAATTTGGTTTTGATTAAAAAAAATGTAAATACAGTACAACAAAGTAATATTTATAAAACCTTATTGATGTTTTATTTTTAAACTTTTCCATACATAAAAATAGGGATTCAGAAAAATCACAGGTTCCCGGGATTAGCAGTTTTTAATCCTGAACTCCCGTCATTTAGAAAAATGCTCCGAGACTTCCAATCTTAGTATGTTTGAATGTGTTTTTTCGAAAACACCATTTAATATGCATACTAGCATACATACACACACACATACTAAACCCAAATGTTAAACATAAGTAAAACAATAATAACCTTCTGCTCAACCCGTCAATTACAACAATTCAATTAAAAAGTTAAACGAGCGCACATTTAAGGTAAAACAGCAACGAGCCTTGTCAAAAACACCCTTTTTAATTACCATTTTCAACTTGAACTGACCGTCTGAGGCTGATGCTGACGCTGACGCTTAGGTACTTAACATTTTCAACAAATTTACTTCTGTTTAATTTTATTTTACTTTATATTTTAAATTTTTATTATTTTTTTGGGCCTTTGTTAAGATTATCAGCACTCACATACTCACATCAATGGAACAGGTTGCAGAGGAAAGGGAATGAGAAGAGGCAAGCTGCCCAGAGGGTGTTGAACGCGAGGCGCATGCTGTTTGCTACTTATGCTATGAGGCTGACGCTATTTGTGTTATGTGCGCATGCGCAAAAGTTCATTGTGCAAGAGTGCTACCAATCGGTAGCCAATTACATTTAAAAAGTATACACATGTTGTTGTTGTAGCCATAATCAACTAGTTACCAACAGGAGCAGCAAGCAGTTGGCTACCGGCAACTACCACCACCAGCAGCAACAGTGCCACTACCACCACCACAGGTGCTCTCTTCACTACCTTTTAGCAGCGTATACAAATGTTCAACTGTTTTACTATTATATTTAATAATTTTATTTTTTTTCGGTTTTGGTTTCTGAAACTTTATATATTTTTTTGACATTTTGTTAAGTCATCATAAGTCATTCACAGTCACTCGCATCGCTCGCTTGTGTGTGTGACTGATTAATTTTGCCCATTTTGTTGTTGTTTTATTTTCTTTTCCTATTTTTATTTTTTTCTGCTTTTTGGTTTCATGGTTTGATCTTATGATTTGATTGGATCAGTTTTTTGGATTTATCTATCTTTTTTTAGTGCTTTGCATAATAGCCCAGTTAATTGCTAATGGCCAACGGTGCAGATTTCTATGTCAAAAATTATGATGAAGGCATAGAAAAAAAATAGCAATGGCTATGTATATAAAATAATAATGTGCTTATTAAAGAGCTTCATAGACAGCGACATGGAGCGATTCAGGGGAAAAAAGCTTTTTTCCATTGACTACATGAACAAATTTTGCGTTTTGGTGTTTTTTTTTTTTTTTTTGGTATGCAAATGCTTGGCCTGGCTGTCGATCTGTCTGTGAGTGTGATGTGTTTTGGATTTTTGTGTCGGATACAGTTTCACGATAAAAATTAATTGACCCAAAATGTGTGGCGTTGCTGCTGCCGGTGCTGCGGATGGCTGTTGCTTTTATTTAACTTCTTTTTTTTTGTTTGGTATTGGCTATTGGTATTTTATATCAAACTGTGTATTAATTTTTAAATATTGGCATTTGAGTTGATTGTGGGGATAATTTCGCTGGAATTTCTCTATAGCTTCGTAATTATTTGGGGCGTTGAACAGGTACGCTGAAGAATTTCTGTCAAAAGAAATTTTCTAATCAAGTTACTTTAGTTGGGAGGTCCTAATGGCCTAATTGATATTTTTCATTAATTAAAAATTAAAGAATATGTTTTCATTTAAGTAAAAGTTTCACTTAAACTTTAATATTTTTTATCAGGTCTCGGTTGATGTGAATTTTTTTATTTATCACATCAACTCTACACATACAACAAAAAGGTATCACTACATTTTTATAAGAGATTTCACACTAATTTTTTCAAACACATTTTCCATCGACTCACACACACACTTATGCTCATGCCTACGTACTCTCAAAATGTACCCAAGTATGCTAGAAGTTCTCATAAAATTTATATTGGCAACTCCCAAATGGAGGGCATTTGTCAGTCCAATAACAATTATCGTAAAATTTTACGCGCTTCTCCACTTTCGTAATCTCTTTGGGTACTTACATGCATTCAATACATTTATTTATTAATCGTTTTATTCAGTGCCGTTTCGGGGGCAATTTGACGTCTAAGAGGAGCTGGAATAAACGGTGGTTGTGAGTGTGTTCGACAGTCTTCGATGTTATATGTAGAATCAACCAATGTCCATAAATGGTGCTATTTCGAGGAGTAAAGCTCACCAGCCCGATGGTAAACAGTACTTTGCGCAACTTATTATTTTGCAAAGATTAAATTAGATGCTATTTGATTGTCAATGGAAAAATTTGAAATCCTTAAAAAATCTCTGATGAAATCATAAATACACCGAGAAATTCAAATGCTTATCATTTTAAGCAATGAAAACGATTGGTGTCTCTAATGCAGTCACAATTATTAAAGAATTAGATTCTTCTATTCAAACTTCAAAATGAAATATCGATATTTGGGCATTGTGATAAATGTCTAATTGTTTGCTTTAGCAGTTCAAATCGCAAAAGAAATAACGAAAAACAATGTCTGGTTGGGAATTGCAAATCTTTCATAACTACTACCAAATTATTTAAAAGGTAACAATGAATAAAATTTCCAATTCCACCTATTTATGTATGAACTTATATTAAGAAATTTTCTACAACGAATTGAAATCATAATGATTGGGAAATGAAAACATTTGGAGTTCCAATTACTTCTGAATTAAAATAGAAAACACAAGTATTAAGAATTAAATAAGACTGTTAATTTTATTTGATATTGTTGATATTTTTAAATCAAATCCTAGTGATTGGGAAATAAAAAAACAAATTTATCCAAATGACTGATTTAATCGAGGGGATGCAATCTTTTATGAAATGAAATCTTACTTACTAACGGTTGGGACTTGAACAGAAAAATATTTAAATTCAAATATTTTAAAACACTCTTATATTTGCATATGATATGATTTGTATATGATAATAATCTATCACTTAAATCACTATAATTGAAAAGTAAAACATTTCAAATAAATCATTAAACGAATAAAATAAAATAATTCAATCTGCAGAGATTTAGAAATAGAGACCTTGAAAAACAAGAAATATTGAATAAATGCATTTTCTAATTCCCTTACTTTATACTGATACATTCATATTTAAGGGAGAAAAATACGTACACAAAATGTGGTATTTCAATCTCGCAAGTTTTATTCTTTTCTGCTCATTGTATTGCAATTTCACTGCAAGCCTGAGTATTTCCAAGTCGTGGGTAAATACCCATTTTTTTTTTTACCTATTTAGGCATTTTCTCCCGCGACTTGGTAAATACTCGGGTGTAAATCCATCACTGATGCTATCACAAATAATACTCTCAAGTAGGGTATACAAAAAAATATAAGTATGTATAAAGAGGGAACAAACTCTAACGACACGAAGCCAAACGGGATATTAAACGAGCATGAACATGACGATAATAAAAGACGAATAAAAAACACGAATAGCTTAATGAGAATCAATCGTCATAGTGTCGAAGTTCAAGCATTGATATTCTTCGGATTTACGGCCTGAAAGAAAGTTTATTGCATTTTCACAGATGTTGAATCTACATATAATATACCAGGATTATTATTCAATTATTAGCCATACTCAAAGTGATGAATTGTGTATTAAAAAGTTTAAATTTGAAGTTTCAAGGTAATGCTAAATTAGGCCGCGAAAGCGTAAAACGTCCCTGTCCTGTCGCACATATTTACATGCATCTTATGCACTCTGAATGTCGCGAGCTTTTGCTGTTGCTGCTTTTTTTTTATTTGTATGAATTTGGTCTTGCGATTTCTGCTGCTTGTTTATATGTTAAGAGTTAAAATATGTAAATTTCGTTAACAATAAAAGCTCATAAGCAACAAAATATTAATGAAATAATTCGTTTTGATGTTGCAGATACTCAAGTAAATCATATTCCCTTTTTGGTTCATTTTTCCCTGAAATTCTGATACACTGCGCGTTGGTTGTTTGTGTGTGGATATGTGTGTGTGTGTGTTTGCGTATGCATGTGCAGGATTTTCCATCCTAAGCAGCGGGATTTGTGTAAATATTTATTGTTAATATCGTAAATTGAGATAACGTGGCCCCAATTTGTATTTGTATTATAAATTTAAGTGCAAGCAACTCTACAAAAAAGAAGTTACAAAAGATATGCATTTTTTCGCATTCGTATTTGTGGATTTCTTTACGTCGCATACACTATAAGAAAGCAATAGCAATAATAAGAAAATTATTGTACTTTACGTGCAAAACTAAAAATAATAGGTACTAAAAACTGTAAGAAAATAAAAACAATAAATATTATGAGGAACAATTTTTTGAGTGCAATGTGAGAACTTACAGCGTGTTAAGAAAGTAAAGTTATCTCTGAAAAATGATGGAAAAGAAATATCAGTTTATATTTAAGCATTTGAAGTAATATTATATAAAGTGTTATTCTTTATTTAACACTGCAGTAAGTGCTTATCTAGTAGATCTGGATCAAATTGACACGTGGTGTGGTATTCACCACGTAGGTAGCCCTTAGTTACATGTCTTTATCTATCAAGGGATTTTTAACTTAAAGGGCAGAATTTTTTTTAATTCCAAGCAACCGGGAAATGAAATTAAGAGAATATCAGTTTAGCAGAAGTTTAGCGTATAGTGCTGGCTAATATGAAATTCTTTCTGACATTGAAAACTTCGTGTGTGGCACCAACATTGAATCCTGCCTATGCTCCATGGCGCAATGCCAAAGAGGAAACGATTTCAAGTTCGCATTTACGAGGCTTAAGCGTTGGTTCTCACTACCAGAGTTACTTACTTACTTTTAATGGCACAGCAGCCCATGGCCTAGGCCGAGCTTTTTCGCATCCACTACCGGAGTTACATACTCAATTAATCTATTCCTGATTCTGGATAATTCGTTCAATTAGATGGAAAATTACATAGCAAATGGGTGAATAAAAGAGTATAAAGATGACAGCGCTTGATAAATGATATCTCTTTTTTCACATTAGTCTTACTTTGTAATTCCAACGTTACTTTTTGGGCCACTGACATTAGCAGGAATAACTTATCTTTGTCACATAACAGTATAAAAGTATATACTAGAAATGAGGTCAAGTCCTGAAACAGAGATCGTTTCTATCACTGATGAGTTCAGAAAACTAGATGACTTCGATTTCTGGAGCAACGGTTGAATCGCAGTTGTCAACTTGTTCTGACTTCAACGGCTTCTTTCATATCATCCCACTTTGTCATACTAACAGCGCAAAAAAAAAGTTCTAGATAAACTAATTACACAGTGCGACAAATTTAATCTGTTTCACTTAGTATTGGATGAAAAGAAGTGAATTTGAAAAGCATGAATCATTAATAGAAAACTAGTTTCTGGAATTTTCACAGGATGGTCTGTGTTTTGAGATATCCTAAACTAAAGTTTAGTGATTTACGTGGCTAAAATTGCACTTAAAATTAATATAAAATAAAGAGAAATTCGTTAAATAAGCTAAAATATTTAATAACTTAATGACTTTTGGTATGAAGAATTAAGTTTTGGTTTTTTTTTGTTCTAAAACTAATTCAACAAATAATTCAATATAGAAAATTTTGTCGCACTGTGTTATAAATGGAATAAAATGGAAACACATACATATGGTAAATGAGTAGCACGTAAGGCACTGATTAATAGAATTTGTTTTTCTAGTTCAGATCATATAGTAGGTAGGCATTAGAACAACCCATCTACGGTTTCTATTGAAAAAAAACAATCATTGTTTTCAGGCTTTGAGTAGCTAAAGGCGGATAAAATCCGTGTTTCGTATTGTTTCGGGGCGCTTTTCAGTTTTCCCGACAAGGGGCAGCCAACTACTGGTGAGATTAAGACTTGAACCTGATTAGCGTGTTGAATTTTATCTTTGCTGTGTGGGTCTGCGATGCATTGATCTGCATCTACTGCCATATTTTTTCAACAGAATTCAGTATTTTTTTTTTAACGTATCAACGTAAACTAGTTATGTTAAGGTTTATTCGTAAATCACAAATTCAGTACAACATTCTCTGTACTTTGGTTTGAGTGTAATCTTGGGAATAAATTAATAATAAAAGGAAATAGATCACCGAATCTCATAGCAACCTACTTTTCCTACAGTTGCAAATCTAATCTGAAATAAAGTCACCGCAAATTTTAAATTATTTCTGATTAATTTAAACAATTACTTCTTTTAATTTTTGCATTTAGCACAAATATTTTAAAATTTATTCCATACAAAATTCCACATAACTCAAATTCTGGCATCCAACTGTGCCCGTAAAGCAACTACAAAAACAAAACAAAAAAACAGAAAAAAATGATAAAATTAAAATTTGCGTCTGCTCGACAATAAATAATTTGAGCAATTAAAGCAAGCTAAAACAAGCATTTAAATATACGAACAACAAACAGATTAAAAAACAGTAACAAGACAATATTTCCATTGCCCTCAAAAGGAAAAGAAAAAAGAAGTAAGAAAATATAAAGAAAAGGTTTATTTATGCCGAAATTTATCATGCCCTCAAATCGCCCCAAAACTATTGCACATTTATCAAAAGCAGGTCAACGTTCACAATTACAGAACTAGTAGAAGATAGTAGAACTACTAGAAGATGAAGAAGAAGAAGAAGTAACCGCAACATCACAGGAAATTGTAACTAGCAGAAAATATAAAATGAAAAATACCACAAAATTAAACATTGCTGTTAAATAAAAAAAATATAGTTTCACTGAAATTAACCCGTAATTAAAATAAAAGTACACAAACTTTAAGTAAATCTCAACTCGACATTGTCATTAATAATTAGAAATGGAAACAAAAAAGAAAGAGGAACAAATGTTTGGACATTGCTAATGGGAGAGCCCTAAATGAGCAAATCCCAAAACCAAAACAGCTAAATTCAACAATTATAACAGCAACAACGACAACAATATTAACATCTATGTCGATGTCATATCTGCATGGTCCAAGTCGACGTCCACAAGTTTGTTTTACATAAAATATGTAGGAACATGAAGCCAGAGTATGTTTCGCATTATTCACGCTGCTCATTAGCACTTTTGTTGGCTGGCTGGCCCGGACCATGACACATCGTGCTGCTCGACTCTGTTCTGCTCTACCGTCTCAACAACCATAATCAACGCACTCACAGCTACCAACCAGCATCAGCATCACCACCACCACTTCTTAGTGTGGACTCTTTTTTTAATTTTAAAGTTGATTCCATTTCGTTTTTTTTTATCTTTTTCCTTTTAATTCTTAATTTTAATCCAGTTTGCGTCTTATCTCATTCGCGCGCTGATATGCAAATGAGCAAAGCATTTTAAATGCATTTGGATTTTTTATTCTTCTGCTTATACCTAGGTACTACTACTACTACATCGTTGAGGTTGTTGCCGATGCTGCTGGTGCTGCTGCTGCTATTGTTGTTGTTGTTGTTGTCATCGGTGGTTGTGCCACAAATCGAGACAACATAATTAAATTTCATTACGTATTTTGTTCATAACAAATTGCTACCGATTAGTTTAATTCGTTTGAATGTGTGCGTGCGTGCGTGCATGTGTGTTTGTTGCCTTAATTCCACCATTCCATTGGATAAGTGAAAATTTATTAATATTGTGGTATTTGTCGCCTAAATTGGAACTGATGCACATTCCAAATGGGGGCAATGTTATAATGAAAATTAAGTTATCGTTGTCGAGACTCATGTTATTTCTGTTTTTTCCGTTCTTTTTTTGGAAAGAATTTACTTTAAATGACAACAAAATTAATAATGTACGATTAATCATACAACCAAACAAAAGATTTAAGACAAAAACTTTATTGTCCTTTTTTCTTGGTTACGTTTCTTGTTTCGAATTGTATCTCAGTTGATCGTGCTAGTAAGCTGAAATTGAAACGATGCCATTAAATTTAGTGTGACAAATAAATTTAATTAAATATTTTTTACACAAAAACTTTTTGAAATTCTTTTGCATTTGAAAGGAATCTAAAAGAATTGATGAAACTTAAAGAAGAATGAATGAATGGTAATATCAAGGTTCAAGTAAAGTTAAATATATAAAAGAAACAATATTCTAAAGACCACTATAATGAAACATACTAGTCTTTGTGGTAAGTGGTATACTTGGAATTTTAGCTGATGAGGACGGAAAATGGTGTTATAGAGAGGGCATCTTCTTTCTTCTTCGCATCCATTCATATTGGTTGTGCTATATTTGAATATGAACGGAAGGGACCTACAGATTTATGCCGAATTCGAACGGCAATGTGAAAAGATTTTCATAGGCAATTTTAACTCTAAAGGTTAAGGTTTGCCAATGCCTGACTTCTTGGCAGGTGCTGTGTTGTAATTTATTTTTTTTTTTACTTTTTGATTTTGCCTGTGTCGAGATTCGAACCCCAGATACTTACTCTGCGTAACAGTCCAACGTATTACCACTACGCCACAATGAAAGATAAATGTATTTATTATTATTATGAGCACATACTTAAGTATATGTGTGATACTTAAAACAGATTACATGCTCGTCCAACATTCGCTACAGTCATTGAAAATCCTCTGAAGGACCCAGCTGAAGATAAAAATTACCTGTTTAGATTTCCTGGCGAAGGAAATTGTGTAAATATTAGTGTGTTACCATTTCAGTGCAATACTCTTGTTTTTCTCAATTTCGACAGTAAATTACAGTAGTAGTATCCATTTAAAGTATTGTTTACAGTATCAATAATAATTTAATGTTTTGTCAAAAACATATACCATATATTTAAGTAAAGTCAATCTTACCCAAGTTCCGCAAAAATCTATTGTCTCATATAATAATCTGTTCTAAAAAATTCTTTTTATATCTTACAATACACTATGTATAGGTACATACATTAGAGTTCGCTCCGCTCACATTTTCACATTTCAGAGCAGCTGATTTTGAGGAAATTGTTGTTACCATACATACATACATAATTAGGTTTCGCATTATTTCTACTAGGTTTGGTTTACGTTTTGGGTCAGTTTGGTGGGCTAGGGAATGAATGTAAAGTGGAAGAAGACCAGCCGCTCTTTATTTAAAGACTAAGAAAACTAAGTTTAATCAAAACATAGTTTTATTGAGCTATAAGTTTTAAAATAATAATTTTGGTAATTGGAGTGATAGAAATTTTTTGGGGTAGCATTTAAAGGTAAATATATCATTCATACACATTTTTGATCTTTGAGCGATACCTCATGGTGCTTTAAGCGATTAAAGGGAGAAATTGTCATAAATTGGTGCAAACATTTTCCCAAATGTGTTTATGACATTATGGATAGTAAAATTGTTGGACCAGAAAAAAGAGCATTAAATATATATTTGAAAAAAAAGCTCTGCGAAATAAAATTATTTAAATGCAAGACAGTTCCTCAAATTTGGATTTTGGGGACTTGGTGGCGGAGAACACAAGGTAAAGTCCGAGATAGGAAGCGAGATCGAAAAAATCGGATAACTTTAAATTGTTCTAGCATTGAAATCCCTTATGCAAATAAGCAATTGTAAACAGTTTTGAAAATAAAATTTCTGATAAAATGATCAATAAAACTTATTTGTTTGTTGTTTTTTAGAGAATTCGGACAGCTTTTCCTGTATGCCTGCCATTAGCGCCTTTACTGTCATTTCTGAGACTCTTTTGGCGGCAGCATTTCATTTATTTCTAAAAACTTCCATGGATTTAGCTTCTTTGTTTGTTGCCTTTAACGTTCTTTTCACTAGAGCCCAATATCTCTCGATAGGCCGAAGTTCTGGGCAATTTGGTGAGTTGGCGATTTTTGGTACCAATTTGATGTTTTGATCTTCGAATCAGACCAAAAGAAAGTAGATACATGGTGCTTTGTAATGAAGGGCAGCAATCTCTTATGGAGGTACTCCTTCACATAAATTTCGGTGTTAACAGTGCCACTTGTTAAGAAACTTTTACTCCTTAACAAACAACAACAAATCGCTTGCCATACCAGAAACTTCTTCGGGAACTTGGACTTTTGTTTTGTCCTAAATCTTTCCTCAACTCCTCCTCGTTCCTTTGCGGTGTAAAACTCTTGACCAGGCAATTGAGAAAATTTAGACAACACGTATGTTTCATCGTCCATAACACAGCAATCGAAATTTTGGGAAAAAATCTGTCTTCAACTTTTTAGCTCGGCTCTGGGCTACCAAGTTCTTAGTAGCGTTCCTTTCGGGTACTGACTGCACTTTATATGTTTTAAGGCCCGCATTTTTTTAATTTTACGCACTAAAAAGTCACTGCAACTTCCTTTTTCCGTCAATTTTCTATAAGACAACGCTGGATTCTTCTCTAAGAGAGCAACGACTGTCTTCGACTTTTTTGGAGACACGAAACCTCATTTCCTTGCAGAACCATATTTGTGTGTATTAAATTTTTTAAGAATCAGCGAGATAGTTTTTCGTGCAACTTTCGCCTTATTTGCAATGGTTTTCTGGCTCCACTGCGGATTTTCTCGAAATAATTCAACAACTAAATCGCGTCTTTCCACTTCCATGACTCAACTGAAAGTTCACAAGTCAAAAAACATGTGATGTGTGTATTTCATCAGAATTTCTCCAACGCAAAGCCTACTGTTTGAATTTTTCGATCTCACTCCTTAGTCGCACAATAAGAGCAAGGCCTCTCCGTCTCAAGTCGATACACAGCCTCCTCGTGGCGTCCCCTGAATAGCCGTGCGTGAACCAACTAATATGTGCGGCGGGTTTATGCATATAATAAACGGTTGTGCGTTGGGTTTAAAACCAATCATGATAGAAATATCTCCAATTAATTCTCAGGAAAAGCATCGGATAAGGAAACCCCCTAATGTTCACGACCCCCTCAAATGCCCAAATGGCAATGATTTACGGATATGCAACTGGAAGGTGCAAACCCTTTACAGGGAAGGTGCTCGATATCTCTCTCGATCTAACATCACCGCTATGCAGGAAATACGATAGCCAAAAGACGTTTCAGACAAAGAGGTGATTCCCTATCGGGCGACTTTTTAACCTTATGCGGCGATTCGAAAGAGCTTGTTTTGCCAATGTCCACAGATAAGTAAACACTAGATACCATTGTTAAATGTTTATAAATGTATTTTCGATGAATTTTAAAAATTGGTGTCCGATAAACCGAACAAATGCTCAAAATGGACTAAATGAAGCTCTAAACTAAGATTTGTGTGCAAATTTTTAAAAAATATGAGTCCCGTAAGATGAACATCTTCTCTTTACCCGGTCCCGTATTTTCTCTTCATGGCCCTGAATTCATCTATAACTGTACTCCTTCAAAACATATTTGCCGAAAAACTCACTCTTCCACTCTCAAATTAAATCAATAAATTATATTTTTTTTATTTTTTAATTTCTGATTGGTAATTAATGTATGTATGTAGTAGGTACACGTATTTGCTTTATCATAATTACCTGATCTGTTAAACTTCCCAGTCATGTCATACATTTAATGGAACAATGCATAATTATGCAATAAATTTCAATTCAAAACATAAATTAAAATAAATGCACGTGTTTATTTAGTACATTTAATGATTATGTATGTGCATTTGATATTGAGTTACATACATACATACATACTTACAGACATAGATACAATGGCAGACACGCAAAGCAAATCCAATTAACACTTCACATTTATAAATTGCTTTATTATGCGCTTAAATGCAACTAAATATGAAACGCCCCATTACTTTTTGTGTTGTACAATAAAAGGAGTGCATGAAATTTTATAGTGGTTGTTGTTGTTGATCGGGTCATGGTGGTTGAGTCAAGTTGAGTTGAGTTGTAGAGCAACAAAACAAAAAAACCCAAATAATATCTTGCATAATTTTTAATAATATTTACCTACGCATAAATTAAAATAAAATAATAAACAATATAAAAAACAAATGTAATATTTACACATAACCAAATAGAGAAGATGAAGGCGGATACGTCTTAAGTTTGTTGCCAAAATCTTTCGTTTCTACTCACATACATTAAGTACAATGAGCTACATAGCCTGAGTGCTTGAGGAACTGTCCTGCACTATTAGATCCGGTTCTCGGCCTTCTTCACATCCACATCCAATCACATATAGATTAGAGCAAGCAATAGTTTTTATTATAAATCAACTTGTTCCGTAAAATATTAATAAACAAAATAGATGTCCTACGAAAAATTTTTTAAGTACTTCTTCAAATATATATAGGTACTTATTTCCAATTTTTTCTATCAATAGAAAAAATAAAAAGATAAACCAGTATCTGCACGTAGACGAACACATCAACACGTGTATGTATATGAATATGACATAAAAGTCATGAGAAATATTTAACCCGAACAACACCCACAATCATTTTTCTCTTCACACTTTGACCAGTCCACATTTTGTGTTACCTCTTTAGTGTATGTTTGTTGTAAGTGTACGCGTATTGGAACTCCAAGGCCTCTCTACACTTTTGCATATGCTGTAATCGAGTGCATTCGATAATTTTCTAATTAATCATTTTACTGGCTTGTTACTACAAGAAATAACACCAAGAGATAGGACTCATCATCATCAGCCGCATAGTCAACGCCATCGATGTTGGCAGCGGTTTTTTTTGTTGTTGTTTAGGTTTGTTACCAAACTTTGTTGTTGTTTCATAGTCACCCAGTCACCAGCGGACAATAGGTGCTGATTGCTGTAGCAGGAGAAAGACACAGAAACACACACACACACACACTCACACATACCCGTACATGCGCTTTCGTTTGCACTTTTATATGTTACCATATCTATATACCACCATCGGAGCATTGCAGCGGAGCACTGCTGCTGGTGCTGCTCACCACCGCCACCACATGCATGCATATGTGATAAATGATTTCGATTAGTACGTTCTTGTAATTCGACGCCTATAAATGGGCTATGATTGAGCGTTACAGTCAAGCGGGCGTTTGCGCTTGCGCTTACAGCTGCACCCTTTCTTCTGGATCTTCTTCTTCCGCTTCTTCTATTTCATCGTCATGATCGTAGTATTCCTCTTTTTGTTTTTGTTTTCCTTCTATTCTCACTATACAAAGTTTATATCTTTGGTTTTTTTTTAGTTTACACCAAGTGGTTGGTGTTGCAATATGCTGCAAGCGATTTGACAAATTGTCTCTAATTGAAAGATTAGCTATTTCTTGTGGTTGCTGTTGTTGTGGATGCAGCCTTTCTGCCTCTTACACTCGCTCGCTTATTCGCTCACTCACCCACTACTCACATTTCTTATCACTTGCGTAAATCTCGAACGTGTGAGGTTTTATTAATCAACTCAAAAATGATTTTGAAAGGCTGGTACCGAGGGAGGAGCATGTTTACTTTACATCAGCAACATGTATCGATGGTTTTTGAAGTACATGTGCATGTGTGTGTATGGGTTTGAAAGATGTAATTGGAAATGGTGTGAACAACAGCAAGAAAAAGAAGTGCATTGTGAGAAAGAAAATATTTCCTAATTGAAAACGTGTGCTTAAAGATTTGAAATTTTGAGAATTACCTGGGAAAGTTTTTCTTTTAAAACTACAAATTGTTAGTTGAGATTTTTCATATGCAATTCCTTTAAAAATAAATTTTTCTTTGTTTACTAAACTTCTTTTCTTGCTTCTTTCTGTTATCCTTAGCACATTAGAAATAAAATTAATTAAAAAAAAACATATATTAAAAGCATTTACTTTATTTTTAATTTTTTGGGATTACTAATCGTATTGACAATAGCAAGCCAACACCATCTCCATCAACACCAGCGCAGCCAGCATCATCGCCACCAACACCATCACAACCATTACCACCAAGCACAATTCGATAAAAATGATCTCACTAATTTAACAAGCTCTTCTTCCTTTACTATAATAGTTCATTCATAAGCTTTACTATTCCGTCGCATATCCATTGACTATGAGCGGTTTCACGTTGCTTTGAGCCTTACTTTTCACTATGCATTTTATTCATTTGGGCCTGCGATTATTTCTATTTCTCTTTGCTACTATATTGGGGACATACCAACCCCAGATTTATGTCTTGTTAAAGTCTGAACGAGCTTTTTAGTGTGAACAAAAATTCGAAACGAACATCATCGCTGGCCTTATGAATGTGAAAAAAAGAGGTAGATGATTGATTTGAACTTTTTTATATATATTTTAAACTTAAAAATACATGCATATATAGTTTTTGAAATGAACTGTAGGAGAGTGAAAGTAAGACTGGATAATGTTGAATGTCATTGCGGCCTAAGCAATACGCTCCTGAAACAGCCTCCATTCAGTGTGCCCGAGTTCCTTTCATACGTACATACATACGTATATACATATGTACATACATTTATACACTTAATGCATTTAATAGCATGCTCATTACTCTTGTAATGCGTGAAACATGTCAGCTCAACTGATAGCTTATCGCTGCCTATTTCTCACATAATGAATGAACGTTTAAAGCCAGAGCGGGCAGAGAGAGAAAGAGTAACACAAACGATGTATACTTCGACTTCACACGAGACAGAGGCAAGGAAAAGATGCAATTCGTGAGTAGAGTTCAAAGACAACACTTAACTTTTATTAAATCTTTTTTTGCCTTTGATTTTTTCATTGAAATTTTTTTAGTTTTGAAGTGGTGTTACTTAAATGCGTTTACTACAATTCCCAGTGTTGCACAATAAATGACCCCTCTTAAGTGTAACAACAACAGCAACAAAAACAAGACCTTAACCGATCTCTCTTGGCTCTTTCTGCGCTTATCATTTATATTTCTTATATTTTGCTTAGGTATGTAGTATGTTGCCCAAAAGAAGTTGAAACTACAGTTCTAGAGAATGTATACAAATTTTAAATGTTACGTTTTGTAAAACTTGTCATTTTTCATTAATTTTCTGAGTGTTTGTTTATATGTCTGTCTGTATTACTAGTTGTCTGACTTCCTGCTGACAATGCACATAGTATTTTATTTCATTTCAATTGAAGATCACATTTCTTTGGCGTCGTTGTCGTCGTCTTAAATTGTGACATACGCATGTGGCATAATTTGTCAGCAGCTTTGTTGCATTTGTTCCACTTCCATTTAGTGGTATTTATTTTATATCTATCAAATATACATATGAATATGTGTGTAGTATGCATTTATGTGGAAAGAGCGCGAAATTGGTTTTGTGTGGCCGCTTGTCAGAGACATTGATGACGTCATTAATCAAATAAATGCAAATGTAAATCGCAAATGAAAATCAATATTACAGAAGAGCTGCTGCTGGTATGGAGAAGCTTAGACACAATTTTAAAGCTTTTTGTTTTGGTAACGCTGTAAATTTTTTGTTATCTAAAAGGGTAGAATGTAGGATTTTCGTTTATTTTATTATTTTTTGAATTTAATTACTAAACTTGAATTCAATTACTAAACTAGAATTTACTTGATTTTCAAGTAAAAATTTAGGTAATATTTCTAACTCACACTCATTATTTCCACTTATTCAGGACTACAGCTATGTATAGTATATCTTTCAGTCAGTTTCTATACAGTATATACAAATTAATTAAATTTGGAATATCAATGGAAACCATAGGATAGCCTGTAGCTAACCTTTATGGACGCAATGGAAGCAATGTTTGATTAATACGCTATTTAACTGCAGGTGTCATTGAATTTTATTGATGAGAACAAGTGTTGCATTAGTAACTATATTTGTGCAATAACTCTAGTCTTACTACTAGCTTAAAAGAAAAAATATCTATAAAAGTTTCCGAGAAATAGAAAATTTTCAATTTTCTCATGCATAACACAGCATGTAGTAAAAACTTTTACTTGCACGATACCAAAAATTAAAAGAAAACAACGATCATAGCAATGAAATGTCCATTAAATTTTCGACTAAGTGGAATCTTATCACAGTAGATAAACTTGTATTCAAAAATGAAAAAGTAAAGAAACAAACTTGATAATATCGGACTAAATTTATGTTGTTATTTAATTTTCTTTGTCAAAAACTTGAGTTCCACATAACAAAAATGTTCCTCGCAAACGAAAGACTTAAGAAAGAAACTTCGCTTTTACTTTTTTTTTTATTGGCAGTGAAGAAATATCTGTTGAATCAAATGTTCGACTGAGTGACAAATTTTTGTTTGAGAAATATATATCTACTGCAAAATAATTACATAAGAAAATAGTTATCAATATTTTTATAAAACTAACTTTATGATACTATTTCACTTTTATCTACATAAATCTAGAATTCGATAGATGAACAGTGAGCGCTCGATAACGTGAACATCCACTAAGATGAACAAGATGAACACTTATTTTCTTCCATTGACTATTCTATAACGTGAATAAAGTTCGAAAGCTCTAGGACGTAAACAAAATTTCTTAGAAATTTTGTATCAAATCTCATTCTTTCTTTTGCTTTTAATGGCACAACAGCCCATGGAGGACCCAGGCCAATCTTTTCGCATCCACTTATGTTGTGCGTGTTATATTTATACAAGAATGGAAGAGTACTTCAGTTTTATGACGAATCTGAGCGAAATAGTGAACAGCTTTCCACAAGCAATTTTATCTCTTGTTGTTTTGCTATTGCCTGCCAAGAGGTGGTGCTATGTAGAAAATTTTATTTTTTTATTTTATTTTATTACCTCGGACACTCTCTGTAGCAGGCCAGCGTACTACCAATTACGTCACGGCGACCACGAATCAAGTCTCATTATATGAATAATTTTGGGAATCCCATGTAAATATTGTGTACAATGTTCTATATTGAATACGATAAATTACATAAATAAAGTTTTAATTTTTAAAGGGTTTTCTCCTGTAACAAGATTATAAAGTTAGATATTTCAATGCGAACACACTTGGTTATTATTATTCCACTATTTCGAGCGTTGATTGTATTTACTTACAATAATACAATATGTATGTAATCATAGGTGAAAGGCATAAGAAAATATCTTGGTTATGTATGTACAATAACAAATGTAAGAGTAAGTAAAAACTTTTTGTTTTAAAAAACATGCACTCGACCACGTGTATTACAACAAATGAAACCAATTTCCCCGTTATTTTGTTCATTAAGACCGCAAGAATTTTCATTATTTTCACAGCAAGCAACACGCATACGTTTATTATTAATTAACTGCTACAATATTCGCATATCTCTCGCTTATCAATACGATATTATCACACGAAAAATTATTAACTTTCAAAAGAGAATTCTAAAAAATAACTTCACCATCGTTATTTTAATAAATTTTTTATAGCCCACACATATGTACATACATTTATTCAAGCAAACAAACAATATATGAAAGTATGACGTGAAAAAATCAACATCAAGCTCGAGTCATTCCCCAAACAAGCGCAATCAGTTGATAAACATCTACTGACTGCCATGTCAACTGAGCGTTGCACCAATTTATGATCGACATAAGTTTCGTTTCATTCAAAAAAGAAAAAAATTTAAAAAAAATAACAACAAAAACATAAAAGTACGTACAAAATGATAAATTTATATATATAAGAAAAAAAAATATTTCACACTGCGGGATATCGACATAAGATCAGATCAGTTCATTTTCTGAAATCAACGCCAAGCACGATATTGTAAAGTTTCGTTGTTGTTGTTGTTTTTTGTTATACTCATAAGGTTGATGCAATGAAGAGCAAAAATCCCAACAACAACAGCCCCAACAAATTAAAAAAAATATATATATCTTTTTTTAATTGGTATAGAGATCATGCAAAGTTGCAAAGAAACATGAGCATATTTCAACTAAATTAGTAAAACAGCCGCATTTTTTTCAGTTTATGGAATTTAGTTTCATTTTAAACTATACAAAATATTGATATCAATATTTATTGTCTACAGAAAAATTAATCAAGAACATTATAATCTAGTTTTCTTAATTAAAATTTATAGAACAATATATACCACATTCATTTGTGTCATCACTAGCAGCAGCATAACTGGAAGTTAGGCAACTACAATATATTTAAAATGTATTAAGAATACGTTCAATGTTTCAAAGTGTTTTTTTTTTCTTCGCTGAGGAGCGAACTCGTAAATCTTTCAAGATTTAATATATTTTTAACATCTTTCGGTGGTAAACATTTGGCGCCTTAATTATGCATACATACACAGATTTATTCATACATATATATGCATATGTATATGTAAGCAAAATTAATGTTCTCGTAACTTGAAAATAAAAATACAGAAAAAGCTGTTTTAACAACCAAATTAGAGTAGTACGATTTTTGAATTTTTATTTCGTTTCGTTTGATTGCCACTAAACTTCTAATCGCTTTGGAATGATTAACGATTGAATTAATTAAAAATGCAAATCTGCTTTTCTACTTCTTGTCTTATTTTGATACATATGTACATTTGGCTGGTGCAAAATTTTATTGAATATACAGGCTTGGCAGCTAGTGTATTAGTGTTTCCTACATAATTATTAATTCAAGTGTGAGTTTGGAGTGCGAGTATTATTTTTATTAAATGAGCTCATAATTTTGTAATCATTAATCGGTTTATGTTAGTTAGTAAAGCGAAAATCGAAAAGCGAAAATTTATCTACTAATTAAGTATTGTTGATGAGTTTTGGGTTTTTCACTTTTTGTAAACAAGTTCGTTTTATAAGTCTTTTGTTTTGAATCGCATCACTTCCCTCCGCCATAGTTCATAGCATGCTTTCAGGGGTTCCTTTACAGAAGTGTTATGGATCGGTTTAAACGAGATTTAATGTGTGAAACATGTTTTAGATTGACATATATTTTTGTTATTGTTTACTATTCAATACAAACACCGTTTCCTTTCCGTTCTAGCAAAAAGTTTTGAAACACGAAAATACTTCAACTTCCTACTCAAAGATAAAAGGCATAAATTCACTTTATTTATGAGATAAGTGATGTAAATTTCTCACACAACGACAAAACCATGAAAGCCGTGTGCCGGTTTACTAGGATTTAAAAAAATTTTCGTATGATTTATTTTTTACGCAGTGTTAAAATTTACCATTTCATTACTATTTTTGTAGAAGATTATGATTTCTTGGGTGATTTTGCATGCATGATGGTTTGAATGTTCACCAACTTATACTAAAATTTCCCATAAAACTTTTTTCAGTAACATTTCAACCTTTTAGCTCACAAACTTCTGTATTTTTGGCCCTTTTTAAAAATTATTTGATATTTTTTTATGCATTAAAAGGACTTATTTGCTCTAGATTCAGAGACAGAGTAAAATTCTGCTAGATACATTTTTCAAGAACATATTATTCCCCATTGCAAAGATAAGTTATTCAGAAAAAACTTATAAGGACCAGCAACCGGGTTTTATTTTACTAAAGTATATTTCCATCTAACTCCAGCTTCGTCGCTGCGCGAAGTTAATTTATGTCTTGATTATTTTGTTGGCTGTGAATGTGCCAAGCATATTTCCCAAGGCATATACCTATATATCATATATGTATATATGCTTGACTCACTGTGCCACTGTCACTGGCACTGTCATAAAGTTTGGAGCTTAAATTCTTCCTGCTTGTTGTTGTTGATTCCTTCTCTATCGTATATTCACCCATTCAGCTGTTTCCAGGACCTTTCCATTATATCTGTATTTTCGAAAGAATCCTTAACCTATATAAAGTAGCGATTTGCTACAGCGTCTGGAGACTCAAAGTAATTCTGTTCCTGCCACTGTTGTAGGATCTACAGATAAAATTCTTGCCTTGCTGCGCAATATTATTGTTGTATTTCTTCTTCAGATACCATAACGACTTTCACTCTTGAACTAATAATTCAAAATACATCATCCACTACCACTTCTCACCGACAACGCAACTTTCGCTCAAAACACTAATTTTACTGTGTGCTGGGTCTGCGATGCTGGTCACTAATCTTTCAAGCATAGTTGCCCCATTTATGCCATTTACCATTCTCTTTGTTTTTACGCTCTCAAGTAACAAATATTTCTTTACAGTATTTATAACTGTTACAGGGACGTAATCCCGTATCTTCTACCGCTAGCTTCCGTACTTTTTCCAAGTGTCAATCATATCCACACACTTGTCCCACAAGAGACACCTGACATTCTTAATCGTGCTTCTTGTTCCATAGTCTAAGTAGACACCGCACCTTCTCTCAAAGCCATAAAATAGTAAAATAAAACTCCACAAAATTTTGCCAAATAATAAGTTATAATTGTACTAACGAAATCAGCTTGTAATGCAGATAATTTATATTTGATTACACAAATTCTTCTTCTTCTTTAATTGTATAACAGAAAATGGCGGACTTCGGTCAAGCTTTTCGCAACCATTCATGTTTTGAATGTTATATTTGTACATGATTAGAAGGAACCTACAGTTGTATCCCGGATCTGAACGGCGAAGTGAGAAATTTTTACTCTTTGTTTTCCTACTTTTCTGATTTTGCCTGTGCCGAGATTTGAGCTCGGGAACTCGGCAATCTGCGTAAAATAAAGTTGATAATAAATACACTTTTCGTAGAAGTCCAGCATGCTACCAACTACGCTACGGAGACCAATAATGCTTACTCAAATATCTTAATTAAAAACGATGCTACAAAACTGTGTAACTTTTATCCCCAGCAAAGTAAACCAATATAATGTGTGCATATTAAAATATGAACTAGAATTCCAACATTCCACAATGAACACACATACATTCAGATAACTTAACACTATGTAACAAAACATTAATTCGTTAAAATAATTGTTGACAGTTTTTAATGACCATCAGTAGCGCATGATGCGTAAGCTCCCATAAGAGAAATTTACAACTATCAGCGAGACCAGAAATGGCCAAAGTGTCTGAGTGTGCATATTTTGTAATTGGAAAGCGTATTAATAAAACCACGGGTTTTATTATACTAACAATTTCATTTTATTATTGGTACATGCCAGGTAAAATAAAATAAAGTTAATATTTCTCAAAAAATAAACAACATCCAAAAATATGTCTGCAATAATTTGTGAAATTTTTATTTTTATATTATCGTTATTGATATTAATAATGTGATATTATCACTTCTGCCCTGTATAACTCCTATAGCTCCTCACTCTGGCTAAAAAATTTTGTATGAAATGAAATATGATAAAAATTTCACTCGTCTTCTACTGCTGAGGTCTTTTGCTTTCTGTACTTGTTTTTGTTGTTACAGAGTTACTGTTGTTGCGATAATTGCTACAAGTATTTAATGCTACGCAGCCCCAGCCACACTCTGTCATCTAAATTAATGAATTTCATTTAATTTGCGTAAATTTATTTTATTAAACCAAAAATATCTCGCTTACATGAATATTTTTTTCTTTTCATATGTATATTAATTTGCGAAAATATTTTTCAATAATGATAACACCACAGTGAAGATGGCATGTTGCGCCGGAATGTGCTGCCAAGGGTGAGGTAGAGAGGGAGTGAAAGAGAGGGAGGGAGGGAGGGAGGGAACCAAGATGAAGCACCAAAGCAAAATGAAGCGATACAAAACAAAATCAAAATAATGTTGAAATATTAAGGAAGTAAAGAAAACAAGCAAAATATAAATGTATTTAGTGGTTTATGATTATTTTTTTCAGCAGAAGTTAACAACAACAAATGTGCACAAATTAATGAAATCATTAATCAAAAATATTTTATAAATTAATGATGAAGAGATTACGTGGTGTAGCATGTACACATACAAACCGACACACACACATACTTCATATGTATGTACATTAGTCTGCATATTCATACATATTTAAGTAACTAAATTTATATGTAAAATATATGAGTGTGTGCGTATGTGTTTATAGTAGAAAAAATAGCACAAAATTTATGTATGGCATATATTAAAATATTATTAAAAATTCCAGTTTGATTTTAGTAACAGAATCACCCTTGCCAATAAATAAAACAGTGTCGACTATTAAATTTAATACTTAATCGATTTTTGACTTTTGCTCCATACTAAAATGTGTCAACAGTTAACTATTAAATTTAATAGTCGACCTTATTTACTTTATTGGTAGTGGTAAGGGCCAATGAGTGGTCATTTATTCAATGGGGTCAAATATATTGAACATTCATCAAAATAGAGTCAGGAATGTTCAATCAAGAATCCTTAAACATAGAAACTAAGTAATAGAGTATATCAGTATTATGTAACAAGACGCCCTCTGCACCAAATAAGCTTCAATTTAAATATCAGAAAAGGGATTCAATACAGTAAACCGCTACTTTTGTTCTCTTTCTTAGCTTAAATATAAAAATAAAAATCATCAACCTCCTTTTTTTAAACAGATCACGCGCCATGGAAAATATTACAGAGCGGCACAATAAAAGCTCTACATTGCGATGCGCTATTTCTATTTATATGCAAATTGTCCACATTTCGCCGACTTCAACCTGTAATAACTTTCAAAATAATATCTTAATATCTTAGAATTTGATCCCAGAGAACCCTTATTGCCCATGATGAAGCGTACAAATATTTTTGCTCTTGGTCACCTCATTTCTACAGTAAGTCTTTAAACTTTTTGGAGCCGGAACCGGAAGCGAATCAAATTTTCTAGTAGCTAGTTATTCAGAAAATTTTCCATTTTCATCCTATTTGTAAAGAGGATCTGACAGTTACTTCCGTGAGATATTTCCGAGAGAGTTTTTGCTGAGAATATTTCCAGAAGGTCACTGTTTTGATCCTGGCAGCACCTACATACATACATAGATGAGAACCTATCAATACATTTACTCCTAAGATTGACTTTTAAGGGTCATCCCCAAGAGTTACTTCCGTGAGATATTTCCGAGAGAGTTTTTGCTGAGAATATTTCCAGAAGGTCACTGTTTTGATCCTGGCAGCACCTACATACATACATAGATAAGAACCTATCCATACATTTACTCCTAAGATTGACTTTTAAGGGTCATTCCCAAGAGTCACATATGAAAATCACCTTCGAGATTCATTCCTCATGATATTCACTCATAAGATTACTGCTAAGAGTCACTCTTTCTTTTCAATAAAACGTGTATTTGTTAAATAAAAACTGCATAAATAATTCAAATAATATAATAATGATACAAATACTAAAATGTTTTTATTGCCAATCCGCAGTAAAATTTATCACAATCTTCGCCATCGGCTAAAACTTCGGCAAAAGTTTAGGTCATATTTTATTTTGGTTTGGCTAAGCTGTAATCTGATTAGTTATTGATATTTATGGTATGTAGAATCACTTCTGACATTCTTACTTACTTACTTTTAATGGCACAACAGCCCATGGAGGGCATAGGCCGAGCTTTTCGCATTTCTTTTTCTGACATTCACTAACTTAAATCCCTCCTGAGAGTCCATCAGGACATCAGTATTGAGAATCATTTCTAAAAGTCACTGCTGATAGTCTCTAGTCAGAATTGTCCCTGAAAATCCCTTCTGACATTCTATCCTCACAGCCACTCTGGGGTTATACCATATAATACCTCGTTACCAGTGGCCGTCTAATATTTGGAGAGGATGGTAAAAATAAGTGTCTTCTTCTTCTTTTAATTGTACAAAAGCCCATGGAGGGCCTAAGCCGAGCTTTTCGCATCCACTCATGTTGTGCGTGTTATATTTGTACATGAATGGCAGGAACCTACAGGTTTATAAGTAAACTTTTGCTATGTGTTCAATGGGATGAGTATAAACATTTAATTTTGTTTTTTTTTTTTTTTGATTTCTCAACTTTATTGCCTATTTATTGTAACCCAAAAATGTTATCTCATGTTTCCATTCAGGCTGGCCACTTTATGTAATAAATACGACAAACTATCAATTTGAACTTCTGCAGACAGTGACGCCACCACGAAGATCAACAAAAGTTTAAAATAAATACTAACATGCAAATATATAACAAAGTTATTGAAAAACCAGTCAATGTAACGATTGCATCACTCTTTGTGAACACCAATCACCCCCATCAAAAAGTTAGAAAAATTAGCTTTGAACTGTATTACACATAAAAAAAATCCGATTTCAATATTTTTGACGTGCACTGACATTTTGCCAACATATCAACAAGCAGCAACGAAACACAAAACAGCAAAATATTAAAAGATTGATGATTATTTTATTATTCATTGTGTTGATTTATTTTTATCGGGGGAAAAAATACAAAATATTAACAAATTCATCAATAATCAAAGAAGCAAACGTCAAATAAAAATATAAAAAAAAAAAATTATTAACATATGAAATCAATTCAACTTTGAACTTTTCAAACAAACACAACAGCTTGCAATACATGCAAACGAACAACGATACAACAGCAAGTTTGTGTGTTGAATCTTTTATGTTGCCACAAAAACATTCATGCTCGTGCGCATTTATAAATATTTAAATAAAAAAAATAAAAAATTCAATTAAATGCATGAAACATTTTATGTGCCAGAAATAAAATGTGCTGCGAAAATAACGAACAGCAACAAACAACAGCCTTTTAACCACCAATATCACTTGCGTTGCAATTAGTTGGCACAGCACTAATTAACACTTCTTTAAAGCGCGCTCGCTCGTTCAACCCAAACAAGACAGACGCATAGGCTGCATGTAACTACTTCGCATGTGCGCTCGAGCGCGCGTACAAATTGCACGCGTGTTGCGCATAAGTTGCAATTGCTGCTATGTTTTGCTGCTACTACTACTGCTGGCTGCGGCAACATACATACTCGTACTTTTACTACTACTACTTGTATAAGCTTTTTAAGAAGTTCACCGCTTACATGCTCCATAAATGGTCAAACTGTAGCGCGCACCGCAGAGTGTTTTATCCTTTTTTGGACATTTTTGTTGGAATGGAAGGTAGAAGGGTGGAGGAGAGGAGCAAGCACTTGACTCGCATCGCGTAAAGCGTACAATTTTAATTGTGTTTATAGTATACAACTAAAGAAATGAAGATCTCGTTGCTGCGCTTGTTTGGGCCAACAATTGAGTATCGTAAGTTTGGGAATAATTTCATTTCAACCCAAACACATAGTAAATTCTTGCACCAAAAAGGTGCAAAAGGCCAAATAGCGTACTGTTTGTTTTTTTTTTTGCTATTATTTTTGTTGTTGCGGTCAATTTTGCCAACAGCAGTAAGAAATAACTGAGCAGTCCCTGAGGAATTTATTTCGCACCTGACTCGAACCAACTTTTTTGCTATAGCTGTAGCAAGTAGCAAGCAAACAATCGATCCGATTGGAAGAGATACCGCCACACAGTGGCTCTCTTTGACTTTTCTTGTTGCAAAAATCATAACTGCGAAAGGAAGTTATGCTGTGGATGCTGTGAACAAGAAAGTTCCAATGCTCTTTTGGTAGCAAAATGGGTTGGATCGTTGTACATGATGCGACAAAATCCATTGTTGATTTTTTAAAGATTCAATCAAAGTAATGACAAAAACTTTTCTTATTTAAAAAATCAATGAACCTTACTTACTTACTTACTTAGTTGGCACTACAACCGATTATCGGTCTCGGCCACCGTTGCCCTGCACCTGGTCTTTCCAACGGAGATTAGGACGTCCCCTTCAGCGTGTTCCTCCACCGTGGTTCGAATAAAACACCCTACTAGCCGGAGCGCTTTCTTCCATTCGCTCAACATGACCCAGCCAGTGAAACCGCTGGAGTTTTATACACTTGACTATGTTAGTGTCGGCGTACAGCTCATACAGCTCATCATTCCATCTTACACTACCAAAAGAGCATTGGAACGTCGTCCACGCATACTGGACCGTAGATCTTACGGATTATCTTCCTCTCGAACTCTCCTAACAGTCTCCCATCATTGGCGGTCAATGTTCACTTCTCGACGCCATATATTAGTAAGGTAATGACGAAGGATTTATAGAGCGTTATTTTCGCCGGTCGCGAGAGGGCTCTGATTCACAATTGCCTACTAAACCCATAGTAACACCCGTTGGCAAGAGTTAATCCCCGCTTAATCTCAAGGTTGGTGGTGTTAATGCCCGATCTTAGATAAATGAAATCCTTGACGACTTCAAAAGTATAATGGTCAAGAGTGGCATTTAGTCCAAGACGCCGTGACTCTTTGTTCGTTGACACAAGGTATTTCGTTTTGTCCTCATTCATTACTACACCCACTCGACGAGACTCCCTTTCTAGATTGGAGAATGCTGCACTGACTGCCCGCACATTGGTGGCAATGATGACAATATCGTCAGCATAACACTCGTGTAGAAAATAATGCCAGAGGTATTTTTTTACCAGAATATATATTAAATTATAATTTTCTAGCTCAAAATCTTAACCCCATTTAATATATGAACGGGCAGAAATTACATAAACATACTCGTAGACTAAAGCTTCAAGAATATTCAGACTACTTTTGGGCAGTGTCTTAGAAATAAAAAGTGATTAGTTCTCCGGTAAAATCATCTCAAAGAAATGTAATGTATTTTTCTAGTCGTAAAGTTTAACAAGTGTTCTGAAAACAGTATTTCAGAAAAATATTTCAAAGAATACCCAGCCTGTGGTTTCAGTGGTGAATTGATTTCTGGTCAAATAATCTACAGCTGTGGTTTCAGTAGTGTATTTCTGTTGTCGATGAAGAGCCAACTGTGACTTCGGTGGGGAATTAGTATATTGTTGATGAATCTCAACCTGTGGTTTCACTGGTGGAAACCACCCCTCTGGTTTCAGTGGTGGATGAATCGCCTGTGGTTTCAGTGGTGTATTGATCTGTTGGCGTTGATCCGCCACCTATCGCTTCGGTGATGTATTGATATGTTGATGATGAATCGCCACCTATAGTTTCAATGGTGAATTTATCTGTCGCCATCTGTGGCTTCACTGTTGTGTTAATCTGCTATGATTTCAATGGTGGATTGATGTTTTAACGCTGAAGCACCAACTGTGGCTTCAGTGGTGTATTGATTTATGTATTGTCGATAAATCGCCACCTGTGGTTTCAGCGGTGGATTGATATGTTGTCGATGAAGCGTCACCTATCGCTTCAGTGTTGAATTGATCTGTTGTCGATGAATTGTCATCTGACGTGTCAGTGATGAAATCATATGTTGTTGTTAAATCGTCAATTATGTTTGCATTGGTGGATAGATCAGTTGTTGATAATGACCAAACTGTGGTTTCAATGGTGGATTGATATATTTACAATAAAGCGTCAGCAATCGCTTCTATGGTGGATTGATCTATTGCCGATGAGTCGCCAACTGTGTTTTTAATGGTGGATTGGTCTGTTTTCGATAAAGCGCCACCTGTCGCTTCAATCGTGCTGTGATCTTTTGTCGATGTATCGCCACCTGTGGTTTCAGTAGATATCAGTTGATCTCTGGTCGATGAAGCGCCACCTGTAGTTTCCGTGGTGGATTGATCTGTTGTTGATGGAGGTACACCTGTGGTTTCAGTGGTGGTGATTGGGGACAGACCTAGTTGTATATGTATAAGTATGTATTTATGTTTCTTAATTTGCATATATTTCTGTGAAACTATATTTGGAATGAGAGAACGATTTTTATATAGAAAAGCCTAAAACTTATGGGAAAATGTTTAAAATGTTATGGGGAAAATGTTTAAAATGTAATAATGCACATATTTTATTACGGTAGATTTCTCGATTTCAAAAGTTGGTGTGTCTGGCGGATGATTTTAAATATTTGGTCTTGGAAACTTGGTGGTCCTTAAGGACTATGTATATTATATTTAAACTTCGTAGCTCAAAATTTCAGTAGATAAAATCGCATAAACAAACTTGTAGCCTATAGCTGCATAAATATACTGGCAACCTTTGAGCATAGTAATGAGTAAAATTATGTAAAATGGTAAAATGATCTTAAAGAAACGTAATTGAAAAAGTATTTTAGAAAAATACAGAAATAACGAAAACAAAATATCGAAAAAAATTTTGTTAAAATATATGGGCTATAATGAGCATTGATGCCAAAGAATAAGCACAGAACAAGCTCATACGATCGTTTCGGAACCAGCGACGGTCCCTCATCAGTGATCCTTGTGTTCGATACATTATTTCAGTTAGTCATTATTTAATTAATTGGAAACTTCTAAACTTGAAGTTAAATTTTTGTAAGAATAAAAATTTTTATTTGCACAGTGTAAAAGTTATACAACTTTTACTTGAGTTCTACAAGTTAAACTATTCATCTAAATGATTTAAAACTTCGGCTTTCTTAGTTTTTATATTTTCCTATCTTCCTCGAACCGTGACAAATTTGATTTTTGCTACCACTTTCACCTTAACGGGCCATTGCGCGCCGCCGCAACATACGAGTACACTTGTATATTGTTTACGTATCTGTGTGCTTGAGCTAAGATGAAGTACATATAAAGTTTATTAAAGAAGAATATGCCGTTGGCAATTTACCATGTTAGTGCAAGTGAGTTCAGAGAATTTAAGCAAAGCAAACAATTTCCAAATTAAACAAATAAGAACATTTTTCAATTTTTAAGAATCTAAACTTAACTAAACTGGATTAAGCTTCATAGCAAGAGGAAGATAATTAGGAATAAAACAAATTTAGGGTATAAAAGAGAGTTAATTAAATATAGCAAAATCAATTCCAGTGTGATAGGGATAGTGAGTAAGCGGAATTTGTTACTGAATAATCCCCACCAGCCCTGCACCATGTTTAAAAATGAATACGCTTAAATCCAAAAAAAAAAATAAATCTGATTCCACCACAAGCTTCAAAGTTATGGATGAACACATTTGAAACACTGAAGAGTTCTGCTTTTAAGGTAGTATGTATATTAAGCCCGAACTTCATTTGTAGAATCTCCGCAGAAAATTGAGCCTTCAATAAAATAGCGAAATCGCTTCCACCAGGACAAACTCAGTCTTTTTCATGTCAAATTTTAAAACTAAGGTGCTCAATGGTGGCGAAACCTGTTTGGTGGCAAACATTTTAACAAATAAACTCTAAGTATTGGCCAGCAAATTAATAAAGCGCATAATGGAGATTTATTGGTTGAATATTAATGAAAGTCTCCACGAAACGTTTCAACAGATTCCAATCGGAAATGCGACATAGAGATGGGTACACGAACTTTCTGTAATGCAGTAACATGAAGGTATGTAGCTCTACCTGAGTTAAATCGTATCTAGGGTGGGTGATCAAGCATTTCTGGTAATAGAAAAGATATTAAAGATATGTACTTACTATAAGTAACAAATAGAAATAAAAGGACAAAGCTATAAAAGTCTTAAGAATCCGATTTAAAAGTGACTAGAAAGAACAAAGAGAAATGCAAATCTCAGGGAATCGAATTACTTTTATATGAAAGTTTTCACACCTTTTCTCTTAAGTGCGTACGTTAATTTCCTTTTTTTGTGTTTTTCTATTTAACTTTTCTTAAGCGTACTTGAAAAATGTGGCAGTTGATTTTTAAAGCGATTCCAATTTACATCAAGTTCGTTTGCTGAAGTCTTTTGAATATCGTAAAATACAAAACAAAACAAAAATAGCTAACAATTTTATTAACCAAAGGTGAAATTGTACTCAATATTCATCGATTTATTTTTAAAGCAGAGAAAAAAAGGCAATATCTACCACTAGTAACAAGTTTTTTTATCAAGTATTTTCGTTGTTTTCACCAAATAAAATAAAAAGCAGCAAAAAAAAAGGTAAAAATATAGAGAAAAAATTGACATTAATGCAAATATTGCAAATCTTATTTATGTACCCAATTTAAATACAAGACTACGACGCAAAATAAGATGATGACTATGATGATGATGATGATGAAAAAATAGGTGTTGTCCATTCAATCTTGCAGCAACCAGTGCGACGATGTGCTGCAAACTAATCGAATTGGTCATCAAATAATCAACAATAACAACAACAATACTAAACGCAAAAACAAAAACGAAAAAAAACCTGATGCCACAAAACATTGATGGAACTTTCGATGGATGCCAAAGCGATTCACCTGTCTCTCTCAAGTTTTGGTTTTTGTTTTTTTGGTAGTCGAGAGTTGAGTTTTGGTTTACGCAGCAGCGTTCTGCCCGATCGACGCAAAAATTCCATGAATTTGTCCATTTGTGGGTATAATTTCACGAACATTTGAAGCGAGCTTAGGCCAAGAAGATGATCATCATGATGATGATGAGAACACAGACGACAAACAGCATAAACTACAAAAGACAACAACAGCAACAAAAACAACAGCCACAAGTACGAGTAAGCACAAGTTGAACATAGAAAAGTGCATAGGCATAATGCAAAATATGGTCATAGAGGTCGCAAGCCACACGTGACCTAATGTGCATCAATACAAGTGCATATGCATACTCAAACACAGGCACACTCACATGCAAACACACGTACAGATGTAGCAAAACGCATATGCGATACTTGTGCTTGGGAACATTTTTATTATTCTTTTTTTGGGTTCGCGTTGGGCGTACGAGTATGTTTGTGCATACCTATGCACGAGTATGTGTGTATATGTATAAGGAAATTCTGTTGTATGTTGATGTGATCGATCGATCGATCGCTCAGTTTCGATTTGAAGCTACATTCTATATACTAGGATGTGTTTGTGTGTACGTGCTTGCAATTGCATTTGAAAATGAATTGTTTCATGCGCATTCTTCAAGTGCCAAACGTTCATTTTTAGCACTGGCCAGATGCATTCGTCTGTTGAAAAAGCCACCAACACACACTCATATACATACATAAATATGCCGCCGGCATATGCGAAATAATTATCTCGAGGTATTTCTATTTGGGTACCGCACCACCGCAACAGAACGTGCCATAAATATCGACTTCGATAAAATATGCTACGCGATTCTTTACGCTGTTGGCTATTGGCTGGAAATAAGGAAAAATGTGACACTATAATTTCATCTTGCTGGATTATTGTCAACAGTAGGTGGAAAATGTACACAAATTTCTTTTAGTTCTCGATATTAAATATTCTAGTTTGAATTTTTCCACCTCTAATTTTTAGATATATCTCGAAATGTAATCGACAGACCGGCATGCCTTACACTTTTTCCATTTTTCAATAGGCGTAAATATGTATGTGTGTCTCTGAAAAATCCTAGTTACGGCCTTGCAGCCTACATGTGTACAGCAAAAACCATACATCAGATGCTCCTTCAATCACCGTCTTTCCAAATTATGTAAAACATTCTACTTACATAGTTACATAAAACATTAAAAGGAAACTACTATTTCGAAGTTTAAATAGCACACTACACAGCTTCAATTTGATTATTTTATATTTTATATAACATTTTAACTTAAAGCTTAACGACATTATTTACACATTTTCTTATATGTAGTAATTTTTTAAAACATAACCCACTTTGATACTCTGATAAAAATAGGTATCCCACGGTGCGTATTAATAAGACTATAAATTTTTTCACAAGCAAAGTGAACAATTTTCATTTAAAATAGACATACTTATTTATGTAGGTACTTACTTACAGCCAAACGTATAACTAAAATATGTTCAAATGAATGTGCGTGTGTGTTTAAGCCCAGGTGGAAATAACGATTTTCTTGACTCGTAGATATCTTTAAAAATCAACACTGAGTCAGAGAAGAAAATACTGAGGTTCTATACCAACAAATTGAACTTTCCAGTCCTTAATATTCTTTAAAAAAAAAGTTAAAAATCAGTTGTGAGTATCAAGCTGGGGTTCTCTTTGAAGTTTCAATGACAGCATACGTCCACGAATAAATTGTTTCCATATCGATATTATTTTCATGAACATGAACAACCGTACATAAATCATTTTCATATTCAGTAGCATCACATTTCATATGTTTTGCGTCATTCTTTATTTTTATACAAATTTTGGTAACTTGTGCTTGTTCGATTATTTTACATTCAAAACGAAAGTCAACAATGAGTTCCTCGATCCAAAAACCTTGGTACACAATATTTTTTTACTGGAGAGCTATCACTCTCCAGTAAAATTTTAAGATACAAATGAGGGCTAAAAATTAATTATTTGACTTAAATCAGTCTGTGTATATAGGGCGCTCCAGTACAAAGAACAATTCAACTTTTCCTCGATTTTACTAACTTACTAACTAAATTTTACTCCGGAACACCCTCAAAAATAATTTGAGGATCACAATAAAGGCCTGAAATGTGTTCATTGGCTCAAAAGTCCGCCCAAACAAGATTTGACAAAAATCTTCGGTCACTCTTATAACGAAAATATATTAGTTCCAATGATATCACTTTGCGACACGGATCATGACTAAGAATGGTAGTCCGGAGCGTTTTTCAAAATGCAATCATTTCAAGATTTAAAAATACTAGCCCCTGTATTTTTGGGGACAAATGGAAAAAACAACAATAAGGTTTTATACATAAATACTAATGATGTTTTATAATTATTTTTTTTTTTTAATTAACACATATTTTTAAAAAGAAAATCATATTAGTTCAATCTTTAATGTATTCGTAGACTTACAACTGTTAACTGTTAAGTGGTAGAATATACCCAAAACCCCAATTTATGAAATCATGAGGCTTATCGTATTTTACATACAATAATAAAGAGCTTATCAATAGGAACATTACAATTTTGTATTTAAATACAATAGCACCCTTACATGGCAATATCAAAACATCATTCAACGTTTACATTTTTGTCTTGGAAAATTCACGAACAAACAACATTTGAAAATTCTGTGTTAGTCGCTACTTTAAGAGCGCTTACTCCAATTTTAGGTCGTAATAATCATCCCACAGACAGACTGTGCGTGCATGGTGGATAAATTCGAGTCAAGATATTCACTATTGAGGGTTCCTGTACCTTCCGAAGTACCGGAAATATCACAGTCATAAGTGCTTCAGTTCAAAATGAGCCAAATCAGTCGCTTCCATGCCGTTCAAAGGAATTGGGAATCTCTCAGTTCAAATTATGGCGAATTTTTGCGTAAAGATCTTGGCCTACACCCTTACAAGATCAAATTAACACAAGAAGTGAAGGTTTATGATCATTTGAAACGAAAGTTGGTAGAAAATCGTGAATTTCATCGAAAAAACATTTTCAGCGATGAAGCTCATTTTTGACTCAATGGCTTTGTCAATAAGTAAAATATGCTTTATCGCATCCACAAAGTGTGACCGTGTGTTGTTTATTTCATGCCGGAGGTATGATTGGGCCGTATATGTGAGGAAGAGTGGTGGAAAATTAGTTTCAAAGAATCGATCGCTGCAAACGTGCTCGCGGTGGTCATATGAACGATGCAACAATTGAATATATCGGGCTGGAATAACTTACCATTCGCATCTGCGTCTCAAATCTACATAAAGTCTCCCCATGGCGCCCCCTGAATAGCAATCTGACACCCGTCAGCCAGCTAGCTAATGTGTGCGGCGGGCTTCTCCGTGGCCTTGAATGAATGGTTGAGCGAACGGATTGGAACCCAGCACGTTAAAAATATCACCAATCTTCAGAAAAAGCCTCGGATAAGGAAACCCCCTAATGTATCCCTGCGAAGTTCATTCGTCTTCGCAAAAGGACACTGACCGACTCCACCAACGCCAGATCTCTTCGCGCCATTTAATACCAAAAGAGGTTTCTGAGAAGATGATTCCCTATCGTTCGATTCCTTTAACCTTATTCTGGAGAAAATAATTCGAGCTGCGAACATCGACATCTCTGGCTCTATCTTCTACAAGAATTTCATGCTGATGATGTTGACATCATAGGGGGCAACGAGCGAGCAGTCAGCTCCCCATTCTCCAACTTGGTAAAGGAAGTCTCGTCGAGTGGGCCTAGTGGTGAACGATCACCACATTGAGTAGCAGAGCAGAGTATGGCGCTGACACGTGGACATTTACCACCAATGATGAGAGGCTGTTAGGATCGTTTGAATAAGATGGAACCATGAGCTGTATGAGCTGTTCACCGACACTGACATAGTCAAGCGCATAAAAATCCAATGGTTTCGCTGGCTTGGTCATTTTAAGCGGCGCTCCGGCTAGAAGGATGTTTCATTCGAGCCACGATGGCAGAAAACACGCAAAAGAGGACTTTCTAATCTCGAGTGGAAAGACCAGGTACAGGGGGACTAGTCTGTACTTGGTTTTACCAGCTGGCACCGACGAGCGCATAGCTGATCAAGACCGATCATCGATTGTAGCGCCCACTAAGTAAGTATGAAATAAATTTCAATTATTCTGTGTTTCATTTAAATAAAAAATTTTTATGTCCAAATTGAAAAAACCTTTACTCTCATATTCTCAGATATCGATATACTTAATAGAAATTATTTTGTAAATAATATATCAAAAATTATTATTCAAAAGCGACAATTTATGTACAAAAAATTATAAAAAAATGTGATTTACACCCCGCCAATATTGGACTTCGACTTTTCAATGTTTTTATTTAGAACTTTGAGAGCTACTCAAATTTATATAAAAAAAACAGAGAGCGATCATATTGCGAACCCTTAGGCACAGATTAATTCTGTGCACAGCAATCAATTTCCTTCTGGGATGTAAAGTAAAAAATCCAAAAAAACACATACTATATGCCTTAATTTTGTAACATGAACAAGTTTTTCTTTTTTTTATTTTAAGAAAAAAAAGAACTATAATCTTACATGATTTTTATTAATAGGAGCATGTAATAAATAATTAAAAACTAATTAACTTAATTTTTTCAATTTTCCATGCTACTTTTGCTGTTAGCGTTTTGTTGTACGTCGAAAAAGTTCATGTTCGGGCAAGCATTGAATTCAGCTTTTTGTTGTAACTACCATAAGTACATAATAGAGGATTATTGAGTTAATGAAATGTTACAATTTATGTGTGTTTATTTTAGTTTAGCTCGTGGAATATTAATGGCATTTCAATGTGCAAATAAAAGTAGTAAGCTGCTTATATTCAATATGTGTTTTAAAACAAAAAAGAAAGGTATAATACCATATGTATGTATATTCATAAAAGTTTGCCGCTTAAGTTTTTCGTTTATGTTAACGCTCCAGTTTAAATCACCTGCAATTTTAATTATAAAAATGTCTTTAAGTTTTTCTAAACCTTTATTTATTTCAGAATCGTCTGTTTTATGACGTTGGCATCAAGAGGAAGCTACTACCATTTGACCTCTGCACAACATGAACCAAGTGCTTAACATTTAAGCAGTCAATTTCTTAGCCGTATGTTTCATATGTGTGGGTATGTGCATGCTGTACATACATTAAGAACATAAACAACCATTTTTAAAATGAATAAATATGTGTGTGTATTCGTTTTTACTTCCAATTTAAAGTGGTTCTGTGTGTGCATGCGCTGGCTCGTCGTCCCAACTCGAGTGCGTTTTCATTGCTTATGTTTTAACCTTTAAATTATAGCATCGTTTATAAATTCCATAGCATTTTCATTATTAGCGCTGCACTTATAAACAAAATAGTTTAAGTAAATGCAAGACACTCAGCGGTAAATAGTTATGGGCGTCGTACACAAAGGGGGATAGCGGTAGTCATTTTTCAATCGCACTAATAGCAAAATTCTTAGATGAAATGGAACATAATTTGTATGATATTCCCTCCCCCTCCCAACACAGCTTTGCACGCTGTTGACTCGACTGTAGTGTGTGCATTGAGCTCATTTGTGCTGTTAATGGTTTAATTTTTTTTTTTTTTTTTTTTTGGTTTTTTCGTTTTCTACTCACCGACCATCGTTACCCAGCGAAGACCCACCGCTGCTTCTTGGAGCTGATTCTTGTGATTTATTGAAAATTAAATTTTTAGTGGTAGCAACAAAACTAAAAATAAAATAGTTTCGTAAACTGTAACCCAGTGAGTGTGCATGTGTGTGTTTGAGGTTTAATGCTAAGCAATTGAGTTTCAGTTAATTATGTTAGCTATGCTAAAACAAAAAGCAGCAGCACTTGTTTCTTTCGGAACTGGTGAAATATGGGGAAGCAGCCAAGAAGCTATTCCCCTTTTATTCATTTTTCTAGACTTTTTTTAATTAGTAGTACATGTGTTGAGATTTTTCGTTGTTGTTGTGGTTATAAAATATATGCCACATTTTGTTTATTTTTTTCATTTTTTTAATTAATACTTTTTAATATATATAAGTAAATTAATATGGGTAAATAGTGAAATATTGATTTTAGGTGGTTACATCGCCGACTGTGGCGTGTGGTTTGCAATTCATGAAAATAAAGTGTCTACCAATACCTCAGATCAAAAGCTAAAAATGCAAAATATTGCATAAAGTTTCGAATATTTTTTGCTTCTCCTGAAAAATTTGCAAAATGCAAGTTAGAGCTTTTGCAAATACTTTGAAGCAGAATGAAGAAAGACATCATTCTCAGAAATCGGATACCGTGGCTACTCGGAGGAGATTCCAAGACATATATAATAAGGATTGGAACAGTGGGCGTGGCACCTCCTACACAACCTTAATACTTTTTTGCTTATATCTCCGGAATAAGTACCATAACCATACAGAACTGAGATGCTACAGAAAAAATATAGGTAGGTTTTAAAGGGGGTGTGACATCTCTCATATAATCTGAAGTTCCATTAAGCGATATTTCAGAAATCATTTGTGGTATGGTGCTAAGGTTTGGCAAAGGCCTTCTGTGGGACAAATACTTAGTTAGGCTTGGAAAAGTCTCCATAAATTCCTGTACTAAGGTTCGGTACAAGAACGTTAGTTAACAGTGCCAGGCTACTGAAAAAATGTAAGTGGGATTAAATAACGGGGTGTGGCACAAAATAATAAAAAAAATACAGTATACTTTTATGTTAATCTATTTAAAGATAAATTTATTTATTGATTGTGAATTATTCAGTGTTTTTCGGCACGCTGTTAGGGATCACTCTTAAAAATGTTCGTACTGCAGTAGCGAAATTACTATTTCTACTATTTTTCTACTAACACATATGTATATTCTAGCACTTTTTTCTACTATATGTATACTACTATTTTCTACATTCTTCTCTATTTTCTATTACTACTTTTCTACTCCTATTTTCCAATCATTTTCTACAACTATTTATATATTTACTAATACATATTTTTCCTATTAGTTTCTACTACTTTTTTAGTTTCCTCGCTTTTTTGGCGAGGTTGTGAATTGAAAGTTTTGGAAACGAAAAAGAAGTTACTATTATAATTTTTACTAAGACTTGTCATCAAAAAACTGAGTATGTTTTTAGACTTGTTGTACCAAAAATTATATTTAAATGGGTTTAATATCACACAATAGCAAAATATGCAAGTTCTGTGTCTAAGCAACTTGAAACCTGCGAAAACAAAAATATGATATACATCTTTGATCGTGTACTTATTGTACTACTTATTTTAGTTTACCGACCCGACTTATGTATGTTTAACCATTTTCCTTTGTAAAGTTTATATGGTTAACTAACTCACTCATAGCTGAGATTAGCGGGAGATTGGGAAGCTCACATTTAAATTTACAAACAAAACTCAGTTTTTACAAGTTATCTTAATACAAGCTTTAAAGTCAACTTTATTTGGAACAACCAACGTTAAAAATTTATTGAATTGAGGTAATTTCCATTCTTCTATTTTTATCCATCTACTTTATATCTTTAAAAGCTCCTGAGCTCCTGGGCACTTAGAGATACCGGATAAATTTAACTTCAGATGGAATCATCTACCAGCTTCTCTGACTTTCTATGTAAGGGGCAGTAAATAGATTTCACATATTCCAGATAACAATTCAAAAATAATTCTACATTTTAACACAAAAAAATTTCAGAAAATATTTGATGAGCTTTAAACAGAAGCTAAACAATATTTATGGAAATTTAGCACAGCTACCACTTTCTGCTTCATTCTCTGCATTAAGGTTACAAACAATAACAAATGATTTACTCGTTTCAAAGTTTCATATGATTGATATTGCCTCAAAAATTTACCTGTCTTCAATGATCTTTTTCAAATGTTAAAAACGTCCACTGATTAAATGTTAAAAAATATTAAAAACAGAAATAGATTGCGTGTTTTCAAGTAATTTTCTTATGATGCAGCAGCAACAAACAAACAAATCTCAAAATGTTGATGATATTTTAATCGTTTATAAGTAATACGTTAAGTAGATTTTTAGGGCATTTAAAAATCGAGGCAAGATCAAAGGTCTTTCAAATCAATTGGCAGCTACGAAACAAAAACAACAACAAGCAAAACACTTTATTTTTCTTCTTTTGCATTACCTCTCACATTTTACCCTTCTGCTTAATATATCCATTTAACACTTTTTCACAATTCAGACATAAATTGTCACCTGTTTTTTTACGCTTGCTTGTTTATTTGTTGTCACTTGTTTGTTGTTGTCAACTACTTTTAACACCTGATTCTCATGCCTACCAACTGCAAATAGCACATGAAGAGCTGCCTTTTGAAATTCAAGCTATGCAGCTTAAACATTTGCGTGTCCTTTAAACATAACTTAATAGTGAAGTTTTCGTGCTTGTTAGTGTCGTGGACATTCGTCGCCAACACACAAACACACGCTAGTTTTTAAACTGCTGAGTGTTGGTTTGTTTCCAAAAGCTGCAAACATGCAATAGCAACAAGAACAGCAAAATATTTCATCATAAATACTTGAAACAAATTGGAACTGCTACATGTATATTAAATTTGATTTGAAGTAGGTACAAGGAAACACAAAAGACTCAAGCGCGAAATTTACCTGGATTTGACTTTGACTTGTTTAAAATATTTCCAAATAAATAAATGAAAAACAACAAATGAAAAAGACCGATAGAAATTCTATGAGCTTATCTCAATCAATCAATCAATTTATACATCATGCCGTCAATTAAACACTTTGCCAAAAATACCACCATCAAAAAGTTATTCCACAAATAACGAACAACAATTGCTGCCTATTGTCAAACATAATTGTTGACCTAAAAACTCATTATTTATTTATAATGAAAAACAAAGAAGTATTTTAATTGACATTTTATAAAAAAATTAATATGTTTGTACATATGTATGTATGTATGTATGTATATACGGTATCTACACAACATCAATTAATTTTTCTTTTAAATATTATTAAAATATTTTCAATATCTCTCATATTTTGAGCCACCGACATCTCTACCGCCACCACCACTGCTGCTATTGTTGCCTAAGCCACAATTATTGCTATTGTTGCTGGCGCCGTTATTGCTGCTGCCACCACCGCCGACACTATTGCTATTGTTGTTGTTGCTAATGCTGCCAGCAGCATTTGATGTACTCTGTACGGTATAAACTTCGTAATCAACAATCATAAAATTATAATCACCATACAATGCCATATATGAAGCATTGTGCCCATCATAGGAATGTGGTAAATTTGAATATGAATCCATATTGGTATTGCAATTGTTGGCGATCAGAAAATCAGCACCAGCACCAAATATAGGACCGCAACTTTGTGTGAGTGAACGAAAGAAATGGAAGAGATTTATAAATCAAAAACATCAAAAGAGAATATCATCGTCAAGCATCACTTACTCTGGATGATAACAAATCGCATATGGTTTCTTTACAATATCAAATTTAACGGGTGCATCACCTGCAGCAGGATTTAGGGCATAGAGAAAAGAACGCTCGGAATGTATATAGCCACCCTTGCGGCTAGTCTTGGACCAAGCGACATCGGTAAAGCCACCGCTGATCTCACCACGAGAGCCCTGGAAAAGAGGTTATAATTATAAATTAAGTAGTACTTAGTTAATAGATTCAAAGAAAACTAATATTACTTAATCACTTTAATTTAATAAAATCAGATAGAACAGTTTTGTATGTCTGTTTCAGTTATACAATTTAGTGAATATTCTTGTATGGTAATTCTCGATTACATTTTCAAATGTGAATAACCCATATGAGTTATCAAAAACACAAAGAAATATCACTAAGATCACTGATGAGGAACCATGGTTGGTTCCTGTTCTATATACATGGTTGTTAGACTCTCTATGGCAAACCTAACATGCATGGGAGCCTTATTAAATACATTCATAGATATACTCTGACAAGAAAGCTTGACAAAATTTTTACATAAAAACATAAAACAAAACAAATTTGAAATCATAAACTTTAGAAGTTTTATCCCCAAATTATGTGAAAAGCTAGTCGCCGTGACTCTTCGTGTTTACATAATTCGGGAGTTAATGTTATGATGCATATTTTACTTTTGAGAATCAGAACCCTCTTTCCCCTTCCTTTATCTAATTCACAGTGCAAGCTTTCTCGCCCGATTTGTCTCTTTTTTATTACGAAATGCCTACACAGAACAATCCAGCCGCTGTTCTTAAATTAACCTTTCCTACTGGACTACTCGAGTCCAAGGCTTAAGCAATTGTTTCCATATTTCAATATATATATCAAAAGAAAGTCGCTGGATGATGTTCTGCAGTAAGTTTTCAAATTGAAATCAAGACGCAGAAATAAGTATTTAGCAAGACATGATTATATAAGTATGATTAAATACGTTATTCTGTATTCTTCTGAATATTACAAACAACAAAGAGATACGAAGGAAGTTGGTATGATAAAGTACCACTTTGTGTTTCCAATTTTTTTTTTCTTTCTTCTTGTTTTAGCGAACGTAAGACATAGTGAAGATGCTTTAGTGCCTGTAAATTAAACTAAGTCCAACTGGTTATACTTACGTAGCATGAAGCAGCTAATTTCTTTAATACTTACAATTCCTACGACGTAACACGGTGCCACACCATCGCAAAAACGATGAAAAGCGCTAGAGGAGAAACCATGCGTTGAGGCGCGGTAAACTAAACGCCAAGTTTGCTTGGGTACGCCGTACCTAAGAATTTCCAATTTTTTGTATAAATCTTATCATTATTTTGCTTTTATTTTAAATATTTCGGAATTTCTTACCATCCATTGAGCACCCCTTGCAATTGCAATTTATCATTCTTTAAAATTTGTGAGCCCGGAAACATATTCACTGTAAGACGTGGCTGCAGACGCTTATCATCTTCACTCATCATGCCAGCCAATGATGAGTGTAGAACAGAAGAACTGACACCTCCGACGCCACTTCCACCACCGGATGCTAATTTATTTGAATGTAATGCAGCATAACGATATCGTTCCAACGACAATTCCATTGGTACTGCACCCGTAGGTTCTACTTCCTCAGCAAACACCTGACTATCGATGAGCAACAAGCGTACATGACTCATTACTCCGGAGAGATGTTGGCACACGCGTACACGTTCCTCTTCAGTCCAATGTGCGGTGGGTTGTGTAACACCGGCTTGATTTTTAGCCCATGCGAGTACACAGCGCCAGACGTCTTCTTCTTCAAGGCAAAACTATAAAAAAAAAATAGATAGTGATAGAATTTTGTGACCGGCAATTGTCTTCTAAAGTATTTATTGTCTTACATAATCGGAGGATATTAATTTAATTAATGCATCTTTAGTTAAATTCAAAAATGCATTCGTTTTCACACATTCACTCGCATTCTCTCCAATGTAAATTATGCATCGTTCCATAAATGATGCAGCACATTTGGCTCCTGGAAGAAACATTTATTATAAAATTAAGAAAATCCAAACTTTTTCAGTTGTAATGTGGTTGAACAAAGAAAGCATCTCTCAATGTTGAAGACTCCAGAGATAATAGATCACAAGATTGGAAAAAAAAACAAATAGTAATGAGATAAGTTTAAAAAATTTATTGTAGGTTAGCAATATATAAAAATTATTAATTGGAAGCTAAAACTTATACCTGGTTTTTAACCACCTTCAACTACTTCACCAATTTACCAGTACTAAAAATCTTTTCAAACACTTAGAATTTATTTATTTTCCACTTCTTTATTTTCATTACAATTTTCATTACATTGTATCGAAAGACTACTTATTCTGTTACAATTTATTATTCTCTAAATTAGAATTTCTAATTCACAAACTTTAGCAACAATGGTATTTATAAATATAAAGAATTTTAGATTCAACTTGTGTAGAAGCTTATAATGAAAATATAAGAACAGCAAGTACGAAATACAAGTTTATTCTAGAATTGATTTTTTTAGACGTACGAAGTAGTAATTTGAAATGTATTTTAAGTTATTATGTATAAAGAAAACTTAAAACTAAGCTGCAATTTTGCATTTATCATCGATCATACTTGCAGCAGCGAGAATCTTGCAACTTCTCCCTCCCACTCCACTTCAACAAGACCAATTTTTCACCATAACCTTAATCCTTCGACGCGTTAACATTTTGTATGAGCGTTATATTATCACCCTTCAGCATAATGCGACCCAGATTTTTACGTGTACGTGTCTTCACCCAAACCTCTTCGGCATCGTCCAGCACCAGATTCATATACTCATCGAAACCGACAATGTGCCCCTCAATACGGAGCGAGACATTCTCGTAGAGCCAAACTTGAACGCGCGAACGATTTTGCAGATAACGAAATATAAGATTGATGGGTTGTACCATCACCTTTTGTACTTTGGTGTTGCCTTTAAACGAGGCCATTTTCTTGAGTTTTTGTTGACTTTATGGTTGTAAATTAAACTTTTGAGCAGTAATTTTAAGTATTTCTAACAACAACTTTTGTCAAAACGTTTGCCGGCGTCTTTTTTTTTTTTGGTGGGCTTAACTGTCAAAGTTTGTGAAGCAATCAGCAATTCAGCGCTAAAAGTGACAGTTTATTAGCAGCGGTTTGTGTATTTGCTTAAATTTTGGGAAAGTACGACAGCGCCCCGAATAAATAAGAAATTGTGCTAATGTGTAGTATTGCCAGATGCAATTTTCCAGGTTTAGTTTTAGAAACATTTAAAATATTTTAAAAAACATTTTTTTTTTCAAATAATTTCGTGTTCATTTTTGATTTATTGAAGTATTACCTATAATAAACGGAGATTCCTTTTGATTTTACAGTTTTACATCAGACTGAATCATTTTGGTATCAGAGCAAAAGCAGAGTACTCTGCTCAGAGATTTAAACGTTATTTCTTAATTAGAAAATATTTAAAAAAAAAAAAAAACTGAAAATCCGACAATTCGTTAACTCATTTACGTTTGGTGAATAGCATCTTCTTTTGGTTCGAACAAATTTCATTAATGCCAATTTAAACAACAGATATTTAAAGATGCTATCTGGTTTTGACTTGATAATTCTGATATCTAAATTGTGCTGTCTGATATATTGAAATAAAAACGAAGGTGTAATAGATCTAAAGATCATAGAATTCTAAATAGTAGAGCAAACATATAATACCGGTAAGTCCATTTTGTTGAAGTTTAGAACCTAATAATAAAGTACTGGTCTTGGAACCCAGTCTAGGACCTGATGTCCTACAATGAGGTCCACCACCAAAAAAAATAATATATCCTCTCCAAAAAGATATATCAAAGCCGCCAGTTAAAGCAGAAACTGATTAGTAAATACAAATTTGTGGATATTTCACAAAACTACAATATAAACTTGGGTTTTATATGTTCTTGAATATTAGCTCCTCAATTATAAAACGTTCAACACATTATGCTTCAACGATTATACATAAGAATGAAGAAATTCACAGAAGAAAGATATATTCCCATTTTCGGTATAGGACAAGCTTGTGTTTTCATTGTTGTGCTACCAAATATGTTCACGAAACTGATTGGATGTGCTACAACCTTACCTCCTTATATCGAGGTTAGGTAACCAACTAAAGTACAAACACTGCAGCTGGGTAAAATTAATTGAAAGCTTAGGAAAAGGAAAAAAATAAACTTAGGAGGCTCAAAGAAGAAGAAGTGGCTAAAAACTTCAGCAGAAAGCGCAAAAACCCGAAAATCAGATTATCGATAAGAAAGAAACAGGCAAATCGCTCACCTGCTTTCTCGTGAATTTCCATGACAGCTGTCAAGAAAGTGCAAGCATTATCCACAGATAATGTGGAAATGACATGATCCTCGCAAGCGGTACGCAACTCTTCAACGCCCATATCCTGTGCGAGTGTCATCATTTCGAAGACGCGTGAATCTTGTAGTAAAATCTGAAAAAGAAAATGCATGAATTTTGTATACATGGAATTAATGCATTATTTATTACCTTCGCTGTATAGACATAAACGATAAATTGGCGAAAAACATCAGCATTAACGTGAGGCAATCGTATCGGGGTGGGCGTGCCCGGTGCAGCAGGTGAAACCGAGCAGCCAGGAATACGACAAATCTCACCGCGTTTGGCGGTTTTGAAGCTTTTGCAGCTACAAGAAACAAAATACATAACAAGTAAATAGAATTTGTGTTAAAAATATTTGCAATTTTCCTCGCACTTAAATATTTGCTTGCAAATTACACATAATTACAGCAAGCACAGCATACGAGGGAAGCATTTCATGAATAATTCATGTAATTCCCAGCTCACACCTTCATAAATATTTCACAAACAATTTGAAAAAGAATACAAATAAAAAATCAAAGAAATACTGCCGTAAAGAATTACAAAACCACAATAGAAGATATGCCTGCTAACAGCAGCAACATCATCACCACAGCAACAATTAAAATGGTTTTGTTAAGTGTTCGTTCCAAATAGGGAGGCCAATAATGCCGAGTGCATGATCACATTACCAAGCAATATTAACAAGTACAACTACAGCAGCATCGGTAGCAGTGCACACTTCATCACGTTCCATCTATGGAACTCTTTATTTACCAATCTGCAACTACAACAACAGCAACAACTTACCGCGCCATCAACAATATACGATGTGCGTAGATACGCTCCTCTTCACGTCCTCCTGCTCCAGCAGCGCTGGAACATATAAAAACCAGATCAGCGCTATCTTGATCCTCTGACAGACGTTGTAAATCAATGATGAGTTGCTCACAGGGCGGTGGTACACGTGTGCCCATTGTGTGTTGTTATTGTTCAATACTTGTTGTTGCTTCTCAATTATTGTTGTTAATTACCGCCAAGTTGATGCACGTACTTTGCGTCTTCGCCGTTCTCTTTTTACAGCTGATCTAATAAAAGTTTGTTGCTTGAATCTTTTGCTTATGTATATTAGATACGATCGTGTCTAAGTCTTTGCTATTAGTTAATTTCCTTACATTCACACGTGCTTATTTCGTTTAGTTTTTCAATTTGTTTATGTTTAGAAAATTGTACTCTTTATTAACATCACACACACACACAGAAACAAATTTTGTAAACAAAATACTAAACAAAACACATGATCACAAGCGGCAGATACTCAAAACTGGTTTTAAAAATCGCTCAATCTTTTTTTGATTTGCAGCAGAGAACACAAAAAAACCCAAAAACTTGCACAAACAAAAAAAAAAACAATTAAAGAAGTTTGCCGCACGATGTTTTAAAATTGAAGCACCAGTACAAAGATTTAATTTAATATTGTTTTATCTCACGTAAAACCGCTTAGAAACTTTTCTAAACACTTCACAAACTTTAATTGAACTCTTAGTTACAAATTTCTCACATTTCCATCATACTTTTAAAACAAATGATGTGAAACTTTTCACGCTCAAAAAATTAACTAAACGTCTTTCTTTCGGCTTCGATCTTTTTCTCTGTTGTTTTCACTCTCGCGAACCCGCTACGACTGACTGTCTCTTCCTTAGCTCTGTCTGCTTGGCCGTTTCATTGCCTTCAAAAAGATTCGTGGCTCATTTCTTCTATCTGCTGGCTGTTACTGCGATGCTGCTTGTCGTGGCATTTGCAGGTAAAAAAACAAAACAAAAAATCTACACACCAGAATTTATTTGATTTTGTTGTTGCGGTTTTTTGATTTTCCATTGGTATGTAAGTAGAGATTTTTGTTTGTTTTTAAACGATCAGTTTAGAGATGCCAAAGTATTCAATAAAACTTAGAAATTATTAAATATACAAAATATATATATATATACTTTAAGTAATTCCAGAACTGATCATTCATTACGGACGGCTACTCTGGCTCAGATTGCAAGAACAAAATCACAATAAAGTAATGCATATTTTTAGGCTGTTTTGATTTAAATGTAATAGTTCGTGGTGGAGTAACAGTTTTTTATTTTATTCATTTTCTTTTATTTTTACCTTTGAATAATAAAAATTTTCGTTTCAGTAAATCACATAGAAAGTCAAATTTTGCTTCATAAAATGCAAGAAGTGTTCAAGAAAGTGGAAAGAATTATAAGAAAGAAAGTACTTTTGTTATGTAATTTTTTTTTCTACTTTTTGTAAGAAAACCGCAATATTTTATGTCATGAATTTCTTTAAATTATTAAAACTGTTTGAAGACTAAGCTCTATGTTTTGAGACTCTCTTTGAAATTAATGGTCCTGCCTGTGAGCGGGGTAAGTGGCCGTTTAGCTCCTAAATTCTTTGTACAATCAGTTAAAGTACTTTCGGTTTTACATAATATAATTTCTCTGAGGTAGGGGCTCGGTAATTGTGCTTATAGATACTGATAAATTTTACTTACTTGGAAAATCGCAACGCGGGATAATTTTCGACAATGCTTGTATTTTGATTTGGTATTCAAATACAAAACACAAGCTGTGGTTGGTGTGGCGTAGTGGTAGTGCGTTGGACTATTACGCAGAATGTCCGGGGTTCGAATCTCGGCACAGGCAAAATCAAAAAGTAGAAAAACCAATTTTTCTGCACAGCTCCACCACTTGGCAGGCAATGGCAAACCTATGTGTTGACGCTGTTAGATAAATTGACAACATAAAAGGTAAGTAGTATAAACCATTTTGTCCAAGTCACGATTCGATTACCACTAAACCCATTAACCGATATGCTTTCACCAGGCTTAAGAATGTTTTGCATCTCGGCCCTTGGCGCTACATGTGGTCATAGTCGACACTGATAAAACTGAAGTTCATTGTGGTAAAGGCATAACACTTGCCACAATTGTTGTCTATCTCTTTAGCGGTGTCCTGTGATTGCATTCCCTCTCTCATTATCCCTCCTTCTTCCTCCCACCTATCAATCTTCCTTCCAATCAACTCAGTGCTCTACATTCATAGGGGTACATGTGTTAAATATAGTATATTAATAAAAAAAATAGAAAAATACCGACTGGGCAGAGAACCTAGAAGTTCGTAGAATCACTGGGCATGCTTTTATCCAACTATATTCTAAATAGGAGTGACAGCATTGTCATTTGTAAGTTCTTCAGCCGAGTAATGACTACTAAGAATAAGTTAAAATCAGGGGTGGTATATCAATATTGATTCCGGATGCAATCTGAGTTTGCCTTCCAAAAAGTGAGACCATATTTGATCCTCCCGCTCTTTCGAGTGAAGTGTTTTGTGGGAGATCAAATTAATTTTTGCTGTGGGCAGAAAAATCGATTAACATATATAAATTCTTTCTATTGAAACCGAATTCGGTTCTAAAATTTTCTTCTATGAAATTCCTTTGGATTTGGCAAAATATGTTACCCGTAGTGTCTGAGTTGTGAGAGATCACTTATCTCACTTTATACAAAAAATATTATTAAAATGATATATAGAATGTTAATGAAACATGCAGGATTTAATTGAAAATATGTAGACCCTACACATGCCAACTCATTGACGTTCAATAACTGTTTTTGGAAGCCCCAGAGAGATGGATTTGTTACATTACATTTCAACAGTTCCACTAAAACTCAAAACTACTGTCCTCTTTGGAACCATCACGTTTCCCACTCGTCCGACATTCTTGTAGTGAATACAAAATCATTATCATTCTTTGAGGAAAAATACAATTTCTAACTTTATAAGTATCTAACTAAATTTTAATATTTATTGCAAATTATTTCCAGAACCACTTAAGGCATCAAACCACTTAAGGCATAAACCGCTGCCAAGCCAATTCAAAATACTGCAAGCCCCTTCATCTTCGAAGAGCTTTAAAATGCCTGCATTCACTCCATCCTGAGTTGTATCGTTGAAGGCTTTCTGCACCAAGCCCACCTGAATGATACGCATCATACAATCATTGATAACTTCCCAGTAAGGTGAGATGAGTGGCAATACAAAACCTCCCCATATTTGCCAAAATACTTCATTACCCAGTTGATGAACACGTGGATCCCACAAGTACAACTGTTGATAGGCAGAGAAATTGTGTTTCCATGGTGAGGTCAAACGTATAACAGTTTTATTCAATTCCTTGTGATGCTGCTCATATAGCAGGCCATAATCAACGTAAGTCAATTTATTACACAGGTGTGGATCTTCAGAAAAGTATGCCAGCTCATATTCAATCATTTCTATTTTATAGTCAGATACCATAACATCAGCAATATTCTGCATTTGTCGTTCATAGATATTCGTTGTTAGGAAACTAGTCAAAACGGTGTTGTATGAATTGGGCAAGGAAAAATCTTAAAACAATTTGAAAAAAGTACATGCAGAGTAAATCTTTGGTGTGTATTTTCGGTTGACCTACATTCGAAGAGAAATACGTGTGGGCCAGTACTTGCAGAAAAATGTCAATGATGTTTATGACTTTTGTGTTGTAATAGCGAGTGATAATTTTAGCGACATATGCGGGACCTTGTTGATTTATTATTGTTATGCCATTTTCCTTTGTAGATATAAATTCACCACCACCTTTAAATATTGTAAAAAGACCCTATTCTCTCGGACTATTTTCATTACGAAAGCCTTTTCCATTATTTTCTGTCACTGGCTCAAACTTTTTCCTCCTCTCTCTCTCTTGTTTTTCTTGTCTTCTTTCATCGGCACCTCTGCATTTTTTCTATCCAGCATAATAGCATTTCCAATGTAATAACAAAAAGTCATGCCCAAGTGTGTAGCTGAAATGGTGCAGCCAGAAAATAATTAATACAACGTGCCTTGGCGTGAGGCACTTGTAAGAAACCCGTAATAACTTGTAAACCAATAATCGTAAGTAATTGGCAAAGAAAGCATATCCACTCGCCCGGCAAACAAACCATCAACAGTATCCTGAACTAGTAGTAAGTGAGGGTAGGGTGGCGGTAGTATGACCTCCTCGATGATAGCATTAAAATTGTAAATGAAATAAATGAATACCTTAAGATACATGCCCGAATAAATTCGATTTCCATAACGGTCATTGTATGTAAACTCCAAGGGCGGATCAAAGCAGAGAGGAGTTCGTATTCTTGACCTTGAAAATCATGTCGCAAAACTATCTGTAAATATTCATTTGGAGTTAACAACGGTTTGAAGGTCTAGCTTCGGAAATGGCGAGAAACTAAGTAGTAAATTCCATTTGTAGAGATTTATTAGACAGCTGCACCCTGTAGAGTGCCGTAATGCGCGTATAACCTTGACTCCAAAACCATTTGGCAAGCTTTAACAATTCTCCATTAGTTGTTTGATATTCCCGTAGTACAACTAATAATTTTAAATAATGCAAACGATGCATTAATTTAGTGAGAATGTGTAACATTGCTTCCTTTGAATCCTCACTGAGAAATATTATTGTTAATAAATTGTTATTGCACTTGTACATCATACGATATGGCACTTGCTTACTCGTTTATTAGCCAACGTGGCATTGTTCTTGATCATATGTAATTTTCAATATTTATTTCAGTTTTATTATACCATAGATTAAAATATTTGCCTCAATCGCAAATTGTTCATTAATTTCATTAAGTTTTCTCACAATCTCCATTTCTTTGGAAGCATCAGCGCATTCAATAATTGCAAGTATTATGATAATTTTTATAATTTTCGTAAACATTTTTAATTTAAAATATTTTCTTTAGAAAAGTTTCCTTTAATAAATGCCCATCACAAATATTTAATATTATATGTAAGTATATGCAATAATTTCAATTGACATAACTAAATTTATACCTGAATTTCATGGGATTACAATATATGTAACCATATTATTTATATGTAAATTAAAAGCGATGATTTGTGTTAATGATTTGTTTTACATTTAGTATGTGAGAATGTTAAGCAAAAAAGACAATTTATTTTTTATAAAAGGGACATACAAATTTGATTAATTCAATTAACAAGTTTCAGTTCGAAATATTTAATGACCCTCGGGAACTAATTGGTTTCTTTTTACAACATTATCCCAATTACAGCAGTAATATTGATAAAATTTATTGAAATCCGAATTTTAATCTAATTAATTGGGATGAAATTCTTCGGGTCAACTTGTTAGTGGGAAAGGTATGCTATAAGTAAGTCAATACTTCCACGGTAAAACTAGTTGCATGCCATTTTTTTGACATCTCCTTTTGAAGTTTGATGTAGCTCTTTTACAATTAAATAGTTGCACGAAACTTAAGTAATTAAATTTACGGCATTTTGTCTATCCTCTGCCATTTCTCCCCTCTTCCCTAAATTTTTGAGAATTACATGGAACTAGTTTCGCAGTAGAAGAGCTGTCTGCTTTTTCGTGATAGATTCGTATTCCGGATATGAGATCTAAAGTACGTGGATGCCGAATACAATAACAAAAGCACCATCTTTAGTTTAATCCAATTGACAAAGATTTAATGTAATAATTGCTTGAATGGAGAAAGTTCATTTTACAAAAAACCAACAGTTCCCGTTCACTATATTTCAGATCTAAATTTGCATACTATCCGGATAGTCAGACTATCGGTACATATGGACAATATTTAAAGCATTAATCTGTATTATTAAATGGTTTCCTATTTCAGGTTTAGCGACTGCTTCTAACACTGTTTTTCTGTTTCTAATGCACTGTTTTTCCTCAAAAATGCAATAGTCGTTTTCGCGATTTGGCTTACATTTGTCAATCTTTCCTGGAATGAAGAACTCTTTCTAGTACTTCCTCTCTGAGCATTTCGGTCCCCGTTTATCTAGAATTTTCTTATCAACAATTTAATCGGCTAGAGGAAAATGCTGGTGGTTTTTGATATCCTCGGCTAAAGATTGGTAAATAATTACAATGATGGTTGCTGAGTAGATTCTTCACTAGCTTTCTTCGACGCCTTAGCTCTTTACCGTGCATGGCCATTCAAATCTCGAGATCTATTCCATTTTGCTGCTTCTGTATTCTGTTACCTGATGGCAATCCTTTGTATTTTCTGTTTCTATTATCTAAAGTTAATTCTTACCCTCACAGTCATGCTCCAGCTTATTGTCGTCTACTTTATTTAAAGCAATCCTACCGTAAATGAGGAAAGCATTGTAAAAACTAGCCGAAGAAATTCAGTATAAAAAAAAAGACGAACCAAGGCAAAGCTTTGTCTGTGTAACTTCCTAAGGTAGTCAGATCAGGTAACCTCCTTCAGTTCAAACGGTACCTCTTCGTTCTTCGGTTTGATCCTTGTTGTTGATTTGTTTGCCGGAATGTTCATGCTTTAAACCATGATATAATTACAACTGATTTATGCAAGAACATTCGAAAATGTTTAAAATCTCTAAGAAAACGCTAACAATCCGCGGTTTGCAAAGCCTAGAGCCAAACCAATTCGACATGAACTAAATTTGTATGCACTCAAAAACGCAGGCATTTTGGTGAAATTATCAAAGGATATGTATACATGTGTAGATACTTTTAATGCCAACATGAATACATATGTACCACATTTAATAAAACGAACTTTATGTACATATTTACAAATTCCACTTACTTCTTTCATCTTGATTCAATGCTTTTCCTTTATTTTAATATTTATATTTACTGATGACATTTCCAGCAAACATCCATATGCCTCATATGTATGTGTATGTGTATGTGTATGAGTGTGTGTGTCTAGCCACCACTACTGGGTAACCTACTTCGACTTCATAATTTTAATGGCAACGTTTTTCATCAAATGTTGTCATCTTTCATTAAATACTACTTGCCTCATTTTAAATGTTTTCGTTCTTTCTTTAGTTTTCACTATCCTTTCCACTTTTTATACACATACACAACATTCATGCTTCAGCCATAATCCAACGACCGCCATCTTTATCAGTAGATGTAAGATTCACTTCATATTTATCACTTTTTTCATTTTGTTTTTCTTCTCTCAGATGGTTGCAAGCATTTTATCCCCTCGTTGAGTACATACTTATAAGTAAAATTCTGTGAAAATAATAACAAAGAACAGCGTGTCAGTGCAGTTAAAGGAGTGGTAGCGTATAAAGGTACACACACACACTCACACACACTCCTACCCTTACTTGTACATTTATGCAAGTATAATGACATCAGCGCCTGAGACACTAAAACGTTTAAAAATCATTATAAATTATTTGTGAACGTTGATTTAAATTGCATTTAAAAGGAAAGAAGACTTTTACTTTCATGGGAAGAGTAGGTAAAATAAAAAAAAATCAAGATTAAGTTTATACACATTTTTCTATCAGGAAATAGCAAATGAATCCTAAATATCAACTTTGGGTAAGGCACTCACAATTACAACGCCTCCTCATTATCCACAAAATCGATATATTGGTTTTTTTTTTTTGCAAAATTGATTACAAATCTAATCATAATATTTTTCTAATAACTTTTGCTGCTTCAGAATGGTGCTGCACTTTAAGCCACACTCATACGACCAACCCCATTCACGTTTCTCATACACATGCAATCATACATATGTAATATGTATATATGGTATGTGTACGCAGGACAACACATCAGAGGAAAAAAATATTTCTCCGCCACTTCAGTTATAAGTACGTAAGCAAAGTAGCCCAGTAAATAATAGTTCTAGAATTGAAACACTTGTCAATGACTTGATTTCGGATAAGACAGCAAACCGCTATCTCAACCAGAGATTTCGGAAGGCAAGGGAGGACTGGAGGCTGGTTCGAAGATTCAAATGATTTTTCAATTCCTTAATTTTAATCCATTTTGAAAATCGTTACAAATACAAATGCAACGATCATACTGGCAATTATATGTATTTATCGAATCGTTGAAGTTCTCTATAACTACGATTATTCCCAAATATAACGCCCCTTCCTGTTAGATTCAAAATACGAAACAGATATCATTTAACATTATTTTGTTTGTTTGTTTATTGTTACATTCAACACACAAGGTGTACTCCTATGAATGCAGAGAATTGTGTTGAATGGAAGGAAGATAGATAGGTGGGAGGAAGAAAGAGGGAGAATGAGAGAGAATTTGTATCACTAATACCAGACCCACAACCAGGCCAAATATTCTGATCAAAACAAGACATAATCCAAATCACATCAAAATTCTAAGCCCATAAAGGCAGGCCAAAGATCAGGTAAAAATTACCTTAGATCTAAAATCATATCAAAATAAATCATAACTCATATCAAAACCAAACCAAACCAAAACACCAAAAATCGAATATGACATCAGCTTTAAACCAAATTAAATATCACAAACCAGAACAAAAATAAAATAAGACATAAAATTAAGCAGAAAACCAGATCAAACCCAAATAGAACAACCCTAAACTCTGACTCAAACCAGATCAAAAATCATGCAAAAGTCTAACTACATAAATACTTACCAGGAAGCAACAAACAGAAATCCCAACAAAGAAAATAGAACAGAATTGAGACCAACGATCAAGCCAATAAGCAAACCAAAACCCATTGTAATTAAACAAAACTTTAAATGAAGAGCTAGTTATAAAAATAGTAAAAGAATCAAAGGAAAAATATGTAGGTATGTACTGAAACCTAATTCAAACTCTGAAAAAATTAGAGAAAATCCTGACCAAATATCAAAAGAAAACAAACCGAAAATCAGAACAGAACTAGAAAAATATCTAAATGCTGATCGAGTTATATTTATTTGTACACGAAAAAAATATCAGAATTTACGCTGAGTCCGAATGGCACTAAAACGTTAGATTCTTCTTTTAATTTCCTATTTCCCGATTGCTCAACTGTGTATCGTATTCTGACATTTTGTGCAATTTGTGCAGCTTACCAACCCAACTAATGTATGACTAGGAAATTTAGCATACAGTATAGGTATACATACTTTGTAGATACTTTTTAACACTGGGCTATAGGGCATTTTTGACTGTCTGATTGTGTATGAGTGTGTGTGCAACTCCTTCATATTTATATATATGTAGTACATGTATGTATGTGTGAATATGATATATGTATGTGTGTGTGTATTTGTATTAATATCCGGCGGAAGTGCTCTCAACAAGCAACCAACAATAACAAAAACCGATAACAGCAATAGCAACAACAACAACACCAATACCAACCATAACAGCAAGGAAAGTTTAAAAGTGTGTTGTCAAATGCAGCATTGATTGAGAATTGAGTACACCAAAATCGGAAAATATAGCAAAAATTATGAAAGGCATTTTATGTAAATTTACGAAATTTAAGTTAATGTGCTCGAAAGGTTAAAATTTGTTCTTTTTTTCTTCCTCTTCTTTTTTTGTGAGTAGGTGTGAAATTTGAAAAAGGATATACACGTTGGGGTGCTGCATGTAGCCTACATTTCTTTTATTTTCTTTGAAAAGTGTGGCCATTTAAATTTTCTTGCCTTTGTTACATAATAATTTCAAAATCGAAAAGCAAAAACTCTGTAATAATTATATCTTTACATCGTGAGTTTGAATATTCGATTATGTTCTTCGTCATGCACATTGTCACTGTTGCATTTGCTGTCACATTTGTCAAAGTGACAAGCGGAAATTGATGCAGCAATAGCAAAGTTTGGGTGAATGCAAGCAGTTCGGGTATGAGAGTATTAGGAAATAAGTTGAAACCTCACAGCTAATATGATTTAACTAGAAAATGCGTACCTAAATAAATTTATGCGTTGTCGTGACTTTGATGTACAAGGCGCATTGCTACAGAGAGGGTTGTTTTATCATCGTTGATGGTGAAAAGTGTATAGTATACATGTATAGTACACTTGTGAAAATATACAGAGAATACCATGATCTTAGAAACTTAGATAAGGAAACTAAGAATCCCTTGGATATTGAAAGAAATTGTATAAATGCAGCTGTGAGATTCTCTTTCGGAAGTAATCGTATTTCGTCTTTAGATTTCATTATTCTAGTAGGTAGCGCACTAGACTGTCACCCGGGAGGCTGCGGGTTCGATTCCCGCCTTTGTCTGGTACTCATTCATAACCTTCTCAACTTCCTTACGATATCAAGTGAATGAGAATTATGAGGAAATGATAAAACCACTCATTAAAAGTACAATGGTCCAACAGACTAAGTGTTAGGGAGGGCCAAATAAAAAATAAATAAAATTGTATTCCTATAACACTTTGTTTTGAGTTCTTCACGAGTCGGAAAGTAATCGCTCGCAAATTCATTAAATTAATTAAATCATAGATCAAATTCAATAGTATTTATCAATGTACCATGAAGCAGGTTATGATTCAAAATAAAATACATGTAATACGTTATATATACTTTTTAAATTACGCAAAAACAATTTCTTCTTGTGTAGATACAAATAAACCACAGAAAATACTCGTACACACTCACACTCGCATTCACACTCACATTCTATGCAAAATATCTGACACCCCATTCATCATATCATCAATTTTGACATATCACACTCGTACAATCTTTATGCAATGTCATCAGTGACGTTTCATTAACCCTCAACGCCATTTTCATAGCTTAAAGGCGTTACAAACAACAACAGAAACAAGAACAACGTGTATGCGGTAGCAATGAAACAACGTAATATCTACTTCCAAATGCATACAAGTGCGCAGCAGAGCAATTCCATTTCCGCTTAACTTAACCAAACATTGTATATTTGATTAGAGTTTAAGCTTAACTGAAAACTCTTTCCAGAATGTTCTCTCTGTCACTCTGCTTTGAGAAGTTGCTGGCATGTGGGAGAGTTCCTTAAAATGCCCGCAAGCTATGCTACTTGAGAATAAAATAAAAAAAGAGGCAACTTCAAATGGTGCAAACTGTCAGTCAACTTGACTGGCATTTTCGGTGATTCTTTCTTTAGAGGCAACACCAACACACCAAATTGTTAAGTGTTTTCTTTCTTATGGTTTTCTTTTTTGAGAAACCAATAGCAAATAAATTGATGTATTATTTGCTGTCCCAACCAAAAATTATATGAGCATAAAAAAGCAACATTTTGAAATTATTATAATTTTCTCACTACCTTTTTTTGATTGTGGGCTCATTTACAGGATGCTTTCTTTATATTTGCACGCTACAATAGGCTGTGATAGATTAAAATTATGTTAAAGCAGATTGCTTTGCATTTATTTTTTTTAGTTAAGCTACAGTTATAGCTTAATTGACTAATCGACTTTAGTCGCTTAAAATTCTAGAATAACTAACCATTCTAGAATATTCAACTTCGCACTTCGTGATTTTAGTATGTACTTAGTATTAATAAATGTAATTTAAAGTCCGCCCCACGTTAGGGGCCATACATATGTATTTAATTGATTAAAGACAAATTTTCATGCATTTTGCAGCTAGGAAAAATAATGTTATCTCTTATGCTTGGTTGTTAGTTTTTTATATTTGCTATTGTCTTTACTATTTTCAGGCCTGACGAGACGGATTTTTTACGGGGGGCTCGTGCTGCAAGGCCTGCGAAAGAAAATTGTATGAAATTTTAACGTAGGGGCTTACTTGTTAATTTTTGATTATATTTTCTAATCTAATTTTAAATATGTAATATATAATATTTACAAATACATATTTTGAAAGCCAGAACATGTAAAATTATTTAAAAATAATATCTTTTTTGAAGTATTTTTTAATATTTTTTGACGAAATCCAAATGGGTTAAAGCTTGAAGACTAAGCTTTTTGTGCACATTTCAAAAATAAGGAGCCCGTAAGTTAAACATCCTCTTTTTCCTCTGGTCCCATATTTTCTACACCACGATTCTTAGATATTATCATCCGCAGTTCATAGAATTTCTATCTATTTCCGTAATTTCTAATTTGTGGTACCAAGGACTGAATATTTTCGTATACTACAGTGGACAAAAAGTAGTTCGACTTTTTAATTTAAATTTCGCGCGGAAACCCATTCGTCAAAATATTATTTTTTTAAGGTTGGTATGACTGTCGGTGACATCTGTGCCAAATGTCACATCAAAATAATCATTAGTGTTTAGTATACGCTTGTCTTTCTGAAGTACAAAAAGAGCATTCAGCGATTTTCACAATGAGTGAAATTATTCAACAAAGAAGTTCCATTAAATTTTGTGTGCGGAATCAAATTTCTGGTGCCGAAACGTTCAGCAAAAGGCCTTCGGTGATAATTGTATGTCGCGAGCAAGTGTTTTTGATTGGTACAAATTGTTCAAAGATGGTCGAGAACGCGTTGACGACGAACCACGTCCAGGACGGCCATCAACATCAACTGATGATCAACACGTCAATAAAATCAAGGAATTGGTGCTCGAGAATCGACGATTAACAGTCAGAGACCTTACTGGCATCGTTGGAATATCGGAAGGATCAGTGAAAACCATTTTAAAACATCATTTGGGCCTAAGAAGAGTGAATGCACGATTGATTCCAAAATCACTGCATTGGTTTTACGAGACCATTTTGCCAAAAATTCGACTGATATCGTTCCGCAACCACCCTACCACCCTATTCGCCTGACTTAGCACCGTGTGACTTTTGGCTATTTTCTAAACTCAAAAAACCGCTTCGTGGACACCGTTTTGAGTCAATTGAAGACATTAAACATGAATCGCTAAGCGCATTGAAGGCTATTCCGGAATTTGACTTTAACAACTGTTTCGAGAATTGGAAAAAACGTTGCCACAAGTGTATTGGGGCCGTTTGTATTGGGGGATTACTTTGAAGGGGGCGAAATAGATTTGGAAGAATGAATAAAAAAATTTGAAATTATGAACAAAGTCTTACTAACTTTTGCCCACAGTAGTAAAATTCTTGGATTTCCGTTCCCTCTTTCTTAAATGAGATGCGATTCAAATACTGTTCTTTTCACTACTATTTACCGTAAGCCTACACTAAATCAAATATTTATGATTAATATTCCGCCTAAGAAACTTATGGTTTCAATGTACCAATGTCCCAGAAAACATATTCAACGTCCATGCTAATTTATATAAAATTGAAATTTGTGAAAATTTTAAATATTTGTTCAAATTTTAAACTTTTGGTTGACCGTGTCTAGTACGAATTAGACTCTAAACCTTTGCCAAGTTATTACCAAATTAGGGGGTAAAGGAGTCTTCAAATCAATATTCTTACAGTGAAGTTTTGTGAAGTAAGCAAATGGTTTTTGGGCTCTGATGGACTTGTAATTTTTTTAACTTCATTACGCATACAATGATTTTTCGTGCTTAAAGAAGAAAAACATCCACTCAACCTCACCCACCACACATATAGAGCAAAAATGAAGGAGTCGAACTTAATACAAAATAGCACTCACTGAGTAGCGCTTTCAATGTTCGACCTTAGTGTGAATCAATCATTATGCATAGGTACAAGGATATGATGAATTGATGTTTTTTTTTGTATGTATAATGTTATTGAGGGTTGCTTTCTAGCTTTATTTAGATTTAAAATATACCAAAAGACAATCGAATCGTATGATGAAAGGGGAGGAGAGGTGAGAAAAAATTTTGGGCAAAAGGTATTCACATGTAAATGCGGCGTGCATATGGTAAACTTGAAGACGCAAATACTAAAGACATGAATGAGTTGACATAAAATTATGCAAAAAGAAAAAATATATAAGTAAGACAACGAATGTGCGAAGTTGGGGAGAAGAAGCTGAAATTTGAATTTTACTGTTCAGTGAATCGTATTTACACATTTTTATTGAAGTCGAAGTTTATTTTGAAGATTTTTTCTGCGTTGATAATGTATTTATGTAAATATGTATGTATGTAGTTAGTATTTACTGTTTGCGTCGATGTGAATGTGTAAAAGGGTGAATAATATTTTATATACATACATACATACATATATGTCGATGGATATTTTGGCGTTTATTGACAGCTTGTGTTATTTTTGACACTTAAAAGATAGGTTAAAATTTAAGATTTCTGCTTTTTAAAGTTGTAGAATGGACAATGCACACTATTCAAGTAGTATACATATTTAAAGATAAAGACTCTAAACTATGAGGCTTTTAAATTCTAAAATAAAGAGTTAATGGTTGAGGCCACACCTTGGGTGCTGAAGAATTACTATAAAATATCTCTTATATATTTCTTTGCTTCTGCAGTTAGGATTTCATTAATATGCATCCAAATGGTCTTTAATATACATACGATGTTATCTAAATTTCTATTAGAGAAAGTGGGTGAGACAGGGCTATTGAGCAATTTTGCATTCTTGGTTAGTAAAAGTAAGTCTTTTTTGGGGGAATTGAATTTCCGCCCTGGTACTTTAAAAAGTTTAAAAGTTAATAAAAAAATTAGAAAAATTTCAAATGTTTGTATATTTAGACTTATTTTAGAGAGAAGAGTGTTGAAAATTTTCCGCTTTATTTTAGTTTTTGCAATACCAGATTACGAAAATAATTAAAAATGAAGATTACAAGGAAGGGAAAAAGAGAAAGGAAACAGGGAGACATGAAATTTCATAGAAAATATCTCCATAACTTTGCCAATAAGTAAGATATCGAACTGATAACCATTTCCTTAGATTTTAGATTAACTTTTCCAAATTTACACATTTGAAAATTTCAAAACTTCAAAAAAATGTGTAGAAATTTTTTCGCTTATATTAAGTACAAGTAATTTGGTATTATTCGGAATATATGAAAGATAAGAAGGGATGTTCTTTGATATAGAAGTCGCAGGATTTCAATCATAAAGTGATTGCTACGATTTAATTTATACAAAGAGAAAAGAGAGAAACGTGGTATTACCAAATTTCGATATTTTTTCCTTTTAAGTAAATCCACACTTACATAAATTTTTAAGCTCAGTCCCTGCAGAAAAATTTCGTCATTAAGACCTTAACTTTACCAACCCAGAAAAATTTATTGCTCAGTAGCATTTGCATTTTTCCCCCCTCAGAATCTGAAGTTAAAAGTCCCTTCAAAAGAATTTGTCGCGTAGTGCAATAAAACACTTTTTTTTTACATACAACTCATAGTTTTATTTTTGAATGCAATTTTTAAGCATTTTTGCTCAAACTCATTTCAATAAATGTCATATTGTCTGCAAAAGTGTCAATAATTTCTTATTTTTTTAATTTCATTTCATTTTATTTGCATCATCGCATCAATAAGTTTCGACAACGGCGACAGCACTCACTGTGGCGGAGTGCAAATACCCAACAACGACAACAAAAAGGGTTAATTCTCCCTAGAACTGACATGGTAGTAGTGGAAGCAGAAGCAGCAGCTGTCAACTATTGAATGTGATAATAATGACACTTTTTTGTGTGCAAGTATCATACACAGAAATACATATCGATTGCCTAAACTCATACTCCAACGATCTAACTACCGCGTTTCTATCACTGCCCTTTCTCCTTCATTTCGCGGACAATATCCACTACAAAGCATTAAAGTTAGTTAGTTTTTTCTTAATTTTCCTTTGACAGGCGGCGAGGGCAACATTGTTTGTTGGTTGCCGCCATTTGCGTCGCTTAACGACATTTTTTGACACTTGTGCTCGCCCAGGATATGGGCATGGGCATGGTGTTCATTCAGCATACCGAATACGGGTGCCGATAAAATTTAATTACTTTTCCATTGCGCGCCGCCGCGCAAACATAAACACACACACATGCATGCCATTGTATACACATGGCAGAAGAATTGAGTGAAAAGGAAGAAGGCTGCTGGGGGTATAAGAGCGAGCACACACTCACACACGTATGAGTACGACAATGAGACCGGTTACGGATACGGTTAAGTCTCCGCAACAATTGCGAAATGATTGAATTTCGTTTATGGTAAATTCGATTTTTTCCCTTTGTTGTTTTTTCTATGTGTGTGTGCGAAAAGGGAAAATCAGAAACGATGACGTTGAAGCTGCACACTAGTAGTTTCTACGTAGGTACATAAATTGCAATGCGCGAAAATGTCAGCGACAGATAGAAGCGGCAACGCTGATGTGTTGACAGTTTTATTGTCAGTTTTGTCACAATAAGATTTAATATTTGGCAATTGCAATGACGACGGTGATGATGATGATGATGATGATGATGATGTTGTTGTTGATAATGATGTTGTTGATGGCGATGATGGGGACGCTTATGAATTACCATCGTGAACATGATTTTTGAAAAGCAACGATAAAATATCGCAAACATTTTTAAATTAAAATAATTTTTCATATTATTGCGTTAAATTTCTGCTGTCATATTCACTATTCACGAAGTGTCATTATTTGCGTAGCAATCGTCAATAATGACTATATGATTGTATGTCCATTTCTTCCAACGTAGTACCTACATACATACAAATTTTTGTGTTATAATGATACTCTCTTCCTGCGCTACACATACATATGTACACATACATATATATATACACACTTTTTGATGGAGGACCGCGAGCGGCGCTTTCTTTTCTTTCCGTTCCATAATATCAGCTCATGTGTAAAATATTAAAATTCAATTAAAACGGCGTTAATTTCAACTGAACGACACCAACAGCAAAAAGCAGTAACAACAAAATGGCAATATGACAACAACATCGCTGTCACTGCTATACTGCTTTTGCTTGTGGCTGTTGTTGCTGTTGTGGCGCTGCTGTCATAATTGTCAGCATTCAACTGACAATACGTCCGCAATACAACAACAAAAAATTGTCAATTACAGGACACAAAAAGCAGTGCGCGGGAGCATGATTACTTCACTTCCACTTTACACGCACTCACCACACACCACCACACTTCCTTACCACACTTCCATACCACACTTCCTTACTTTCATTTCGTTTGCATTGTGCGCTCGTTGTAATCGTGCCGCCGTGAAGAGACCATGAAGAGCGAGAGAGGAAGAGAGAGTGACATGTACAGCAGAACGGAAATGCAAATTGTTTTCGTTGAAACAAGCTGTGATAATGGTTAATTAAAATATGGCTGCCAGAAGGGGCGTCAGGCGTGTGCATATGTATGTAAAAAAGAACGGGTGGAAGGCAGATAATATATGTACACACATACATAAATATGTATGTGTGTGTACATACGGACGTCTGTAATTCATTATGATGTGGTAAACTTGTAATAAAAAAGTAATTTATGGATTTATGATTTATCAGCAGAAAATTCTATTAATTATGTACTTTTTATTTTTCTTTGTTTTGTTTCAATTTGTTCGAGCTTTCATGCTTTTTCAAAGTAGATAATCCAAAAAAATTAAAATAAACTCAATTGTATTCAAGTTTAAGGAAAATTGAACTCAAGTCATTTCAACGTATTAAAATTAAAAGATTTACAGAAAAAGTACATGATTCATTGAGGATTGACCTACCATTCATTATATTCCCTAATTTTATTTTCAAAAGTCTGACATCAAATTTATAATTACTCAAAAAACATGGGATACAGATTCCATTAACTTCTAAAGTTTTGATTTACCAACGCACTGGCATCAGTTCAATAAGGTTCCGCTGTACCTGGTCTTTCCAATGGTGATTAGGTCATTCTCTTCTGAGAATTCGACCACATTCAGTCGAATAGAACACCTTCCTAGCAGTAGAGATGCCTTCCATTCGCTTAACATGACCACTATCTGACATCACAATTGTCAAACATTCAAGTGTGAAAATTGCATGTCAAATAAAACAATAAATAAATAAACAGTTGCAATTTTATTATTATAATCAAATTAATAACAAAATTGCCATTTATTATGACTTTTAGAACATCCAACTAGTGTAGGCGATTAAAAAAATAAATAAATAAAAAAATAAAGAAACTGTAATCTTTTGATTCGATCGGACGTGTTCGTTTAAGCTTTGAATTTTTCTCGTGTTCTAAAATTAATAATATCAAAAAGAGAGACTTTATTGGTTTCTATACAGCTACAGTAGTGCTTTATTTGTGATCTTTCAATTTAGACAATTATTTAATTTGCATTATTGTTTATTTATTTTGTTCATAATTCATATATACATACATACTTATATTATACTTTTAACTAGTGAGAACCAAATTTTGTTGTTATATTACAAATTTTGTGTCTCTTTTTATTGCATATTCACCATTCCGCTATTTTGATTTTTTCTCAGCTGTTTTCAGTGCTTCTCCAACTATACATTTTATAGTGATAGATTTAGTACAATTACAGTGGGTGCTATTTATATTGTTTCCCTTGAAAATTTTAATTTTTGACTACAACTACTTAATACATATAATTTGATTATAATTTAATAATTTATTCTAACTATGATCTGCACTTATCCTAATTGCAACGTTAAGGGTGATTCTGAACGCTTGGTGACTTGTTGGTTATGTGATGGGTTACTTACTTTACTTTTAATGGCACAACAGTCCATGGAGGGCCTAGGCCGAGCTTTTTCTCATTCACTCATGTTGTGCGTGTTATATTTGTACATGAATGGAAGGGACCTACAGTTTAATGTCGAATCCGAACGGCGAAGTGAAAAGTTTTCATAGCAATTTTTACTCTTGTAGGTTTGCCATTGCCTGCCAAGAGGTGGTGCCGTGTAGAAAAATTATTTATTTTCTACTTTTATTTTTATTTTTTTTATTTTGCCTGTGCCGAGATTCGAACCCCGGACACTCTGCGTAGCAGTCCAACGCATTACCACTACGCCACAGCGACCACTATGGGTTAGCTCATTTAAAATAATGGGTTAGCTCATTTAAAATGCGCCGGATTTTCTGGCAGGACCCTTGACATAATTCAAGACAATAAGGGCTTTCATTGGTCGTGTTTGAAATGTAGGTCGACTGATATCGATCTATATAAAATTTTCAAACAAGTCAAGGTGCGTTTTTCGGAGATTGGGAAGGAGTTATCTACTCTGACATCTAAATTTAAGCATTATGAAAAGTTTTTCAACAACTACAAGTGTTTTGATGAACCTGTTGTTACCTCCAGAAATACGCGTTCAAGTGTTTCCAAAATTAAAAAATCCGGTGGTGAACAGTCGGTTTGAGATTTTGTGGTAGAGGTAGATGTGGACGGGGCTCCAACTCCATCGCCGGCGTCTACTCCTGCCATTGTCGCCACAGACTCTTCACCGGTTGTTTTAAATACTCCGGTCATTTTGAACACGCTGAATACTGATACTCCAACTACTAGCAATTCAAAATCTACACAATTGCCTTCACTTAAAAAATAATTTACTAAGTAATGTAAAAAACTAGTTGTTATTCAGCCCAGGAAGTCCTTGTTCGTGTCTCGCTTTGCAGCTGACACTACTAAAGATGATCTAGTGGAATATTTAACATCAAAAACTAACCTTAAGCATGATGACATGACTGTTTTTAAATTTAACTTTAATTATAAAAGATACTCTTGATCCTTCAAAATTACTTACCGGCTAAAATTTGAAAAACTATTTCTAATCCATCTTTTTGGCCTGAAAAGAGTTCATTTCTCGGGTGACCAGGTTACTTTGTTGTTTCGACGCCTTTGGCATATTGTTAATGAATTTTTTTGATTTTCGCTTTAACCAAATGTCAGTAATGTTTTGCTTCAATACTACATTTAGGTTTTTTCGTTCATATACCTTCAACTTCATGTATGCCCAACAATTCTCTATTGGATTTAGATCCGGAGAGTTACATAGTGACAGTAACATCTCTAAACTCGTAGCGTTCAGAATGATCTTGATTGCCCTTGCTGTGCGGCAAGAAGCACCATCTGGCATGGAAACGTATGCCGCCTTGTGATATTACATGTATTTTATATATGTGGGATATATAAAACATTCTCTACCAGAAAGCATTGTTATCTCCACGAAATTTATTAGGCCGAAACCCTCAGGTATAATGCAGCTAAAAATTATCAGAAAGGACAGACGTTTTACGATAGGAATAATGCAAGTAACACTAATTTTCCCTCCTACTAAAGAATTTGGCTTCCTTCGTCACTGCTTCTAAGCGATATTCATCGCTTAAGATAACTTGGAAATTAAAACATGCAACATTTAAGATAAAAGATTGGTAAGCAAAACTCGGGTAAAAAAAAGGTTAAATGAGTTCACCTTGCAATAGTTTCTTTCAATTCCCTTGTGTATCTGTTCCCAGGACCTAATTTAAATTTAAAAGTAAAAATTATGTATGTTTGTTGTGATAGCCACGTGACAATGGAGTCAACAACTGGTAGAAAAGTTTCAATTGCAAACCTTATCGCTTGGTGACAACTGCGCAATGGGTGCTTTTCTGTAATCAAGTGACTGCAATCGTACATTTCGAATTTGTGTCTATTCTTTTTGATTCGGCAAAAGATTTCAAAGACTCCAGTGATTTAACAAGAGTACTGATGCCAGATTTTTGGGTAAACCACTTCTAGAAGAGCAAATTTTCATTTTCCACAATGCCTCTTTGCTGTTTGTCACCGTTGACTTCAATCAAGAATTCTCGAATCTGATAACAGTGAGCAAATGCTTGCACGGCTTCTTACATAGTTGAAAGACCAACAGTGCAGAATTTATTTTCCGTACACAAAGTGGACAGTTTCGCATTCAATATCATGTGTGGAGCATTATGGTGTGTAGATGCAGTAAAAAACGAAAAGCTGTTTTGCTTATATGAAGTTTTTGCTATTCTTAAGAGGTGGATACTAAGCTTAAGAATTGAAATGGGAGTTTCAGTTTAGTATAAAATTTTCACGATGTATTCAAAAAATATTTTTTTCTCACTACAACTTAAAATGCTGCAATTTTTCATAGCAGCTGGTGAAGGCCAGCCCCCGCTGTGCCCAAAATAGCCTCAGTTGATGCATTATTTTGGTAAATTTTCTTATCGATTGTTTATTTAGTAATATATTCAAAAATTCCAAAACAATGCTCGCAATACTAGATGTTAAACAATTGCTAAAGCAAAACCTTCTGTTTATCAAAAGAAGGTGGGGTAAAATTACTGTCATAGTGTGAGTGTGCCACAATTTTTGCAAATAGCCTCAAATGTCATTGTGCTTTGACATTTATGTTGTAGACTGATAAAGAATTAGTGGGAAATAGGTAAAAGAGCGATACACAGCAACGATGAAGATTTTGAAACATCAATTTCCGGGCCGTGTGCTCTTCCGGTTTGGCGATTTGAACTGGCCGGACAGATCGTCGGATCTGACGTCGCCAAACTTCTTCCATTGATGCTTTTTGAAATCGTGTTTACCGCAATAAACTTTCCGTAATACCCAAACTTTTGACTCACCTTGTATAACATTTTTGGACTGTGATTCATAATTGAACAGTACTGTAGATCAGTAGTCAGGCAGGGAAGACTTTAATAATAATTTGTTTTATACATATTTTGCCGCAGTGTTAACCACTATGATCTAGTCATAATGTTTGATGATAAAGATGTGTTGGGAATCGGAAAATTAAATTCGTAATTTGTTTAAACTATTAAATATTAGTATGTACATACATATTTTATTTAATATCACATCTATTAATATGTATTATTATTCCAAGGAAGTAATTCACATCGAAAATTTAAAATTTAACACGCCTTCAAACCATCACCCACACAGGCAGCATAAGCCATCAAATGGGGTATAGTGTTTTGCTCGTAAACACCCGTGAACAAATGAGACCAAGGTCCTGAAGCGAAGACAGGCACATCTTCACCGCTATGTGTCTCACTATCAAGCGGTGCGGTTGCGGGAAAAGTTTCGTGGGCCGAATCACTGATGACCTTCTCCGGATTACGACGATTATTCTTTTTGGTGTTATAATAATCACTGTAACCAGGACCATTTGCATAACTCAAAGACAAATAAGGCTTGTCATCTTCCGCCAGTGTAGGAGCAATACCGAAAATATCACTGCCACGTTGCTGCGAAAATAAAATTAAAGAAAGTTCAATAGTAGGTAACTGAAAGTTAGATAACGATTTCTTCTTTGTTTTAATCTCACCTGATAGCCGGCAACGCTAAAGGTATGCGAATGATCGGCCGTCACCACTATTAACGTATCCTCCTCATTGGTAAGGTTCCGTGCCAACTCGATGGCTTTCGAGAATTCCACAGTTTCGTCCAATGCGATACGTGCTTGTGTGTCGTGATGTCCCAAATCAATTTTACCACCTTCCACAAACAGGAAGTAGCCACTGGGTTCATTTTGCAAAAACTCAATGGCACGCTGTGTCATTTCCTCGAGTGTAGGCTGTGTGTTATCCTTATCGTCTACCACATCCAAATGATAGTCCAAATGACTGTTATGGAAAACGCCCAGCAAGCGATCAATGCTATTCAAATTCACATTGGAAAGCTCCGCCTTGGTTTCTACATAAGCATTTTTTGCAGATAACTGTAGATATTCTTGGATCAGATTTTTGCCATCTTCACGCAGTCCTTTCTCATACAGGCTGGAGTCTATGAAATTGGATTTTCCACCGCCCATTATCACCTTCAATTTACTGCCCACTTCCCCATGTATCAATTGCTGTGCAATATCTGATAAATCCGTTGTGGAACCGCAATCCTTCTTCAAAGAAGCGTCGTCCTCCCACAAACGATCGGCAGTGTGTGCATATATGCCTGCAGGGGAAGCGTGGGTAATTCGTGTAGTTGTTACAAAACCAGCTGCCTTGCCAGCATCCTGCGCCCATTTCGCAATTGAGTGGACGTGATTTTTAGTATCACTCATGGCTTCACAATCTTCACGTTGTACCTGCCCGGTTACACCAATCGTGCCGTAATTTCCCTTAACGCCGCACAAATATGCGGTCGATGTGCACGCTGAATCCGATGTGATTTTATTGACGGAATATGTTTTCGACAGTCCTGTATATGGGAATTTTTCAAATGACAATTGCTGCTCTTCACCTCCCAGCAAATTGCGTGCTGCAGCTATCGTAGTCAGACCCATTCCATCTCCAAGGAATAATATAATATTTTTCGCTGCTTTCGTATTGAAATCGACACTCGCTTGCTGGCGTATGTAATCTTTACCTTTCGACATCCAATATGCATTTGTATCTTCACTGTTAATTTTTCTACCAACTGGCATATGAGTGGGTGGTAGATCAGGATGCATACGAGCTTCTGCACAATCATCTTCGTTACTTTCTTCCATACATGCTGATGCAGGTAGTCCAGTAGATTTCTCGAACAGAGCTGATAAAATCAGCGCCATGAGTGCTAGATACTTTAATAGATGTTTGATTTGTGACATTTTGATGTAGACTAACTGAGTTTTAGTTGCCCAGTTGGTGTTTATATAAAGTTTTTTCTTCTCTGAAGCACTTTTCGTTCGAAATACATACATATGTATAAATTATGAATAGATTATTATTTTATTTTTTTTATTGAAAAATATCTTAACTAACTGCTATCTTGGTAGTTGTGAGGTTTACAGTACCCTAAATCGTTTAAGTAAAAGTATATCGCTTGCAAACATAAAAATTGTTTTTTATGCAGATTAAACTTTAAACAGTTCGAAATTACTATAATATACAAAAATAATTGTGGTCTAATATTGTAACAGACAACTGTCAATAAAACATGGTTAGTGGTTCCAATCTTTAAAGCACAACTTTGACTTCCATTGATCGGAAGTTTTCTACAACTTACTTAGTTTATGTTGAACCTTAGCCACTGTATTAGTTTAAGGGGTACGATTTGAAAAGGCCTAGTACATAGAAATGAACGCTTCACGATCAAGGTCTTGAAAATGGCAACCGAAGGAAAGAAACATGAACTTTTATTGCCAGCAGTGGAGTTCAAAGTGGTGACTTAATATTGAACCGATTCAGACAAGTACTCTGGAAAGGATTGTGAAATATTTCAGTCTTGATGTTTAAAGTTTTCTGCCATTTCGGGAGGTACTGTGATGTTGATGTGATGATATAAATAGAATAGAATCAGTTCAAAGCAAGTAAGAAGGTTCAAAAAGAAACCTCTACGATGTTTAACATCTATAGATAGGTGAAAAACTTTTGAATTTTGGTTTAGATTCTACTTCAAAATGCCGTATTGTATACCTACATATAGACTACATCTCGTTTTGCATATTTCCGTAGGGCATATTAAAACCGTTTATAGACGCGCTTAGCTAAATCGTGTATCATTATCGTTTATAATCTAATCTATTTGTTTTTACTGCAGTGTGCTTATAAATGAGTACATTCTATATCAGTCCACTATATAAGTACTACACATAGTTAGTCTTCTAGGTACTACTAACATGGATTGATAACTTCGCAAGCCTGTGAGAAATATGAACAGTTTTGCCTAAGAGCTTTAAGAGTTAACAACGCTTAAGTGAACGGAAGTACTAAGTGAAAGGAATACAATAATCGAAAATGAGGACATTCTCAGGATTTCTAGTACTAATACTAAGCTCAATCACAATAAATGATGCAAGAAACTGTAAGAAAATATTTTATATATGTAAATAAGTATTTTCGAGTAGCCAAGGGACGGGCGATACACACATGTGTTTAAAACATTTAAGCCTAAAATAATTAGTTTATATCTCGAGTGCCTTCAATAACCGACAACATCTCACCATCATACAAGGTGGGGCAAAAGTAATATTATAATGTGAATTGGCTGCCATTTTGTTAGAAATTGGGCACTGTCCTCTCGGAAAGTTTCCTTGAAGGTGTAAACTTTATGACATTAAATTGAAAAATTGATATCGATGAAATAACCATCTCCTGAGCTGTTCGTTTTAAAGCAATTTGAATTGTTGATCGAAAAACAAATTATTTCTTCTTCAAAGTTACTTTTCAAGACTTGCAAGGTTAGTCGTTTGTTGTGGTAAACGCGAGATTTCAAAAAGCTTCAAAGGAAGAAGTTTGGCACCGTCAGATCGCCATTTCAAATCACCAGATCGGGAGTTGGAGATCACTCGGCCCAGAAATTTGTGTTTCAAAATCTTCATTGTTGCCCCAGCTATGTATCGATCCATTGCTTGTTGTCCAATTCTCTATCTGTCTACAACATAAATATAAAAGCACAACGACGATGATGCCATTTGCCATTTGTCACTTTATGGTAATACTGTTGCATCACCCTGTATGGCTTTGACAATAATTGATTTTTTTCTTAACTACATTTGTCGTCAGAGATTTCTTAAATCACTAAATAAGAAACTTCACTAAGCATTTATTACTTGTGATTGTTTCTATAAGTGTTTTGTATAAGTAATCATAAAATTGTTATCGATAAAAGTTAAATCTTTATCTGTGAGGGCTACTCACTTTCGCTCAACAGTAGTCATATAATATTTATTATGTAAACAATTTAATTTGACACATTAATGTTAGCATGAGAGATTCACGTGACTATGTTTCCATTGAATTTTAGCTAACAATCGATAGTGACGATAGTGACGTAATACGTCGCAATTACGCCTATCATTTCAATTCAAAACCTAACTGCTATCTATATAATTCATAAACTTATGGCATAGATTATTATTTCTCTACACTTAAGTACATATATATTTCTTGTTTGACAATTCTACCTAAGTAAATAGTTCAAGGCATTGGCGCGTGCCAGCATTTATCTATCTCTAGTGTTTCCTTGTCATTGCTCTTTTCTCTATGTACAATCATAATTTCTTCTATTAAGCTGCAGTTCGTCGCTGTGGCTTAGTAATAGTGCGTTGGACTGCTACCAGAGTGTCCGGAGTTCGAATCTCGGCACAGGCAAAATCAAAAAGTAAAAAAAAAATTTTTCTACACGGCACCACCTCTTGGCAGGCAATGGCAAACCTACAAGAGTAAAAATTGCTATGAAAAGCTTTTCACTTCGCCGTTCGGATTCGGCATTAAACTGTAGGTTCCTTCCATTCATGTATAAATATAACACGCACAACATAAGTGGATGCGAAAAGTTCGGCCTAGGCCCTCCATGGGCTGTTGTGCCATTAAAAGTAAAGTATGTAAGTAAGCTGCAGTTCACCCGAAACTTCCGCCAACGCCGGCTGACTGTGTGCCCGCCAGTGAAGAACTAACATCCAAATACTAGATTAATTAAGCACAAAATATTCTGGTAGTGAAGCTTCGAAAGAGCAGCCAGCCTCCAAATCTAAATCGTGCAAAGAATGTTAGTGCATGGCAGCAACACTTGACTTTTTGGGTGATAGTTCGAAGGATGTATTCTTTCATAACTTGTTGATGTAAATATTTGGGAACTCTGCCATTGACAGCAGAGAGACTTCAACGTTATGAACATTACTTCAGCGGCAACTGTGACTAAACTAATATACCAGCGATAATGTTACTTCTAGTATTGGTACTTTCGCTGATTGAGATTTAGAAGAAAAAACAAGTTCTTAAATACATAGAATATAGATGTACTCCAAGTTACAGTGAAATGTTATTGTAATCTAGTGACATGATTAATTTGTTAAATAAAATGTTATACAGATTTATATCAAGTTTATTTAAAAGTTGGATGTGGTTTCTTAAGAGTTGAAGTAGTTATACAAAGTTTAATTAAATCCATCACATAAATTCAGTTCAACGAGCAAAATAATGAAAATTACGAACTCTACTTCCTATATCTTTAAGATCATCCCAAACTACCACGACCGCGAGACTTTGTTGCGGAAAAGGATGAGCTTACCTCTCAGTTTTGGGTGGATAAAGCACAGGCGACAATTGCGCAGAAGCTTCAGCATGCTCAAAAGCGAAATTTAAATAAAGCTAAGAACATTATACTCTTCCTGGGGGACGGCATGTCGGTCCATACGATCACTGCCACACGTGACTTTATGGGTGATAGTTCGAAGGAAGTCTACTTTGAAAAATTCCCCTATTTGGGACTCTCGAAAACCTACGCAATAGACAAACGTGTACCCGACTCTGCGTCAACTGCTACCGCGTACTTGAACGGTGTGAAAGGCAACTATGGTACTATCGGTGTAAATTCACAGGTACAACGTCATGATTGCTATACCGCCACCAATACCAGCACGCACACTGAAAGTTTAGCTAAATGGGCGCAAGATGCTGGCAAGTGGGCTGGCCTGGTGACAACAGCGCGCGTTACGCACGCTTCACCTGCAGGCGTTTACGCACACACAGCCAATCGAGACTGGGAGTTTAACGCTGCTATCGAAGCCGATGGCTGTAGTGCTTTGTTGAATGCAGATATTGCAAGGCAACTTGTTGAAGAGCCAGTGGGAAAAAATTTGCGTGTGGTGCTGGGTGGTGGACGTCGAGGTTTTCGCGATGAAAGCGTCACCGATGAAGAGGGTTATCCAGGAAAGCGTACGGACAAACGTGACCTTATACAAGAATGGCTCAGTGATAAGGTACAACACCAGGCCGAAGCAAAATATGTGTGGTCGAAGAAAGGTTTGAATTTGGTGAATTTGGAGAAAACCGAATATCTTTTGGGTTTATTTAGCTCAAGCCATTGTCCGTATCATGGTGACTTAAAGCGTAGTCATTTGGAAAAATCGGATCCATCATTAACTGAGATGACCGAGGCGGCAATTAAGCTGTTGAGCAAAAGCGAACAAGGTTACTTTTTGTTTGTCGAAGGAGCACGTATCGATATGGCGCACCATGATACCAGAGCACATAAATCATTGGAAGACACTGAAGAGTTTGCTAGAGCTGTCCAACTGGCCAGAGAAATGACTAGCGAGGAGGATACGCTGATAGTAGTGACATCGGATCATTCACATACTATGACCATCAATGGGTATCCGGTGAGTTAGAACTGTTTCCATTTAATAAAACTACGAGTGCATAGCACAACTTTTATTTTATTATTTATTTGTATCTAGAACCGTAAACAAAACATTTTTGGCCTAGCACCCGGCATGGCAACTGATGCGCTACCTTACACTATACTCTCCTATGCAAATGGTCCCGGGTATTCGAAAACTTTCTCTTCCAAATATGGACGCCGAGATTTAAGTAAGGCTGATTTATCAGATGCTAAGTACAAGTTTATGGCTACCGTCCCCCTGGAATATGAGACACATGGCGGCGATGATGTTGGCATATTCGCTTCGGGTCCCTTAGAACATTATTTCACTGGCAATTACGAGCAAACTAATATTCCAGCACTAATGGCACATGCTGCCAATATTGGCCCCTTTGCTGATAAGCTGTTGTGAATTTGTGCATTTAATTAAAATGATTTAAATAAAATTTTTGTAGAAAACGAAACTGAAAACTATGTTTTTTTTTAGGTTTTTGGTAAATCTCAAGATTTGCCATCCTAAATAAATATCAAAAATTTAATAAACTTTCAAGTGGTGTACTTCTGAAAAGGTTAACCAACGAGACCAACCACATGCACACTCACATACACACGTAGACACATAACCCAAAGGTGTCAAATGGACACACATCTGCACATGCTTACGAATGCATGAATGTATGTATGTATGCACACAATGACACAAACACTGACACTGGCAAAGTAGTGTAAATATTTGAAGTTGAAAGTTTTTGGAAAAGGTAAGTTACACACAAAGTAAATGAAATTGTAATCGTTGACTTTTAACATAGTACATATACAAGATACTTGTAGTACTAGTAGCCCAGTAGGAAACGTCATTGGGAATAACTTTCCTTTAGAAAAAAGGAAAATTTCAGGAAAATTCTTTGATTCCTGTGAACAGGTTTGCAAAATATGTAAGATATAAAGTACAAAAATTATGTAAGCAATGGAGGAAGGGAAATAAAGAATCGGGTATCATCCCCATACACCAATCACTTACGAGGCAGGAGGTAATTAAGTGTTGTGTTAATTCTTATAACGCACTTCTTGCGTTGGACTGTTACGCAGAGTGTCAGGAGCTCGAATCTCGGCACAGGCAAAATAAAACAAACAAAAAATATAAATATAAATAAAATTAAATTAAATTTAAAAAAAACCAGCAACAACAACAACAAAATTTATACACGGCGCCATCTCTTGACAGACAATGGTAAACCTACCAGAATAAAAATTACCTATGAAAGCTTTTCTTTTGTAGGTCCCTTCCATTCATGTACAAATATAGCACGCACAATGAGTGGATGCGAAAAGCTTGGCCTGTGGCGCTACATGCGGTCATAGTCGACACTGATAAACTGAAGTTCATCGTGGTAAAGGCATAACACTTGCCACAATGACTGCCTATCTCTTTATCGGTGTCCTTGTGTGATCACGTTCACTCTCTCATTCTCCCTCCTTCTTCCTCTCACCTATCAATCTTCTTTCCATTCAACACAATGCTATGCATTCATAGGGGTACACCCTGTGTGTTGAATGTATCAATAAAAAAAACAAGGATGTGAAAAATTTCCGACGGATGTGTAAACCAGTTGAAAGGGTAAGAGCTCTAAATAATTACGATGTGAAAACCAGTTGAAAGGGTAAGGGTAAGGGTATGCTCTAAATAATTACGGTTAAGCTTATCACTTCGTCTTACTGATCACTGAAGACTGACATGTAAGAAAATGTCAATGACAGCCAATATGCCATAATCTCAATTATATATCGATTCCAAAACAAACATATGTAGTGACTTATAGAGAGCTCTTCCTAGATATAGGAATAAATACTATTAAAGGTAAACTAAAAATGAAGGAAATGGTCGGTACAACACAACACTTGTACTTACTTACTTACTTAGTTGGTCTTACTACTGTCCAGATACTTTTAGAGTCGAGACCTTACTGACATTCCTCAATGAGATCGGAATTCTGACTCTCTTGTTGTAGTGCAATAGACCCAAATGCTCGGACTCCACTAAGCTCATTAACATCTACAAATATAATCCACGATATGTAGGAAAATAACAAAATACGACAATTCCGTATAATACAACTGTAAAACTCGAAGCAGGAACTTTAAACAGCGATCTTAAACAAAACTAAGGTGAGTTTGCTGCATAAACCGACAGTCTTAATTGCTAAGCAGATACGGCTAGAATATACCATCAATCGCTTTAAAAAGATAATATTTGAAGGAGCGCGCTATTGTGACACAGCCTTATATGCTTACATACCACTAGACTGAGCATGCTCTCAAATGTCTCTTATATGTAGAATATGTAGATGAAGAGCAGGAGAACGTGGGTCTATTTCAAGTTATCTTTGCTTTTGTATTCCAGCCTTGACTTACTGTAGAAAATATGTCAAGGATAATCAAAAAGTAGAAGCAACTTTTTTTTATACCCGGTACCAGCTCTTGGCAGGCAATGGCAAACATACAACAGTAAAAATTGTCTATGAAAAGCTTTTGTATGGCACAAAACTATAGATCCCTTCTACTCATGTACACACAACATGAATGGATGTGAACAACTCGGCTTAGGTCGTTTATGAGCTGTTATGTCAGAAGTAGAATAGTAAGATAATCTATCTATTACTGCATATCTGGCTTGGAGTCAGCAACAAACTCTGAATGACTTGAGTAATAAGGCATATTAAAGAGGGCGTAACTAACACACACCTGGCCATCTTTTCATATAAAAAAATCAAAACTACCGCTAACACTTGTAAACAAAGCTTTCCCAGGGTTTTTCAGTTTTTAACTTTTTGCAAGAGCTAACTTTACTTTTAATGGCACAACAACCCATGGAGGGCCTAGGCCGAGCTTTTCGCTTCCACTCATGTTGGCGTGTTATATTTGTACATGAATGGAATATTTGTACATGCAAGAGCATATTACAGAATAATCTACTAAATTATATACGTTCTTTTTACTCTTGATTGATTGGCGTTTTCGTATTTTTTAACGAACGGTGCTAAGTCAGCCAACACTCATCAGTTTGATGAGCGTTGGCATTTCCTACTCGGCTACATTTGGTTCTGCACAGTACCATAGAAGTACGAATGCATATGTGAGCTTATTTGTTTGTATGTCTCTACATATTTGGTATTTAAGTGTGGTTGACAAGCAAACAACTTGAACTACTAGTAGAAGTGTCGGCTACAGTAGCAGCACCAGCCGCAACATATCACGTTAAGCTAAAAACAGAAATTTAACTTTTATAAAACTTATTGTATCTATTGTAAATGTATCTATTATTGAGTTCTTCTGTGCTTCTTTGAAACATAAACCAAAGAACGAAATATAAATTTCATACAAATACAAGCAAACATTTCTACAAACTACACACACACACACACACACTCATGAATAGCTATAAGTTTTTGGTTTTCTATGAAAGAAATCATTGATTGCCCATATTCGACCACAAAATTTAATTTATCTACCATCAGTGAAATGTTCTGGTGCTTTTTCAATGCACACCCAAAATACAACAAAGTAAGTATACATAGAATGAGAGAGAAATCTACCACTTTCAGCTACTGCTATATCTACATATTACCATTACTACTACTTTCATATGTAGTAAACATGTACGAGTATGTACGAACAATGTTGAGTAGGAAAACCCTTCTCAAAAATTTTGCACGTTTCGCTGATAAAAGTTTTTGCGTGTGAGAGTGTGAGTTTCCCCACATCTCTCCACTCGCACCCGAACTCGTGAAAAGATATCATCTGTATGTGACACTTGCATCAGGAACTCATACACACTCTCATGCACGCACACACTGAATATTTTCCCCAATGATAACAACAATAACAAAGAAAATTTTATATTTCCAAGTGTATCGCAATGGTATTTTGACAATATTATCCTTTTTCGCTTTGAATTTACTACCTAAAACGTCGCATATCCTGTTTCAATATACTTTTATGTGTGGGTGCGTGTGTGTGTGCCTGCGCTTAAATTCCCTTATTATTTGTACATATATCTATCTGTCAGTCGGTTCAACTGTGTGGATTAACAACCAACACACACACACACCTTCCAAGTCTCATGCTCACGCACATTGGTACATACTTACTACTTACTTACATTTGTATGTAAGAGAATGTATAAAATCAAATTGAAATGAATGAATGAATGAATGAACTCTAAATGTTGATTTTACTTGTAGAACGCGCGCTTATAATTCTATAGCATACACTCAAACACACTCACGTACATAAATATGAATACACCTACATATAGGTACATACTTACATATATTATATTGATAATCGCATGATAGGAAAGATGAAGTGCTGTATCAAGTTTCTACTCAGCAATGTAGAGCAGCAAAAATGTTCGTTGATGTTAGTGATGATGTTCCCAATACGCTACCGAAGAAACAAAATATGGCACTGGAAATTCGGCAATTGGATTGTGATTAGGTTTTGGTTTTTTGAGGTGTGCGAATAGATAAGGTTAGTTGCACATTGGAGATCTATTCGAAATTTATTGAGACAAAAATATATCATAAAGTGCTCAAGGGGTGATTAATGCTTTTGTGCGTACTCTTTACATACGTGTTGCAATTCTATATGCCCCACTTGCACCCACATAAACAATTACATATATTATTGAATTTTGCATAAGATAGATAGGTGATAATGGCTTGGTAAAGCTATTGGTAAAGCATAAAATATCCCATTAATTAAAGTGCATAGCCATGAATGAGATCGTTCATCTTTCCATAAACATATTGAAATTGAATAATTGGGAATCTGAATAGATGATGTTGAATTTAATGATAAACATGCATGCAGGTTCATAGTTAGGTACTTAAGGTAGGAGCCGCAAGAAAATTTAATATTTATCGTTCGTGTATCAAACAAAATTTTCATCTGATTTTGTTAAATAATGGTTCGTTCTAAAGGTCTCAGTGATACCACCGATTGGTATCACAAACGTTTCGATACCAAAGAAAACCCCATTTTTTAGACCGTTCGGATACAAATTACCCAATCTATCGATCACGTGGGCAAGAATATGAACTTTTTTCGCCCATTTCAATGATGTAGGTACATATAATAGAAAAATTGCTTTCTCCTTGCTATATTAACCAAAACAAAGTGAGTACATTTTACACTAAAGTGGCTAATTTCACAAAGGATTGTACTTTCTCCGAGAAAGCGAAGGGTGTGATAACGAAAAAGGATTGTTGTTTCCCATTTCAAAAGCGAGCAAACTTGCTAACTTCAAAGAAACTGTTGCATTTGTGCACAAAAGAAAAGACGAAAGACAAGTAGAAAAAGTCAAAGACACCATCAAAATCAAAACAATGTCGTCAACTCACTTTGTATTTCTCTGTATTTGTTTACTCGTACAACACTTGGCACTGAAGCCACCTGGAGATGGCGTAAGGATACCGTCTATACCTGTTCTCTAAAGGTATGAACGCTTAAAGTGGGTACCTAGGCAGGCAGTTGCTTACCTATGTGAAATGCTTTCTACATTCCAACTTTTTGTGTGTGCTTAAAAAAATCATTTTGTTTTTGACTTTTTTTTTAATTGGCATTTTCTAAGCACAAGTTACTACAAGTTACCGCACGAAAAAGGGCGTAAAACAAAAGGAGTGAGATAGAAGAAGAAACCAAAGCACAGAGCAAAAAGAAAAACACTCATTAAACATTTACGTTTGAATTTTCTTGTCGGTATAAACTTTTGATGTTGGCAACGTTGTGGAGCTGGTAGGTAGCTTTGGAAAGAGCGGATAGAATGGAAGTGCAGTGTAAAAAAAGAGGGAGAGGGCACATGGAAAAAGGCGAATATGAAGTTAGTGTGTGTGTGTGTGTGTGTCACTACATGTGAAATGTGAATAAAAATACGCATACCATAACCACTTGAGAACATGTGAATGTATTTTGTGAGATGCATTTCGCTACATTTGCATTGCATGTGACTGCAATGCGCGGTGGCAGCGTTTTAATGTAGGTATCCTTCTGCTGCTGCAGTACCGTCATTGGCAACGATTGGGTGGAGCCAGTGCTAGCAAATGCAGTGAAATGCATTGCAAATGCTTTTGCATCTTATTTCGCAATTTTCGTGTCTTATTTATGTTGTGAAATTTACATACATATAAGCTTCCACCGTTGCTCGTTGAATGGCAGAAATGTTGTGAGTATGTGTGTCTCTGCGCGTGCATGTGTTTGTTCAAATAATAAGCAGAGCATCAAAGTCGCGGGAATCCTTTGATGCAGTTTTTCCCTTTTGCACGACACAAAATCCCGTGTGTTTGTACGCTGAGCTGTTGTCAAAGAAGCTTCCAATGCTTTAGCATTCATTCATGAAGCATGTGTAGTTATTTGTTGTTGGTTTTTCTTTTCCGTTTTTTTTTTTTTTGTTTTTGTATAAGTGGAGAATTGTACTTCAAAATGCATTGAACTTACAAAAAAAATCAAATGTTATTACAGAAACTTTGCATTTTTGGCATAAATCGTGGAATAAGTGAATTCGTTTTAAAACAAAAACAAGCGAAGTAATAAGATTTGGCATCTAAATAAAATGCTTTTATTGCTGTTGCTTAAGTGTTGCTTAGTGGTCGCTGTGGCGTAGTGGTTCGGATCTCGGCACAGGCTAAACCAAAAAGTAGAAAAAAAAATTTTTCTACACGGCGCCACCTCTTGGCAGGCAATGGCAAGCCTACAAGAGTAAAACAAGAGTGCCTATTAAAAGCTTTCCACTTCTCCGTTCGAATTCGGCATTAAACTGTAGGTCCCTTCCATTCATGTACAAATATAACACGCACAACATGAGTGGATGCGAAAAGCTCGGCCTAGACCCTCCATAGGCTATTGTGCCTTTAAAAGTAAAGTAAAGCTTAAGTGTTGGAAGTGAAGGAATCTGTAAGCGTGTAAGTTTCTCTCTATACGTTTCAATCATGTCTGCATAAATTTTTGGGTATCTAAACCTAGCATTTTCCTTCTTTAAAATTTCGTTCATCGTCTGATGTATACCGGAGCACTTATTCTACTTCATTTAGAAAGCCCAGGTCAGGCACTAAGCGAAAACACACTAATTTTTTCAATTGCTATAAACGCAACCCTTCGTTTTCAGCCAATAACTTCTAAAACAGAAGTAGCCAACCACTCTTCGTATATAACTTTTTCCTCTCCTAATGTAAAAGAGGTACAAAGCGCATAGGAGAAAACTGTAATTACCATGCTCAAGGGAACATAACCACGCCTTATTAGCTGGCGCCAAGGAACGAACTGATCGACAAGATGATTTTAGCACCAGTATGTATATACATATGTATATGTATACAAAAAAATTATATTAGATCACTAACTGAATCCCTCTAAATATGCAACAAATTGTAGTCATGTTTACATTCGTTTGAATGACATTGCTTCCCTCACTAGAAAATTTATCGCATGCTACAAATATATTCTATACTTCTAGATTCATATTTTTAATAAAAATGTAAGAAGAGAACTATTAATAATGGGTTTCAGTGGACAAAACTTTTTCCTAGGGTTACATTAGAGCCGATTAAAAGGGAACATCTTTTTAGACTCCCATTTTCTTAAGAGGTTAGAAAAAAAAGAAATTATGAAAAACCAGATAACAATTTTAATTATTATCAAAACCTGGTGGTAAAGGATAAAATTAAATCTGCCTATGATTCAGAATAGATCTTCTGATTTCCAAAGAAAATAAATGCGCTTTTTATAAATATTAAGCAGAAAACTACACGAATTCTACGAAGTTCATCAACATATCTCATACCAATTACGATAGATTTTCGAACTCAATAACAGGATTCATTGACAAAATTAACGAATATTGGCAATAAATTCTACTATTCAAAAAGTACAAACTCGAAATTCTTCTTCTAGAAATATTCTCCATATCTATAGAAATAAGAAATCCATAATTTGAGAAACTAGAAAGCCTGGAAATTATAAATTCGAGAGAAAGAAGTTTTTAGGTACCATGTCGAAACTTCCAACTTTCATGATGAGTTTATTGTATGCATATTAAAAACCCAAAACTTTGTGTTTATTTATTCATCAAAAAGTATTATTTGCTACGAAGACTAAAACCAATTAAGAATCAAAGGTACGAGCATTTGAAATTGTGTAATACAGATGGGCGATCGGTTGTAAATATGATTCATCATTGATTGCATATACATACACAAAAATTACTAAGTACATATATAAATATAACGTAGTGGTTTATATATTTACTCATCTCAGTCATATTATGTTATACATACACGTTGATTCGACAATACTCAATGATATACGTGCTTCTTTCTTAGTACGAACACATCAGCTACTCACTGGTACATGCAAGCTGCAGAGTAAAATGTTAACATGCGATCAAAGCATAACCCTTGAAGTATGCAATACAAAGTGTACTTGGAAAAATTCTAAACAACCGACATCTAAAGAACGATCAAAGCTAATTGTTAATTAAAAAGGAATTTAAAAGAAATAAAATTGTTTTTATGTTAGTATCTCTGTTTTGCAGCATTGTTTTGTTACCACAAGTGTAGCCAATTAATAGCTCATCACTAACAGCACACACACGTAAATACTTAGCTTAAATATCTCGGTTGTTCTTAAATGATAAGAAATAAAAAAACAAAAGTTAGTATACCAAAGCAATCAAATCAAAGTGAATTATTTCTTTTTACATTTGTTACATTCTTCAGTCAACAACAATTGACATGTACACATACATACACGTAGAACTTCAGAGAGGAGGGTGCTTAAGCACCAGCAGAGTTAAAAATGGTCGTGTGCAACCTGTGAAGGGAATTTCTTTGTTTATGCCCTACACATAGTGGTATAGGGTACATTAATTTTGATCGAGTAACGATTGTCTTGTATCGTCTACAATTTTATATATATGTATGATTAGCGTACAAAGCCGACTCGATTAGGCCATGCCCGTCTGACCGTCAATTTTTTTGTTTACATTGCTCGATTTTGTCAGTTCATATCAAGTGTATTTTGCAATTTTTACAATGAATAAAAATAATGAAATATCGAAAGAATTTGTCTCAAATTTTGCATTGCAAAACGAAATTTTGTGTGCCGAATCGCTGAAAATGTTACAAAAGGCTTACAGTGAACACACAAAAACCAAAATGGTACAAAAAACCATATGAGTAGTACAGGGAATTCAAAAGCAGTCGAGATGTGGTTTGCCTCGCTCTGGTAAGTAATGTTGGCTGTTTTCTTGCGGGTTTGTGCACTCGGAATTCTTGCCATAAGATTACACGGTAAATAAAGAATATTATCTGGGCGATATGCGGCGTTGGAGGAAAAGAGGAAAAGCCTCGAAAAAGGATTGTGCACCACGACAACGTATCGTCTCACAAGGCGAATCTCTGGCTAAAAACTCAACAATTATCATCGAAAACTTCTGTATTCACCTGATATGGCTCCGGCTAACTTTTTTCTCTTTATAAAACTCAATTTACCACTTTGAGGCACCCGCTGGAAAATGTGTTTGAAAAATGTTTTTATGGTTGGATTATTCGTTGGCATAAGTGTATTATTTCGGAAGGTGCCTACTTTAAAAGGCGATACAATAAATATCAATTTTTTTGTACATATGTACATAGTTAAATTAATAAGACAATAACCGCGCCTATCTCTCTTACTTTACTTTTCTTTTAATGGCACAACAGCCCATGGAGGGCCTAGGCCGAGCTTTTCGCATCCACTCATGTTGTGCGTGTTATATTTGTGAATGAATGGAAGGGACCTACAGTTTAATGCCGAATCCGAACGGCGAAGTGAAAAGTTTTCATAGCAATTTTTACTCTTGTAGGTTTGCCATTGCCTGCCAAGAGGTGGTGCCGTGTAGAAAAATTATTTATTTTCTACTTTTATTTTTTTTATTTTGCCTGTGCCGAGATTCGAACCCCGGACACTCTGCGTAGTAGTCCAACGCACTACCACTACGCCACAGCGGCCACCATCAAGTGAAATCTCTCATACAAGTGAAATCTTCAAAGAACAATATAAAAGGAGCGACTGACATGCTCAAATACATACAACCAAATTTTTTATAATGAGTTAAGCTAATAAAACACAAATTTAATGCAAAAACCATTAATATTCCTTGAACGCAATAAGATGTTTTACTTCTGAGGGTGTGTAGGGTATATAAAGTTCGGCCGGTCGCGCCCGAACTTAGCTTTAAACAAATTTTATTGTGTTTTGGTTTTTGTTTTTCACCAAGCTTTTCATCATTCATTTACATTTTTCTTACGGTAGTTACAATTGTATATCCTTTTCAGCAATAACTAGATGCATTTGTGTATGTATGATTGTACGAAAAATTTACGTATGTATGTATGTATGTATGAGAGATACAAAGATATACCAGGCTTATGTAAGCAGGAGTACTTCATTTGCTACATTTATATGGTAGCAACTGCATTTAACTGAAGGTTTCCACATACAGGGTGGATCATTTATAATTTGTAATTTGATTTTGGTGTAAATAAGAAACGAATAATTCGTTTTTAATGTGGAATTTATTATTCGAAAGTACAGTGCTTCCGGTTTTATTCCGGAATTGTGGAACACTATTTCATTCAAATGACTTCCTCGGCTGGCCTTGCAGTAGCTCATACGATCCATCCAATTTTTCAGAACATTTTCGACATTACGGAGCTGTACTTTATCAATATCTGCACCAATTCCGTCCTTAAGAGCCTCAATCGTTGCTGGATGGTTAGCGTAACACTTATCTTTAATGGCTCTCCACAAATAATATTCCAACGAAGTCTAATCGAAACTACTTCGTGGCCAATGCACATCACCAAAACTAAACTAATAACGTGATATTCCAATTTCCCACACAAAAGATCGATTGTTACACGGCTTGTTCGTGCATGAGGCACTTAATGAAAGTTTGAAAACATGGAATCCAATTTTGGAAGACTACACCAACTTACAATTTAATCAATGTAGTAGTGGACCTGGCCATTTGGCCAAGCAACAAAGGTAGGGTCAGGACCAAAATCGAAAAACTAAAGAGGGAGTGCCATATCTGGTATTGAAGCAAGTACCGAAAGATATGACAAAGAAAACAACTTACAAAATATGCGCTCGATATGGACGCGTCCTGCACGTGCGTGTTAGCAAGAAGAATAACTATATATTTGTGGATTTGGTCAGCGACGCGTAAGTGAAACTTTAAGAAACTATAGCAGACAAGATCAAGATCTACTATTTGTATAAATATGGATTTGTTAGTGATATGGATTCGGTTTACCGGGCACTGAGTAAAAATACATTCAGTTTTTATGTACATTATAAAATACAATACAAGAAAAAAAAAATTTTAATCAAGGTTGGCAAAAGGTTCCATTTTGTTGCGGATCTATCACCAACTATGCGGGCTTCAAATTCTAATGATTTTCAGAACAGGTACAAAAAAAGTTGATTTATTGTGTTGCATTTGTTGTATATAACTAGTATGGAGTAGCCTCCCGTTATCGCGAAATTACGAGTACTCAGATCTTTTTTCCATACCCGAAATGTCGTGATTGGAGTTCTGGGATCCCGGGATTTGATGCTTTGCTTTTTATTATAAAATTAAAATCTTTTTTCACATTTAACTTTTATTTGTTCATAATGTATTATTCATTTTTTACGTATTGTGTTTCATCGCACGATAACTCACTTAAAAACAATAGGTAAAAATCGAAGAACAAAAGTAAGAAAAGAGAATCCTGTTCGGACACGGTTTCTGCAATGAAACCCTAAACAGAGTGAACATAGTGAACAACAACACCTACGAAGTTTGTAATTCAATAGAAGAAATGTCAAGGGAAGGATTGGCAACATCATAGCTACATTTGTTGCGCTATGCCGTAAGTTTGAAACAAATCATTTCAGATATTTTAAATTAATAATAAATTAATAATAATATTTTAAATTAAGTTTTGAAGCCAAATGTTGTCTAAGTCCATATCTTCTAAAATATGCCACAAATACACACATATTTTCCCTCCAAATTTTCTCAATGATACCGGCAGTCGGAAAACTACACCAAACAGTTTCTCGTTGAGGGTGCATTGTCTTCACAACAATCGCGCATTGATTTCTGAGCCCAAGATATGAAAATTTTACTTATTAACTTAACCGCCAAGATTAAAGTGAGCTTCGTCAGAAAATATGATTTTTCGTCTTACAAGTGTTCAAGAGGTCAATTAGCAAACCGAAAACGTTGCAATTGTAACTTTGTACGTGGTCTTTATACTAAATTCGCAACAAAGAAGTGCGTGAAATGTTCATTTGCTGAGAACGATGGCGAGTTGATATGGCTGGTTGTTCTTGCACATTCTGAGCAACATCAACAATTCTTTCGGTTGTGTGCACTAGGAGTACCAGAACGCATTGTTTATCCACTAAAAAACCAATTTCTTGCACACGTTTCACTAATTGATTCACTAATTGCGTGGAAGGCGCTTCTCCTCTACCGAATTTTGAACGTAATTGCCTTACACTTTCGGTAGAATATAAGTAATACGAATATTTAGAGTTGTCACACTCAAAATAACCATTAGTTCAAATTCAAAATGTTTGATGGACCACCCTTTACATATGTTGCAATAGCAAACTCCACTTGCCACTTGAGTTGATTTCATGTAAATATATGTTGAATTGCATTTAAGCGTATTCACATTTCGTTATTTGAACATCTAGTTGAGAATTGCATATGCTTTCATGTGTGTGTGTGTGTGTGTTAGTCAATATAATTCCATGCTCTCATGCACTGTCTCTTGTTTTGTTTCTCTGCATAAACTCACTCTCTCTCCATTTCGTCATCGCTTCACACTAATTGCACTTGCTGCACATCCTTTTGATCTTTTCTTTTGGCGCTGAGTGAAAAGGAAATTTTTATACAGCAAATACATACACACGAACGATGCTTGAACGGATGTGAAAAGTAAATTTACTGCAGCAATACAAACCCACACATACATATGTACCTAGAAAGAAACGAACATTTTATTATAAACTACATATTTTCTAATTAAATGTAAAGTTTTAATAGCAAAAGTAAAATGTCAATTGTTTAGAATATCATTACTAATGATTAAGGAATAAAGTTGTTGCCGAGTTAAAAATATTCTTCTTGCCAGACTATTGTAGTTTTTTTAGTCTTTTCCCCGACTTTGAGTTACTATTTTTGGATTTGGATACTTATTTTTGGTTTATGGTCGCTGTTCCGTACGTCATAGTGTCCTGGAGTGCTACACAGGGTACCTGGGTAAAAATCTCTGCACATTAAAAATCGACAACTTCTACTTACTTACATACTTTTAATGACACAACAGCCCATGAAGGGGCTAGGCCGAGCTTTTCACATCCACTCATGTTGTGCGTGTTATATTTGTACATGAATGAAAGGAACCTACAGTTTAATGCCGAATCCGAACGGCGAAGTGAAAAGCTTTTCATAGGCAATTTTTACTATTGTAGGTTTGCCATTGCCTGCCAAGAAGTGGTGCCGTGTAGAAAAATTATTTTTTCTACTTTTTAATTTTGCCTGTGCCGAGATTCGAACCCCGAACACTCTGCGCAGCAATCCAACGCACTACCACTACGCCACAGCAACCACGATAACTTCTACTAAGAAGATAAAAAATTGTTCTAAACTAAACAAATTCTTGTCAGGTAATGTCAACCTTCCAAGAGTAAAAACTGCAATAGAAAATCTTTCCACCCACCGGTTGTATTCGTCACAAAACGGTAGCTCTCTTCCATTCGTGTCCAACATAAATGGATGCGAAAAGATTGGCCTAGATCCTCCATGGGCTGTTGTGGTACGAGAATAAGAAGTTTCGATTTATGGCTTTGATTAAAAGTTCTAGTTGAGCGTTCAAAGGTTGTCCAAGTCTCGATTAGTCTCCAGACATAGTGTTGAGGATGTTAGTATAGTTTTCAGTTTCAATATAGACAGTTTGGGCTCAGAATACAAGTTTAATTACAGAGTTCAGTTTCAAGACTCAGAGTTTGTTTCCCCCGAGGACATCGGATTTTATAGTAGCCAGCGCCAGTTATATACCGTCTCAATTCAGCTAAAGCACGAATAACGAATTTCATAGGGACTGTATACAGCGAAGAAAAAATCTGTAAAATATCAGATCTACAAAAAATTTTTATCAATTGTGCTCCGTTTTAATTAATAGCTAACATTTTCCATATCTTCATTATTTTTTATATCCAATTTCGTACAAAAATCGTATTATATCAATATTTTATATGATGAAATTTCTTTATTTATTTTATTTTATTTTTATTTATTTATTTATTTATTTTCGAAAACCGGCACAACAAAGTTTAAAACCTTATTAGCAGTACCGGCAGCATGTAGCATAAACAAGATTAAATACGACTTATAATATATATTGCATGACATACAAATTTAAACTTTACTTTAAAATTAAACATTAAACATCTATTCATCTATTCGTAAAAATTTTAATAACATGATATATTTCATTATTTCCTATGTCAGCGAAGAAAGGAATAAAGCTAGTTTATTTTTGAATTGCACAGCATTATTACAAGATCTTAAACTATTAGGAAGTGCATTCCAAAGACGAACAGAGTGTACAAAAAACTGCCTTTCAGACGTTAAACAAGAAACACGTAAACAGTTAATCATATTAGTTCGATTGGATATAGAAAAGTTTAATCTCGAAAACAAATAACTGGGTTCTGCATTACATATAATTTTATGCAACAATAAAAGCGTTCGATAGTTCAGTAAGTTATCAAAGGTTAAGCCATGGATTCTTTTAGCAAACTGGGAAACATGATCTCTTCGTTTTAGTCCAAACACATAACGAACAATGTTATTGTAAAGAATATTTAATTTATTTTTACTTAGACTATCACAGTTTGCAAATATTTCGCAGCCATATAGCACTGTTGGTATGAGATATGCTTTAGCAAGTAGCATTCGAATATGAAGAGGAGTAAAGTACTGCGTCGTCCAAAGAACACGAAGCATGCTGTAGACTTTCCCAACCGTGTTACTTATGTGGTTATTCCAAGTTAGAGTTCTGTTGAAGGTTACCCCTAGATTTTTTGCAGAGTCTACGTATTCAATATTGCTTCCGTTTAATGAAAGGTTAGGGGCAGTGGAAATGTCAATGATTTTCTTCGCTATTACCAAGCATTTTGACTTTGCTGGATTAAGGCTTAAGCCGTTTTTTATTGCCCAATTACCAATGTTTTCAAGAACACTATTCAGATTGTTGATGCAGTCATAGAGGTTCTCACGCTTACAGTTGACGTACAACTGGACGTCATCTGCGTACATATGGATCTTACAGTTTTTCAAAACACTACATCTATAAATATAGGATATATAAATGAGGATTAAGCTTTATCTATAGAGGCACATTTATAATATAAAGGATCCATAAGTTGCCCCTCGGGCCTGTATTTTCTCTCTACGGCGATGCTTCACTCCTCCTTGGACCTCAAAGCTTATACTTTGCATGTTCGTAATATTAGATTCTTTAAACTGTCGTTTTTACCAGCTGAGCGCTTTAATGCTCCATTATTTAGCATCCGTTTTGTTTCAAGGCTGATATTCAGTTGCAAGTGAATGTGTTGGATTTGATTGTTTTATGGAATTTTGAACTATTTACATTTATATATTAACCATAATGGATGTCGTTACTACTTCTTTTTCAGTTTTGTAACCAGTTACCGGGACGATTAATTGAGTGCAAATACTCTTAACTCATCCGGAAATCACCATAAGGTCTTCAAACTGACACTAATCTCTTTTAATTGCTTGCCGTAAAAAAGTACATTAGGGTGCAAATTTCACTATAATACATGACAATGCAAGACTGTTAAATAGAACAATTGTGATTGTAATAATTTAATTTAATTTAAATTTCTCAGCTTCAATATCAATATTCTGAAAATTACTCAACAAGAATTGCTACAGAGTCCCTACTTTCTTTTATCTGCTGGCTGACACCCTTACAAAATTTAATGGAATTCTTTTTTTTTAAAGAATACTCAGCGTAATTAAGTGCAGCTTGGTACAAACGATATTAATGAATATTAAGTGTTGACAACATAATAAATTCTACCCACCCTCAAGCAAACCGAAAAGCATCAGCAGAGGAGCACAATTTAACAAATAAATTTAATAATAATAAATAAAGCTGCAACTAAAATGATAAAGCACATTGTCCGCACATGTAATAGGCGTTAAGTGTACAAAAGATAGGCACACATATGTATTTATGTGTGTATGGCTGTGTGCGTTTGTATGCGTGTGACTTTTGACACACACTCGAAAATGTCAAAGTCATTAAGCGAAACAAGAAGCAGCAGAGAATTGCACAAATCATTATATTAAGTGTCAAAACTAACAAATATGGCGGCGATTAAGAGCATTTCAAGCACACAATCAAGAGAAAAAACAAAGACTTAAACACATAACAAATAAGGTTTGCAAGAAAAATGACAATTTCATGTTGCTCTCAGTATGCTGCTGCTTCCGTGGCTGCTGCTGATGATGATAGTGATGATGCTTGGCGATAACGCTGATGATGATGATGGATTTGTAGCAGTGTTTCTTGAGACTCTTGTAAAGGAAAATACAATTTTATTTTGAAGTTTATTCAAATCAGAAACAAACTGGCTGGCATTCATTGAAGAGTGAAATTGCTCATTTTGAATTTAAGATATGGCGTCAAATACGATTTAAGCAAATCAAGTCAACAGCAGTTTTCTTTACGTTGTCTTTACTTACATTCATTTTTCTCGTATCAATTCAGTGGCTCAACCCACACACCATGCAAGTTAGTATTTAAAAACACTTAATTTTTGTTTACCCGATAATTATGTATGTACATATAGTTTTTGTTATGAGAAATTACTAAATTATTGTTTGTTATATCTGATCATTTGTTCATAAACAATAAACTCGCAAATTTAGTGCATACACATGCACACACATTTCTGAGCAGACATTTATTCCATTCACACATGCAGCTACTCTCTGCGGCTGCTGCTGCCCATGGCGATTTGATTGCAGTGAAACATCATTTTCGTAGCTATAACAAAACAAACATTTCCAGATATTGTGTATTTCGATGCTGAGTGCTTGTGCTAGTGGTAGAAAGAAGCTTTCACAGTTTACGTTAACCGTACAGTCATAAAATAGCTGGAAACTGAAAAATCTTAAGTAAATTTTTGTTTTTCTATTCGTAATTTACGTCCACTTGAAATATGTATTTCGAAACAACAGCAATTTCTAGTTAATTGCATCGAAAACAAATTTTTGCACTGCAGGTGTGCCAAAAAACAAAGTGCCAGTTATACAAAAATATATTCTATTGCATTACAAATGTAGGTACTAAATATTTATGTACAAGGAATTGAGAAATTTTATCAGAAATCCATTTAAAATTGAAAAGAAAGCAATTGAAAACATATTTATTAGCAATTAACCTATTTTTATGTGGTGGCTGCTCAAGTGGAGTCCCAGCTGGAACACACCTTCTTATATCGTTACAAACAATAGCAACCAGAAAGAAAATGGCCAACGTTGAATGTCAGTTTTTATGATATATTTATAACATGCCCGGGTGATAAAGTGGTGTTAAAGACTTTTAATGTGTAAACACTTTTGCTCCCACTAGGACCTCAACTTGCCTTTTATTCTCTCTTTTCATTTCCTTCTACATTATTTTCGTAACTCATTTAATTTCTGTGCAATAGTCAGTAGTCATTGTAAATCAAAATGAGCTAAATATGAGCTACCCGACCGGCGAAGCTTAAACACATGAATAGTTAATTTTTAGTTGTGAACTTATAGTCAACTCATATTTGGTTCTTTGAAATCTACCACTTTGGAAAAATCATTCCTGATCCTTATCGACTCAAAATGCCTATCTGCGCGTAACCTGAGATAGTAACCTGGCCAAGTACCCATACGAAAGTTACTGAATTTCTTAATCTGCTGAGCATAACAATTGTTTCATCTACTATTTTTGAAGCAACCAGAGCGGAAGACGACCTTAATATTCAAGTGGGTAGAGAACTAGAGTTTCACACGGGAGGTGGGCCTCTTGGTCTAGTGGTTAATTCTCATTAAACTTCTTATATTTCTACCGATATACATAAAGTGAATGAGAATTATAAGAAAGTGTACAAGTACATCAGCGATGGGAACTGGCGTTAGTCTCGTTGCCCTACACTAACCCACTTAACCCTCCTCCTATCCCTATTTGGGTAAAGGACAATAGTTCAGTGGTCTATGTTACTCTTTCATATATCCAAATCTAAAATCATTATAAGCCGAACCCAGTAGAATAACCACCTGTTTCACCTGCTCTTCGGGAAGATGAGAATGGGATTAACCTTCAATTTCACAACGTCAAGTAACAAATTTCAAATTTATTTCACGGGGGCATAAGATTTTTCATTGGAAATGGAAATAATATATACCAAGGAACAGTGCCCTAACATGATTTTTCTGGGTAAGATATGTTAAACAACTTTTTTACCACTGAATATAACTGCTTTCATGATTTAAAATATTATATAAATAATTATGTGAAAGCGTTATGAGATTTGCGGAAGCCACCGTCGCACTGTGGTCGTCGTAGAATTATTGTTTTTTTTTTTTTTTTTTTTGTGCCGAATCCCGGCACTGTCAAAAAACAAAAATTTAAATAGAATTCGGCATAAAAAGTGTGCAAATATAACTCACGCAACATGAATGAATATGAAAGTTTCGGCCTAGGAATGGAAAGTTTCCATGGGATGTGTATTGTTAAAGAAAAAGGAGAAATTTCGGCATTGTACTTATAATGAACAACAACCAAAAGATGATGCAAAACTTAAATCTCTTGCATAACGCATAACCTAAACAAAATATGGGATATTGCATTGCATCTGTTTCATATCATTGAATTTCACCGTGGTCAAAGAACATTGTTTACTGTACGCGTTATAGATCTAAACTTGGGGATTTCAGAAATATTACCTTTGCACAAATAGAAAATATTGTTTAAGTCAATATTTGATAGCCTAGTCTGGTACGTGGATGGTTCAAAAATAATACTATGTAATAATAAATTTGGTGTAGGAATCTTAGAATCCAATAATCGAATTTTAATTGAATCCAAAATCGAATTTTAGAGAAATAATTGCCAAACTAAAAGAATTCCAATGCACGTATATGTCAAAATAAATCAGACCAGATCTATTTGAATATTAAAGGGAACTTTATAGCTTCTGCATATTTGTTAATTTGTATTGGGCCAAAACAGTCTGACTTGAACTAGAATGTCATATTCTGTAGAGGACAAGTCTTCTGTGATTGTGTTGTACTAGGAAAATAATGAATCATATGAAACCTAAAAATTTACGGCATTACTATTTTAAAAAATGTGGTTAACAAACCTTGGCGTCTAAGAAATCACATCATATGAAAGACGGGCTTACCTACTGACCCTGGATATTTCCTCATATAGCATTGATTGCATTGACTTAAGTAGAACTGAGAAAGCTTGCCTAATTTAAGTGGCATATGTGAAATTTTTCACAGAATTTTTGACCTCATAAACTTCGTAGTTAGAAGGCTTTCAATGATATCAGTGCAAGTCTCTAAATTTAATATCATTTTACCTTAAAAATCAAGCGAACGTTTCTTAAGTAATTAAGTTATTAACTTGAAATTTTCAGCTTGGCGTGTTTATCACGAATGAATTATTTGCATTATTTTCGTTGGGCAAATATGTATTATTTTTTTATTTTCAACATTGTTGCTGTTGCTGTTGCTCTTTTCCTGTAAAAGTATAAAAAAAAAAAATATTAAAAGTTGACTACAGTCATATGCACAGGATATGTTTGGGTGTATGTATGTATGTATGTGAGTAAATTTATATACATGCATAAAATATGTTGTTAAAAAATGTTGAGCTTCATTGCGTGAGGCCAATATTTTAAATGCACGAAAATGTACATTTGTATGAAAAAATATTAACACTTTTACTATATTTTTTTTTTTTGTGTATTCTCGTTTTTATGCATACTTTTCTGCATTTACGAAATATTGTTGTTAAATTAATATGTAAAAATGTTTAACACAATCTGCTCAATTATTGCATTTTATTTAATTTTTTATGGGTTTTGTTTGTTGGGGAGGGGGAGAAGAAAGATTTTTTAATGCCACGCGACACAATGAATACAATCGAAATTTACACCAATTGAAATGCATTGATTTATGGCAATGTTGTGTGGCTTAATAAATAAATAAATAACAATTATATAGTATAAATATATAAAATTTGTATGAATGAAGATTTTTTTGAGCTTGAAACACAATAAATCAATTTGTTTAATTCAAAAATTAATATGCGAGGTAACGCGATCAACAAAAAAAAAACAACAAGAAAACAAAGAAAATGACACACAGGATTTCAGCAAACGTGAATAATTTAAATGGAATTTAAATCAAACTTTAAGTAATTTTTTCGCACATATTTTAGCACATACCACACAGTCTTTATACATATAAGTTTATGGATGCACGCATACACATACATACATACATACATACATTCATATGTACTTATGTTTGTAAATGTACGAAGGAATGTATGTACATATGTATGAAGTCAAAAAATTTTAATTCAAATAAATTGCCTTTATTTAAATTTCCCTTAGGCGTCACATTTTCCCAGAAGGCACAATCCAAAAAAAAAATCATACCTACAAACACACATGAATGAAATGTTGCCCTATCAAACTGAAAACCTTTCGAAACAGCAACCAAATCATCAAGAGCAGCAGCATTAGCAGTAGCAGCGAAAACCATTAGGAGTATGAGCAGCGACGGCAGGAGCATGAGCAACATGTGTTGTTATTTTCTTTAATTTTAATTTTGATTTTAATTTCTGTTGAAATATTTACATAATCACTTCATGACAACATCATATACATACTTACTAGAACTTGAGTTTAAAGCTAATAAAACGCTATGCTCGGTTATGTCCGAATGGGGAACTGAGTTATGCCAAATCATATCATATCAATATATCGTTACCTTAGTGAGGGCCTTTCTGAATTAAGGTAACGATATTGAACTTAGTGCTTTACACTCAATAATAGAGAGCATTTCTAAGGTGTCATCTACGTAAACTGCTTAGGTTCCTTAGGCAAACTAAGAAGTTTTAGGGAGAGAAGAGTGGTGTAAAACTCTTCTCTCCTCTTCTCTTTTCTCTTTAACTTTAACCGTTTCCTCTATCTGTATTTTCAGTATTCTCTATCTGGGCAAAGTGCTATGGTCCGACGGACTGAGTGCTATGGAAGGTCAAAGGCCGTCGTGCCCAAAACCAAACAAATCGAATCTAGTGTAAGGTATCACTCGTTAGAATAACAAGAGATAATGTGGAAGCGAGACGATCATAGAGCTGGAAACCAAAATAACCCGGCCCACAACACAAATTTGAGAATGAATTGAGTGAAATACTGTTAAAAATGAAAGTGGAGGATTAGAATATACATATCTACTGATTCAAAGACTATAGAACTGAGTATGAAACTGGAAAAATTTCGTTTAAGATCACCACTTAACTATAGCGGAATTGCTTGAACAAGCTCGATCAACTGGGTAAGGACAACAAAGGCACCTTATATTGTGTTCCAGGACATCATTTGTGGAATAGCAGACAAAGTTTTTAGAGAGTACAGCCCAGGCAGGAAGATATAAACCAAATTTTTTGTGCCATAGGGTCCATGAAACTTTGCATCCATCTAAGTTAAATCATACGTCATTTGACAACGCAGTGATGTGTTCGTTTATACTCCTAGCTACATAGCTCGCACATTGGAGGTTGTATAGAAGTATCCTCCTCGATTATGCCCATTTCAGAGCCCCTTCTGGTCACTTCATCTGATATTTCGTTTCCTTCAATACTGCTATGTCCATTAACTCCTAGTTACATAGAGAGTGACTTTCTGGTGTTCAGTGGTCATCAATAAAGTACTAGATTTCTTTACAATCTTTGCAATCTAAAGTCCAAAGCTCCTTTGAATAGGCAAAAATTTTATCGAATTTTGTTGCATAGTTTAATAGATATGCTATCGTAACAACGTCAAAAGAAAATACCAAATACCAAGACTGAATTTATCGACAGCGATATCTAGATTACCGAAATAATATTGTTACAATGGTTTACATAAATCCAAGAAGCTCAGATAGGCGATTCTAACTTAGAAAGGCCAGCTGTTTATGATTTGAGGAGCTTCTCATAATAATCTTTAAGTGTAGGATATAAAGACTAGGATGTAGACTGGCATACTGCCAGAAAAGTTTTCCTTGAATTTATTAAAATTTAATGACAATTTATGAAGCTGTAGAAATTAAATTTGATTAAGTTTTATACGAGTATGTACCTACATATATGTATATTTTCGTATATGTATGTATGTTTAAGAAACATAAGAAAAGCTTACATAAGTTTCCTAACATATAACCCAGGAATAGAATATAACTCATACACACGATTCATCCTTATGCCCACAAAAATAAAACCCCTTCACTCACATATTAATGAAACATTAGCGTTTAAATATGGGTTTAACGCTTTTAAGTATGCCACCTTTTTCGTATACATACATATTTACATATATTTTTTATTTTCCTTTTAAGGATTTATACAATTTTAGCAGGAGTAAAAAAAAAATTTGGTTAACTCTCTGCTACTGCCATTACTGTTGCCATTGCCCCAGCCACCGCCCCTTACTATGATGACATACATACTGCCTGTACTCTTCAAACCTCCAAAAAGCAATCATTTTGGTGGGTTTTTTTTTTGGCAAAAACAACACTTTAAATGCATTTAATCGTAAAAGTTAATGTTCATTTTTTATGTTGTCTTAAACGGCCGCTAATATTGGCAATAATGATGAACAGAACGATGAAGACAACGATGATGATGACGGTATCTGGTGAATGGCGAAAATTATAAAAATTCCTTTGCACTTTTATATTTTATTGAACTGAAAGCAAATACATACACACATACAAAAAAAAACACTGTTGTAAGTTGGAAAAACAAAATGCGCTTGAATAAAACATTACGCTTCCTACTTTCATTCTGACTTACTAACCTTGCTTTTTCGTTTCATGAGGGCTCTATCAAAAAGTTACCTTTTTTGCGGTTTTGATACTTTTTCCGTGTTCAGTTGAACAGCAGCCATCAAGTTAGCGAATTAGAAAAGTAGGGAAAAGCAATCGCTTTAGTCATGTACCTACAATATGTATGAAAAACTGCTTCATGTTGTTATGATATTTTTTGGATGGTGAAGCGCAAAGCACAGGAACAACAAGAAAAAAATATTTAAAATTATATTGGGATGAAAAAGTTCTTGTGATGCTCATAAATCAATGAAGACGTTTACCGCAATTATATTGTCGCTTGTTAGTATAAGTATAGGTGAGTATGAAAGTGTGTATGTGTGATGTATACGTGTACTAAGAACGTTTAATGTATTTAATTATTTATATACGTATTTTGTAAAATATAGGGCACTTTGCATACCTTATGGTCATTTGAGTGTTGGAAAGGAAAAAAACGTAAAAATATAAAAGTGAAAATTTAAAGAAACTATTGCTAAAATATAATAAGTAAATTGAAGAAGCTCTAGCACGAACTAGGTAGGTATGTACCTAACAAATTCATTCAAATTCGAAAGTATGAGACAAGCAACCTCAAAACCTTACAATAGAATGGCGTTCCTTTTACCGTTTATTTTTGAGTCAATAGAAATCAAAATTTTCATGGTATCTCGAATAAATTTGTCCAAGTGTATATGCTGATATATAATTGATTTTGTTCTTCAAAAGTTCTACTCGATTGCCCATTTTTTTGTATCGATCACCTTATTATTCGACTTGCCGGATTCCAGTTTCAGGGAAAAATTCACCACGTAATTCACTGTTTCTTAAGCTTAGAAAGTTTGATTATTTTCTACAAATGTAACAAAATATGTCCAACAAATTAAAAGAAAATACCCACCATACTAAAGGCTAAACGCCTCTAGGGGGTAGTTAAAAAATGTTCCACTAATCCACAAAATAGTTTGCAAAAAATGTTCTTAAATATCTACCTACATTTAATAATTTTTTAAAATACCCCTGTATTTTTTCTGTTTTTCTCCCTTTTTATCATTTTGTTTTTATTTTTCTTTGGTTATCTTTTTCGCCTTTTTGCGCTATAATATGACCCTTAAACTCAAATGAAATCCATTGGATACACCATGTATTTACACCAAACACTCTACTTATCTCTCTCATGTATGTATGTATGTACATACATACATTTGCATGTGTGAATGTGTGTGTGTCTGTATATGTGCTTCCCCAGTGCCGGCCGGTTTAAATAAAATTTACATTTCCCTATTATCCTTTGGCTTGTGCTTCTATTGCTGTTGTTGTTGCTGCTATTTATCCGTTTTTAACATCAACACAACAATATGTGGCATGCGCAATTTCGAGTGTTTCATTTCCGCTAAAAATAAAGAGTGAGTGTGCTTTTCGTTAGTATTTGCAATGGAAAGCATGTGAGAGCGTCGTCGATATAAACCCTCAAGAAAAAGCAGCAAGGCTTGGATGCTATATGGAAGGAAAACAATCCTATGTTTTAGGAAGGCTTAAAGAAGTATTGTAGTTGGTATTACTTACACAAAGCTGCTTGTGGTGTAGTGGTAGTGCGTAGGACTGCTACGCAGAGTGTCCGGGGTTCGACTCTCGACTCTCGGCACAGGCAAAATCAAAAAGTGGAAAAAATAATTTTTCTACACGGCACCACCTCTTGGCAGGCAATGGCAAACCTACAAGAGTAAATATTGCTATGAAAAGCTTTTCACTTCGCCGTTCGGATTCGGCATTAAACTGTAGGTCCCTTCCATTCATGTGCAAATATAACACGCACAAAATGAGTGGATGCGAAAAGCTCGGCCTAGGCCCTCCATGGGTTGTTGTGCCATTAAACTCCAAAAGACCGAGGCTGGCACTAAATATCTCATTGGAAATATTATTCTCATGGGATTTTCGCCACTTTTCTCAAGAGAAGCCTTTATCGAATTTGCCTTCGGAAGGTAAATAGAAGGCTCCGTTTTAATTGAAGACAAGACTCACACGTCTTGTTAAGAATTGTTAAGATACGCAGTGAACCATCACTATTTACGCGACGATGAAAATATAAATTTTTGATAAAAGACGCTGTCTGGATGAATATCTCATGACACATATGAACTGCCACGTCAACATTTTATTATGATGACTGTATATTTTTTATTTATGAACAGCTGAGCAAACATTTTTTAATTTTAGTTTTTCCACCTCCTCTCAATACCCCTATAGGGGTATTGAAAAAAAGTCAGAAAGTTAATTGTGTGCTTATGCGAAATCGGATATTTTTTTAATAAGACAGCGAAAAAATCAGTTAAGTTAATTTTGTTTGTAAGTACATACAATTTTTTGGAATATAATTGGATGCGATTTAAACGAATTATACTGTACTTATTTTGTTGTTACTTTCTTATAATCAACTGCTTGTTCTATATATCTACAATGTTTTTATTCTCACTGCCTTACAACGTTCTTTATACTGTTTAAATATGTACATCTACATTAATGTTTCGAATAAATGAGATATATTCAAATAACTTTATTCGAATCTACTGTAAGTTAAAGTTTAAAAACTGACTAAGAACTGTGGTGACCAATTTCACTTTTTGCAAACCTCTTCTCATGTCCCACGTATTGAATACAAATTTGGCAGCACTGTTTGCGCAATCATATGATAAACGAATTGCTACGAAAGAAGAGAGAACAAAAGTATTATGGAAGATACTTTTTGCCAAAGCAAAAACACCTAACATGTGCCAAATTTCACGTTGTTCCGATAAGAAACCAAAAGAAAATGCAAAGAAAAATAAAACACGAATGGGAACGGGCGTATGTAATATGATGAGAATGGGGCGAGAGAGATACGCAAATTAGCAAAAAAAAAAAAAACCAAAACAAAACAACCCCAAAAACAACACACAGCAGCAGCCACGGTTGCCACTTACTCATTTTATGTTGTACCAATATTTACAAAAAAACGTACCAAATCAGACAAAATGTACCAATTTTTTATATAGAATACACAACCTTAATAATAACAATATATAATAATAATTTAATGCTATAATTTCGCGCTAAATGGCGTATCCAACTTTGATATGTTAATATGGAATCTTGAGTCTCCTTCATTAACATTAACATATTTCAACAAGTGACGCCTTTTTATTATTTAAATACATTTAAATTTTACCCCTTTCACCAAAAAGTTTTTGAATATTTGTTCACAATTCTTAATTACCATAAAAGTTAACTTTGCCCACAGAATGTACCAAATTTTATAAACATGTACCAACGTACCAAGCGCAGAACAATGGAAGGAAATTTAACAGTTTTGGTAGAATTGTACGAAAGTGGCAACAGTGGCAGCAGTAAAGAATAAAGTAGTAGAGAATTTTAGTTAAGGCAGTGAAAACAGTTGGGAAAACAACGGACTACGAAACAGTTACGGATAACGGAACAACCAAACGGTTACGGGTGTAAAGTTAAAGCTCGTTTGTAAAGGGAAAAGAAAGAAGGAAATATTATTCCACATGCAAGCAGAAGAAGAAGAAGAGTATTTGAGCCGAATGCAGAACGTGCAATAAATCAGTCTGCGAATAACAACGGCTGCGAGCGAATCAAATCGGTGTCGAAGAGTGTTTTGTTTTTTTTTTAGCAAAATACTTATTAATCCCTTCGTGCTCTCTTCTTCAACAACCATTGCCCGTCGTCATACGTTCGCTGCGTGGTGTTGAAGAACTGCGAAACGCGTAGACGCGAACGAAACAAATATTTCGGTTTTTACGAGTGTGTGTGTGCGTGTGTAAAGAGATGGAAACTTAAAGTGATAAAAAATAAAATAATAATAAATTCGCTGAAGAATTGAAAACCGTCGCTGGTGTTCGCTCGCTTTATAAAACTGCAATTGCATTGAAATTCCAAAGCATTTGTCAATACACCAGCAACCGGCAACTACCGCATAAATAAATCAATAATAAAATTGCTAAAAAACGTAAATCGAAATAGCTGCAAAAGCAAAGCGAAACAACACCAAAGAAAGAATTTTAAGAGAAATTGCAACAGCAAAACACAACAAATGCAAGCAAGGCTAAGCAAAGCTATTTCAATGTAAATCAAAATCAAAAAAAATGTGTATCTAAGTAATACAAAACAAAAAACATAAATAAAAGCCAAAAGCATTCACAAAACAGTATCTGGCAGATACGCAAAGTATACATATTCGCGTTTGAGTGAATGTGCGTGCGTGTTTGTGTGTGTAAGAAACTCATTCACCACACAGTCGTTGTGCAGCAACAAAAACATAAGCAATAAAAATATCAAAACAAAAAATACCAAACTAAAAGCAAAGTAAACGTAAATAAATACCAACAACATCAAAATTATTGCTCAAAAGTGCGAAAGAGTCGAACGTATGCCATCGCCGTCGTCGTTGTCATCATCGTCGCCGCGTCGCTGACGACTCTGACTCGAACTTTGTTTGGTGGTGGTGTTGTTGTTGTTGTTGTCTGCAACTGCAACAGAAGCACAGTGTATTTGTTTTTCTTTTCGCCTTGTCTTCTTCTTCCCCAAACAACAAAACAACATCAACTATTATGCTTTGTTCAATTTAGCTTCAGACGTGACGCTTGAGTTAAACAACGTGACGGTTTTCTTTTTGCAACGAACAAGTCGAAGAAGTAGCAGAAGAAGAAGGCGAAAATCAAAAGCAGCAGCGGCAGTAAAAATGTGAGCATATAAATTTAATGTATGAGCGAACGAACGAACGAAAGAGCAAAGTAAACGCTGAAAAACTTTTATTTTGTTGATAAACTTTGAATGAAAAGTATCTAGATAATTTTTTTGCATTTTACACTATGTGTTTGCCTTGTGTGTTTTTGCTTTGTGTGTACATGTGTTGATATGACGTCCAGACAACGGTGACGGCAACGCCGGCATTGACACTGTCGACAAACTTAGTGCACTGCAATTTGGTCGAACAAAAAGCACGAAAAAAAGTGTGAAGAGAAACAGAAAATTAGAGACAACTTTAAAATGAGACAGACTATTTTTTTAAATATCTATGTATATACAATACAAGCATAAAATTATTTCTTGTTTAGAAGAGGAAGGAAAATAGCTTAGGAAAAACCGCACAACATAAGTGGATGTGAAAAGCTCATTTGAGGCCCTCAACGAACTGTTGCGTCATATTATTCCATTGTGCACCTAAACTTTTCCCACGAATGGGAATTCTAGAAGTTTTGTAAATTGATTTTAGGTTTCTGATCTCGATTATGAACTCTCCTAGAAGTTTAGTATACTTCTACATAATGTATAGCAAAATTATGGGAATTGTGGAGTAGGGGGTTTACACCTAGAGAAAAAATGGAACGGTCTCCTCATTTGGATAAACAAAATTTCTTTAAATTAAGCAACTTAAAAATATTTTAATTTGCTTTAGAGATGTCAATTTTTCTTGGTATAGCAGTGAAAATTATCGGAAGTTTATAACGATGATTAAAACAAATATAATTTTAAAAATGCTTTGTTTAAAAACGAGAAAACTGCGAAAAACCGACTACATTATCAGCTTTGCAAAACTGTCTACCTCGAGAAGCTCTAATCAAATCTGGTATATACAAGATATAAAGTGCTTTAAGATCTGCTTTGTCTAATTTCATATAGGTACAATATGTTATAAAAGGTTTAGTAAACTGGGCATTGTACTATTGAAGTCCACGCGACGGTTTGCAACTGACTTCTGTAGAAATTCAATAGACGAGTTTAATCTGGATTCGATTCCTCATCTCATTTTCACCTGACCAGTAATGGTTAAAAGAAAAATTCGCAGTTTTTTCGACAGTCTGTCAGATCTAGGAACATAAAGTATTTCTAGATTCTTAAAGTTATTAATGGTTTGAAATGTAGGACGGGGTAAGAATGTAGTACAAAAAGCGATAGTACATATATATATATATATAATATATATATATATATATAATGGACTAAAACTTATAGGTCTAAGTAAACCGCATTTTCGAGGTAAATCTATTTTAACTTACAAAAGTAATATGTAGAAAAACTGTTCAATTTGCATATCTGGGCGAAAACATTGATTTTGACTCTTGGAATCATTTATCCCAAAATGACAGGTAGTATTCAGTGCATAGGTATCTTAAAGCTTATATACAAATGTGTATTTAGAAAGTTATATAGAAAATCTAAAATTTTTTACAGTTTCCCCTGAAAAGAGTTAGAATTTTCTTAATCTAGTCTAAGCTAATTTCCAAAATTGGCTATCAAATCCCAATAGTTAAAAAAGTTGCTTCTTCTTTAGTGGCACAACAGCCCATGGAGGGCTTAAGCCGAACTTTTTGCATCCATTCACGTTGTGTGTGTTATATTTTGAAATGAATGGGAGGGACCTACAGTTTTATGCCGAATCCGAATGGTCAAGGGAAAAGCTTTTCTTAGGCAATTTTTACTCTTGTAGGTTTGACATTGCTTACCAAGAGGTGGTGCCGTGTTTTATTTTTTTAATTTTGAATGTGCCGATATTTTAACTCCGGGCACTCTGAGCAGCAGCCCTACGTACTATCAACTTCGCCACGGTGACCACTGTTTATATTTTTTACAGTGAGTGTGCTATGTCATAATTAATGATTTTAAAGATTTGACAGCTTCTGAAATTGAATTTCTATTTCCATATTGTTTTAATTGTTTATTAGTGCCAGGAGAAAAATCGGAATATGAGCAGTTCTCATCAAAACAATAAACGATACTGAGCAATTGTGCTTTTCATGCGTTTTGATTTGGAGACTCTCATATGATTTTGTTATGAGTTTCAGTAATCTTAAAAAAAAAAACAAAGATAATTGGTTATGAAATGGTTAGTAACTTAACATTGCACATATTTATATTCTTCTCAATTAAGTATAAATATAGTTTTATATTCTATATGCATATGTATCTCAAATATATTCACTCCAAAACGAAACCTTCATTTCAAGGATACTTCTTTTTTTTTTTGCGAACAAAAATAATCCAGATAATTTTTTACGTAAATGATTTTCATGAGTAACAGACTCTACGCATTTCTCTTCTTTAGGTGAAATTGCCAACAATTCAATTCCCTTCAGTCTAATTAAGTTTGTCTGCTGCTGATGCTATTACTCTTCCTCCAAACTTTCTGATGCGCACTGCATTCTCGTGCTGCATCAACTGTATCGACTTTATGTCTGTTTGCTTCTTTGTGTAGATATCATCAGCTGCACAATTTTGCTTCCGCAAAGCAATTTCAAGTGTGATATGCGCCTACTGCAGCATACCAATCACACATGCCAGCCAATTCGTCTCAACCAAAACAACCGCCCCTCATCCGACAACTGTCTTTGCCTCCTTTCAAACACTTAAAAATGTACTAAGCATTTCTTTATCTGCCCCAACTTGTCGCACGCTCAATTCACAACATCATCGTCGGTTACAACTCCTGCCACATACATACACATATATACATCGTCGTCGTTGCTATCGCAAATGGAAACAACATCTGTAAACGCACCTGAGTTGCAACAAACACACATACATGCAGTCAGAAGTTCGTATCTGTGTGTATTTGTGTAAATCTTTTTGCCAACAAGCATCAAATATACAAATATACGTCATAAAAATAACTTGAACAACACGGCAACAGCAACGATAACATATATATCATATAAACTTGGTAACAGCAAACACAACAACAACAACTGAAATATATAGACCTAAAAGGTTTTTGTTTTTCTCTTCGCCCTGCACTTTTGGCATAAAACGACATGATTCATGATTCATGTTGGTAGCAAAAGTAACAGCAACAAAAACAACAACCCAATAGACTGACTGTGTATTGTTATTGTTGCTTTTGCTGTCGTACCTTGAAGTACGCGCTCTCAGGTGTTTGTTTAGCAGCAACAACAATAACGGAAAATGTCTGAGACTTGAAGTTAGCGTCGCTGCGGACGTCAACGACACCTTCTTCTCCTAAAGCTCTCATTTAATTTTTTGTATCTCTTTATCTGTGAAAGCGAATGTGTGAGTGTGTGTGATGGGTCCCCGATGTTTTTGCCGGTTTTACATTTCTTGCATCGTTTTTCACTAATTCTTTTTAAAAATGTGCCTTTTCTGTTTTGCAGATTCTTTGCCGCTGTTTTTCCTCATAAATATTTAATTTTTACATATGTAAAGGAATATAAACAATAGAAAGTACATGAAGGTGAACTTCAAAATATAGAAATTTTATTAAGAACTGTGAAAATGTGATTGTGAAAATAATTTTTTTTTGCTTAGTAAAAACTTTTACACATAAGTATACGAACTTGAAAAGTTTAGTAATTCGAATTGACTGCAAATTTTATGCATAAAATAGTGTAAAGTGATTTTTAACACTAGGATTTGAAGAGCAGATTTCCGAAAAAGTGGTAAGTTTAATTAACCTCAATGTATTTATATACAAACAATAATCCCCGCTCAATTTACATTTAATCTCAATGTATTTATATACAAACAGTAATCCCCGCTCAATTGCATCATTCAAAATGTACAATTTATGGTATAATTAAATGAGGAATGCAATTAACAGTGTAAACGAGTACATTTTGAACTAAAAATTATATAATGAAGAAACGGAATTAAGCATGGTTCAATTAAGCCGGGACTGCTGTCTATACAATTTACGTACATAATTAGGTATATACAGTACTTTCAAAAAGAAAGCAATCGGCTTTTTCGCATGAAATAATTCGAATATCAAGTAGGCCTTGATTTTCAAATAACTTAATTTCATTGTAAATTTCGCAATGTAATTGTAGAAACAGTCCATTATACGCTTTCGTCTCAAGAGCATATTTAAGAAATGAGTTCCGTATACGCGAAACGTTTTGAAGCAGTCTTTCTTTGTTCCCATCCAAAAGGTGCCAAGATGTCCCACTTGAGTGCTTCGAAGTACTTAAAAAAGTCGAAGGCGTTTGTCCAGCATTGGAACCAATACTTTTTGGTTCACAAAAATGTGGACGACTTGCCAAATCGCGGCATTTGCAGAGCTACCTCGAAAAAGGAGGAAAGCAGCTAAGCAAAAATTGGCTCGAAAGGGCATAAATGTCTCTCTGAATACAATAAGAAACCGTTTTAGGGAGTTTCAGATCCAATTTCGAGCAACGACGGTAAAATCCTTACTAACTGCCAAGCAAATAAAAAAACGCCAAGAGTGGGCAACTGAACATGTGGATGATTGGAGCCAAGTGGTGTTCACAGCCGAATCCTCCTTTTGGATGAGAAACACTGTGTCCACTTGGTAAGATGCTCCAGCGATCAGTGAAACATCCAGGAAAGGTTCATGTTTGGGGATGCTTCACAAAACAAGGATTTGGCAAATTAATCATGTTCACGAGGAATTTGGATGCCAACTTCATGACCACGATATACCGTCGTGGACTTCTGCCATCAACGGATATGTGGTTTGGGGCAGGAAGCCGAGATTGGGTTCTTCAAGAGGACAACGACTCAAAACATCGCAGTCGCTTGTGTAGCAGTTGGAAAGAGGAAAACGGCATAACTTCATTGGATTGGCCCTCACAGTCACCAGATGCGAATCCGATCGAAAATGTGTTTGGGCTCTTATGAAGTTAAAACTACGTGGAAAAAAGATACGTTCAATAAATCATTTGAAACGGCTTCTTAGGGTAATATGGCGAAGTTTAACACGGTCATATGCTGAAAAATTAGTCGATAGCATGCATTTCCGCTGTAATGAAATTACAAAGAATGGTGGCGACTGGACGCCATATTAATATATTTGCGCAATGAATAATTAATCATTTCAAAATGCTGTGGACTTTTTTTTTAAGATACCTTAATTTTTTCAGTGACTTAAGCCGATTGCTTTCTTGTTGAAACTACTGTACTTACAAGACTGTTTAAGTACTATTCAAACATCGGATTTATTTTTTCATACAAATCCAATATGAAGGAAAACTGTTCTGTTAGGAAAACTGATATAACGATTTTATTATGATTTAAATTTATGATATGTATTGTACATGTATTGGAAATTTTGAAGCACTGAAAATGGCAAGCAATCACTATGTTGGATCTTTGAGTTCAGGAAAACTATGAGACTATAGAGACAATGTTTAATTTAAATTCCCAAATGATTTAGATAAGAAAATTAGGAAATTAATTTGAAAAGACTAAGGTCAAAATTTAGAATTTGAAATAGACAGACCAATCCTGCATTCACAGTTTTTCTAGGCTTGTAAATTTAAAACATTCCTTTTTGTTCTGAAATGTTTGTCTTGGTACTAAGTTTAAAAAGTGTAAAAATAAAATAGAAAAAAGTACTGATTCCATTTGCTTTTAAATTGAATTTTTATTTAATATACATAGATTTATGTTCACTGAAGTCGATGGAGAAAAGAGTTCATATTTTTGCGCCCACAATTTATAAATATTAGGTCATGTTTAGTCTAGTGCCATAATCCGAGCATCATGACAGAGCATAAACCAATAATAAGAACTGCATCATCGGACTCCTTACCGTGTGTAGAAGGGGGTAATATTGTTACTCGTGGTTCAAAAATAAATATAAATTGAAAATGATACAGCCTGTAATCTAAAACGATTTATAGTATAAATATTATTGATTTAAATTCAATCGTAGTGAATAAGAATTAATACTAATGATTATAATTCTTAGAATTACATTAAAATTAGATTACGATTACATTTGTATATATTGCATCTACATTTGTAAAAGCATTATAATTAAACTTGTGTGTGTGATACATACATACTATACATACTATTACTGCTCAATTCACAGTCTTAAGTAGAAGTATAAACGGCTTGGCTAAAATGTTTTCCATTTAAAATCTAACCAACCTCATTCCCTTGTCCTTATTCTCAGTCATCCGCCAACTTTTCACTACAATCCCCAATATACATACTTATGTACTATGAAAACTTCAATGATGTTTATATTTGTTAGAATATTTTGTTTTATTTATGTACATAAATGAGTTTAACGTCCTTCCCTCCTTCTTCTTCTTCTATGTATTTTTTAATATGTATGTATGTTTTTTTAAGATAGGAAAGTGTTTGAGTTTCTGTTCCGTCACTACTGAATCCTTCAACCTTCAGCAGAAATTTAGCTTTCAGCTCATATATTTAATATTAAAAAAAGAAGAAACAGATATGATGAAGATTGAACGAGGGCATAACAAAATTGCTTAGCATTGCTACATAAACTATTCAAGGGCAAGTTTTATGCTATTTATTTGAAAAAAAAACCAGGATATTTGAGTGAGGGAGTAGAATAAAGTAGATTTGGTTTTGTAATTTTTTTCTTTCCTAAAAGTCCTAACTATACATACATACATACTACATATATATATATATATATTTGTTGTATATTGTATGTATGTACTCATGCCCCAGTGTTGGTTCCGGAGAATGATGATGTGTGCTGGAAATGGTATAGAATTTTATGAGTGTTTTTAGTTGCTGTCGGTTTCGTTTTGCTTTTAAGCATTTTTATGACTTGAAATTTTCTTCTTGCGAAGCAATTTAACCAGAAAAAAAGAAACAACAATACAAGCAAAAATATTTATCACCACCGTTACACCAACTTGCTTCTGTTCAGCACTTTCTACCTCCTGCTATCATCAACCTCTTCATTGTTACACATATACACACACACACACACATATATATATACTTACCCACAAATACAGCGAGCGACATTATATCTAGAAACGACCCACATGAGTTTTCCAAATGATTTCCACCCTTAGTAAACTGGCTGACAAGTATTAAAGGGAAAATCCATGAAAGTGACGCCGCAAAAAATTGAGCAAAAATAGCAAAACATAAAAGCATGTAGAAAAGTGTAAGTAGTAGGAAATTTTGAAATATTCGACTAAGTTTAAGTAGATTTTTGTACTTTTCGTATTTCACTCTTTTTCAGCTTTTTGTAATTTTATTTTTATCAATAAAAAACATTTTTCTTCTTCGAGCTTCCTGAATTCATGTTTCTTTTCTAGTTTCACCCTTTTTGTGTGCTTCCAAATAAATGGGCGAAAAAGAAAGAAGGAAAATGGTTTTTTTTTTTCACTTTAATTTTGCAATTTCTCTTCTTATGGGAATATATAAATATATATTTTCTCATTTTTTTCGAGTCTTTCTTGAAGACGGCTGTGAGGGGGTTGCTTCTTTGTCTTCTTCTTCTATGTGAAATTTTCTTCTACTTGTACGGCGGCTTTCACATTTTTCTTTATTTCTTCTCCCATTAACATTGACTTTGACATTAGCTCCACATCCGACTGCCATATTCACCATATTGTCGGTTACTTTGTGTAGAGGAGATGCGTGGAGCGAGTGTGATGCTTCGTAGCTGTTACTTCTTTTGGCACATTTACGTCATAATCGAATTTCCTTCCGTTTTTCTTCTTTTGAATTTTTTTTTTATTTCTTGCAATTAAGATTATTTGTTGTTTTCGTATCTGTTGTAATTTTCATTGTGTCTGTGAATTTGAAATAATATTTCTGCTGTTTCTTTTCTTTTGTTCGTTGATTTAATTTTTTTTTGAGAAATTTTCTTTCTTTTTGTCTGTGTTGTTATTTAATTTAATTTTGTATTTTTATTGTACACATTTGTTTATTTATTTATTTCTTTTATTTTGTAATTTTTGCTGATATCATTGGAATTCACTCAATTTATACTTCGATTGTTTAATGAATTTGTGCAAATTGTTTGTTCATTTCTATTCTGGCAGAACAGTAAGTTCGTGGGATGTTTTCACTTGGGTAATGTCACTAAAGCGCTTTTAGTTTATACCACCAAAATGTTGAAATAGAAAAAAAATAAAGTAGATTTTAAATTTCAAACACAAATACAGTAGAAATCGGTTATATCGACCTTAAATTGATCATTTTCATATGCAATAGTTACGTATAATAAACAATTTCCTAGCATGTATATCTATAAATTGGAACGTTACGATTGTTTGTTATCGAGTAGTTATAAACGTATTAATATTCAAAAATTAATGAGCTAAAGAAAAAGTCTATGCAAGTTTTGCTCCCACAATACATACTATACGTATGTAGTTCAGATAACTTTATTATTAGAAAAGCAACGTAATTAAATTTGAGTAAAGTTTGGTTTTCGGAACCTAGGATAATACGCTTAAATCAAATATTAAAAATACAGCTATTGATGAAAGAAGGTATAACTGACGCCATCAAATTTATGACCCACAGTTGCCCAAAACGTGCCTAACTTCAAACTGTTACACAGAGTGTTCAAAATTTCTTCCAAAGTTGTAGGTCCACAATGAACTTCAATTTTATCAATGGCGACTATAATCGCATGTAGCGCCAAGGGCCGAGCTCTTCGCATCCACTCATGTTGTACGTGTTATATTTGTACATGAATGAGGCCAAATCCGAACGGCATTTCATAGGCAATTCTTACTCTTGTAGGTTTGCCATTGCCTGCCAAGAGGTGGTGCCGTGTAAAAAATTTTCTTTTCTACTTGTGGATTTTGCTTCTGCCGTGATTCGAACCCCGGACACTCTGCGTAACAGTCCAACGCACTAACATTACGCTACAGCGACCATGTTTTTATGTTTACGAGGGGGTAACCGATGAACGTGGTAAAACGGAAATTCTCACGGAAATGAAGTGCAGCCCCCTCCATCAGTCAAGTATGAAACTTGTTTGACAGAGGGCGCTGAGTATGAACCATACTCGATTGATAGAAGGCGCTGAACATAAGTTTCTAGTAAAATTTGATATTTCAAACAAAAATCTTTGGATATTTCTGGAGTTGAAAGAATGAGCGAGTGTAGAAAAAACAAACAAAGACTAATGTGCAAAGACTAATGTGAAGAGACAGCATAAATGACAAATGAGTTCATTAGAGCCAATAATTGCATTAACACTCATGTTATTGAGATCATAGAACCTGAATATTTTGGTGATGATGATAATGATGATGATGGTAAGATTATAGTTATAATGATGTATCAAATAAATTCGCATGCTTTGAGCATGAATATTTTGATGGAGATGATGATTTTGCATTCATTTGAAAGATCCAGATGTAGCACATCTGGGATCAGAGAATCATCAAACAGAAAAATAGAAAGCTTTTCGTTTGCATAAATTAGCACATAAACAATTTCAAAACATTTTCGTTACAAAATTCTCTGGTTTTTACAAGATTACTAAACCTAACATGAAAACCCAAAACGCAAAAATTCTGAAGAAGTAAACTTCTCTAGGGCGTTCCACTGAAGCACACTCTTTTTTTATTCTACTGCTCGCAATTACTAGATAATGATTTAAAGTTTTTTATAACATTCACAGCTTTAAACCATAATTTTATTTCCTTAAAAGTAGCTAAAGCAGAACTTCTTACTTTTTTAAATAATCAATTTATCCTTTGATTTCAATAATTATATTTTATTATAGAAACTTCTTTAACTTTTGCTGTGTTATGTTCTTCCTGCTACTCCCAACAAATTCCGTTTTATTTCTTGCAGGAAATGATTTTTTTATTTATTTCTGTAATTAACACCATGAAACTAAGTGAGAAAAAAGAACATTCTTTAAAAGTACCTACAAGATTTGTTCTTTTTTTATAGCAACTCATTTCGTTTCCCTTGTATAAGGATATTCAACTTTTTTCACCTTTCTTAATTATACTCGTTCAATCCTCTTTTCTCTATTTTCTCTCTAAGGTAAGAAAGTATTAAAAAAGTGTAAACTTTACATTCAGAAAAAACTAATTAAATTCTTTTAGTTTACACCTAAATGATTGAGGTGAATTCCTTTGCGAAATAACTTTACAAAGAGCGGAATTAAGAATTGTAAGGATTCATAAAAAAAAAATTAATTTGAAATGCCTTAAACAAAAGTAAGTGTAAAGCAGAGGGTGTAATTTTTGTATTAATTTTGTGATTGATATTAAATTAAATTTTAAATGAAGAGGTTTTAAAGAAAGATTTTTATTTTATTCTGCGATTCTTAAAGACCAGACCAGATCAGAGAATACTTTTGGGACTTTAAATGAATCCTCAACATGCCAATTTTGTTCTTTTTTTATTGAATCCTCAAATGAAATTCAATTAGAAAGATTTGTTTGCAGATTACAGAAAATCTAAATAAAAAGTCTTCAAGTTCAACAACATTTTCCCAATTCAGGAATGTTAGTACTTCTTTTGCGGAAAACTTGTAAAGTCTACATCTGTTTTAATTTAAAACGTTTTTAATTTCTTAGTCTTGATTTAAACAAAATGAACCTAAGGTTACATTCGTTTCGGGCCAATAGTTTAAAACGAAATACTGGTTTACTCTTCTGGTCTGGTTTACTCCTTCAATTTCTTTACTAAATTTACTACAGCGTGCGCCATCTTTTATGTCGGTATGTAAATATTGAATAAGTTTAACATTTCTCGATCGATTGATTTGAGAAAAGATGGTTTTGAAACGTCATTCAGTACAATTTGATCAATAAATCGCTTCACACCGAAACAACGACCCAAAATAGTGACGCTGTACATTGAAAATAGTCGTTCTATTGTGTGCTCAACGTGGATATTAGTCGAAAATATCGTGGCCAACAAACACTGTCTGACAACACTGTTCGTCGTTTGGTGTCGAATTTTGTTGAGCTCGGGACAGTGGGAGATCGTGCAAGACCAAAAAGTGGCTGCTTGGGCCGGCGTTTGCGCCAAAACCATCATTGGGCCATTTTTCTTCAGAGAAGGCGAAACGTGTGGTGTCAAATAATTTTCCAACATTGACTGGCCACCCAGACCTCCAGATTTAACACCTCGCGACTTCTTTTTGTAGGGATATTTGAGTTCAAGGCAAACATTCGTGTCGAAATCATTGCTATACCGGCCGAGATGCTCAAAAAAATGATGGAAAACGCAGCAAAAAAGGCACATTTTTCTTTGGTCAATAACGGCGGCCGCATTATTGATATAGTATTCAAAAACTAGTCCAAAGAAATTGTAAGGGGACAAATGAAATAAAAATACCTCAAATACGGAAATCGTTTGTTTTTTTGTGTAAGTTACACAATATTCACATACCGACATAAAAGATGGCGCACCCTGTACATACCTGTGTTCACTTAAAAGAATACCCCTTGAATTATTTAGTACTCTTATTTCTAATTACATATACGAGTATGTACATTAAACAATCAAAATGCCATTAAAAATCAGTGTTGCCACCTTAAAAAAAAACAAACATACATTCTCACTTCCACACACACTAAAAGCTTCATTTAGTCATTTAGTAATCATCAATTTCATTTCCCCTGATTCTTTTCCCTTTTCCCTTTATTTATTTATTTTTTTTTTTTTTATTATTTAAGAGGTAAATATAAAATTGTAATTTTATTTTTAATCATTTTGGTTTTGTTGTTGTTGTTGTAAATATATTTTTGGGCATTGACAAAACTTGACAATGATTGATTACAGTAGCTTGCGATGGCAGCAGTAGCAGCACCAGTTACAACAACAATTACTCCCCTTTTTTCCTACTATCGCATACATACATAGTAGCAGAATTAGTAGTAATAGCACTTAAATAGAAGAAGTAGTAAAAATGAATCTTATCACGAACACTGATATCTATAGTGTAATCATTGTGAATATGGTCACTGATTCATATAAGATTGGGTTTGAAGGCGCTCATTAAAAACAAATTGAGAAAATTACAGTGTTATGCTATTATGTATATATAGTATAAGTAGACGCGTGGTACTACAATTGAGTTGAGTAAACACTAGGTTCGGTTAAAAATGATGCGAATTGCCTCACGTCTTACCACACAAATTTCTAAAGTATAGGCAACTAGGTGGTGCCTCCAGCACTGTTTTCAGTATGAACGAACACGTAGCTAGTACAACATTTTTAATTATGCAGAGCTTGAACTAGTTACGTCATTAAGAGAAAGAAAGAATTCACTCTCTTACGTCTCCGGTGTAATGGTAGTTCATTTTGATTCACTACAGTTTCTGCACAGGTCGTTTTCCATTAAACCATGTTTTTTTGTGTGCTAATTCAAAAAATTATGTCCAGTAACTACGTCAATCAGTAAACTGAATTCTTTACGAGTGGAAACATAGACTTTTTTTGAACAAAAATATTGAGACAAGAAAAATGTTGCTATATCGGAAGAATTTTTGTTCCTCAGTCTAATATTAAACGTATGCTCCGGCTAGAAGGGTGTTTTCTTCGAGCCACGGTGTAAGAAGAGGGCTTCCTAATCTCAGTTGGAAAGACTGGGTACAGGGAGACCGGTCTGCATTTGGCTTTACCAACTGGCGCTAGTGCGTTCATAGCAGAGGTGACTGGCGAAGTTTTATTGAGGCGTCCAAAATCGCCAGGGGCAGCTTGACTGTCAGAATACATTTTCATTTGTTGATCATAATATATGATATAAGTTCATATGTGTATTTTTGTTGATAAGCATTAGAACTGTTCAGGACGACTCCGATAATCTAGTGGGTACAGCACTAAACTTTCACTCAGGCGTCAAAGGGAGTGGGTTGCTGTCCTCTGCACAGCCATCCAACCAACTAACCAAAACTATGACCAATTCATATGTCTACCATTTACGCTACACTTAATGTTACTTCTGCACTACCGGGGGGAAAACAGCAAGAACAACAACAACAACTACAAAACTTTTCATTATCTTTAACAAGCAACACTGTTGAAATGGAGCACAAATCATGCATGTATGCATGCGACAGAATGCAGAGAAGTAGAAAGTGGCAGGAAGAAATTGTGCTGTGGAGTACACAGAAAGGAAGAAATAAACTACATACATACATATGTATTTTTATACATACTCGTACATATACGAGTACATAGTATAACGCTTTAGGGTTTTTTTTTAATGAATTGTATTATATTGATTTTATTTCAACATTTCCATTTACTTTATGTCTGTCAAAGTTGCATGTGTTGCGGCACATTCAACGTTCCATTTCGTCTGTTTGTCAGTCGGTCGGTTGATCGGTCGTATAGCTACAGCTATACTTACTAATTGTAATTACATGAAGATAGCCGCTAGATAAGATTTTAACGTGAAAGTGTCGTGACAGATTGGTGGGTGTGGTTGTGTGCGTGCTCGGTATTCGGGAAACGAAATGAATTTTTATTTGTGATTATAAAAATTAAAGATTACCCACTTATGGCTATGGGAGTGTGATAAGCTTTTAAAAGTAGATACTTCAATTCAATTTGTAAAAAAAAACCACACAGAAATTTTATAATTTTTCATGTTTTCTAAATTGGTACCAAGATTTTTAACTATTTCTTGTTTTGTTCTGTTCTTTTTTTGTGAAGTTTTGATAAGTCAGTTACACACACACACACACCCATTCACTTTGATTGGTGTCATAAACACTATTTGACAGTTGGTTGAGATTTACAACACAACTCATCTGTCAATGGCATATGAATTTCATAAAAATATCAATAATTTTTGTTGTTTGATATTGATTTACTATTTTTTTTTGTTTTTTGTTTTGTTTTTGTAGTCTATTTCAATTGGCAAGTAGTAAAAGTTGACTATGGCAGGAAAAGTCATTATGATTGTCGCTCTCGAATGAAAAGGTATTTTAAGAGAACTGATATACCCGAAAGATCTGGCTCCACTTCCACAATCCCTAGATTAGCTAGTGCTCCATGTATGTAAATTAAAATTAAAAATATTTACTTATGTAATTAACGTTAAATTATGAATTTTATTGAATTTAACCGTTTCTTGAAAAAATGTTTAGTGAGAGTTTCTCTCGCGATGTAAAACTGTGAAACTTCTCACGGCTAACTTTACGCCCAAAAACCACAGTAGATGAAAATCACAGACGAGCAACAGATTAACTTTATTTGTTTAAAAAATTGGCAGTTTATAGGAAAAAGCTGTGCATACTTTTAGAATGCTTTAAATTAAAAACAACAAGAGCATAACCATAGCGATGGGCAAATGAATTAAATTATAACGAAATCAGTTTTACAATTTCCCCTTCAAAACACTTATTCTTACTAATTTTTGCCAATCACATTTTGCGCATTTACTTTATTGCCATCGATTAAATTCAGCAACATAACCTCACATTTTACGCTCTCACGCTTTCTCTTCAACGCTACTTTGGCATTTTCTCACACTTTTTTGTTTAGTTTCCATACTGAGTAGCGATGCTAGATGGTTACGTTTTCGTAATGTAATATTTGACTCTTCGATCTTACTTGAATAGACTTAGTGGCTGTTCCCATTTAAAATACGAGAAACACGAGTATGCAACTGTAAAGTATCATTGTTAATATAGTTTGGAATTATATTAAACTTCCTGGTTTGAGTAAGGTATGAAGTCAATTTCATTGACTGAATCTGTGATATCTCATTTTCAACTTATTGTCTGATATCTAGTTGACCTAGTTTATCTAGTTTGACTACCGTGGTGTAGTTGGTAGTGTGCTGGCCTGCTACTTATATTGCCTGGTTTCTAGGCACAGTCTAAAATCGAAAATAGAACAAATAAAAATTTTTCTAAACCGACCCACCTTTTGGTTGTCAATGGCAAACCTTCAAAAGTAAAAACTGCCTAATAAAAGCTTTTCTTACTTACTTACTTACTTTAATGGCACAACAGCCCATGGAGGGCCTAGGCCGAGCTTTTCGCATCCACTCATGTTGTGCTTGTTATACTTGTACATGAATGGAAGGGACCTACAGTTTAATGCCGACTCCGAACGGCGAAGTGAAAAGCTTTTCATAGAAATTTTTATTTTCTTGTAGGTTTGCCATTGCCATTAGTTAAAACAAACATTAGTTAAACAACATGAATGGATGCGAAAAGCTCGACTAAGCTCTCCCTGGGCTGTAACATTTAAAGAAGAAGAAGTTGACCTCATTCAGAAAGGGAGTTTTACTCCAGTTAGAATTGGTCAGGTGCATAGAAATTATGCAAAGGTTATTTCTACATCAAAGTTCCTACAACTGTACTACTGTACTACTACTATACAGAACCTGATCTCGTGCTTAGTTTAGAAACGTATAGTCTACTATTTTCTAGTAATTTTCTGCTCCTCGTAAAGTTTGTCCAAGTAATGGCAAAATATGGTAACTCTTTCGATCTTAACCTCTCCACACCGACGGAATCAAGCCACTGATGCAAATGGCTGATGGTAGTTATTAAAAAGGGTCTTTATTCATTTCGTTTGAACGCTGTAAAAGGATAATAGCTTTTCATCGATCCAATCGTATCTCGTCGGGACTGTAATTTTAAGATTTAAGTTTGTGAACGCAGTAGAGCTTCTTGTAGAAAATTTAATTTATTGCTGTGACAATGCAATCTAGCAAGCCAAAAGCTGAACTCTCTCAGCCTACATACTCTCTTTCATACATAACATACTTGAAGAAAATCCTTCCATACATACTAGTATCTAGCCCAAAACGTGATGCAGAAAAATGGAACGCTTGAACAGAATAAAAGTGAGAAAGTGACTTCTTGCGAATAACTACTATTTAAATGACAAATGTTATATCTGCTACCCCTACCACTCTCTCTACTTTCTTTCTTTATTACAACATTACATTTTTGTTTGATCGATATAACATCTGAGTCAAATACTCTGACAACATTTACGCAGAAGGCACATAATTTCTAGATACTAAAAGTACAACGAGAAAATTATTCGCTCAACATAATATAAAAATAAAAAAATAAAAAAATAAAAAATGGTTTATTAACATTAAAATTTTTTAGCATAATTACATTTTACTTTCAACTTGAATGTCATCAATCAAATACAGAAGCATTACAACACTATTCTTGGTGCTCTTCACTCTCACGCTTGTTCTCTCCCTCACTGTGCCCATTGGGGAAAAGGCAAATAATAATCCCCTCGCAGACAGACAAATACATTACACTTGATTAACATCTTAAATTGATTGATTAAAGTATATTTTTGTTGTCGTTGGCTTTAATTCACAACACACACACTAAATCCCGAAGGATTTTTCTAATACTCCAAACACATGCTTGCATTTAATTTAATTACACTTGAACGAAAAACCAAATGAAAAATAATATACATACTTAACATACGAAAATACTTTGGTGTATGTACGGAATACCATGAAACATGCTCAATTGATTAATAAAATTGTCACGACGTTTTACACACACACACACACACACTCACAAATATCCGCTGCACTACATTTCTGGTGTGCAAAGAAGAAGAAGTAGAAGTTCTTGTTGTTATGTACATAAAATTTTGGCGGAGTGAGAAGAAATCTTCTCCCCAATCTCTTCTCCCCTGCATTTGCTCACATGCCTCATTAATTGACAGTGTATACTTATTTATACTTACACTTTTCTCACACATACTCCAACATGTTTTACACACAATTTGAATATTTTATTTTTGTTTTTCATTTAAATTAGTTTTTTCTTCGTTTTTTATATTTGCTGTTGCAAAGCATTCTGCATCATCAGCAGTAGCTTACATATAGACAACCCTTGTAGCACACAGCTTCTTTTTGCTGTTTTTTCTCTAGTGAAAATTACATTAAATTCCTTAAGTGCGAACATGGATTGCTGGTTGCTGTTGTCATTCGTTTTCAGTTTTCAGCAATTCAACGATTTGTTTTAAACGGAAACATATACATACATACATACCCAACTATACACTTGAGAGTAAATCCCATTTTGTTCAGCGTCACCCACATCCAATCCAACATACAGTAGCAAACTTATATACCTTCAAGTACTCTGCCGTAAGGGGGGCACCTGCCATTCAAATTTTATGCTCTTTTTTCCTTTTCCTCTACAACTTTTGCTCTCATTGCCCGCATGCAGTGTATAACTTCAATGCTCCCCTACTATTTTACCCACTCATTCACTCGCCTTAGCTCACCATTTTTTCAAAAGCGCGTTGACAGTTTTCTTCTTTATGACTTGACATTTAAACTTGACACAGACAGAGTGTTGCTGTTGTTGCCGTTTTTATTTCGGTCTTTGGTTTTTCTATAGTTCTTCGTTGCTAACTTTTTTTTCTTGTCTATTCTCTGTTCACTATCGTGAATTTGTCACATTTTTTTGTTTTTTGAAAAATGTTTATTTTTTGCTTGATTTTTTGTTCACAAATTTTATCATTTTCTAAAGTTGCAGTTGTGCAGCACCAGTAGCAGGAACAACAGAGCGGTAACAGCATGCACCTCTCATTTGACACTTGACAGATGAGATTGGCTGCTATGGCGCTGATTGTGCTTGTGTTGGTACTGTGGACTTGTACAGACCAAGCGAAAGACTGCAGCGCATTTTCTTGCCAGTTTTCTCCCGATGTGATTAATTGTGAAATGGAGAGGAAAATGTTATCCCTCTTTATTTTTGTTATTGCCATGCATCGGAAATTTAATCTTTAAATTTAATTTAGTTGTTCTTACCTAAAATCGAAAGCAAAAAAAAGAAAAAAAAAGAATTGATTTTTTTTTTTAATTTTATTTCATTATACACAATTTAAATTAATTGTTAAATTAATATCGTTGTTTTTTGCATTACAATATCAATCAAGCAATTTTGAATGAAAATTTCATGAAATGTATAAAAATAAAAAGTATTAAGAATTCGAAAGGGCATGAGTTTTTGTGCTTTTTTAGTTGGGTTAAACCGAACTGTTTCTGCGCTACATTCAACATATAAATTATAAATGTATTGGCTGCGTGTTGTTCGCCAAGTAGTTTAACATTTGCGATAAATTGGTCTTTTTTTTTTTGTTGTATTGTCATTCACATTGTAATTGCTCAATAGAGCAAAAGTATTTATTTTTTCATATTTTCCTTACTATCGCTACTAGCTCTAAATAATAAAACGCAGCTGTTATCTATCTATGACTTTGCTTTAGTGCTTACTGCTACTGTTACTTTCTGCTCCTAATGTTGCACTAACTACATTTTACTTACTATTTTCCCTTAACTAAGGGACTTCTTACGAATTTTCCAGACATTCGAGCAATTCGACAAATTCTGGGATTTCTAGGTTTCGCTACATAAATATATTTATTTTCAGTATTTCTGGTAATCTCAGTCTCAATGTAGACATTCATTCCCTTTGTTCTCACTGATCTGGAGATATACGAAAAAACAAGTAAATCCTTTCAAAGAGAACGAATAATTTTTCTGTGATAAATAAAATTTTACATTTTTTTATCAAGCAACCAACAGAGTACCCCTATAAATGCAGAGCAATATGATAATTCGGAGGAAGATAGGTAAGAAAGAGGGGAAAAAGCAGGAGCAGCAGTTGTGAACGCTACTTTTGAACTTGGAAAGGTCAGAATAATCAGTAAAAATGTGTCCAGATTGTATGAAAATTAAGTAGACAACTAGTTGTAGACAATGTAAGCTACGACAGCAATGGCAGCAAAAAGTTATCGAAAAAAAAATTTACGTAAAAACATTGAATTCTAAAAATGTTAAATGAGTCGCTTTTACAATTCTCATAAAGAATAAACTTAGTTCTCCAATTTTAAAAAATTATATCATATGTTTTCGACTTAGTTTTTGGTATTGTTGACATAATTATCGAAATTTTCTACACCAAAGTATGGACAATTCTAAATTAGTCGATTATACGTCTGGAAACTGATACAAATGTAGAGTGTTTACAACATAAACACTCACTGATTAAATTACGATTTAAATTTGTGTTGAAAATGTTTGTATTTTTGTGTGATTGCGAAAGTGTTGTGACGACAGCATTTGCAGTCTGCGTACAAAAATATTTCACTGTATTAGTTCGACCCTGCGTTGTCACTAATTTGTTTTTATTTTCTGCTTCTTTTTTTGTTTTTGTCTTTAATAATTGTGTGAGGCTTTTGATCTGAAGCGGCATAATAGCGACAGCAGCTACAACAACAATGGCAAAAAGAATAATAATAGAAATGAATTCCAATCAAAAGACGCTGACGCTTAAGAGAATATCAAAGTAAATGCCGACATAAATAAATAGAAATAAAAGAAGCTGATGTAAAATAAGGGAAAAAATTTGTTTTTCACAAACAAAATATCAAAAATAATCAAAATTGATTTACAAACTAAAAGATAACAAGAAACAATAATAAGAAATGAAAATATGTAGTTGGCAACACTATAAAGTAATTTGTTTAATATTAAGAAAAATATTGTGGTATAGTTTAGCTTAGAGATTAATAAAAAAATTTAAGAAAATATAAATATGCATTCAAATCCTACGAAAGAAATCTAATACAATTTAATTTAAAAAAAAATAAACCATAATCTGTCCTTAATAATAATTATGATAAGTTGTCTTATTGTATGTTCTTGTGTTGTTGTTGTTTTGCAAGTCATAAAAATTGTAATAAATGTTTGTTTGCTTTATGACAAATTTTTCTGGGATTGTTGCTTCATTAATGACAATTTGTATGAAAAGTTTAAAGTACAATAGATATAAACATTTTTTTTTTGTTTGCCCTCAATTGTTTTAGCTCTTAATTTGTCGTTTTATTCGTAATGCTAATAAAGTCCAAAACTTGCTATAAATTTTATGAGAATGTTAATAAATATAAATTTGTTTCTTTTATAATTTCACATTCATTTTAAAACTTACTAATATCATATTTCGAGTTCTTGTTTTTCTCGGGGTGATAAATAAATAAATTTGTACTTTTGTTTTCTGTTTAGTTAATTAATTAATATCACATAAATGTCAATATCAAATACCGATAATTATAATTATGAGTACGTTTAACTTGGCAGTGTCAGTGATAATGAGATGAAATAATTATAATGCTAATTTTGAACAAAGCAAATGAAAAATAACATTTAATTTGCAGTTGAAAATGCGAATCAATTATAATTACGTGGTGAAAAGTAGCAAAAGTTTTTGTCTTCATTGCTAGGTCGATCTTAAGGCCTCCCTAAAGCGTTTCAATGGAGCAAATCTGTAAAAGTGTGATTGTCAGCAACGGCTTATAAATGAGTGTTGTAAATATTTTCAGTCATACATTGCTGACTAGCACCAGTCATATTTCAACTAATTTAATCTCTAGAGGGTAATATTTTTAATCTATGACCCCAAGGAATCATCACTACCGATTTCTAACAGTAACAGCAGCTATTAGCTGCTTCCAGCTTTTGCTTAGCCTATATCTCTAACGTCCTTCTTCAGATATTGCGCGGATTTTCATATGTTTTGTCTTCTGGAATAGGAATCTAGAAGCTACAATATATTCCACGCAGAAACTCATCGCTGGATATCGCATTACGCTAGGTAATCCAGGGTATAATATGAAAATTTAACAAAATCATCTCTTGTTCAACCCTTTCAATATGGTTAATGCGATATTTGATTCGGTTTTAGAGCCGATGCAACATGAGAACCCGGCTATACCCCTTACCAGCCGCGTTAAGTCTTTAAAGTATATGAAATTTAAAGTATATAAAATGTTTTGATACATAAGTATTTGTATCATTTCTTTACAACATTTTATCTTTTAAGAAAACAGAACAAAATCGTGCAACTTCAAAACTTAATTCATTCTTTGCACACAAACACACAGCGCTCTCACGCACTCGCTGTATCATACACTATCAAATCACAATAGTATCATTTATATATTTTTATGAGCCTCTCAATGCATGAACGTATGTGTGTGTGTGTGTGTGCGTGTGTAACATTGAAAGCAAAACACTCTTGTCATTGCCGAAAATATTAAGAGTATACACTACTTAAAAGCACAATAACCGTTTTTCTCTGCTTCCTCTCTCTATCTCTCTTTCTCTCTAGAGTAAGCTCTCTATACTACACGCAAAAACCGACAGCCAACGGTTGCATGTACGAGGCATTTCGTTTTCTGTTAAAACGGAAAATCGCAAATGGCCGCAAATGTGAAATATTTAAAGCAAAGTGTCACATAAAAATGACTTATCTGCTTGTATCAAGTGGCGGGCATTTATTTTAGATCTTGTTTCTCCATCTGCTCATACTTCATACTTAAATGTTAAATGATACATTTGGGGGAAGGCAGTGGGCGGCAATGCGCGTAAATTACCTACGGGGGTGGTGGTAGCTCCATATATAGACATAATAATAAATCTATGTATATGTATGCGTGTTTTTGCGTCTTTGTTGTTTTTTCTTTATATTGAGTGATGTGCCCCGAAAAAGCTAAAATCCCCCATGGATCAATTGGAATGGAATATTACTTTGAGAGTAGCATTCAAGAAATAACCATGAAAAGAAAAGTATGTTAGCAAAGTAAAGTCATTAGAAAATTGTAGGAGAAAATTTTGGAAAATATTTAAAAATCTCAAAATACTTACTTTAAAATTGACACATTTTTAACTACATAAGAATATACGAGTATGGTAATCTCTTCCCTCACCTCTTCTATCAACTTCAAAAATCACCGTCATCTCGAACTAAATATAAATGAAAAACATTTATAGAAGATCAACGTGTATTTGTTCGTCAGTCAGATAAATGCTTTCAATTTGCAAATAATACAATGCATAATTTCCCACACACGTACACACTCACACCAACAACAGCGCATAAACCTCAAATAATCTGAAATGGCCCCACGAGAGGCGCGCACATTATATAATAGTATGCATACCGAAGCAGCATCAGCAGCAGCATCAGCAGCAGCAGAGCAACGAAATCAAGAAAAAATTCTATTTAAATTGAGTTTTAGTGCATGTTTACCCACGCAAATTATTCCATTTTGATTCGAAATTAAATAAAAGCATATAAATTGTCGTATTTGTTGTTGAGCCTGAGCTGAGTGAGTTCAGCTGAGTGGTGTAGTGTGTCGAGCTGCCAGCGACACAAACAACAGCAACAAACAACAAATACAAAATTATACACAAATTTCATTTAACAATAATGCTTGTTAGTTTGAGTATTTGTTGGAAATACAAAATTATTGTTATTATTATTACTGCTATTGCTTTTCTTTATTGTTATTGCTCGAAAGATGTATACGGAAGTCTGAAGTAAGTGGGTGGGTTTTCTTATCCTATTTTGTATGTATGTGGCGGAAGATTCTGATTATCTTCCGCTGAAAATTATTGCGCATATTTAAATTTCGAAATTTAAGTATTTAGTTATGCATACATGTGGGGATAGACTTTATTTAAGTGTCTTTCATTTTCGATCTTAGTTACATAGTAGATTAATTGTTTACTGAAATTGCGTGGTATTTTTATAGTAAATAGCTAAAGACTTAATAAAATTAATGGACTTTTGGACTTTTAAACAATGTGGACTTGAAAACTAAAAATATTTTGTAAAACTCAATAGAACAACAGCGACAAGTATGACCTTCTGAGTTTCTAGGTTTTAATTCCAGGCTTTAATTTACCCGTATTTCTCTTTACATATATTATCACACGAGGGGAAACACATGTCGAATATGAACGGCAAAGTATAAAGCTTTTACTCTTGAAGTTTAATCATTTCCAGTTAACTGAACAATACCGGTTTTGTTATTGGTCATCTCGCCTCATATGGGAATTTTAACCAGGAAAGTTCTGGTTGCGCTAAGGCCTACTATATACCCTACATCACTTTTTTTTAAGTGTCTACTGAAACTTATTATTGTTAGATTGTAAGGGCACCAAAACAACTATTGTGGAACTTACTCGGAAATTAGTCAAAATAATATGTACATATAAGTACATTATGTACATATAAGTACATACATATGTATGTAGTTTAAAAATAATTAATATACAATTTTTGGACTTATCCGCCCCCACTTCTAACCTAACCTTTTTTGGTCTTGAGCTCACCAAAATTTGACTAGTTAATATATTTAATTTAATTAAAAATATTTTTGAATTAAAAAAAAAAAAAAAAAAAATTTATTCCACATATTAAATATACATATTCGTACGGTCGTTTTTGTGATTTCCTCTCAAGCGAATCTACATAAAACACTAATTCCAAAGAAATATTTGAGGCCGTAGTGGTGTGGTGTAGTTTTTTTCGCTGAGCTCGAATCTTCAAGACTTCCGACAATTTGATCTTCAAGACTTCCGACAATTTGAAAGTGATAAATTTGCAAAATTTCCCCTTTTGAACCATCTGTGCATGTCAGTGACTTAGACCTGTATAAGGATAATATTGAAAAAAGCCTTCATTATTTCTAGAAGAATTGAGAATTGGTGACGAATAAACATGCGCAAAAAACGTTCCTATTTTGCACCATATAATAGCATCTTTAGCTTAGTCGTTTAGCTGAAATGTAATTATATATCAAAATGGCGGATCGAAATCATGGACAATACTTGGAATTCGATGTAATATTAAGGGTTTAAGTGCCGCTATATCCGATTTTGAGATCCAGTTTTGAAAATGATAAATTCCGATTGGAATTATGTACATCGAATTCGTTATAGTTTTAATAGTTTCATCATTCAATAAACACAATGTAGGGCCAAGAAAGTCATATGTATCTTCTAAAGTGGCAGGTCTTTTTCTCAATTTTCAAACAGAACTGGAAACATATTGCAGAAATTCCTATAGATGTATGTATGTATATATTGGTTAAAAAAAGAATCAAATATCACTGTGCAACAAGAAATTTAAGAATGTAATCGCTCAACGGATTTGGGTCCACTGAATCCGAACCTGGTGTTCATTTTTCCCAAAGTTACTAGGTTTTAATAATAATCTTTAAAAAAAACAACGTTCAACACGTTATATGATTTTGACACTTTGAAAAAAAAAAATATACTGGTAAAGGTAAAATAAATAAATAAAGGTAAAATATATAAGGAACATATCGAACAATCCACATTTGCAGAATCAATATTTGACTTAAATACAGTATTTTATCGAATATCCGATGAATTCCAAAAATTAAACCATTTAAAAAAAAATCATTTTCCACAGAGTAAAATGAATAAATAAAAGTTACTGCGAAACTCAATTAAATGAGCAGAGCTCGAATAATGGATATCAGCAATTTTTGTTCAAATATACGAGCAAATCCAAAGGAAATTACTGTAATTTAAATTTTACAGAAAATTTGAAAAGGAAAAACTTCCTTCCTCAGTTCAGGGTTCTAACCCAAAGTAATTTCAAAAACAAAAAATTGCTATGACGGATTTGAATCCAATTAAAGATTAACTCAATTGGATCTGAACCCAGGTAACTATCGGAGCTGAAGCTAGTTGAAGATAAATCTTGTGCGAGATGCAACCAGTTGGAGATGCAACCAGTTGGTTATGAACCCAGTTGGAGATGCAACCAGTTGGAGATGCACCGAGTTGGAGATGCACCCTGTTGGAGATGTACCCAGTTGGAGATGCACCCAGTTGGAGATGCACCCAGTTGGAGATGCACCCAGTTGGAGATGCACCCAGTTGGAGATGAACCTTGTTGAAATTGATCTCAATTGTAATTGAAGTTGAATTCAGCTGGGCTTGAACACTGTATTAAAAATATATATATATAATTAAGAATTCGTAGAATTTCTCTAACCCCTTACTCACTGTCACCCATTCTTCTTTTCCTAGGCCTTAAGTACAATGGGCTACATAGCCTGAGAGCTTGAGGAACTGTCCTACACCCGTAGGTCAGGTTCTCGGCCATCTTCACATCCATCCATCCATCCATCTAAGAATTAGTATAGAAATACTTCATTTCCACAAATTTTGTTTTTCTCTTTTCAATATATTGAAATCAATTAAATTGAAATACCTGCAAGTGGCATTGTACAATTAATATTTTTAATTAAATTATAGAATTTATTATTTTACTTTATTATTCAAGTGTTGCATGATTTTTTCATTTATTTTATCGAGTTTTTTACCAACTCTTGTCAGCTTTTAAATAATTTTTATGCAATATTAATTGGTATTTTGGCAAGTATGTAAATATTAATTGCAGTTCAGTAATTATGCAAACATTGTAATAAAAAAAAAAATATACAAATATGGTATTTACATGGGCAAGCTACTTATTTACACTATTTGACATTTATGGACGAGTACGTACTGTAGTTATGTATGTATGTAGTTGGAGAAAAGATAAATTAATAAAAATAAATTAAATTGAAATTTTGCGTAGAACTATAATTAAATTTTTTAATTTTGTTTACTATTTTTTTTCTGTATAGCGAAGGTATTCAAGTACAAGTATGTAAATTTTTGTTGATTGTGGCAGCTACTGCGTTAGCAAGTGCATTAATTAATATTAATTTTTAAATACGAAAATTGAGTGACTTGTTATTAAAACTTTTTTTTGTTTTATTTGAAAACATCTTGTTTCCCTAATACAGCAACTAGTCAATCTGACCAACGAGCTGTTCACAGTGGCTTTAATTATTTATGTAGATAACAATAACTTCAAAGGAATATTATTGCGTCCAGCTACCAGTTCAAAAGGTTTTACGCGTTGAAGTCGTCTTCTTAGATCACTTATGTTAAGCACCAAGTCTAGCTTGGTGTGATTCCGCCAGTTTAGATATTTCCACGTTTACAGTTGATACATTCAAATCACGATGAAGATCGTTATTTCGGATATACCATATCAATTAAAATTGATATAATTTGATTATCAAAGCGCGGTTATTTTTAAAGATTATTCTTAAACTTACTGAAAAAATTAAATAAAACATTTTTTTCTTGAACTCAACAAACACACAGAAGTGAATGTGATGTTGTTCCATTATTTTTTAGCTCAATGTTATATAAATTTTATAAATTTTTTTTTAACTTATACTCAAATTACAGCAGCAACACAATTTCCTCCGCTACATATGAAACATTAATCACAAACTCAAAGACACACACACACACACACACCCTTGCATACATCTTCATTATGAAATTCAAAACCTGTTTAATTTTCATCGTCACCATCAATCAACGTAGTTACAAAAGTAGATCAACTTCATGATGAATTTTTTGACATTTCACTGCAAAATTTTAATTGACATAAATTTTAATGTGTGAAATATGAGCATATGACACCCGTAAATATGTATATGTATGTATGAAAAAGTGTCATACACCCATACATACACGTATATGCATTTGCGGATAAGTGCAAAATAAAAATTTGTAGTACTCATATTACAACCATCACATAAAATATGTCGTCGTAAACTGCGAGTATATGGTATAGTAAAGTATGTCAACGTTTGTGTGCATCTGGAGAATGTATCGATGTTGTTGGAAAAATATTGCGCATATGTATTTGTGTGTGTCTGTGAGTGTGAAAATTACGAAAAAGGAGAAGCTGTGCTCACCTGCGCCAATACACTTGACTCAGTTTTCTTACTACTATTTCCATTACTGCTTTTGCATGCTCTGCATCCATACATAGAATACATACACATTTACTACTACATATCACTTAATTTACTTACTCGCATTCTCCTATATCTTTTTTTTACAAAGCAAATGGGTAAACTTGAACGTGTATAGTATTCAAAATTGTAATACATTCAATGAAAATAAATAAAAAACATATTTTTATTAAAATAAAGAAAAATTCGTATATGCAAGACGAACTGAAAGAAGTTAATACTTATGTAGCTTCTGTTTTAAAAGTAGTAAGTAAAGTTTGTGGTCGCTGTGGCGTAGTGGTAGTGCGTTGGACTGCTACGCAGAGTGTCCGGGGTTCGAATCTCGGCACAGGCAAAATCAAAAAGTAGAAAAAAATAATTTTTCTACACAGCACCACCTCTTGGCAGCCAATGGCAAACCTACAAGAGTAGAAATTGCTATGAAAAGCTTTTCACTACGCCGTTCGAATTCGGCATTAAACTGTAGGTCCTTTCCATTCATGTACAAATATAACACGCACAACATGAGTGGATGCGAAGAGCTCGGCCTAGGCCCTCCATGGGCTGTTGTGCCATTAAAAGTAAAGTAAGTAAAGTTTGCTTTAATTAAATACGATTTAAGGAGTTGAACTTCCGCAGATGACAGCAAATCTGAAAGAAGGAATAAGAAAATGAATAGGTGTCTAATGTGGGGTGTAAGGTTAGGTTAGCAGGGACGGTGAGATCCCTGTGAGGTCCTAGCATTGAAATTCCTTATGCAAATAAAAAAATGTAAACAGTTTTGCAAAGAAAATTTAATTTTTGATAAAACTAATTTGTTTGTTGGTTTTTACAGAATTCGGTCAGCTTTTCCGGTATGCCCGCCATTAGCGCCTTTACTGTCATTTCTGAGACTCTTTTGGTGGCAGCATTTCACTTATTTCTAAAATCTTCCATGGATTTACCTTCTTTGTTTGTTGCCTTTAATGTTATTTTCACTAGAGCCCAATATCTCTCGATAGGCCGAAGTTCTGGGTAATTTGGTGGGTTGGCGATTTTTGGTACCAATTTGATGTTTTGGTCTTCGAACCATTTAAGGGTTACTTTACTGTAGTGGCAGGAGGCTAGATCAGGTCAAAAGAAAGTACATACATTGTGCTTTCTAACGAAGGGCAGCAATCTCTTCTGGAGGCACTCTTTCACATAAATTTCGGCGTTAACAGTGCCACTTGTTACGAAACTTTTACTCCTTAGCCCACAACTACAAATCGCTTGCCATACCAGAAACTTCTTCGGGAACTTGGACTTTTGTTTTATCCTAAATCTTTCCTTAACTCCTCCTCGTTCCTTTGCGGTGTAAAACTCTTGACCAGACAATTGAGAAAATTTAGACAACACGTATGTTTCATCGTATAACACAGCAATCTAATTTTTAGAAAAAATCTGTCTACCAAGTTCTTAGTAGCGTTCCTATCGGGTACCGACTGCACTTAGTATGTTTTAAGGCCCTCATCTTTTTGAATTTTGCGAACTAAAAGCTCACTGCAACTCGGTTTTCCGCCAATTTTCGATTAGACAACGCTGGATTATTCTCTAAGAGAGTAACGACTTTCTTCGCCTTATGTGGAGTTACGAAACCGCATTTATTCGACGAAGTGTAAAACATCCGCAGAAGGTTCATGTCTATGGATGCTTCTCTGCCCAAGGATTTGACTTTCTTAAGTGCTTCACGGAAAATTTAAATGCCATTAGAATGCTGAAGTTGTATAAGGATTGTCTATTAAGGATTATTAATAATTCTGCTGAATTATTATATGGAAGAAATAACATCGATTGCATATTACAAAAAGATAACGACCCGAAACACAGAAGTAAACTATGCACTAAGTGGAAAGAGGATCACAATATTACAACTTTTGATTGGCCCTCTCAGTCACCAGATGCATTCACCCTAGAGAATGTGTGGGCTCTATTGAAAGCTAAGATATCCAAAAAGAAAATAAATACATCAAAACATTTGTCCGATTGCGCAAAAGTACATGGAGGTCTCTTTCCGAGGAATATGCTGAAATTCTAGCTGCCAGTTGTCGCCAAAGGTGCCAAGCAATTATAGAGAATGCAGGAGATTGGACCACATATTAAACTTCTTGTCGAAAACCATAATAATACATATGTATTTCTCCAAAATAAAACACTTTTTCAAATAAATATAACATACAGTCTGTTGGAGAAAAACGTTTTTTGTTGAACAGACTGTTTTTTCTAGAATAGGCCACAAATAATCACTGACCATGCTCATGATGGTCCGTTTTTGTCACTGTAACGCATCTTTCTTTCTCATTTTGATACAAAAATTACCCAATGATATCGCCGTTTCAAAAACCACACCAAACAGTTACTCGTTTTGGTGCATTGGCTTCCCAACAATCTGAGTCTCAGATGCGGCAATTTTGCTAATTAACGTAACCACAGAGGTCACAGTGAGCTTTGGCGGAAAATATGCTTTTTCGGTAAAAATGCTCATCATATTCCAAGCATGCCACATATTCCAAGCAGTTACCGTACCGAAAACGTTGCGGATGGTCATGTGGCTTCAGCTGTTGTTCCAACTGAACTTTGTACGGCTTCATACCGAGGTCTTTATGCAAAATTCATAACAAAGAAGTGCGTGAAATGTTCTATTCCTGAGAACGATGGCGATGGCCAGTTGATGTCGTTGGTTCACATTGCACATTCTGAGCAGCAGCAGCAATTTTTTCGGTTGTGCGTAGAAGTACGAGAAAGTGTTGTTTTATCAAATAAACAACGAATTTCACGCACACGTTTCACGTGTAATTTTTTTGCACTTTCGGTAGAAGATTCATCATTTTGCAAAGTAAATTTTGAGTATTTCCCAATGTTGTTCGAATTAGTATATGTCTAGCCAACACAAATTTTCCGTCGCTTAATACGAATGACATTAGCTTTGCCACTCTCAAAAGAACTAGTAGGTAAAATTCCAAATGTTAGATGGACCACCCATTATAATGCTAGTTGATTAGCGTGGGGAAATATCGCTCAAATAAGAGAGGAAATGTGATTGAATTTAAGAAAAGTATAAAATATAATAGAATTGAAAGGTTACCAAAAATTTAAATTTATTTTTTCCCCGCTTTTTGTTTTTTAGTTTTACTTTTTTTGACGTGATTTTAATTTAAAAATTCACTGAGTAACTGCAAAAAAAACTAATTTATTTAGAATATACTCGCATGTATGAATTTAATACCATGATGCAAAATCATTCCATTTCTCCTCATTTTTTCAAACTTTTCACTCAATAGACTTTGCAGTGTTGCAGTAGTGTGAACAATGAAATGGGACAAAAACAACATAGATGGATGAAAAACTTTATTTTCTGTTTTTGTTGTTGCTGTTGTTGTTGCTGTTCTGTTTCTCTCTATTTTTTGCATGTACAAGTGAAATAAAATTTAATTATACTTGTCGCCTGTCACTTCTCATTACACGCCAGCTCAAAGACACAAACAAAAAGTAAAAATCAAAAATGAAAAAAAAAAAAATGAATAAAAATCTGTAAACCAACGAGTAGTTGTTGGTTGGAAGTAGCAGTAGCAGCAGGCAGCAGGCAGCAACAAACAAACCAGTAACATTTGGCAACAATTTTAAAACCACCCAAAAAGTTGTTGCGCCATAGTCTGCAGTGTCAGCTCAACTGCCAGCCCGCCCGCCATGCAGCCTGCCCCCACATTACCCTCCAAACCAAATGAATTCAATTAATAAAGTATCCTGGGTGCTTCTCCTTTTGCTTTCTTTGTGTGGATGTATTTTGGTGTCATTTTGATGGAAAATTAAAGGAGAGTGAAAAAACTGAAGCACAGCGAGTGGTCTTCAACAGTGAAAAAAACGCCACACAAATAAAGAAGCTTTATGCAAAGAATTACTATACATTATACCCTACACTCTGCAGGTAATGGTTGCTTGAAATTATTTGTCTCGTTATTGTTTTTTTTCTTTTCTCTGTTATCTTTTTAATTCAGAAATGGAATAAAAGAATCTGGTAGCATTTAATATATTCGAAAACCAGCTGCGTTAATTGTAGAGTTATATACTTTCAATTTGAGTTAGATTTTTGTTTTTTTAGTGACAAAACTTTTCTGAGATTAAGTATATTATACAAATGATTCAATGCAAACTTGGAGTTCTGAACTTAATCTTTGTACATATTTACCAGTTAGCCTTAGGTTTTTTGTACATAGTTTACTAAACCCATTTTTACAACACATCAAGTTTTGTTTTTTGTATTAATTTGATTAATTTTAAATAATTACAGTAGTGTTTACTTAATTGGCGCCATAATTAATTGATTAAAATAATTTTTAAAATTAACCTAGGGTCGAATAAATTACCTAGCGTCTGGTTAATCACATCAAAAACTGTCCATTTTTGCCTACTCAATTCAGTGTAAACTTCTCTAATATTCATGGGAAATGTAGGCGTATTTTGTAGTCACATAAGATCACTGTAACTCCTCTGACTTTGCAACACATTGATGTGAGGTACAGCTGGGCTTTTACCACCAGGAACACATTCTTTTCCATCGTTTTCATATTGATGGATGGAAACTGACAGTGCTTTCCATGGTTTAATCGAAAGATAGTAATTGAATTTCGTAGTAGATTTTTAAAATTCCATTGTAATTTCATTAATTTAATCTATTAACTACGAAAAAGTAATATTGAAATGAGTGAGAATTAATTTTGGTTTTACGGAAAATAACAGAAGTAACAGTAAGCGTCCAAGATGTGGTTTTTTGTGATGTATGTGGACTATGTATTTTCTGAACGAAGTAAGTTTTTTTTAAAGAATATTTAAATACCGTATTAAAGAACTTTTACAATTAGGCGCCTAACGTGGGAAAACTAATTCATTCATGTACAAATATGACACGCACAACGTGAGCGGATGCGAAAAGCTCGGCCGTTGGCGCTACATGCGGTCATAGTCGACACTGATAAACTGAAGTTCATTGTGGTAAAGGCATAACACTTGCCACAATGGCTGTCTAAGTCTTTATCGGTGTCCTGTGTGATTGCATTCCATCTCTCATTCTTCCTCCCACCTATCAATCTTCCTTCCATTCAACACAATGCTCTGCATTCATAAGAGTACACCCTGTGTGTTGAATGTATCAATAAAAAAAAAAAAAATTTTTTATATCCTTTTTATGTTTTGATAAGTAATTGATTTTACATTTTACTTTTAATGTTGTCCTATTAGTACACATATAAATATATATTTTATGAAACTTGTAAAAGAATGCAATCGCTTGAGATTGATTGATTACATGACATGTTTGACTCCGAAACACAAGTTGCAGTCAGAAGTCTTTTTTGTATTCACCAATTGATTATTCATTTAGTAAAGTCCTTTTTGACTTAAAGATATGTTTTTTTTGGAGTCATGAGAATGAAAATCTTATCATTACTGTTTTGAAGTCACTTGGAATTCGAAGTCATTTGGAGTCACTTGTAATTTGAAGTCATTTAGAGTCCATGCATTGAAGTTCAAGTTTACCTCCGACTGAAGACAACTTTTTTACGCTATACCCCATTTTAAAAATCTTAAGGCGCCTTAAGATTTTGTTGTTTGAAACGCATTACAATCGGTTGCGAATCTTATATTGTTTTCTTTCAAACTTTGATTTCAAACTTTAATTGACTCCAAATTGCTTCAAAAGATTTACAATTTCAGTTCACTTCTAGTGACTTTAAAGCAGTTATGATTGTGATGTCATTAGATTTACAATCCTCTGAATTCAAAAGAGATTTTGCTAAATGACTAATGGTCAGTCCAAAAAACTTCGGCATATATTTTATATTCTAGAGTCAATTATTACAATCACAAATTATTAATCATTAACTGTGACTTCAATGAACGGCAATTAAATTGAATGCATTTATTTTCAGCTCTCATTTGTATGCCATACTACACCTTACATGGCGTAGTAAGGAGAAAGCGATAAGTGAAATACTTTTTGCAGCTCTATCAGACTTAATATCCTCCTAATAAGTTAGCAAATGAAGGCAATCAGTTACTCGATAAGCTTAATACTTATTGGCGTAATTATGAGTCCTGGGCCATAGGACGATTGAAAGCAATAAAACGCAATGTTCAGGCAAAATCAGTAGCACTCCTCCTGAGCATAGTCTATACTATTGTACAGATAGTAGACAAAACAGTTTTCCCACTTGGGAATTAGATGCTTATTTGATCACACTGAATCCTTAACTTCCGAACGAAAAGCTTTCGAACTTTCTAACGATATTTTATTGATTGTAAGCGAATAGTATTGAGCTTGAAACGCTATTACTAATTTAAACCCATGTGGGTACATAAAACTAACTTTAATTTACATACTTATGTTGTATGTATAAAGAGAAAATTTGCACAATTGACATTTTCTTTTTACATTAATCATGGAGGACTATTTTCCGCTGTTGTATACTTCAAGTATGTATATCAGGCTAAACAAAATGTATGCATAGTTGCTTCTAAATACAATAACAATAATGAAAGTGCACAAATTTGTTAACATTTTACTACTACATACATATGTACATACAAACATAGGTTCTGCAAAAAAAGTACTTTTGTTTGCCAAAAAAAAGAAAATAGAAAATAAGCGTTGTTCGTGCTTATGTATGTTGTTGATACTCGTACATGTTGATGTATCACCACACACATACACAATCACCCACACACGCACACACACACATACAGAATATGAAACAGCTGCTCATATTTAATTATTTTAAAATTTATGCACAACAAAAAAGTTTTCCATAATTTTATCATAGCTGCTTATACAACAAATTTTTGTACCTATACATTTACCTTTGTGTGTGTGTGTACGTATGATGTATGCTCCTTGTACTTGTACCTGGTACTTTTCTACTTTCTGTCGTTTCCTTTTTGTTATTGCTGTTTTTAAAATTTTTTTTTTACTGTTTTTTTTTTTTTGCTATGTTATATATAATAATTATAAATTTTAAGTGCAATTTATGCATACTTTATGCAAATTAGTGTATAGAAAATGTAAAGTACATGCAAATGTAGATTTCATTTCTCGAACAGAAGTTAGTGGTGGTGGTGTGTGTGTGTGTGTGTGTGTGTGTGTGTGTGTGTGTGTGTGTGTGTGTTTGTGTGTTTGTGTATACTTGCCTGCGTGTTGACTTGTACAGCAGACAAGCTGCTTGCTTGTAGCATTAAAATGTTTTTTTTTTTTTTTGTTTTTTTGAGTAATAGTAATTATAAATTTTGTGTAAAAGTTTTTTATGTAGCATTTTTAATATGTAGAGGGAAAAGTTTTGAACACGTAATTGATTTTGTAATTGATATGCGAAATATTTTGAGCAGAACTTGTTTACTTGACAACACCTGAAGTTTGTGTCGGATCGAAAAATTATGTATTTTAATTATTGTGTGAGCAAAATTGTTTGTTCCTCAAAAAACTTTCAGAATAAATAAATAATGATTAGTTGAACAATCTAGGTTTTTGGTCAGTCACGCCCACATTAGGCACTTGAGTTGTTTGGGTTTGTGTTAAGTACACTGTGCAGAAAAAAAAACCTTTTCTTGTAGCGAATGAAGACTCAAGAATGGGCTTACACTTATTTTGGATAGTCAATCAGGAATCTAAAGTTTCTTTGCACCTCTTAAATTTTCTTAAATATCGCTAGTTATCACTGAGTAAATTCGGGGAGCAAAATGGTCTCAATATAATACAAAATTATTTTAAAAATTGCATGTTCGGTATTGTAAGAGAAAAGTTATTTGCTTAAAAATTATAAATATTTAGGTTTTTGCTATTTTTTACTATTACTTACTTTTACTTTACTTTTAATGCCACAACAACCCATGGAGGGCCTAGGCCCTCGCATCACAACGCTCATGTTGTGCGTGTTATATTTGTACATGAATGGAAGGGACCTACAGTTTAATGCCGAATCCGAACGGCGAAGTGAAAAGCTTTTTTCTTAAAGCGGTAAAGGCATAAAACTTGCCACAATGGATGTCTATGTCTTTATCGGTGTCCTGTGTGATTGCATTCCCTCTCTCAATCTTCCAGCTACATATCAATCAATAATTACACTGTGTCACAAAATACGAAATTTTTGCTTTTTCATTCATCTAATTTATATGGGTTTTGTACCACTAAATACAAATCTGTTGTCCATTTTTGTTGTATAATTTTTGCATATATCTGGGCAAGTTCAGCTGATAGACAGGATATTCATTCGTTGTTTGGAAGAACAATTCCCAGGAAATATATTTGCTTTTTTTTTCTTTATTGATTCATTCAACACATAGGGTTTACCCCTATGAATGCAGAGCATTGTGTTGAATAGGAGGAAGATTGGAGATGGAATGCAATCACACGGGACACCGATAAAGATGTAGACAGTCATTGTCGCAAGTGTTATGCCTTTACCACAATGAACTTCAGTTTATCAGTGTCGACTATGACCGCATGTAGGCCAAGCTTTTCGCATCCACTCATGTTGTGCGTGTTATATTTGTACATGAATGGAAGGGACCTACAGTTTTATGTCGAATCCGAACGGCGAAGTGAAAAGCTTTTCATAGGCAATTTTTACTCTTGTAGATTTGCCATTGCCTGCCAAGAGGTGGTGCCGTGAATAAATTTTGATGTTGTTGCTTTCTTTTTTTTTTATTATTTTTTTTTTTTTAATTTCATTTTTATATTTTTTTTATTGTTTTTTTTTTTTGTTTTCTTATTTTTATTTTTTTATTTTTTGTATTTTATTTTATTTATTTTGCCTGTGCCGAGATTCGAACCCCAAACACTCTGCGTAACAGTCCAACGCGCTACCGCTACGCTACATCATCCACTTGCTTGGTCAAAACTTGACAGCACTTGATTAAATTTGATATGGAAATCATATTTTCTTCGATGGAGTTAAACACGCACACATTGATGTGGAAGAAAGTTGGAAAAGTTCAATAAGGGGACATGTGCCCTAATACATATGTTTGCTTTTTCTGGAAGACCTATTGATACTTTTTCGTGTGTGTGGTTTTAACAATGAATATCAGTAAAAAAAATGTCTGAAAACACAAATTTTAAGGAAAACGTATTTAAACTTTTCTACCCATACATACATAATTGATAGCGATATCTTTCTTTAACCTTTAAGGGCCAAAATCGATGTAGGGGAAAAAAGATTCGAAATCAGTGGACCCATAATAAACCCATATAAAACTGTTTCATTGTCAAATTCCTTGTTGCACAGTGTTATTATCGTTGATCGAAACAAATTAAGTAAAAACACAAAATAATTAGTAAATTTGTGTTATTAGATATTGCTTATAATGACTACGGTCATTAATTTTTCTCATCCAAGTTGCGATTGAAAAGATTATTTACTTTAGTCGTTTATGAAGAATATTACAAGTTTCTTTGGTAAAATGTTGCTCCTTAAAAATTAAGAGATCCCTTTTTGGCGTTAACGACGACAGAAGTCTAAATTTTCATTTGTTTTCTCCTTTAATTTCTTTTATTGAGACCTTATACTCTGGAAGCACCGTTTATTCGATTATGGATTTTATTTATCAAAAAAAGTATTAGTCGGAAAAACTGAGACGTTTTCGAAACAACAGAAAAGTTCCACCATTAAGGGGTAATCGATTTCAACAGTGGATATATTGATGAATTTCATTAATCAAACATACATATACACGCATTAAAAACAAAGAAGTTTGTCTTCTTCTGTATGCTAAATATGTTCTACTCGCAATCGTACTGCAAATAGGCTATAACTCACTGAACACTAACAACATCTTAGACTCCTAACTAATCAAGATATATTTTTGTACCATTATTTAGTTAACTCTAAGGCCACTGTAATTATGTAAAAGATAAATTCGTAATTGTGTTTATGTAACATACTATGTATATTTTCCTATCCATTGTGTATAATAATTTTGTATGCACTAAATTTACTTCATTAATAACGTTCAAAAGATATTTCCAGTTTGTTCTCAATTTGCTTTTATTTTTATTTATTTTTGGACTTATCTATTCATACATACATATATACATATATACGGCAAATGAAGTAATTTGTCAAAACTGTCAAACACTTGAGAGCACAAGAAGAAAAACAACAGAGCAAAGCGCTAAGTGCCATTCAATGTAATCAAGTGTTCTGATTTGAATCATCCGAGAACAGATACCCATGTACCTATGTATATGCATTTAGAGCAAAAAATCATTCTTACCATTACCCACAGAATGAAACTAACTAAGTACGTATTTACTTCGATAAATACGTTTTTAATTCTGCTGTCATTAACAGACTTTAATGCCAAAAATAATGGGAAAAAATGCAAGAAGACAAATACTTATGGCGCATATTTTTAACATAGATACATATTTACGAGCAGGTATGCCAAATCATAAAAATTAAAATCAAATTTAGGAGCAAACATTTATCGTGCAGCTAGCACAGTTTGAATTGGTCTCACACATTTCAAAAACCACATTTTCAACTACTAATTGGGAATTGCATTGCACTTATTTGATTTTTTTTCTTTTCTTTGTATTTTTTTCTTTTTTATAAAGTATCAGTTTCTTTTAATTAAACTAGTTTTAAAAGTGTAAATAATAACAAAAAGAAAAAAAACGAAACAAGAGTAGCAGATTTAACACTTATTTATATGGTGGTGTCGTTCTGGTAACTTGCTCTACTCTTACATAGCCTTATAGCTTTAGCAATGATATCAAATACCAAAGGCAACTAGAAATGATTTTAAACATGAAATTTAACTTTATATTTCATATTTTATTTTTGCTGCAATTGTTTTTAAAGTGCAAAATGTTTCTTCAACATATTTCTTCATATACAATATGGATATGTAATAATAAATATTAATCGCTGTGGCGTAGAGGTAGTGCATTGGACTGCTGCGCAGAGTGTCCGGGATTCGAATCTCGGCACAGGCAAAATCAAAAAGTAGAAAAAATAATTTTTCTACACCGCACCACCTCTTGTCAGGCAATGGCAAACCTACAAGAGTAAAAATTGCTATGAAAAGCTTTTCACTTCGCCGTTCGGATTCGGCATTAAACTGTAGGTCCCTCCAATTCATGTACAAATATAACACGCACAACATCAGTGGATGCGAAAAGCTCGGCCTTGGCCCTCTATGGGCTGTTGGGCCAAGAAACAATTTTTTTTGTTCTTTTTCTACTAGGTACATGTCCTACAGTCGTAAAGCATTGTTAACCTCTGAAGTGTTTATAGCATAAATTAATCCCACTTGTCCATTAATGAAACATTCTCCCTCCTTTCTGCATTCGGCTTAAAGAATACTCAAAATGACAAGCCACTAATCTGAAGTTATAAATTAATAAGCTTCTATTTTTATAATTCCTGCTCTCCAATTGTGTACTTTTTTGTACCAAAAAAATAACAAGCCATAAAATGTACATAAATATTATGATTATATGTAATTATAGGTGCATGCGCTCAATCTTGTATTGACATGTTGCCACAACAACATCAACAAGTAAATAATAACAAAAAATAAGCATTTGGCTTCAACTTGTTGTTTTTGTTTCAGATTTGTAAGTAAGTAGCATGTGTTGATTTAAGCCTTAGGTTTGCTATTAAATCACGTAATTTGTTGACCTCGCTTCAACACGAAAAACATAAAATTCGTTTTCAGATTCAGTTGCTCACTGACTCACTCACTCACTCACTCACTCACTCATTCATTCACGCATTCACTTACAATCGAGTATGCCCAGAAAAGGTGACAAATGTTGCTGACAATGAGCTAAGCTTCAAATGAGTATACACCAATAACAAGAATACAGAGAAGAGAAAAGAAAAACAAAGTAAAGGAAAAGCGCTTCAGTCTGCATTTAAGAGGCTTACAAAAGAGACAGACACACACACAGGCACATACATATATATGACTATGTATATGTACAACAAACATATAGCTATGAAATAAGCGCATTAAAAATGACTGGTAGAGAAAACAAAGAAAGCTCAAATAAAAAAATAACAAACGGAACGATATAAAATGTAATGAAATTTTTAAAAATTATATAAGGAAAAACCTGCAGTAAATTAAGTAATTTAAGATAAAGAAAAAAAATTCAATTTCATCAAATCAAAAGTGTTAATCCGATGGTTGAGTGGTGATTGAACTTGGCTGGTTTTGTCGTTGAAGGGCAGAAGTTCAACTAGAAGTTCAGAAGTTCAATATACTAAAGTATATTGAAGATGTGTATTCAATTCGACACTCAAGTTTAGCTGTCTTTGTCAAAGTCGGCTTAGAGTGCTCTCATAAAGCTTAACTAGGAATCTCTCCCTCTCCCTCTCCCTCTCCCTCTCCCTCTCCCTCTCCCTCTCCCTCTCCCTCTCCCTCTCCCTCTCCCTCTCCCTCTCCCTCTCCCTCTCCCTCTCCCTCTCCCTCTCCCTCTCCCTCTCCCTCTCCCTCTCCCTCTCCCTCTCCCTCTCCCTCTCCCTCTCCCTCTCCCTCTCCCTCTCCCTCTCCCTCTCCCTCTCCCTCTCCCTCTCCCTCTCCCTCTCCCTCTCCCTCTCCCTCTCCCTCTCCCTCTCCCTCTCCCTCTCCCTCTCCCTCTCCCTCTCCCTCTCCCTCTCCCTCTCCCTCTCCCTCTCCCTCTCCCTCTCCCTCTCCCTCTCCCTCTCCCTCTCCCTCTCCCTCTCCCTCTCCCTCTCCCTCTCCCTCTCCCTCTCCCTCTCCCTCTCCCTCTCCCTCTCCCTCTCCCTCTCCCTCTCCCTCTCCCTCTCCCTCTCCCTCTCAAACTCAACACTTCCCGAAGAAAAAAAGTTCCAGCACAACGATATGTTTTTCTCTGACAGGTACATTAAAATATTAAACTATGGAAAATTGTGAAATTTGTGCTCTTGTGTGGACGAGTGATTTACTAATGCAGCTTATGCTGTATCGTATAGCATAAAAATAAAGACATCGTGGGAAAATCCTTTCAACCCTATGAAAAATATAAAAATAATAATCATAATTAGCATTTACGAATATTTTAACAGTAAAATAAATGTTCCGAAAGATATTTTTGCATTTATATTGCTGTTGATAATTCAATTTGATGACATTGTTGTTAGTAGCACTGTTGTTGGTGATTTCGCTGTGTGCAGCCTCTCTGTTGAGTGCATATATTTTTCAAGTGACTCGTTGACAGCACTTGAAAAATAAATCTACATATACAAACTTTATTTGTATATGAACGCATATTGAGTGCAAACACTTTATATATGTACATACATACCTACGAGTACATACACATAAGCAAAAAAATAAAAATGTTGTGCAAACTTGTCATGTCTGTTTGTATTTTTATAAAACAAAAACAAAAATTTATAGCATACATTTGCACCATATAAAATGTTGTTGGTTTTTGTTCAGCAACAGCATGAAAATAAATAATTTTTTTAAGCTGACATTATATATGTAACTATATAACTACAATTAAGTGTATATGTACTTAAGTAATAAATACAATGAAGAGGCACAAAATGTCTGCATTAATTAATTTGGTAGAGCAATTTGTGGTCGCTGTGGCATAGTGGTAGTGCGTTGGACTGTTACGCAGAGTGTCCGGGGTTCGAATCTCAGCACAGGCAGAATCAAAAAGTAGAAAAACTTATATTTCTACGCAGCCCCTATTTCTTTGCAGGCAACAGCAAATCTACAAGAGTAAAAATCTCCCATGGAAAGCCTTTCACTTCGCGTATAAAACTGTAGATCTCTAAGAAACATAACATGAGTGGATGCGAAAATGGCTGTTGTGCCATTAAAACAAAGAAATAAGGAGTAATTTAACCTTTCTAAATTATTACTACCTAACCTACAATAAAAACAGAATAAAGTACAATATTTATCTCTCTTTTGTTTCAGAAATGAAAGCACAACATCGATTACAAGGGGTAAGCATCAATTAAAACTAAATAAAAGTAATTAGCATATTAAAAACACAAATTCAATTGACTTTTTATATTGACTTGGTTATACACGACGTATGAGTAACATTCAATTGCCACGCTTAACTTCAGTATACCTTTTTTTTTACTACGTTTTACGACACACTAATGCAACAATTTAATTCAATTAAATTGAAAATATAATAATTATACTTTGTGGCTATACACAATTTTAAAATTTCCTCTGATGCAAGAAATATTAACTTTATCGAATTGAAAATTGTACAAAATTAAATTTCTGCCGCAACATATGGTATGAGCGTTAAAGCTAATTATTTTGTTTTAAATTGTTCATTCGACAAAATTAATTTTACACACACACACACACACACACACTCAGTATATATAGAAACCACATACTTGTACACATATGCACAAATACCATACATGCATTGAAATGGTTGAAAATAATTTCCTCATAAATCGAAAATAATGAAAATAACTAACTAACAAAAATTAAGCCTACAAAACAAATCAAAAATGAGAGTTGCGGTAAAAATGTTTGAATAATTATCATAGCAAAATTCACGCACTCACCGCAGAATATTAGTTAGCCAAATGTGTAACTGTCTAACTGGCATGGCTAGTGTACCATATGCATGTATGCGTAAATGGATTATAGCCATTTTTAATTTGCATAGCATAAAATTGCCATTTTTGAGGTGCACTGAAGCGTAGTTGCCTGTTTCACACCATAAACCATAAAAAACACCAACAAATTCAACATGACTATCAAAACATTAGCTGCATTAGTTGCCACTAATTTTCATTTGACCATGTTGAGGTCACATGCTACAGTAACTATAAAAATATGTAGCGCTACTTAGGACATTTTTGACATTACCAATAATTTATATTTTGTGCGCACGAGGAAATACTAAAAAGTGCAGAAACATCGCCTCTTATATATTTATAAGTATATTTCCATTTGTTTACTTTCCCCTTGAAGATAAAACTCCTAATTTATTTACCAGAAATCACTGTGCTACTCATTTTCACACACTTGAACGTTTTTTCTCCTACAGCAAACGTGTAAAATCAGTGAAGTGACGCTTTCATAAAGTCTACAGCATTATTTATAAACTACAAAACAATGCTACTTAGCATTTTACCTTTTACTGCCTTGTTCGCTTCCTTCCTGCCTTCTTCTTGCCAGTGTAGTTATAGCCATATTATGTAGTGTGTTTTAAACAGTAGTCAGTACTGACATTCATTTCATTATCAGAAATACGTATGTACAGATATGAAGGTATATGTACATACCTGCAATAAGAGCCGGCATGTTTTGCTGGTGATAACCTAAAACTTTTTTACACTTTGTACTGTAGCACATGTGTATGGTATGTATGTAGGCCCCAATGATCGTTTCAAAGTGATTGGACGCCTTAACGTTATATGTATATTATTCCAAACAGCTAGTTTTGGGGAAGGGAAAAGGACTATCTGTAAAATTACAATTAGTTAAAGGAAGAGGAAATTTTAGTTAAAATAAGATGAAAATTGGGATTTTGTTAAATATTGAACAAGAAAATCAGGAAAAAGTTGTATATTTTTACTCTCCTAAGCCAAGAATTCAAGCTACGATCGTCAAAATTCGGCTTCGGATAAAAAATCACCATCAATCGGACGATATTTGACTGTTTTTCATTTACATTATTAAGATTTTACAGAAAGATCCTATACTATTCAATGTTCCCCTAGGTATTTCAAAAATTTCCAAAAGTCAAATGCTAATCATCTTCTCTATGAGCCTCGCTCAATAAGTTTATCCATTACATATTTCCCGCCAAACTTGTCTCTCTCCACTGATTGACTCCAAACTCATTTAATTCGTGGCTGAGCCTCGGCTGGCGATTCCAAGCAGTATTTTTTTTGAAGCCATATGTAAGACTTCGAATTTACTTTAATTACTTTTGGATTGGTACTGTTATGGGTATTGCTTACACTAAGAAACTACTCTCTGTACATTACCTAATTTCAACGAATGATCTTCTTTACTAGTAACGCCTTTGTTGCCTGAAACAATTGGATGATAGATCTCTCTCATATTTTTTCTAACTGTGAAACTCATATTTTTTGTTCCTATATTACTTACTTACTTACTTAACTGGCACTACAACCGATGATCGGTCTTGGTCGCCTCTACAAAGCTTCGCCAGTCACCTCTGCTATGCGCGCGCTGGCGCCAGTTGATAAGGCCAAGTGCAGTCAGGTTGCCCTGCACCTAGTCTTTCCACCGGAGATTAGGACGTCCCCTTCAGCGTGTTCCTCCACCGTGGTTCGAATAAAACACCCTTCTAGCCGGAGCACTTTCTTCCATTCTATATTACTCTTTCCTTATTACTTTGTCATATTTCGTCACAACCTATTCAAATTCAAGTGATTATTCGACGAATTTTTTTTTTATTTCGGAGAACTATGGTATAAATCGTGGATCGAGTTATTCGCTAAGTAATGCTGGAAAAACTGAATTTTTTTCACTCAACTACATCTGATTATTTGATTTCTCGACTACCTCGTTCTGGGGAATAGTTTTTTGCAGAACTGTTTTTGGCCCCAAAGTGCCATCTTCATCTATGAATATCTGGTTGTAAACCAGAAGATTCACGACTACCTATTATTGAGGAGGATAGCTTTTTGACAATACTCGTACAGCTGTTACTTTGCTGAACTAGAACATAGCCTACAACTATTATATTGGATAGATTTCTCTCAGTACACTTTCACTGATTTGCTTTTCTATTTATGAATGCTTAACCGATATTTTGCGAGCTATCGTAGTTTCGATAAAGTATAGTACAATCTACGATAGTGTAATTGTGAGTCTAAATGATAATTTCTGGCAGTAGTATTTTACTACCACTAAACTACAGATTTACCAATGGACGATTACTTTACATAAGTACACTAGTTAAGCCTAGCAAATATAGTTTCTCTTAGTCCCATTGTCTTAACTACAGCTACACCTTAGAGTATGTGACCTCCAGTTTAGTATAGCTAGGTCTTTTTTGGACTGTTGTCATTCCGTACAAGTACAATATCTAAATCTAAAACTATCGGTAGTATCCGTCAATTTTTGGCAGTATCATTTCCACTCAGTTAAACTGCGGCTTTATTGATGACTATGTATCTGTAGGAGGACGTAACGCAATTTCACAGTGCCGTCGCCCATTTCATGAACTAAAGCTCTCTTCTCTACCTACGAATATCTAATCTAAACCCACTTAGAACTTTCTGCAATTGCAGTTCTATAGTTTAACACTTGGAATTTCGTGCTAACTTTGCAGTATGGAAGCAATAACTTTTAAAACTACAGACTTGTCTTCTGGCAGTACAATATACAAAGTCTCCAGCCTTTCATTCTAGATAGAACTATCTGAATCTTCTTTGATCAACTCCTAATTCTATATTTAAAGACATCTTATCCACTTGAAGCTTCCGAATTTATTGACAATTCCATTGTGTAGACAAAATATTATAGGTATGGAGCTAAGAACCAAAAGACCCTCACCTTCCGCCCTGACTGCATCTACATAGAGGCCACCTCAAAAGTTAAATTCAAATTGTAATCTTAAATCTAATCACCGCACATCTTGCGCCGCCCTCGCCAATAGTGCCCAGTTTATCTTTGTTATACAAACGTTCCTGCTTCCACGTTCACTTGCAATCCAAGAAAACCAAGAACGAACTTCATGAATTTGAAATGAATTTTTTCTATTACATTTCTGCTTTTGCGAGCAGTTTTCCTTATTCTGTGGCCGTTCGGCCAACCAACTTCGTTGTACGTATGTATGTATGTACGTATATATGTATATATGTAGTAGTAATCACCTTCTTAAGCAGCATCGCTAAACAGCTTCATTACTTTTATGGGTTATGGCGGCAGCAATTGTCTGGTGTAAAATTGGCGCAAATTTGAGGTGGAAATTAAATGAAATGGGGCTTGTAAAATCAAAACACGATGATGTCCTAGAAAACGGCGACAACGACCAGAAAGCAAAGAAAACTACTAGGCACCGGCAATTAAAGGTTGTGTTTATTGCATGTGACCGGAGTTTAGTTTACTTTAAATCCTTCCTCTTACCTACTCCTACTCTCTTTTTCTCTTCTTTTTCTTTTGCTTATTTTTGATTTAATAAAACTTAATTTGAAATCTTTTATCCCCAAACTAACTAACTAGAAAAATGATCAAAGCCAATTTCTTTTTATTTTATTTTTTGTTTTTTGTTTTGTAGCTGATTTACAAAGTGAATAAAATATATGTAGAATGAAACAGTTAGGAGCAGCAAGTCCTTCAAATTTATAACATATTCCTCCCACTGTCTCTCTCTGACTTTTGACTGGTCTGTTTTAGTATGCAAAATAGTAGGTATGCAGCCAAATCGGGCGTCACTTTGGCAACTTAATCAATCAAATGTCAAATAGTTTAAAAAGCTCAAACGCTCGAAAGCAAAATATTTTGCTTTGACATCGTACTTGCATTTTTTTTCACTATCCATCAGTTATCCTCCTCTTTCTCTATATATTTCGAATTTTTTTGCTCGAGATTTTAACTGAAAATCGAAAATAAAAATAAAGTATTTAATTAAAAGACATTTTTACTTTTATTTCAATGCGTTTGTGTGTGTATGTGTGTGTGTGTATGTAGTAAAGAAAAAAATTTAATTTAAGTTGTAAGCAATACCGCCACTCACCACATAGTAAAAAAAAACAAAGTTCACTAATAACAAAATTCTGCTAGTTTCTTTTATTTTTTACCCACTTTTTTACACTTTTGCATATTGCTTTAATAATGTCATTTTCATGCTAAAGTGTACACGCTCGCATAAATAAAGTAAAAGCTAAAACAACTACAACAAGAAAATACGAACAAAGCACCACATATTTCAGCTCAGCTCAGACAAGTTTTTTTCTATTATTCTCACTATTTCGTTGTTGTTGTTGTTGTTGTTATTTTTGTTGTTGTAGTTTTTGCACATTTTACAACATTATTAAATGTGCATGAGCACCAAATGTGCCAACTGTTGTTGGTCATTTGTGTGAATAGTAGTGGACAGAGACACACACTCCAACACATACACACATATGTATATGTATGCTGATTTTCTTCTATGGGGCAATTCTACATAGTGTAAGCACACTGTGTAAATTTATGCTATTTTTTATGTTTTTCTGTTTCGTTTTTTTTTTTTTTTGTTCTGCTTTTAAAATATTTTTGGGTTTTTATCTTAAACGCAGACACGTTTCATGGGATTTCAATGAATTTTGCATTAGAACTTCATAAGTGCACATGGGGCAACAATGGCAGCTTAGCTTGCATATATACATAGTATATACATATGTATGTAGTTACTTCTATGTACGTATTCTTTACATAGTACAGTGGGATATAAAATGGAAAGAAAACAAAAACTAAAATACAAAATTCTTGTGATAGATGAAGCCATTGTAATTTAGGAAGGGAAATTGCAATAACTTCATTGAAAATTGAATCAAGCTTTCTTCAAATTGTCTTAACGATACAATTGTCATCTTACAGGCTCTCAAAGCTTACAAGTTTGCTTTTATTATCCAGTCTACTATGCGCTTGAAAGTGCTGGTGTTCATTTGCAGTGGCTTTACATACATTCAACATCACAACATTTTTTGATTTCGGCAACGATGAACGAATGATTTTTATAAGGAGCACATTGTCTTAATCAATTCCTACGAATTTTTGTACGGGAAAACTGAAGGTTACGACGGTCTTAAACTTACAGAGGATTATTACATTAAAAAACATGATTGTGATATCCAATGGTTGAACAAATTTTTTTATTTAACAACTTATCAAACTGCCATCGAAACTTAGAAGTCTATAGTTTTTGTGTAATTAGCTCAAAATAATACTTCAAATTTTCTGTCTATCGAAAATTAGTTGAAAAAACTTATTCAACTGTTTGCTTTCGAATTTCATATTTCTATTCATAAAATAAATTTCCTTTCTCATCGAATTTTTAGCTATACAAGAAATAGTTGCCAACAGCAAATGTTGCCAATGATAATAAACAAATGCATACGCATCATCACCATCATAATTTTTATCTTTATCATAGCCACAATTATAATCATCACCATTATCACAGTCATCATAATTATCATCTTCATCATCATAATCATCAATAGTATAATAATTATTCATGGGATTCCATCATTGACACCTTCTCTCGCACACTAATTCATCTGCAACAGTAGCAAACATGCAGGCAGGCAGGCAGACAACAGACAGCATCCATGTGAAACCATATTTTTCACAATCTCACACATGCAAGTGAACAAACAAACAGACAGACACCAACTACAAACAACAATGGCAATTGGTATCATGAAATGTAATACTGAAAGCTTTACAAAACTCTTTACAAACAGTGAGTGCAACAGCAGAGCACGGCAAAACTTACACATTCACGTGAACCGCACTTCACACGCCATGCCAGCAGACACACACTCTCTCTTTCTACTCTTCCCTACTTTCTCTCTAACGCTCTATCTCCCACTCTCCCCCTCTTTGTCTCTCTGTTCCTTTCTCTGTCGCTTTTACACTTTTCAATACAGGCTGCAATTGTCTTTGTTTGCTATTGTTGTTGTTTTCGTTGCAAAAATGCCGCACTTTTACGAGTTGCCATCGCAATTTTATTGCATACGCACACACATGTATTCTCACATGTACACTCACATAGTGCATGTACATATTTGGATGAGTATATTTAAACACAGCCATGTATACAAACAACAGTTGGCGCCATTTTTTGCACTTAATTGTGAACTTCATAATTTTGCAAATGCAAAAAAAGTTCTGTTTTTTTTTTTTTTGGAGGGGGAAATAGTTTTCATTTTCCAACATTTAATTTAGTGGTGCCGCATTTTGTTAGTTTGTCGGTCTCGTTGTTGTTGTATTTTTATGTTATGTTATGTTCTCATTGTTTTTGTTGTGTCTGTCAATGTATAAACAAGAGGAGCTGTCGACTCTACTCGTTCGCTCCTACTCGCTTTTTTTTAATTAATACAATATTAATATCATGCTCACATACACGTGAGCAACAAATTTAGTGTTGTTAATACATGCTGCAATTATTTATACTCGTATGTAGTTGTTTTAATACATTTCATTTTATATTCATATAACCTATATAGTTACCATACTTAAATAAGTTCGAAAAATTTTTGAAATATCAGTTTCACTAATTAGAATAGTTTTGAGATTTTAATTAGTAGCTCAGTAATAACTATTAACTTTAAATTAAACGTATCTATCATTATAAATATAAATAAGAGCTTACTCACGTAAGTAAATGTAACCTCCCTCTAATTTCACCAAATTTCAATACAGAAAGTTATAAAATTGTACAGTTTATTCGCACCTATGGGTGCGATTAAGCGATATAGCTATAGGACGGTTAGAGTTTTCAGCTCTATTGACTCCTTGGAACATCATTTAACAGTGGCTTGCGTCTCTCCGCTTTACCGTTACCGATGCACAAGCTGATGCTGCCAATTCGTGTGTTCACCAGAACTACACGAACAGCAAGCGAAACTCACGACTTCCACGTAAACACGGTTTTCCATCGCACTACGCACTTGGAATAAGCTCCCTAGAAATGTTTTCCCCGATTATTATGACCCTTGCAAATTTAAAGCAAACGCTCATAAGTTCTTCTCCCTCCTTCTTCATCCCACCCATTAATCTTCCTTCCAATCAAAACACTGCTCTGCATTCATAGGCGTACACACTGTGTTTAGACTGTATTAAATAAAAAAAAAAAAATTTACTATTGAAATCAGCCGCTGTATTTGTCTGAAATTTTAGGTATAACATTTAACATTCAGCTAATTGCTTAAATTTAACATTTCTTCTTTTGCCTCCAAAATCCTCTTTTCGTCTTCTTTTTCCTCTATGTATAACATTTTCTCTAATTATGTGTAGTTATTTAATTTTTCTAGAACTTACAGTAATAGCCTATTGGATCAGTATTGAGTAAACAGCGGATTGGGTTCCAAACATATACATAGTCACGAAATGCGTTAAGTATACGCCACCGTGCACTGTTTGCGTGTGCTTATAGCCTCGAACCCAGAGATTTTATATTATGTAAATGTAATTCTAAAGACAATAAATGTAAGAATATTAACGGATGATTGCTTTTGGTAAATGTTAATAAATGTGTTTTTGGCGAAATTTCGAAAACTCAAGTTCAGTCCAAAATAAGTTAAGTATACGTCATCGAGTCCTTCTTTTGGTCTGACTACTTAGCCGCATAAACTTGAAAATTCAAAATTTTTTAAATACAGTTTACAGTTTATTAAACAGTTAAACAGTAGAAAAATATTAGAAATATATTTTTGTTGAAATTTCTAAGTTACTGTGACAATACAAGTGTAGTACGAAATAAGTTAAGTATACGTCATTAAGTACGAGGCAGTTTCACAAATGACAATACAAATGTTTTCTACTTAGTTATCATATTAGATGAACTACTTGAAGAATTAGTCAAAACTGAATTGGCAAACTGTATGGCATAGTAATATAAGCATTCATGGGGGTTCTTTTAGATTTAAAATTTTTCACATTACTACCAGTGCCAGATGAAGAAAGAGAAGACAGAGATGTCTGGCGAATATCGAGGCAAGAAAATGGATGAATCGAAAAAAGTTGAATATTCTCGAAAGACAGCATCCTGAACAGCATACTTTCTATACAATATGTAAGCAAAGTTAAGTTTCGTAAAATAATTCACAGCCGTAACTTTTAACTAGAATAAATGGGCCTTAAACCCGAAAAAAAATCTTACAAGTTTTGACTGTTTTATATGAATTTATTCATTTTACATTAGTTTCATATAAAACAAGGACAAGCTACATTTTTTTGGCATCCTTTATTGGGCAAAGTTGTCCAGAATTTTTCTGTCTTTGCTGCATGCTTATACGCCCTAGTGTGCATACTTAAATTTCAAACGCAACTACCAGAATAATACAGCGATAATCAAGCGGATATAAAGGCCTTAAAATCTTTCCAAGGTACCTCAATTACCTAATGGTTTGCCTTGATAAACTCAAAACGCTCGTCCTACATAACCGGGATAAGATTCTGTGGATTCCAAGACATAGTGAGATTGAAGGGAATAAAGTTGCAGATGAACGCCTGAAGAAAAGAACATCATCACCTTTCGTAAGCGCAAAGTTATTCTGAGGGATGGCAAAACAAACCTTTTCGTTAGTCATAAAGAAAAGAGAAACAGTAAAGGAAGCTATATTGGGAATATCTACCAGCGCTAGAACACCCGGCAGCACTTATATGGCCATTAGTATGGCCACATAGAATAATCTAATAAGACACAGTCGATTGAATTATCAGCTTACAAAACTTATACATGAATCTGCAAAGGATATACCAGGAAAGTGCTTACAAGTAGAAACCATCTGGAGAACCTTCAACTACCAGAAGTTAATTTGAACTCCATAGAAGCGGGACCAACACCATAATTTTTATTGGAAATTGGACTTAAGTATAAAAGAACTGTGGGTCAATGTAGGAGCGCAAAAGATCTTATAAATCGTAGAACAATTCTCAACCGAAATAATAATAATAGTTAATATAAGTATTGTAATATCTACCTAAACACATTGGCTTAAATTTTAACATTAAGCTAAACCAATTGTACTCTCTTGATTTTTCTTACGCCGAAAGTAACAACTTTACGCAATACTATTATTGTTTTTTAAAAAATATTATATGCCTCGTTAAATTTTTCTTTAGTCCCTCTGTCAACTTCACATTGCTCTTACTTTGTTTCTTTCATAATTTATGCATGATACTGTAACAAAATTGTTAGTACTCGGTTAAATACGTATGTAAGAATGCAGAAGCAACCGCAAGAAAATAAATACTCATTTATGTTTCAAATTGTATTTTCCACATCATATCCTACAAAGACAACATGCATATTTACTTCTTGCAATACTTTTAGTTTCACATGCATATACTCGTATGATTTCATATGTGAAACTCTCAGCTTCTTCTGAGTTACTTCTGTCAATCTAATATATATTTTATTCTGCTACTTGTCAGTTATATAGAAACATATTGGTAGTGAAAGTTACACAATTATGGGCAGAGATATCACAATCGTTAGAACGCCATTAAATACATATACTTAGCCGAATATTCGCTTCTTTTTTTATCTGCTATTAATATAAAATTCTTTTAGATTCAATACAATCGAATTGGTTAGTACTTAAATAGGTGACGACAAAATGAACTTGATCCACTTGTGTTTTACAACGAAAATTTAAATCAAGTGGGAACAACTTAAGTACTATGTATAAAGATAAAAGTCTTTTTTCTTATAAATAGTTTTGATACCTTTTTAAGCTTCTACTCAAAGTTTTCCTAGTTTTATTGAAATACGATCCAATCGCAAATGGAAATAGTTGTGCTAGTTCACTCCACATTGTAGGAGTAAATTCAAGCTATTGTTCTTATGAATTTTAAAGGTACACATTTGTGCCACTTACTCTTTATAAGTATCTAGGCATCATAAGTATACATAAAAACTCTAAATGGCTTTTGTTGGAATTTCCTGAATGAATTTAATGAAATCCAACCAACAACTGTATCTATCTATATCATATGTAGTATCTTGGATACCTACATACATATATACATACTCCTATATGTTCGGAAGGAAGTGAATATTGAAATAGAAAACAACAATGACGACGTCTCTTCTTTGTTGCCGTTGTTCTTTGTGCCTGCCCTCGTATCTATCACATCTACATGGAACTAAAGAAGGCAACCTAATGTATTTTACTTACAATTCTTACTTTTTTTTCATTGTATTTCTTTTTTAAGTCTATGTAGAAGATACATTGTAGTTTCCCCAGCAGACATTTACGTAGAGCTGCGAAAATTATATTCAACAAAAGCAAAGTTAACGAAAACTTTATTATTATTTGTTTTAAATGTTATGATGGCAGGATATGATACACACATACATACATACATAGGCATTGTAGCTGATTGTCTACATCACGTTAGGGAATTTTTTTTATACCCAACAGCAGTCGTACACATACATCGTACTACTAGTCGTATACGTATTCAGAAATGCACACTATCAAGCATATAAACTTTCTCTCTTGCAGCAAACGTTCAACAGTTCATAAAGTTAATTTTTGCAACAGAAATTATATTAAAACGACATTTTTCTATTTAACCCCCACTCACCCACTCACTCCTCTTCCCGTTATTATGTCTGCCCGTCGCAAAATTATGGGAAAATAAGCATTTGCTTTTTCTTTTTCTTATGTATGTAAAGGGCGTTTTTTTCAAAACAACAGAGAAATTTTACATAAGTGATTGAAATTTTTATTTCGATCGATGAGTCTATTTACTTTTTAAGGACAATTTCATTTGAATGTTGCCCGCGGCTACGCTTCAAGTGGTCCATTCTGAAAGTCCAATTTTGGCACACTTTTTCACACATTTCGGCCGGAATCTCACCAATGACGCAATAACGCGTTTAATGTTGGCGTGCAAAGCAGCATTCGTGTTTGTCTTGTCCCTGTAGACAAGAGACTTAACATAGACCCACAAAGAAAGGTCTAACGGGGTCAAATCACACGATCTTGGTGGCCAATTGACTGTATCAAAACGTGAGATTAACTGCTCACCAAATTCGCCTCTCAATTGATGCATGGTTTCGAGTGCAGTGTGTCATGTGGCATGTGGCACCGTCCTGTTGGAACCACATGTCGGCCGAGTCCAATTCTTACATTTTCGGCTAATAAAAGTCTGTTATCATCGAACGGTATCTTTCTCCATTTCTCCATTAACTTTGAGGATTTCATCGTACGGCCAAATTATGTCGTATAATATTGCCCATAAACCTCAAAAAACAGTGCATTTTTCCAAATACGGCAATTTGGCTTATTCACGTATCCATTGAGCCAAAAATGAGCCTCGCGATGAATACAATTTTGCGATAAAAAAACGGATCCTCATCGAGCTTTTCTAAGGCCCATGCACCAGGTCGAATAACACAAAACCAATTGCTGCGATCGGCGCCGGACATATCGCAATCTTCTCCAACACTGGCGGACACAGCAGCAATATTCTCTTCGGTATGCACTCTATGGATACGATTTGGTGGATTGAAGTGCAATAAAGTGAAACTGGTGCGAAATTTGGTCACAATGAGCTGAATAGCCTGCTTTGTGGGTCGATTATGATGACCATAAAATGGACGCAGCTTGCGAAACACATTTTTCACAGAGCACGAATTTTGATAATAAATTTCAATAATTTGCAAACGTTGTTCAGGCGTAAGTCTATTCATGATGAAATGGCAAACCAAACTGAGCATTTTTTACTTTGACACATGTCAAGAATCACGCGTGAACTTTCAGAAATATCAACGTCAGAAACCAAGTAGCAAAAAAATCACCCTTTACAAGTGCTCGAGGATTTATTGAAATGCGTTGGAGCAGCTAAACGAAGCAAAAAGTGGTTAAAGTTGCATTTACTACTTTGCCCGTTTCATGACGTAGTCGTCGTTCTCGTATGTGTAATTAGAATTTGGTAAAATTTTCATAAGTTCTTGATGAGATTACCGCACTTGGCTTGGTGGTGGGTGGTAATTTATGAAAATTGCACAGAAAATAAATGCATTTTTAATGCTTTCGGAAACTCATATTCGTTTGTATGTATACTTAGTATGTTTTTCCAGAAATATAATTGAGGTTAATTTAGCTGTATTTAACAAGGGTAAGACCGAAAGGAGAATAAAAGTAAGAGGATAGAATGAGATAGAATGGGGATTAAGCACATTGAACTTTTTGTAAGGCAAATAAACTATTTACATATTCTTATATTTATGTAGGCATTGTTGAAAGCTGATGAATAGAAAAAATAGGGAATTCTTGCCATATTCCTAATGAAAAAACAAAAAACATATCGTCTGCCCGAGTTTGAAGAGTAAAATAAATAAATGAGAGTACAATATTAAAAAAAAAATTTTTATCAAAGTACCGGGTACTGTGTTTCTCACATTCGAAAGGTCTGTGGACTGTGGATCTTCAAAAGTGCCACAATATTACACACGTCGTTTTAAGCTAAAATGATTTTGTAATGACATTAGCTAAATTATTTAAATTTCTTCACCTTCTTCTACTACTGATTAAATCACTTATATTGGCATTAAAATTCTTCTTCGTAATTGAAGTACGCGTCATTTTTGATTATTAAGTTGGAAGTGATTAATTTTTGATATGCTAAAGTCTCAATAAATGATTGTCTTAGCCCATTATGAACAGAATTAATGTTAAAAATGGTTGTGATAAACAAATTGCCAGCATTTCTTTTAGCAATGTATTTGATTGTAGCTTTCTTTAATTTATATAAAAACACACTAGTGAATAATATTGCTATTGTAATCCATTTCTAAAAAATAGAAGTACATATGATACATATACTCTCGTTGTTTAGGCCAGGAGCCATAATTTTTATATTCATTAAATTTAAGTTCATTTTTTGTAATCCTGGCAACCCTTACCATCTTGATTTTCCTTTCGTTAAGGATGGAGGGAATAGCGCGGGTATTTCGTCAATTTTTAGACATTTTACCGAAATATTTATTACTAATCGAGAAGTCGAGAAGAAGAGACGTCCACCGCAGCAACCAACCCAACATTTAGAAGACCCTTCACCCGACGCCGCTACTCAAAGCACTAATGAAAATCGAGGTGGAAAAGATACGCCCCAGTTACATTTGTAGTTAAATAAATATTGTAAGAACGCCTTTCTTTTTTTATACATGATACTTTCAACTTCCTCGAGATCACCCCTCGTCCGGAGACGCAAAGCCCCCTCACCCCTTTACACTCGTCATTATGATATTTAAGCTATTCAATGGTGGATAGGATGGAAAAATATTTACATTGATATGATGTTTATTTTCGTCAATATTCTTGTAATTTATATAAACTTTTGATGCTTCCGTTTATCAATATTACAAACCTTAATTCAAACCAGAGAGGAACACTTTCAATAATTTGTGTTTGTATTTTTTATGATATGAACAAGTAAGTTAAACTTCGTTCTATTCTTTTGATCTAGACCTTCATCAAAAAAATATTTATGTTTATATATCTTCATTATGAATGCATGCTTCAACCCTCAAACCTGTGACATTTATATCCATCAATATTTTGAATATGTTCATCAAACCTCGATACATTAATTTAATGTATGTAAAAGGTGTTTTTTTTTTTAGAAGTGTGGTTATCAATCTGGCAATACTTTTTTCGGAGTTGGTCTTTTTGACAGCTGTCACTTGATTTATGCTCAGTTTGGTTTGCCATTTCATAATGAATAGACTTACTCCTGAACAACGTTTGCAAATCGTACAAGTTTATTACCAAAATAATGGTGCGGTTCGCGCGATTTTTACAATAAAATTTTGTTCAGCGATGAAGCTTAGTTTTGGTTGGAGACGTTGGGTACGTTAATAAGCAAAATTGTCGCATTTGGAGTGATCATAATCCACAAGCCATTGTTGAGACGCCGTTACATCTTTAAAAAGTCACTGTTTGGTGTGGTCTATGAGCAGAGGGAATCATTGGTCCATATTTCTTCAAAGATGAAGCTGGTCATAATATTACAGTCAATGGGGAACGCTATACAGCCATGATTAATGACGTTTCCTGAATTGGAGGATGCTGATGTGGACGACCTTTGGTTCCAACAAGACGGCGCTACATGCCATACAGCCATACAGCCACCGAAACAATCAATTTATTGACGGAAACTTATGGTGAGCGCATTACCTCGCGTCGTGGGCCTGTGGCGTGGTCTCCAAGATATTGCGATTTAACACCGCTGGACTATTTTTAATTTTTTTTGGGGTTATGTGAAGTCGCTTGCCTACGCAGATAAGCCCAAGACGATTGACGCCTTGGAATAGAATATTCGGCACGTTATTACTGACATACGGCCCCAATTGCTGCAAAAAGTGGTCGAAAATTGGGATTCTCGACTGGAATTTATTCGAACCAGCCGCGGCGGCCACTTGCCCGAAATCGTTTTTAAAACATAATGGCAAATCCTTATCTTTATAATAAAGCTAAATTCTTGGCCATAACATTAAATTATATGCGTTTTATTTCTTCTTGAAAACCACACTTCTAAAAAAACACACTGTATATGAATTTCTTTTATATTCATCAATATTATGCACATATTCGTCAACGTTCGATTCATTGAAATGATGCATGCTTTCAATAATATGATGTAAACATTCCACGATATTATGAACCCATTCATTAAATCTCGATTCATTGAATTGATGTAGACATTTATCAATATATGATATACATATGATGAAAATTTGCATCAATTTACTGAATCATAATCAACGATGTTGTTTTGTATTATTAGCTCAATGTGATGTCAAAGCTAGAGATTTTACGGTTTTAAACTAATCCAAAATTTGTATCTTTATTTTATGTTCAATTTCGAAGAAACTTCTCAAACCGAAAAAGAAAACTTTAAATCAATATTTATGAAAATAGTTTCGTATTCCTTTTTTCCCCCTAAGTTTTTTTTTTGTCAAAATTGCGTACAGTTAAAACTTTAAAGAAAAATAAATATAAATTTTTGTGCTAAAATCACTGAGTTGTAATAAAAATCATCAAAATATACTTAACATTTACTTACATTCAAGTCATAGTAAAGAAAGAGAAAAAAAAACATAAAACTTTAGAAAAAGTAATCAGGAATGACATTTTGTTACTGAGCGACTACTTGCTACTACTTACTTACTACTAGTAAATAGTAGACTAGTAGAGTAGTAGTTTTAGCAAGAGCGCAGCAAACTTTTAGCTACAACCAACTTAACTCTCTAATGAAAAGCATTCACAACTTTGTGTGTTATATGTATGTACTTTTGCAAATGTTGATGTTCATACACATACTTATTTGTCTATGTGTATGTGTATGTGTGTGTCTTCTATTTCATAGAAGAAGCAACATACTTTATTTTTATTGCAATAAATAAAAGTAACTGTCCAAAAATCCAAAACTATTGCTAGCTGCGCTGTGCTTCACATTTGTGTTATTAACTTTTGTCATACTCACTCAGGCTCTTGCTCTTACATACTTTTATTTTTTGTTTTTTTTACTATTTTTTCGCATACTTGCTACATACATACTTACACCAGTTGTTTGCTAGTTTGTTGTGATTCTTATTAGTTGAGTTGTTTTTTTCTTCTTCTTCTTTTTTTTCAACTACTATTTTGATATTGTTACTACATAGTAGCACAACAGATACTTTTCAGCTTGTAAAGATTTATTATCAACTGTCATTTTTATACACACATTCATTTTCAGTTCAGTTTTCCGTTTCGTTTCGAAATTGTTAGTTACAATATGAAAAGTTTTTCGGCTGCTCTGAGTTTCTAAAGTGAATCTGTTGTTTTTCTGCTTCGTTCTTCTGCTTTGAGAATTTTTGTCGTTTTGTTTTTTCCTTTGGTATTTTTATGTTATTGTTTTTTTTTTTTTTTTGTTAGACATTGAATGGTATTTATGGGCGTGATTGGGTATACTTTTGTGGTGGACATGTATTTTTTTCTGTGGAAATTGTAAGTAAAGCATATATTACAGTCATTCTTGCGGTTCTATATTTCTTTTTCTCCCTCTGCCTCTTCCTTCTACTCTTCTAGTCTTTTTCATGACTTCTCTAATGGGCAATTTATTTAGTATTTGTGAGAATTGTTCACATTTAGTTTACTGACATTTTTTATATATTAGCCACATAAATATATTGGCATTTTCTATAAATTATTATAAAACAAGTGAAGAGAAGAAATTTCTCGTTTCGGGCTTCCCATTTTTTTTTTAAGAATATGTATGTCTGACATATTCAAGTTTTGAGCATTTGACAAAGAACATAAATTTGGAATATATTGAGAACTTTTAATGAAATCTTACTTACTTACTTTTAATGGCACAACAGCCCATGGAGGGCCTAGACCGAGCTTTTCGTCCTAGGCTGAAATCATTCAGCTCAAAAAATTTAAGTATGATTAAGTTTCTCAATTTTACAGGAAACCTTAAAATCCTGATTCTTTGGGTACCAGATACCATATGCAATACCATATGCAATGAAGCCGGTGATGAGTGGTCGCTGTGGCGTAGTGGTAGTGCGTTGGACTGCTACGCAGAGTGTCCGGGGTTCGAATCTCGGCAAAGGCAAAATCAAAAAAAAAAAAAGTAGAAAAAATAATTTTTCTACACGGCACCACCTCTTGGCAGGCAATGGCAAACCTACAAGAGTAAAAATTGCTATGAAAAGCTTTTCCTTCGCCGTTCGGATTCGGCTTTAAACTGTAGGTCCCTTCCATTCATGTACAAATATAACACGCACAACATGAGTGGATGCGAAAAGCATGGGCTGTTGTGCCATCAAAAGTAAAGTAAAGTAAGATGAACTACTTACCTAGGATAAAGTACATAACTGGACTATCTACATAAGTATGTATCTTGCCACTATGTGCTCGGATATTACCCAAACGGGTAAGGTCTATTAAAGGAGATAGAAAGTCGTCAGTACATGAAAAAAACAACACTACAGTTTTACGCATTTTATTGAAATAAAATGGACCTTCATGGGTAGTTTTAACTTTCAGTGAAGGTAGATTACAATATTTTGTAACGATTAACTTAGCTTAAAGAAATTACTGCGAACGATACAAAATATGTACATTTAGTGGATATGATCATGTCCAATTAAATGAGCTTCGATGGTTTTGCCAGCGACCCAAAGAATATGGAAATTGTTTGCATTTTGGGGGAGATTGTTTTTTTTTAAGTGTTAATTCTGTATAATCCAGAGATTATTTAAAAATTCACACTTTTATTTCTTGAGAGTTAATGTTATTTAGAAAAAAATTGTTTTATATTATTTTTCTTCAACTGACTGTTTGTTTTTTATTTTTATAATGTTGAAATTTTTCCAAAACAAAACTTTTAATGTCTTAACGTAAGTAACACCAACTACTTTTCAATGAGCAATTTTTTACAGGAAAATAGTTTTTACTAAGGATTCACCCTTTATTTATCATTACTTACTTTCCTTTTAATGGCACAACAGCCCATGAAGGGCCTAGGCCGAGCTTTTCGCATCCACTCATGTTGTGCGTGTTTTATTTTTGTTACATGAATGGAAGGGACCTACAGTTTAAAGCGGAATCCGAACGGCGAAGTAAAAAGCTTTTCATAGCAATTTTTATTCTTGTAGGTTTGTTATTGCCTGCCAAGAGGTGGTGCCATGTAGAAAAATTATTTTTTCTACTTTTTGATTTTGCCTGTGCCGAGATTCGAACCCCGGACACTCTGCGTAGCAGTTCAACTCACTACCACTACGCCACAGCGACCACTTATTTATTTATCATTATAATAAATTTTATTGCAGAATATAATTTTTATGTTAATTTTTTTTTTTTTTTTTAAATTAACTTATTTTTGGTGACCCCACTAAAATATTTTGTAAAGAGCAATGGTTTTCTTCAAGATTTTCTTCATGATGGGTTTTTCAAGATTGTTTGCCCAGTATGGTCGCATACGGGATAATGGCTTCATATTTGTAACATCTCAAATAGATGGTGGGTTGAAGTTTTCTCTTTTTCGTGATAAATAAAATTTTTTAGACATGTATGACTTAAAATAAAAAAACACAAAAATTTTATCTCCTACACATATCCAAATTACGATATTTAAGCCATATAGGAAATCGCAGATGTGATAGAAAAAATCTTAATACAGGTTCGAAAACATCAGTCACCTAAAGATATCATTAGAAAGTTATTCATTGCTCATTTATCAATTGCTGTGTAAATCAATTCACTGATAATTTTCGAATGCACTTATAAATTATTTCAAAATTAATTACTCTTTCAGAAAAAAAATTCACCAAAATTTTAAAATAAATCTCATTACTCATTATTTTTATTGTCTTTCTTTTACAGTATTATCAATGAAATTGGATATATAAAATCATACAAATACAATGCAAGCAAGCAAAGCGGTAAGTGCATGCATTATATAATTTGCTTTCTTTTTCATTTCGAATTACGCAGATAATTACACTAAACCCGGAAAAACCCTACTTCAATTAATTGCTGGCAATTAATATTCAACACGGTATTTGTATGCAGCCCGAATTCTCTACCCTTTTTTGCCTCCTTCAGCTCGCAGCACAAACCAATAAGCGCTCATTATGTGAAAAACCAGTAAATTTTCTTTAAAGATTTCATTTTATTCTTTTGAGGGTTGATGGCAAATGAAAGAATGAAATATTTAAATTCACCTTATTGTTTTTGTTGTTTGCAGTAACAGCAGCAATTATGGTGAATTATGAAGAAACACATACAGGCACAGATACATGTACAAACAAAAAACGAAATTCTTACACTCAAACATAGAAATATATAGTACTACAACTTTGTTGTTGTAGAGAAAAGTATTTCACTGTTGTTGTGTCCCCAAAAAATACCGTGGCTAACCACACCTTTAACCCTTGCTCGCATACACAAAAACATATAGAAATTCAACAAACAAAAAAAAAGCAAAAAGAACAACAACAATGTACGATACTAAACAAATTATTATGGTGAACTGAGAAATCTCCGGTATCCCCTCTGCTTCTTCCTTTATAGAGAAAAGGAAACAAAAAGTAAGGCATGCAATACTAATGCGGAAAGAAAAGGGGCTCATAGCAAAAGCAACAACAACAGCGACCACACGGAAGAAAAGCAAAACAGCAACAACAACAACACAACACCAATTTGCTTAACGTTCTGCGTTAAGTAATAATGGGCACAAATGCCAAGCCAAGTATTAAACATAAAAAGAAAAGGTAGTATACATACAATAATAGAAGGAAGTAAATATTGCCAAAAGAAAATGTTGGAAAACGCTTTCAGCAATACAAGAACAACCACCCGAAATTGAAGCAATGACCTTAAAGTTTAAATATGAGCAATATTGCCCATAAGTGTGTATAAGAATACATAGATAATTTATGAATTGCTTAGGGTAACAACCGAAGAAGCAGAAACTTGCCAGAGTAGGTAGTAGTACATTAGAAAGAAGGAAAGATAAAGAGAGAGAGAGAGAGAGAAAAAGATAGAAATTAAGCCAGAACACTGAACCGGAAGAAGGAACAGAACAGAAAGAAATATAACTTGTGGCGATTGATTTGCGATTAGGGTAGAAGTGTCCTAAAGTAGCGTAAAGTGTGGAGTGTTAAGGGTAAATATGGTACAATATAAAACACAAACTAAAATTGAACATTAGCAAAATTACTTGTATAGTAGAAATTACTAGGGATATGCGCTAAGAATAATTTACTTACTTACTTACTTAGCTGGCGCTACAACCGATGATCGGTCTTGGCCGCCTCCACAAAGCTTCGCCAGTCACTTCTGCTATGCGCGCGCTGGCGCCAGTTGATAAGGCCAAGTGCAGTCAGGTTGCCCTGCACCTGGTCTTTCCAACGGAGATTAGGACGTCCCCTTCTGCGTGATCCTCCACCGTGGTTCGAATAAAACACCTTTCTAGCCGGAGCGCTTTCTTCCATTCGCTCAACATGACCCAGCCAGCGAAGCCGCTGGAGTTTTATACGCTTGACTATGTCAGTGTCGGCGTACAGCTCATACAGCTCATTGTTCCATCTTATTCGAAACACGTCATCCACGCATACTGGACCGTAGATCTTACGGAGTATCTTCCTCTCGAACGCTCCTAACAGTCTCTCATCATTGATGGTCAATGTCCACGTCTCTGCGCCATACATTAGGACGGGAAGGATGAGGGACTTATAGAGCGTTATTTTCGTCGGTCGAGAGAGGGCTCTACTTCTCAATTGCCTACTGAGCCCGTAGTAACACCTGTTGGCAAGAGTTAGTCTCCGCTTGATCTCAAGGCTGACATTATTGTTGGTGTTTATGCTGGATCCTAAATAAACGAAATCCTTGACGACTTCAAAAGTATAATTGTCAACAGTGACATTTTGTCCAAGACGCCGTGACTCTTTGTTTGTTGACACAAGGTATTTCGTTTTGTCCTCGTTCACCACTAGACCCACACGACGAGACTCCCTTTCCAGGTTGGAGAATGCTGCACTGACTGCTCGAGCGTTTTTGCCAATGATGTCAATATCATCAGCGTATGCTAGCAGCATGACACTCTTGTAGAAGATAGTGCCAGAGATGTCGATGTTCGCAGCTCGAATTATTTTCTCCAGCATTAGGTTAAAGAAGTCGCACGATAGGGAGTCACCTTGTCTGAAACCTCTTTTGGTATCAAATGGTGCGGAGAGGTCTGTCCCAATTTTCACTGCGCTGGTGGTGTTGGTCAGTGTCATTTTGCAAAGACGAATGAGCTTTGCAGGGATACCAAAATCAGACATTGCGGCGTACAAGTGATCCCTAATCGTGCTGTCGAAGGCGGCTTTATAATCGACAAATAGGTGATGGGTGTCGATCTGTTTTTCTCGGGTCTTTTCCAGGATTTGGCGTAGTGTGAATATCTGGTCGATGGTGGATTTACCAGGCCTGAAGCCACACTGATAAGGTCCAATCAGTTTGTTGACGATGGGCTTCAGTCTTTCGCACAGTACGCTCGATAGAACCTTATATGCAATATTAAGAAGGCTGATCCCACGGTAGTTGGCGCAGATCGTGGAATCACCCTTCTTATGGATTGGGCAGAGTACGCTGAGATTCCAATCACTTGGCATGCTTTCATCTGACCATATTCTGCATAGAAGCTCATGCATGCGTTTTTTGAGCTCTTCGCCTCCGGTCTTAAACAACTCAGCAGGCAGGCCATCTGCACCTGCAGCCTTATTGTTTTTCAGCCGAGCAATGGCTGTTAAGACCTCCTCATAGTCAGGCGGCGGTACTTCAACGCCGTCAGTGATTGGGGTTTCCGGAGTGGGTTCCGCAGTGGCGGGATTATTGCCGTCTTCGCCATTAAGCAGCTGCGAAAAGTGCTCCCTCCATAATCTCATTATGCCCTGGATATCTGTCACCAGATTTCCATCTTCATCCTTGCAGGAAGAGGCCCCGGTCTTCAAACCAAGAGTCAGGCGTCTTATTCTTTCAAAGAATTTTCGGACCTCGTTCCTGTCCCGCAACATTTCGATATCATTGAACTCGCGTCTTTCTTCATCTCTTTTCTTGCGCCTGAAAAGACGTTTCTCCTCCCTCCTCAACTTTCTGTATCGCTCCTTAGCAGCTCGCGTTGCAACTGACTGCAGGGTGGCTCTGTATACTGCGTTTTTTGCTTCAGTAGCATCGCGACACTCTTGGTCGTACCACATATTTCTCCGTCGACGGTGGTAGCCTAGCACCTCTTCGGCAGCCGTACGCATAGAGCGGGAAATGTGCGTCCACTGTGCGCATATATCATCAAGTTGAGGGGTGTTTTGCGAAAGGAGAAGTGCAAGTTGGTTGGCAAAGACTTTGGCTGTCTGTTGTGATTGCAGCTTTTCGACATCCAGCTTTCTCTTTGTACCTATCCGTACGCGATTTGCTACACATATACGTGTGCAGACCTTGGCTGCAACCAAGTAGTGGTCTGAGTCGATGTTTGCACCACGTATTGTGCGTACGTCTAGTACATTGGAAGCGTGCCTTCCGTCGATCACAACGTGATCAATTTGGTTTCGTGTGTTTTGATCAGGGGACAGCCAAGTGGCCTTATGGATATCCTTATGTTGGAATCTGGTGCTACTAACTGTCATGTTTCGTGCCGCGGCGAAGTCGATCAGTCTCATACCGTTATCGGTGGCTTCGTCGTGGAGACTGAATTTTCCGATCGTCGGACCAAAGAGACTCTCCTTGCCCACCTTGGCATTAAAGTCGCCTAACACGATTTTAACATCGTGGCGGGGGCAATGCTCATAAGCTTTGTCGAGGAGCTCGTAGAAGTCATCTTTGGTCGTTTCATCCTTCTCATCCGTCGGGGCATGGACACAAATTAGGCTGATGTTGAAGAATTTTGCCTTGATGCGGATAGTGGCTAGGCGCTCGTTCACCGCTGTGAACCTCGAGACTAGATGACGCAGTCTCTTCCCAACCACAAATCCAACACCAAATTCGTGTCTCGACGCATGACAGCTGTAGTAGATATCACAGGATGCTCTTTTGGAGCAACCCTGTCCCGTCCATCGCATTTCCTGTACAGCGGTGATGTCAGCTCTATATTTTTGGAGGACATCCACCAGCTGGATAGAGGCACCTTCCCTGTAGAGGGTTCGGACATTCCAGGTGCATATCCGTAAATCGTTGTCCTTTGGGCGTTTGCGGGAGTCGTCAATATTAGAGGGGTTCATCATCCGAGGCTTGTTTGGAGGTTTCATTGGAGGGTATTTTAACGTGGTGGGTTCCAAGCCCGACGCACAACCATTCATTCAAGGCCATGGAGAAGCCCGCCGCACACATTAGTTAAATCACTGACGGTTGTCAGATCGCTATCCAGGGGACGCCACGAGGAGGCTGTGTGTCGACTTGAAACGTAGAAGCGCAAGGATCGACCATGGACGCACCTGCGACTGTCACGAACTTTACCTTGTGTCCTACGCCCCAGGCCCCCCTGGGGCGTAGAATAATTTAGGAAACCTAATTTTCAATCAATTGAGCAGACAAAATCCAGTTTTAGTTGATTTTTCTGTTGTAATGGCACAACAGCCCATGGAGGGCGCAGGCCGAACTTTTCACATGCCCATTCTTGTTATGTTGCCGTGTATGAAAATTTCCACTCCAGACACTCTGCGTAGCAGACCAACGCACTATCAACTACGCTGGCGTATAAACGATTAACTGGAGGAGGATAAAATTTTAACGATTTTAAGCACTAGTGAATTTGGAAATGATTTTTCATTTATGAGCAATGATTAAAATGTACCGATGAATATTACGGGAGGGGAAGGGGTTAAGCACCAAATCCCATCTTAGGATCAGCTTTCGTTTTCAAGTAAGATAGTATGCGTCCAAGGCTTATTCCACTCGAGCCATTGTAGTCAAGTCTTGATTTGTAACTCTTCTAGCTGAAAGTTGATTGCTTTCAATTTCTAGGAATAAGTTATTTACAAGGTCTTCGAACGAATTCCGTAGAAAATTGATCACTGGCAAAACGAAATGAGCGTTTCGGGAATGCAGTAATCCAATCGCTAATTCTGCAATCTTCGAGACCTTCGAAAATCTTTTGCCTTCTTTATTCTTGTTTGTAGTTCTATCTTTACCTCACAATTTCAGTTAGTGAAACCAGTTTAGTAATATGATTTTTCTTAAACTAAATCCACAGATGTATATATGTGTAGAAACCTTTAAAATTTATAATTCAAAACTAATTATTGTGTAAGTGATTAAGAAGCAAGCGACACATGTGTTACCTTTGTTCAATATTTGTCTCCTTTATCATCATAAATTATGCAATACAACAGTGTTAAGGAGGATGTTGTGGTGAACATTTTTACTAAAGAATTTATAATCCAGCAGGTCCTGGTTTTTTCAAACTCCATTCAGAGGCGATGGTCATTCAGTGGATAAGCAAAAAGTACAATTGCTATGTAGAAATTTTGTCTGGGACTAAAATGTTTCTAATGAAAATATAAACAGTTTTCATCTCCACATGCAAACTCGAATGGGGAAAATATCACGAGAGTTTTAAAAAAAATTTACATTTATAAACACGTTATGTAATATGAAAATTTGTAATTTTATACAAAAAATATTAACTAAAAATCATAAAAAATATTTATCTTTTCATCGGGAGACTTAATGACAAATCGGTCCTATATATGGTTATATCCCATCTGGTAGCGGAAAAATTAAAAATATTACTTAATGTTTTTAAAAATGTCTGACTTTATTGCCCTTAAAATAAATCAATACTTACAAAGATCCAAACAAATTTCAAATTTAGTCAAAGGAGGAAAATTTGTTACCAACATATTTTTCATTTAAATGAAGTATTTTTGTTTTCTTGGAAGTCAAATTACAAACACATATCAAAAAATAAATGTGTGGCGTAGTATTATTTTGAAATTATTTTGTACAATTGCATTAATCTGCAGTACTCAACTAACTGAAGGTCAAAAGTATGATTCTTTGCTTATGTAAGTAAGTAATGAATAGATTAAAACGTGTTTTATTTTTTTGTACAATAAAAAGGTAGCAGCTAAAACTAATTTAAATCCAAAAATTACTTTTCAAAACTTTTTACTTCTGTCTGAACACGAATGTACACACATTAATTGAAATTATTTTCGAATTTCGCAAATTGTCTTACACAATCTTTAGTTAGATACTTTTCTACACACATTTCAGCCGACATCAAAATCAAATCGTACACTTTTCACTTTTCTAACAAAAATTGTCTAAGCACTTTTCTTCTTCTTTGCCAAAGTCTTTGCCAGTCAGTTAGCGTTGCCAGTTTTTCAATTTTTTAGAACATCATTTGCAAAATTATTTTCATTCTTATCTTTCTACAAGGAATAAAAAAAAAAAAACAAACAAACAAACAAAAAGAAGAATAGAAACAACAACACAGTAAAAATTAATCAAAAAACTTTTCATCACTTTCAATTGACAATTTAAACTTTCATCAACAGTTTTACATAAAAGTTGGTGTTTTTTTTTATTCTGCAACCAATAACAATAACAACAAAAGCAACAACCAACATTTTTGGTATGGGAAAATAAAGGAAAGAAACGATAAACTTTATCAAAGCAGAAAAGAACAAAGTTTGTTTAAAATTTTGCTCCCCTTTGTTACACGCCAAAAAATTATACGAAAACTCTCTCTTCTCGCTCTCTTCTCTGGCTCCCCTTTTTAAAACGTTTTTCGTTTTTACTCGGCTCTCTTGGAATATTACAATAATGAAATGCGGCAACAATGCAAAATAGCAACAACAGCAACAGCAATGAAGCATCGCCAACCGCAGCAGCAATAGCAATAGAAACAACAACAATAACAATATAAATATATAAACAAGAAACTTACAAGGACCTTTTTTCTCAACTTTACTTTACGCTGGGGAATAGCAGCAAAATTTCTCTTCTCAAAACGCTGCACGCACATACAAACGCAATGGGAATAAACACACATACTCGTACATAAGTACATACATACATACATACATACATGTACGAATAACAGAATTTATTTTTGCGTATATTTGTTTACATACATTTATAAGAACATTAACTCAGCATAAATGTATGCTAGAAAAGGATGAAGAAAAGCGACAACATCGCACTCATTTTCTAGTTTTCTCTTTGCCCTGCTGTCTGCTGTTCGCCTGCCTGCCCGCACGCCAGCAGGTAGCTTTTCTTTGTTGGCGTCAACACCAGCACTAAAGAGTGTTTGCTGCTGATTTTTGTACTAGCATGTGTGTGTGTGTGTGTGTGTGTTTGTGAATAACGTGTGTCAATGTTGCAGGCAACAATAAACAGTTGAGAGTGAAGTGTAAACGCAGAAAGGAACCCAGAAAGGAAAGCAAAAAGTTATAGGAAATGAAAATTGTGGGGATATGTCGTTGTTATTATTGTTGCTCTCTCTGATGTTGTCGCTCGTTATTCTACTCATTGGCATTTTCATATACCGTAACGTCATCGTTTTCGATGTTGGTGTCGCTGTCGCTGTCGGTCGTCGTTGTTGTCGTCTAAGTTTGTGTGTGTATGCGCGTGTATGTTTGTGTGTATGTGTTTATGTGTCTGTTTTACCGCCATCATTGTCAGTTGGTGTCAACGCATCTAAAACATCAAAATCTACCTTCTTTTTTGGTTAGCATGTTGCAAAAATCTATGATGGAGTCTGCCCTCTACTCCTCCTACCCCACTGCAACTGAACTGAGACCAAACTCAAACTACACTCGAAAAAATTCCTTTTGCCGATTTGCTTCAGTGCACAGGTGAAGGCTATTTCTGCTGCTGCTGCCTTTCTTAGTTAGCTTCTAATTTTAATTATAAGTTATCTTTTTGTAAATAAATATAAAAAATAAAATATTATACTACAAAGAAATAAGTGCTCTAGAAATGAATTCTCTTCTAAACTATTTCGGCAAAAATTCAGTGAAATCTTCATGATATGTTCGTAGCTACTAGAAAATGTGAGATGATACTTTTTGTTTAAGTAATATACTGCACGCCTCGGCCGGCGTCACTGAGCTGGTATCCGGAATCTTGGAAAGCTCACAAACTATTTTCTCTCTATCAAAGATACTAGCTGACATCAGATGGACCCCTCTAAACCATACTTCTGCCAGACAGGAACTCAGGCTCGCTACTACTGGGCCAAAGGTAAACCGTTGACACTTAATCGCACTTTTACAAATTTATCTCTACCGAGGCGAGAAAATTCAATGAAGCAGTGGGAAGCGGCCTCTCCAGAGAAAAAAGTTTCCAAAGACTACGAATCTTCCCCGCGAAACTCACAGAAACAAAATCACAATGCAGAAATTCGGTAAATGTTTCGTGAGAAAAAATTGTTTGTTTGTGATTTATTATATCCAGTATACTTATTCTCTGAAAAGGTCACAAGCGGGTCATTGGCATTATTTTCTAAAGTGAGTCTATGAGGTGGGCATGGCACTTCACATGCAAGTATAATTTTCACAAAATGATAAATTTTTGTAAAAAAAACGTCTTTTCAGGCGCAAGAAAAGAGATAAAGAAAGACGCGAGTTCAATGATATCGAAATGTTGTGGGACAGGAACGAGGTCCGAAAATTCTTTGAAGGAATAAGACGCCTGACTGATGATTTGAAGACCAGGGCCTCTTACTGCAAGGATGAAGACAGAAATCTGGTGACAGATTTCCAGGGAATAATATTGCCGATGACGGCAATAATACCGCCATTGCGGAATCTACTCCGGAAACCCCGGAATAGTCACGTTTATCTTACATGTAAATTCAACTTTCAAAAGGCGAATATTGAAGGAAATATTGATGCAAATACAACGAAAATTGGTAAAATGAGAAAGGCAAATAAATTAGGTATTTCATACAGAAATTGTTACAATCTAGGGTATATAAACTTCAGCTGCTCTCAAATTATGCTTTCAAAGTGTATTGCTTGAAACCCTCCAAATCTCCCCTTCACCTCCTGCCTTTCACCCTACAATATTTGAATTTCCACACACATGAAAACATTCGCATTTCTACAAATTATGTATTTATTCAGGGAAATTTATTTATTTTATGGAGTGGATTTTTTTCTCAGTGAATTTAAGGGAGAACACTTGCAATGATGTGTAACTGCTGCTGTTGCTGCTGCTACTTCTTCTCCTTTAACTTCGGCTACTTCTGATGAATGTGTGAAAGTGGAAATTTCACTTGTTTTAAAATATTTCCCTTGTGGTTGTTTGATAGGAATTTGTGTGTAAAAGTAAAGTTACTAACATCATCACCTAAACCCTCAACTTCAGGCTGACGGGCTGCCTCTCACTCATTTCGCTATAGCTGTTACTTGCAAATGTTGATTACGTTGTTACGTCTACACTTGCTGCTGCTGTTGTTGGCGATTATGCCAATGTGTTTGCGTTTCTCTAATTTTCGTTTGCAATGTCTCTTCTTTTTTTTTCAGTTATTAATATTTAACCCAAAGCTAAAGCAAACATCAATGGAGCGCTATCCATCAACAGAGTTAAGAGTTAAGGTATGTGAAGCCCGCCAGTCTGCAACAGTAACAATCTCGACACCAGCAGCAATGTCTAAACAACCCTTGAATTTACGCAGTTTCGTGTCTTTTGCTTTCATGTTTATGTTTTATTTAAAAAGCGGCACTTTTGATTATGTTGCAATATAAATCTGTACATATAAAACTGTAGAAAGGAAAAGGAAATTAACAAAAAGGAAAAAAAGTAATATAAGAATGAGTTAAGTATAAAGTTGTTTAGCAAATAGAATGAGCATGGAAATGTGCACATGAAATGAATTAAAATAATTTTTCTAATTTTTCTCAGATATTTCCGCTTTATTGATATTTATTTCACAAATTGTTGACCACTTAAATCATTTCTGGATCTCGAGCTTTGACTTAAACTTTAATTGCGAAATCATAATCTTTATTTTACTTACTTTAAATGGCACAACAGCACATGGAGGGCCTAGGCCGAGCTCCTCCATCCACTCATGTTGTACGTGTTATATTTGTATATGAATGGAAGGGACCTACAGTTTAATGCCGAATCCGAACGACGAAGTGAAAAGCTTTTCATAGCAATTTTTACTCTTGTAGGTTTTGCCATTGCCTGCCAAGAGGTGGTGCCGTGTAGAAAAATTATTTTTTCTACTTTTTGATTTTGCCTGTGCCGAGATTCGAAGTCCAATGCACTACCACTACGCCACAGCGACCACGTAATCACCATCATAATCAAGTTTGAAATATTAATTTCATTTCAGAGATTACAAATTTTAATTTTCCTTCATAGTTACTACCGATATTCCTACGTCTGATTTAAAACTCCTCATACTACATGCATTAGCTAATATATCAATCAATTATAAGTATACTTATCTAAACAAATTACAGTTCATATGATTTTGATACATAATGAATTTTTAAACATTTGCTCCATCAACATTAAAACATCAGTCAAAAAATGTTGGTTTTGAAATTATTTTTTTTAGCAATTTCTTTCATTCAAAAAATTTTATTTCTTCGATCCATAAAAAAAAAACTCCGTCAATAAAAGCAAATATCAAACTCATTAATACATAAGAAATTGATTGCAATCCATTTGCTTTGATCTAAAAACACTTTAAAACAAATGTGCGTCAGCCGCTACAGTCGCTTCCTTCAAGTGAAATGCTCAGTGATCAAATTGAATCAACAAAATTATCATCATCAATATCGTCTTCAATATGAATGGTGCCTGTTTCTGCCTGAATTGCCTCTGCGGAATGTGTTGAGTGAACGATATGAAGCAAATGCAGCTAGAGAAACTAGAAAACCTATTTGAACGTATAAAAAAAAAAAATTTTAATAAAAAAAGGAGAATTTTTGATTTTTCAACTTCTTGGTGAGCGGTGGTTTGTTGGTTGGTTGCTGGTACTTGGTGGTCGCTTCTCAATACAGCGTATTTTTCATTGATTAATTTAAATAAATAGTAAAAATGAATGCATCTATCAGCATACCATGTTGTTTTGATGTTAAATGAAGCAAACGCTTAATTGAGCGTAGTTCTTTTTCAAATAAATTTTAATGTCTAAAGAGGCGCCAATTTCTCAAGAACTTTTCGCTCTTCTCCTAAAGAATTATTGTTTATCTATGTATGTATCTACTAAAAAATGATATATGTACATATGTTTATGTACATACATATCTATTGTAAGTATGTGTACATAAATAAATTGGGGAAAAAAAACAAATTATTGTAAAATATTTTATGATCTCATTAAAGTTAATCAACCCCACATTTCTACTTGTAGTCTCTCTTTTTTATTTCTTTATTTTTATTTATAAATCAGCTTGACGTTAGTTTTTCAATACAACTTCGTATTTTATGACATCTTCGTGTAATAGAATCACTGAATCACTAATATAAAATGAAAAAATAGTGATTTCGACGGATTAATATGTCATTTATAATCACAAATTTTATCATTTTATCACTAACCCTTGAAGTGAATATCTCCTGTGACCCCTTCAAAACTAACCATAAAATAAACTTTATATGACTGTACTGGTTCTCTAGTACTCGACTTAAGTTTTCAACTTAAACTTCCCAGGGCAAATCTCTGTTCCCCGCCTATAAACTTTTTTCTATGTAATATTTCTGTAAAGTTGCCATAAAATAAGAAAAAAATGTATGGCAGAATTTTCACCTGTACAATAATTGGTCTTAAATATGAACTATGAAGCAAAAATTCACCTTCACCAACTTCAAAATCACTTAGGAAAATAATGTTCGCCTTCTTTGTAAACAATAGAACATAGCAAAAAGGCTTTCAAAATGCACAGCGTTCTGGGAGTTTAGAGAAGAAGCTTTTAGTTGAGAGAAGAGAGCAAATCGCAGTGACTCTTTGCTCTCTGTTAAGTGACGAATAGAAAAACACGCACACAAGTAACGCGAAGAGTCACTGCGATTGTGGATGCTTACACTGGCGCAAGCATAAAAAACAACTGTGTGAGAGAAACATGTAGAAAAGTATGGTAAATTCTGTCACTGATGGGAAACCGTGGCTGGTTCCGCAACGATCGACTGATCTGCCTGTTCTATATAAAGGGTGTGCCATCTTTTATGTCAGTATGTGAATATTGAATAACTTAAAAAAAACAACCGATTTCCATATCTTTATTTTCCATATATTTTTTTTTTTTTAATGGGTTTTTACAATTTATTTGGACTAGTTTTTGAATACGACATCACTCAAGTGATGCAAATGCGGGCGGTATAGCGATGATTTCACCACTAATATTTGCCTTGAACTCATCAATGGTATGAGGCTTGCTAGCGTACACTTTGCTTTTCAAATAACCCCACCAAAAGAAGTCCGGAGGTATCAAATCTGGCGATCTAGGTGGTCAGTCAATGTCGCCATTTTTTGACACCACACGTCCAGGGAATTTTCGGTGGTGAGACTGCAATGTTTGATTTGTAGTGTAGCATGGTGCACCATCTTGTTGATACTACTTAGTATATCGGTCCAGACCTTTTTCGCACATTTGTGGGCAGACATAACATTCAACATTCACCGATATCGATTCCCATCGACTGTTTTACCTTCTCTGAAGAAAAATGGCCCAATGAAGGTTTCTGGCGAAAACGCCAGCATAAGCCGTCACATTTCAGTCATGCAATGGTGTTTAATTGATCTCATGTGGATACTCCGTTCCCCAATTGCGGCAATTTTGCTTGTTAACGGCGTCAGAGAATGTGACCTCATCGTTCATCAAAATTTCCTTCCAAAAATCAGCTTCAGCGTCAACCATTCGACAATATTCTTTAAATCAATTGCACTTTATACAGAAACATGCAAATCATCCTTCAAAATGTGCCGCAAGGTGGTTCCACTGACGCCAAAATGCTGAGCGCGTTGACGATACGACACCTGTGTGTTCTCGGCAACACTCTCTCTTACCGCTTCAACCATTTCATTGAAACGTCTTGAGTGTTGATGAACGGCTTGTCGACGATCTCCCACTGTCGCGTGCTCAACAAAATTCGACACCAAACGACGAACAGTGTTGGCAGACGGTGCTTGTCGGCCACGATATTTTCGACGATATGCACGTTGAGTAAACACAACCGAACGACAATTTTCAATGTAGAACGTCACTATTTCGGTGAGTGTAAAGCTTCATGGTTAAAATTGTACTGAATTGACGTTTCAAAAACATGTTTACTCAAGTCAATCGGTTGATAAATATTAAATTTATTCAATGTTTACATACCAATATAAAAAATGGAGTACCCTGTATATTGTTGTTATTCTCTCTGGTAAACCTAAGGTACGTTAAGCTTGCTTAAATATGGAACATTAGATGAACTCTAACAATATGAACTTACCAAATTCGAAAATAATTTTCTAAAAACATGAAACAACCTTAAAAATATGAATTGCTTTTCTGTCCTTTTGTATTTATAACTTTACAGTTTCGATAACTTTCTTTTAGATCGCCGAAAAAAGATTTTCAAATTAGACTGAGTCTGATACTTGAGGAAGCCAGAGAGTTATAAAATGAATGTTCAGCGGTTTCTTTTTCACTGTTGTCGACAATTTTTCTTTACTGACAGCAGTTAATATTCTTGGGTTGGGTTCAATTTGGGTTCCAGTGAGTAGTTTAAGGTGATGAATTCTTATGGCATTCTATGAGGATCAAAACTTTTGGCTCATATCTGCAATATTGTAAGTTAAATTTACTTTGATATTTCTCCTTTTCACCTTTAGCGAATAGATTCTTCTTCCATAACAGCTAAGATTTGATTTTACCCAAATTGATTTCACACAATTTTGCTTTTTTTTTTTGGTTATTTAAAGAAGCTACATAAGAAATTTTTATACCAGTACATATTTAGCAACTAAATTCTATATAAGACGCATATATATCAAAGATAATTGGATATTTCTGAGAGAGATTCCAAAGATAATTTTTTTTTTTTTTTTTTTTTGATGTATGTAGAAAACTTCAACTGAAATAGAAACTGTTATCTCCTATAATACTTTTGAAAATCTCACGATCCAAAGTTATTTCCTTTTTATTGTTTATAGCATTTTTCCATCACTCTTTATTGCTATTTAAGAAGAAAATAAGAACGTTCCCGCTTAATAATGTTGAATCGCTTGTCATATTTTGACATTTTTAATGTATGTATTTTACTAATTTTCGCCTTGAGGCAAACGAAAAAAACACACACATACAAATAAGTAAACAAACTTATACACAAGCAGGAACAAAGAAGGAAAGTGAAAAATAATATTAATGTGTTTAATATTGACGCAGTCATTAAGCTGTCATTTGTGTAGGGGGTGACCCGAGGAGGCGAAGAATGTGAAGGAGGTTGGAGTGATCGCACAAAATACGGAAATACTGAAAGCAAAAAAAAACAAAAACGGAAGCCGGTGATGAAGTATCGGTGAAGCGAGAAGGGCAAGCATTTGTTTAGATTTCTGCTCTTTTTTTTTCGTACCAACTTAAATACTAAAGTAAAGTTCTACTTTCTAACTCAAACATTGAGAGAACATATTATGTATGTACATTGCCAAAGGTTTGTATTGAGATATTATTAGCGTTACGTTTGTGCGCGTCTCAACCCTTAAATCACATTTTTGCTAATTTTTCCATGTCAAAAATGTCATTAATCTTTGGGAAGTAAAAACAAAAGCACAAAAGCGAAAAAGAGACATACGGAAATTGCTTTCTGGCACAGTCATGCCACCCACTCCCCAACCACCCCCAAACATTCCCTTGAGTTTCTCAGCATTTCTCTCCCCTCGCACCTCATCAGTAATGGGCTCCATTTCTTTTTTTTTCCAACTAAATCTCCCTAAACTAAGCTGTCCTTGAAAAATTACATAACAACACGTCACAACGTGCATTTAATCGGGGAAGAATAAAGGAAAAGTAAAAAATGTCACCCTTATTTCTGTACTTGTAACACGCTGCTGCTGCTGCTGCTTGTTGAATGATGATGAGAAAGTTTGAGAGTCTGCTGCTGCTTGACTGCTGCTTTAACTTCAGCGTTCTATGCGATTGTGTGTGTGTGTGTGCGCGCGTAACTTTCATTAAAATTTTATGTAAATTTTTTTGATTTTGTTATTTTAAAGTATAACTTTAGCTCAAACTCATAGATTATCGAAAAAAAAGTTTTCACTTTAACTTCAAACATTTTTTCTTACTACTCCCATTCAAAGTTACATAGAGTTTAGTTTTCTAACGTGGTGTTATATTTTCTTGAAGAGGGTTTTAAGTGTGCTTCAAGAGGGTTGTTTTCCTACCCAAAAAAAAAAAAACACGCACACACAGAAGAAATAGAAATATAGAAATTTCGTTCATATTGATTTTGTGCTCAGCCTGTTTTTACTTCTTTCGAATTTCTTAAGGGAGCAATGCGAACATGTGGAGTTGTATTAAATAATAGGGGAGCAGAGTTACTGGAGTAGCAGGGAGCAAATGTTATTTATTCCTCTATTTGCAACAAAATATTAACTTTATTGAGGGTGGCGGGTGCTGCTGCTACTAAAGCAAATAGCAAGTGATGGAGTGGCGTGGAGTGGAGTAGGAGAAAAGTAAATAGTTGAGAAATATGCCAAAGACTTTTCATATTTATACATGTGCATACTTAATATGTGCATACTTGAAAGTATTTGTAGTAAAAACTTATTTGTGCTTGGAATTTATAATTTTTCTAAAGAGCAAAGAAGTAGCCTGGAAAATGTTGCAATTGTATAATTAACATAAATTACAGAACATTTTATGTTTCATTAATACAATTACCTTAAAAAGTTCACGCTTTTTATCGCGTATATCAATGAATGTTTTGGCAACAAGAAGAATTTCCATTTTTATGATCTACTTTAAAGTCACTTAAAATTTGGAAAACGTTAATGCTGAAGTTTATTTGAAAATACTTTGACTAACATTTTGCACGCAATTCTGGCAGCCAAGAAGGTGTTTTCATATAAAAAGGGGAAACTTCTACCTAACTTTTGGTTAGTTAGTATGATAGCAACTGAATATATAATTTGTACATCAAGCTTTTACTTTTATCTAAATGAATTTGAAGTTATCAAATCCAAATTAAATATAACAACCATTTTTAATTAATTTTTTAAAACTCCTCTCTCTGTTAAGCAGGCATGTCAGTTTTAAGTGGCATTTTATGAAGTACAATGTAATCTACATAAGTTATGTAAATGTAATTTAAACACAGTGTAGAAATATTAATTATCAACAAAAAAAAATTGAAAAATTTAAGGTTGCTGTTGCAACGGGTATTTGAAATCGGTTAAGGCTTACTGAGGTGCTGTCTATTTCATTTTGAGTGTTAAAATTAAGAAATAAAACTTGTATTCCCTCTCTGAATCACTAGATAAGGTCAGAAGAACGGCTGCCGTATTGATTACTGGGGCTCTTCGCACTACCTCTACGAAAGCTCTCTTTGCAATCGTTATTCAGATGACAGCTGCACTTTTGGTAAAGCAACAAGCTAGGTTCTCAGCTGCCAGACTCAATACCATATCCCGCTTGTCCAGATTGGACGTGGGACATACCAAGATTATTATCCGAGACATGACTGTATCTACAAATACCAGGTGTACAAGTAGGAAATGACATATCTGTGTCGCTAGGTAAAACTATACGCTCTGTCAAACCGAATCATTGGCGCCATTTCTTCGCATTTAGTTCTGTCAACAATATTCAGTTCATAAACAATCAAGTATCATACAACAACATCATATTTTTTTTCGCTCGTAAAAATGTCGACTTTTGTGCCTACAAACTAAGATATGCCGACATCATTGATTTTCTGTTTCCAATTGAAGAAATCTGCTTTGGAATCTCATCGAATGCTTGTGGAAGCTTACGACCAGCACGCTCTAGGCAAAACACACTGCCACGAGTGGTTCAATAAGTTTAAAAGTGGCGATTTTTATGTGAGAAACGAAGAACGTAGAAGACCACCAGATGCCGAATTGCAAGCTTTACTCGATGAGGATGATGATCAAACGCAAGAAAAACTTGCAGAACAATTAAATGTGACCCAACAATGCATTTCTCAACGTTTAAAAGCCATGGGATTGATTTTGAAGGTGGAAAGATGGGTGCCGCATGAATTCACTGAAAGACAGCAAGAAAATCGAAAAAGCACCTGTCAAATGTTGCTCGCCAGGTACAAAAGAAAGTAATTTCTTCATCGAATTGTTACTGGCGATGAGCAATGGATCTATTGCGAGAATCCCAAACGTAAACGATCATATGTTAAGCCCGGTACATCGTCCAAATCGACAGCAAAGCCAAATCGCTTCGGAAAGAAGACAATGCGCTGTGTTTTCTTGGATCAGCGAGGTGTTATCTGGTTTGACCTTCTGAAACCAGTTGAAACAGTTACTGGTCAACGCTACCTACAAAAATTGGCCGATTTGAACAGTACTTTGAGCCAAAAACGTCCCGAATATCAAGCTAGGCAACACAAAGTGATTTTTCTTGATGACAATTCACCATCACATCGAACAAAACAGACTCGGGAATTAGTAGATTCGTACAGCTTGGAAGCCCTTCCCCATTCGTCTTATTCACCAGACTTGGCTCCATCTGACTACCACTTGAGCAGCACTTCGATTCGTACGAACATGTGAAGAAATGGCTCGATGACTAATTTGACTCAAAAAACGAACAGTTTTTTTAGCGAGGCATTTACAAATTAGCTGAGAGATGGGAAAGATGTGTAGCTAGCAATGATCATTACTTTAGATATTGAATGTATAACCTTTTTTTTACTTTTTAATGGCACAACAGCCCATGGAGGGCCTAGGCCGAGCTTATCGCTTTTCGCATCCACTCATGTTGTGCGTATTATATTTGTACATGAATGGAAGGGACCTAAAGTTTAATGCCGAATCCGAACGGCGAAGTGAAAAGCTTTTCATAGGCAATTTTTACTCTTGTAGGTTTGCCATTGCCTGCCAAGAGGTGGTGCCGTCTAGAAAAACTATTTTTTCTCCTTTTTTGATTTTGCCTGTGCCGAGATTCGAACCCCGGACAATCTGCGTAGCAGTCCAACGTACTACCACTACGTCACAGCGACCACTCATTTCTTAAATAAACGTGTGTTTTCTTAAAAGAAATTCCCGGTTTCATACTTGTACAACTGGTATAGCAATTTTCGGTGTCTGAACCACAAGTTTTCCACCCATATCCCCAGTAAAGAGCAATGGATTTAATATAAGTTAGTCACTTATTGGTTCTCAAACAATAACCAATAAGCGACCACACAAAAAAAAAACCTTAGGTCAGGCTTAAAACCCACTGATTCATCTCTTTTCTTTATATATATAATTTTTTAAAGATAACGAATTTAAAAACACCTTTGAATAAGTACTACTGACTTGAAAAGATATTTTGATATGGTGGCCCTTGGTGAGTCGTAAGAAAATTTAGCTTTCCTTTCTGCTAATAGTTTGGGCAACATGCATTTTTAAGCTACAATTTTCTTAAATTTTCTATAATCTAAAATGCTTATCCCAATTTTCATCATAATTAATATAGATAGCAGTATAAAATTTTACTATACACTTGAAGCTCTTTTGCTCATTTTACTCACACGCACACACACAATCACGTTACTACATTACTTGTTTACACTTTACTTCTACTTAGTATAAATGAACCACAAAATTAATAAATTACCTTCCTTCCTTCCTTACTTCCTATATAAATCATTTTCTTGCGTCTGTCAAAAAATTCCTTAACCCTCCTCCTACTACTACTACTACTTCTACTACTACTACTACTACTACTACTACTACTACTACTACTACTGAACAGGAGTTACCTACATACATACCACTGACTAAGAGATAACCACAAAAATTCCATGGCATAACATAAAATACAACACAAGAAAACTGCTGCACCCTTACACCCTTGACTCCCACGACCCAAACACGCTCATATCCTCCGCTTTAACACATAACAACAGTTTTTAGTCTTAATACACCCATAATTTTTACTTTACATAATTTAATGTCCGCTTACTGATTTCTTCTTAGCAACGTGCTCACACATACACAAAACATCGACTCTCTTTCGCTTTCTTGCTCGTGTGCATATACATGAACACAAATTTTCGCACATAAATTATTATTTTCCTTGACTGCTGTAGTTTCCTTCTTTTTTTTATCTTATTTTTGGAAAATTTACTTCGTTTATTGAATTTTATGGCATGTTATGGTTAATTTATGGCTATGAACTCCAAATGGCAGGTTCCTAACTTTGCTACTCTCTCTCGGTCTCGCTCTCTCTCTCGCTCACTTGCACTTTCGATAGTTCATGTTTATTATTATACTACAGCGTGAAAATTGTGAACTTTTATAAATATTTGATAAACAAGTTAGCAGAAGAAATGAAAATGTCTGAAACTACTGCACAGAAAAAGGTTAAATTTTTATGACTGCTAAATTAATTTATGACACCAATACAAAAGACAATAAAATGTTAAAGGAAAAGGGTAGAAATCTTTCTTTATATGGTAAACTTAATGAACTTGTAGCTCTGTTTTGTAGTCTTTAGATTTCTTAGTTAATAAATGAAAATATCTTATACAAATTTCATTGTTGTTTACTTATTTATCATCGGGTTAAAGAAGAAATCAATACAATTTTTTGTGTGCATTTTTTGTATTATTATGACTTGTTATAATTAATTAATGGCGTCAGTCTTTAGTTTAGAAAGCGTCCATGCATTGCAATGGTGTGCACTGGTGTGCAGCATCACCCAATCAGCCTGACTCAGTGAGTGAGTCAGGGTAGCAGTCTCCCCTTCGTACTCATCGTCGTTCGTAAACGCTGCGTGGTAATAAATTTTGTTCAAATGAACAAAACATACTGCAATTGGATATCAAAATTGTAATAAAAATGCAGCATGCATAAACATGAAATACGACGAATTGCGCTCATGCAGCGCGTTGATGTTGATTGCGCTGATTATGATGATTATGATGATTATGATGCTGATGATGACGATGATGGCAATGGCAATGGCGATGCTAATGGTGAAGGCAATTCTTGCAATAGTGATGATGTTTGTTTTATTTCGTTTATTATTTTTTTATTTCATTTTTATTTTTTATAAACCTCTTCTCCAATCATTATGTATACATACATATGTGTGTGCAGCGAAACAAAATAGTCTCACTGCATTTGAGTCTATTAAAATTGCATAAAAATAACTCCCCATTTATGATAACTAGTGTACTTTACAAACTCGTAGAGTGTGCATAGAAGTATGTATTAGCAATTTAACCAGCAGCCACTTTTCTAGCAGTCCGTGCCATCAAATGCGCTGCTGTGGCGAGCAGCCCCCATGTGCGTTAATTAAATGACGCCAGTTGGGAATGCGTCAAACACGTGTTCATCTAAAAAGAAAAACATCACTGCAATTACTTACAGAAAAATTCATTAGAAATGAAGCTGATTTGAAAGAATAATTTGGAATTATTTCTCAATTAGATTATTACTAAGATTTGCGTTCCTTTAAAAAACATTGAACATGTTTATGTCAGTTTTCAACAACGTTGCCTGGGCTGAGTAAATTTCAGCTTCTAATCAAAATTCATTTCTCAAAATATTTTCAATAGATCATTCCTATCTTTTTAAGGAGCAGTTTTCTCGTACAATCTATTTTATTTCATCTATTTATAGCATAAGTCTTTACTGACATTAAGAATGAATTATTTTAGATACCTAAATAAGAGGCAGTTGACCGATCCAGTGCATCTTTAGTAGTTGCCACCTTGTTTATGTAGGAGGTTTATGTACCAAATTGTGTCACCCTATCTGTCTATAGTTCAACATATATTTTAAGTTTCGCTAAAATTTGTTCAGCTTATCTGCTTTTATGAAGACTATGTGCCAAAAATTATTATTGTGAAATATCTGCTTATAGTTTTTCTTAATAGTGTCTTCTTTCGGCCTCAAAAAAGGCCCAAGTTACTTGATTGGTCTAAGAAATCATTGACTGATTGAGAATACTGTAAATTTTAATACCATTATATATTTCATCAGTGAAAATTCTCAGAAAATCATCTTCGTTGGAAGCGACAACCCGATCACCTGACCCCCGAGGAAATTGTGGCATTTGCCAATTTAAATCTATTTCCAATTTGACAAGAGGAAACCTTTTGCGTTTCTACTGCTGCTGTCGCTTTGTTGTTGACGACACCGCCACGGTTAAAGCCGTCGGGCAATTCGTAGTCATGTATTCGTGTGGTTGCTGTCGTCAATGTGTAGTCATGTATTCGTGTGGTTGCTGTCGTCAATGTGTATGGAGTATAATGCTAAATTCAGCAAATTTCGTTTTGTATCATGGCTAACACTCGGATTTACAGTTGTTGTAAGCTAAAAGTAATTATAGCCATCGTTTTTTCATGACATTGCCGTTAATGTTTTTAGTTTCTTAAATCATAGGTTGGAAATTATTGAAGATACATAGTAAAGATGCGAATTATTATAGACAATAGAGTAGGTATTGTGGTCTGCTACGCAGAGTGTCCGTGGTTCAAATATCTACAAACCTACAAGAGTAAAAATTCCCTAAGAAAAAGCTTTACAATTCACCATTCGGATTCGGCATAAACCTACAGGCCCCTTCCATTCATGTTTAAAAATACTTATATCCCGCACAACATAAGTGGATGCGAAAAGCTCCGCTTAGGCCTCAATGGGTTGTTGTGGCATTAAAAGAAAGAAGAAGAAATAGAATAGAGTACGTATTTTCGAGAAGGAGTCTCCTATAGACACGCTTTATAGAGCCCTATACTTTCTTCTTCCTCCTACTTTATCTGGAAGCTAAAGGCTTCCACTAGGCCGTGTCTAGTATTAGTTTCGTAAATCTATAGTTATTAACATCTGGACAGGTTATTGGTCTACCGCAAATAATCCATAGTTCTTTCACGTTGCCCAGGAGAAACTCTTCACCACCCAGTGCTGCGCATTGATTTACAGATGTGTAAGTGAATTTGAGGGAGTTAATTGTTTCATGACATTGGCCCCAACGATTTCACTGGGTTTGTGTAGGTACGTATTCACAAATCGTTACTGCTCTTTTCGTCTTTAGTGAGTCGACTGGCAATACGCCAAATAAGTGATTATTTGAACATAGAATTTCTATGTATTTGGGCTATTTGTGGCTCTTGGCGAAAGCTGAAATACTTCTTTGTTATATGAAATATTATTTTAATTAAAAGCATATGCTCATGACCTTGCCAGTAATCGGAGCAGGGACTAGTGACATAACACTCTAGTACACTGGTACTACCACCAAGGCAGATCAAGAAGAAATCTTACATTAAATCAATTACGAAATACTTCGTAGTAGCGACTTTAATAGGACGCAACAGGAATGCAGATGTATAAGCCTATTGTTTTTCTTTAGCGAATTAGAAAACCATGAGTGAAAATATTTCATGCAATATCAACAGTAAAATATTTAAAATTTTGGCACCTTTAGTAGGGCAAATATTGAGCTTTAGTTTTATAACAATCTATTCGTAAATCAATAATTTCTGTCCGGCAATTTTTTATTTTGTCAAAATGGGAGAATACTTAGAGCAAACATACATACATACATACAATGTGCTGTCAAAAATGATGAATTAAAACGCAAAAATTTAGTATCTGCAACGATTTTATTTTTATTTTTTTCTGATTTTATGATTGCTTACATAAACGGGTGCAAAATGTTTTGACTACAATTCAAAATTATTTAACTGCATCCATTCGATCAGCGATTGTCCGTCACACATCAACATCACCATCGCCATCATCAACTTGGTGCATGGTACATCGTTGCTGAAGTATGAAACTTCTATTTTGGCATTTGCTGCACATATTCTCTTTATTAATTCATAGTATATTTAAAGTACGTACGTGACTTCCGTTGAAAAACATAGAGTCGGAGTATGTGATTAGGAGGGCAAGTAATAAAAATTACAATGCTTTATTGTAGCAACGAGTAAATAATAGGTTAAAATAACAGCAAATGAAATAGTAAGCATAAAAATTAAAAAAAAAAAAACTATTGCTGTTTAAATTGTTCTATTTTTTGTTGTTAGGAAATTGATATCCACATCGCATAGCGAGCCCGCTACTTCTGTACTTACTCCTCTGGTTTTCTATGGAAATTTGTGTTCGTTTTGTTTTGTTTTTCTTTCCAAGTGTTTTATTCATGATATTAATTCATTAAAAATTCAACAATTACGCTTTGTTGATTCTAACGCCAACGCGCGCATTCACACTACATACATATAGTACATATTTACATACTAATTCAACATCGTCATCCTCACGATGGCATCTTCTCATCATCCTCATCACTAGCAGCAATGATCGTCACTTTTACATTTTTGCATATTTATGCATTGACTTCTCCTTTTTACTTCCATTCCTGATGTGTTCCCTCCCCAGTGTTAAAAATGTTACTTACATTTTTATTCATTTTCCTCTACCTTTTAGTTTCGTTTTTTTTATTATTATTTGTGTTACTAATTGCAAAATGTGTTTCAGTTTAAGTGTTGCTGATATCCAAATGTTTATTTTACTGTATGCAAAAATTTTAATATTTTAGTTTTACTACGCATAAAATTTAACAGATACCACGCATGATTGTTAATTAGTTATAAAAATTTTAAATACATTTTTTAAAAAAATATTAACATATATAATTTTTGTGTACTAAATAAAGCAATTACCATAAATTGCATTTTATGTATTTAATTGCATGGATTTTTACTGAATTTAAAATTAAATGATATTTTGTGGATTATGAATACTTTACAGCTGTCGATTTTAACCCTTTTAGGTCTACGAAGTAGTTCAATTTAGAACCAGAATTACATGAAACAGATTTTAAAATAGTTAAGATCCAAGACCGACGAAGGTACTGGAGCTGGATGGCACTTAAACGAAGGTGTCAATTGCTACTATTCCTTGGGTGGGTTGTCAACTGTCTTCCAGACAGAAGTTTTCGCCATCTTTAAAGTAGCGGAATGGATAATTGAAAGAAAATGGCGCTGTACACGTATAGGTAGGTGTCTGTAGTGACAGTCAGGCTGCACTTAAGGCTCTGGAGAACGCGAGAATTACTTCAAAGATTGTCCAAGAGTGTGAGAGGAAACTTAGATCAGTCGCGCAAGACTGAATCAGCTCCATCTTATCTGGGTTCCTGGGCACTGTGAAGTTCCTGGGAATGAGAAAGCCGACGAGTTGACCAACTGGAGATCAAAGAACATGCCTTTGGGACCAGAGCCAATAGTCGGGACCAGTTTGGCAGGTGCCATATATTGGATAAAATCTTATGCTAATGATTTACATAAGAGACACTGGTCCAATCTAGACATCTCATAATCTAAAGTGAATTTGTTTTCGATATTACTTCTTTTCATTTGTTATTGTTATTAGTTAAAACGTAAAAGCATTTTCACAGTTTCTGTTTGTGGCTTTGAATTTAAGTGTTTTGTAATTTGTCCAAACAGGAAGGCAGCAGAATTCCTTTTTAAATTGGGAAGGAAGGAGCTGCGCCGGTTGGTGGGACTCATCACAGGACATAATCCATGAGGCCAACATATGATCACCATCGGCATTACCGAGGACCCGACCTGCACATCTTGTCTGGAGGAGGTGGACAGTACAGAGCATTTTCTCTGCACATGTCCCGCCTTTGCCAGAACGAGATGGCGCATTTTGGGTTACGATGTCACAGGAATGGCCAAAAAAAAATTTAAATTTGAACTGGTTTAAAAATCGATAATATAAAAAACTGGAATATTTTTTAATTGTATTCATTCATAATTTAAAGTAAAGAAATGCGCACAAAAATCAAAATCATTTACAAAATAATAAAAATGTAAATTAAATAAAATTAAAAAAGCAAGAACACAAATGAAATTAAAATCGCAACAGAAATCGAAAAAAAGAAAAGAAAATCATTTAACGCGAAATCTCATTACAATACCTAAAGTGACAGGCCGTAAAAATCTAGAAAAAAAGTAAAAAAGGAGGAAAATTTACTATAACTACTTAAAAATTTATATATGTTTGTACTTTTGTTATGACTTTGAACGACAAAAAAAAGGAACAGCAAAAAAGAATCAGAACAAAAGCAGTCTAAAATATTTTATTACAACGAAAAGCCAACACCAAAAAAACGGCCTCCCCAAACAAACAAAACGAAAAAAATTTTACTTATACCATATTTGGACAAGCGTGTTAAATTAAAAATTCAAAACACGTTAAATAAACAATTGTAATAAATTTAAATGTAAAACATTTTTTTCTGAATTTTGTTTTTTTTCTCGTTGAAGAGTTTGAAAACTAAAAACTTTATTTAATGTAAAAGTTTGGAAAAGAAACTCGAATATTCTTGGCTCAAAGCAATTTAACCAAAAAAATATTATACTCACATATATTACAAGTAAATGGTTTAAAGAGAAGAGATATATTAAAAAATGGTAGGATGAGAAATCAAATATAAAGAAAAATTTAAATTTGGGTTTGGGTTTGAAATCATTCTCGAATGGCTTTGGCTCATCGTAGGCCCTCACTGGGTTGTTGTGGGCTTTTCAGGTCCTGGGCATCTGGTCTTCCCCATAAACTGATAATATGTAGTAACTCAAATTTCACCATGTAATATTTTGGTAGCTAATATTGAAAATCTCTTATCTGTTTCAGTTTTTTTTTTTTTTCTGAAGTGTTAAAAGAAACATCAAAACAAATGAATAATTTACATTCCTCTAAAGATTCATAATCATAGAATTTCGGAGAAAAAGAGAAAAGTTTTTAAATTTTATACATATGGTATACTATAACAATTTGGTCAAATTAATTTTATGTTAATTTATGAAAATTTTTATATCAAAACATACCAAAAAAAAATATATTTTTTAAAGCAGTTCCTGTTTTTTGTTTCTATTTTGTTTTTTTTATTTTTGTTATTGTACGCGCCAAAGTATGAAAATAAAAAATTCAAAAACGACTCGTTTCTCTCTTTTGTTTTAATAAAGTAAATTCGTTCCATACTAATTTTATAAATGGAAAAAACAAAATTAATAATGTGTGGCGCCAAAATGTGCGACAAAAGTGTTAAATTAAAAGACAAATGCCTCATTATAAATTAAATAAAAAAATGGAGAGAAAAAAAAGACAGATAAACGAAATGATATGAAATGAAAATATTATTGTTTTTTTTTTGATTTTTATGCATAAAGTTTTTGGGTTTGAAAATATTTTATTGTAATTTGCCAAGGAGGCAGAAAAGCAGATACTTTGCTCAATCGCGTATTTGCCAAGTATTTAGGTATGTTGGTTTTTTTTTTTCGATATACATAGATGCTTTAAAAACTTAAGAGTATATGCAGCCAGAAATTGAACATAAAAATAACAGAATATCTTTTAATTTTCAAGTTGCGGAAAGAAAAACCTCTTTGATTTCGTAATTTAAATTTATCTGATAAATACCACTTCAAGCAACTTTGGCGCAATTCAAAAATAAAAGAAAAACAATAAATGGAATTCAAATTAAGCATGAAATAAAACTCAAGTATATACTTTCAAAGTACCTAAAGACACAAAGTTTGCAAGCACAGTGACCGAGATGTGGCTATGAAACGCATCGACTTTGCAGAGCTATAAAAGTTCTGAAGCGCATCTTTTTCTACGCCGATATCTTGCCTTTGAAAATGCTAGAGCGCTTATTTTTCTGCATTATTCTATTCGTTTTTTAAATTGCAAGTCGAGGGGAAAAGGCATTTCACTGTTGTGCACAGTATGAGAAAATTAGATGAACTAGAAATTATGGGTGGCCTCAGAGTGAGTTTATTTTACTCAAGAATATATTTGAATTTGAGTTTTCTGAAATGTTTGAGCAGCTATTATGCTGATCAAATGTTTAAACTCCATTACGAAATGACGCATTGGTAGAAGGAAGGAATTTGAAAAATAAAAGTCAAAAATACTTACAGCAACTGCATCCAGATATTCTCCAAGAGACGAACGGATCACTTTCATTTCGAAATTCGAATGCATGGCTCGTGACGAATGCAAATTCTGAAAAATGTGGAATTGCATGCTCCAAAAATAAAATTAATTTGCTTAACAAACGAAAGAACTAGGGAAATATTTTCCAATTGGTTCGATATACGAGAAATCTTATTTTGGGCAGATTCGTTATAAGTGAAAACTACTGTTTTCTAATACAGTTCATGTTTCATTTATTTATTGAATGAAAAATTCAGACTTTGATTTTAATAAAAATTTAAATTAACAGATGCCAAGATCAAGCTACAGTAAGTCCCGGTTAATTGAACAACTAACTTTAAGTGCGTTTTCCGTGTAATTGCAAGTATGCAGAAAAATCACGTTTTTACGAGTAGTGCAAATATACTCAAGTTACTCGGTTATTTATTTGCATTTCTCGGTTAATTGAATCAGAAATTGTCGGTCAGAGCAATTAAGCGACAGCTTACTGTACCTACTTACTCCCTCTTATTATTATTAAAAATTAAATTTTTAATAAATATTGTAATAAAATATTAAATGAATCACCTTGATCAATTTCGAGCAAACACTTTTGCATTGTATTCTGTGATATTTTCAAAACGCTACATAATGTATTATGAAAACGTGATACAGAATTGTGCCTCACTAAAGAATTTGTAGTGCTTCCGAAATGCTATTTGCAAAAACGCTTTAGCTTATGTCACTGGGAAATTACATTACATTAATTTATAGCTGCAACAGAACAAGTTAAATAATATAAAAGTACATAATATTGTAGTAAAAGCCAGCAGCCTTAAAAATAAGCACAAGTAGATACGAGTACGAATAGCTGGTGCGCTTGACCCACAAATCAAATGGTATTAAATATGCCACATTTTATTGCCTCAAATGGATCGTTTCGTCTTCTTCTTCAAACTTTACAAGCACTACAATTTCATTGTCATTTTCGTCTTCCTCTTCTGCTTCTGCACACTTCTATCATTTTCCACATTTCTCGCTGTCTGTCTGTCTGTCTGCCTGCCTATTTTTCTTTATTTGTTTAAATAATTTACATAAAACATGACAACAAAATCGGTAAAAAGCGCACAAAATTGATGAAAAAATAGAAGGGGTGAAATGTTGAAAACTTATGTAGATATACTTAATTTGATTATATAAAGATAAATTCCGAAACGTATAAAAGGAAGACGAAGCAAAGCTAAATTTTCTCACCATCAAGAAACAAAAAAAAAGCAAAAGAATATGTCATTTCATTTGGTTTTTGTTTTTCTTCTCCTTCGTCTTCTTCCGCTTTTACACTTTTATAGGTAGCAATAAACTAAACAATTTCATTACACAAATTAAACGCAGCTCAAGCATAAAATTACCAACTTAACACCCGCTTCTTTTTCTCCGTGTGATGCTTCTATTGCTGCTTGTTCTTTGTCTTGAACACCGTTTGCCTTCGTCGTCTTCTGCTGCTGCTTTTGCTGCCTCTATATGCCATTGCTATAATTTAACACTTTCTAATTTGCGTTTAGCGTATAGTCACTAGCTAGTCATAGCCAACTCACTCACGGTCGACCACCGTATATGGGCTTGGTGCAAAAATCTAACTAAGTTTCATTAAGCTCTTTTTTTTTACCAATTTCATGCGCATATAAAACTCTTTCGATGTAACTATCGTTAGTTAGTTTTTGTTTTAAAACTTACTACTTTTGGTTGTTGTTTTTTATTTTTTGTAAAATACTTTTACAAGTTTTTCTAATTGTCGCATGAAATTTAAGCTGATAGGCTTAACAAGCGCAAGCAAGAGGTTACAGTGTGCTGAAATGATTAAATTAATTAATAAAAAAAAAAATTCCAAAAAAAAAACACTAAAATATTTTTTTTGATTTTAGAAAGACCTTTCATAAAAGTCTTGAAAATAGATGCGATTGTGCAAATTTTCCTGTCATAATACTAAAATTCCAATATCAAATAAATGATTCTTCACTTTTTAGCTAAGAAGCTTTTTTTTAGTTACTGTCTTGCGCCAAGTTGTAGCTTATACTATATCTTAATACACAACATTTTGAAACATACCTTGCTCACATATCATTTTTAGATTTTCATATGCAATTTTTAATAGGTGTGTGATTGCCGCCAACCAAGAGGTGGTGCCGTGTAGAAAAAATGTTTTCGTACTTTTTGAATTTGCCTAACCCCGAATACTCTGCCTGGCAGGCCAATGCACTGCCAAACGCGCCACGGCGATCATTGTTTTACGAATATCTTTATTTTTTTTGTAATAATGTTTTCATATGCTTTACTTACCCAATCTGCTCTTTCAATGTTTTCTTTCCTCTTTTAGTTTAGAGTCCTTTTTTACGTATGCTTGAAACCTACTATTTCAGTTCCAATTCAATTTTTCTTCGGCTAACATGGAACGACAAATTTATAAGATTTTTTGTTTTACGTGTCCTTTTTATGTCCTTCATAAGCATAATAAACATAATAATTACAATATTTATCTAAAATGCCGATATAGACATTTCTGTTGACAGACAGGCAGCCCTTCAAAAAGAACATCGAGGATCTCGGTAACAGCAAAAGTTTCACTTTCACAACTAAATAAAGTCTATCACTCTTGAGTTCTTGTACATTGTAACATTGTGGCGGGAAACAAGACGGCAGATCAATGCATCAGGAAGGGAGCACTTTTATAATAGAATCAATTTCGTTTATGCCGTTCTGTTAAATGATGCAGATGAGAAAAAGTTAATAAGCTTAAAGCTATCGCAGCTAAAAGGTGGAAAGCAATGGGTACATCTTGGATTAGTACGATATTTTGACCCAACTTATCTTAAAATAAAAACAATCTCTCGCGGAGAAATACGAGAGACAGCAGGTACAGGCTGGGGCTCGTTGAGTCAAACATCTTGGAAACCGATTAGAGGAAACATTATATCTCGTTCTGTGTTGCTGTGCAGCTTTTGCAAGATACATGCTGAACATTTCAGGCAGTGCCTAAAATCAGTTTTTTATTCGACTTGGTAGAATTCTTTTTTTTAATTTTTCTACCTTTTTTTTAGCAAACACGACAAATGCAATAACAATAGACTTGAGTTGACAAATTATGAAATAGAGTCAGATGTTTCCGGGTGTATTATGGACCTTTGAGTCTATGTAAGGCATTTATGCCGCCGGTATAACCCAAGCTAACCTGATAATATGGTCGCTTTATCATAGTGGTAGTGCATTGGACTGTTACGCAGAGTGTCCGGAGTTCGAATTGTTACGCAGAGTTCGAATTTCGACAGGCAAAACAAAAAAAAATATATAAATAAAATTAAATTAAAAACAACAAAAAAACAAAAAGCTACAACGTCAAAATTTATACGCGGCACCACGTCTTGGCAGGCAATGGCCAACCTACAAGAGTAAAAATTGCCTATGAAAAGCTTTTCAATTCTCCGTTCGGATTCGGCATTAAGCTGAAGGTCCCTCCCATTCTTGTACAAATATAACACCCACAACATGAGTGGATGCGAAAAGCTTGGCCTTTGGCGCTACATGCGGTCATAGTCGACACTGATAAACTGAAGTTGATTGTGGTAAAGGCATAACACTTGCCACAATGGCTGTCTATGTCTTTATCGGTGTCCTGTGTGATCTCGTTCACTCTCTCAATCTTCCTCCCACCTATCAATCTTCCTTCCATTCAACACAATGCTTTGCATTCATAGAGGTACACCCTGTGTGTTGAAAAAAACAAAAACAGAAATGCCAAACCTACAAGAGTAAACATTGCCTATTTAAATTTTCCATTCGCCGTTCGGATTCGGCATAAAACTGTAGGTCCCTTCAATTCATTACAAATATGACACGCACAACATGAGTGGATGCGAAAAGATCGGCCTAGGCCCTTCATGGGACGTTCTACACATGAAGAACCTAATGCTAGAATGTACCTCCTGAATATGAATTTAGTTTAATTAATTTTAGTATTATCCCACCGTGCAACAGAGCGAGTAATTAATGGGTGTGTTTAGAGTGTGTTCAGTGTTCGTTATTCAGTGTGTTATAGTCTCCGGTGTTGGTATTAACATGGTTTGCAAAAAGCATTTTACAGTTAAACTAGGTCGTAAATGACAACAACAACAACAGCAACGTATGCACGTGAAAAGAAAAAATGGAAGGTGTTGCAAATTGCAAACGACAACAACTGCACAAATAAAAATAAAATAATATTTTTATACAGAATTAAAACAGCAAAAACCAAAAAGACAGAAACACAGTTTAATTGCAATTTGAAAATGCTGAGAGATAAGATTTTTAGCATCACGATAAAAATGTTAATTTACTTAAAGAACAATTCTTTACAATTTATACAGGAAATATTTAAATTGTACATATCAATTAAACAGAAAACAAATCATTTCCCACTCATATTCATACTCGTCTTTACGAAATGAAAACAATTTGTAAGGGTGCAGGGGTAGTATATTTTCATAGGTAGATGATACCAGCTCTCAATCACTGAATACACTCACACACTCATTCGTGTGTATTCAGTGAATCGAAGAAGAAAGAGGAAGGAGTTTTGACGCTGATACAGTAAAACAAAAAAAAACTTGAAATCAATGCCATTACCGCTTGCGCCCGCTTCTGCTCTGTTGTTCAATCTTAATCGAATAATTTAATTTATATTTAAACAACAAATAAAACAAACAAACAGAAAAGGTATATTCTTACCAAGTTCCCTTTCTCTCTGTGGCGTGCCGCACCCTGCTTGCCTGTCCTGCTATACTCCCATTGAAACCCACATCACATTAAAATCACTGCTTTATGTCGATCTGTGTGTATAAGAATCAATTGCATGCGACACATTTTTCTTCAAAACAAATACCAACGAAACCTGTCGAACATTTGTTAAACATTTCGGCAGCAGTAAAATTGAAAATGTGAAATATATGGTATGTATGTACATAAAAAAAAAAACATACGGAAGGCAAAAATACATACGGAAGGAAAAAATACACACAAAAATTTGCATGAAAATTTTATGTTTCAAATCGGTAGCAACGAACTAAGGTGGGAGCACCAAATTCCATGACTTCATCTAATAAACATATCGTTGTAGTTATGTTGTAAATATGTAACACTTTCCAAAAACAGAAATATTGGTATGACTAAGGTTCCTGAATTTTACGGGAAATCTCTTAGTTCCAATAATTTATACTCGTTCCGTAGAGACCATCTGTGGTGGAACGAATTATTCGATCCATTTACCCTCGCTATGGACAAAGTTGTATTAAAAATTCAAAAAAAAGGGTCAAAAGAAAAGGAGTATTAATTTATAAGGAAAAAATTATTTATTATCTTTTTACGAATATCAAAAAAATGTTCTCCATATGCCAAATATACTTGTCCCGTATTTGAAAAACCTCCATAGTTCCCAAAAGTTATACAACACCAGTTCTGTAAAAAACCACCTTTATTCTTCTTTCTTTAAATGGCACAAAAGCACATGGAGGTCCTAAGCCGAGCTTTTCATGTTGTACGTGTTATATATTTGTACATGAAGTGAGGGACCAACAGTTTTATGCCGAATCTGAAAGGCGGAATGCAAATTTTTTATTGTGCATATTTTACTCTTGGGCGTTTGCCATTGCCTGACGATGCCGTAACGAAAAAATTTTTATTTCCTACTTTTTAATGTTTGCATGTGCCGAGAATTGAACTCTATACACTCTTCGTAGTAAACCAGCGCTTTAACAACTACTCCACGGTCACCACTTACTTTGTTTAAAAAACATTATTGGAAATCAAAGTTACTAGGTTGTGTTATTTCATCAGTAAAGAGCTGAAAATACCAATTCCCAATGAAAAGGAAATTTTACTTAATCACAAAAAGACAAAAGACATTCCGAAGAACTGAAAATTTCGATTCCCAATTACAATTTTTTGGAATGTAATTAAAATTATTTGTAATTTCGAATTCATAAATCTCTGTTGAAAAAGATACAACTCACTGTTCGAGTAATTCCAGATTGAGTTCTTCATCGTGCCAAGAATTGAACTCCATACACTCTTCGTAGTAAACCAGCGCTTTAACAACTACTCCACGGTCACCACTTACTTTGTTTAAAAAACATTATTGGAAATCAAAGTTACTAGGTTGTGTTATTTCATCAGTACAGAGCTGAAAATACCAATTTCCAATGAAAAGGAAATTTTACTTAATCATAAAAAGACAAAAATCTCATTCCGAAGAACTGAAAATTCAAGATTGAGTTGGTCATCGTAGTTTGTACATATTTCGTAGACATTCTCAATATATTCAAAATATTCTCAGACATTCTCAACACAAAAATCAAATCAATTAAAATCAATTTTCTTCCACAGATGGGAATTTACAAGTGTTCTCTCGGTTCATTTTGTGTTACTGATCACAGATCGGTGGAGGGTTTTTGAGTTAACGTCTTCAAGAAGTCGAAATTTTAACTTGTCTCTTTTTCTCTACAGATCTTACAAATCAAGTATGGTATATTAAAATTTGCACCTCGAGAGTCGTTTACTAGGGCTGGGACACCTTCAATAATTTTTTTTATTTTTATTATTTTTCTAGAAAAACATTTACCACTTTTTTCAATCATTTGTTCTGTATACGCTAACAAATTGTTTATTAAATACGCCAAAGTGATTGAAAACGAGATCAGTTAGGTTTTTAGTATTGAGGTAAAAAATGTTTAAAATTTTATGGCACTTATTAAGGAGGTAAAAAAATTTCCCCTCGGCACCAAAGGCAAAATATTTTAAATTGTAATATGTTATATATTTTAGAATGATTTTGTTTCCCGGATACATCCAACCAAAACGAGCCAAATTTTATGTAAAACACTTCCTAAATGCTCACCTCTGATTTTACCTGTTGCACAGTGTAGCTTTATTGATATTTACCTTACTTACTTTACTTTTACTTTTAATGGCACAACAGCCCATGAAGGGCCTAGGCCGAACTTTTCGCATCCACTGATATTGCCCGTGTTATATTTGTACATGAATGGAAGGGACCTACAGTTTAATGCCGAATCCGAACGGCGAAGTGAAAAGCTTTTCATAGCAATTTTTACTCTTGTAGGTTTGCTATTGCCTGCCAAGAGGTGGTGCCGTGTAGAAAAATTATTTTTTTCTACTTTTTATTTTGCCTGTGCCGAGATTCGAACCCCGGACACTCTGCGTAGCAGTCCAACGCATTACCACTACGCCACAGCGACCAACTTTCCTCTTAGAGTCCCAAATATTGCACAGTGCTTTAAAATTTAAAGTAATCTTTGATTTTGACTTATAACAACTTCATGGGCTTTATATTTAAAGTCCTCGAAGTTAGGTTACTGAGTGAGTTTAGCGTGTCAAACCTTTTTTTTTAAATATAATTGCAAAAGCCAGAGAGCGCAAGAATCACAGACCTTCCAAAGAATGCATATTTTTTTCGGAGAGTTTCAAAACTAATTTCATATGTTTTATAGATTAATTAAGAACCTGAGCCGATACATGACAGTCTTACGGTAGTATCCTCGTCACATTCACCACCAATTGGTGCTCACGCACTCTCTTCGCATAAAATTCTGCAACACACAAAAATGTAATCATCATGAACGACGACAGCAGAAGCGCCACAATATTTGTATGTGCCATGAGCCAACAAAGGACGCGTCATGAAACCTACAAGTACTTACCTACTTACTACCTCATACTCATGCTCATACAATTTTTCCTATTAGTAGGAACTCCAAAAAAAATAGGTAGGGATACACGCTCATGCACACACACACACACGAAGGGAAACGTAAGCATTAAATGCACACGGGAAATTGTAGGAAAGATAAAGCTTTTAAGCAATAGGGAGGTGTAAGGCCCACTTACAAGAAGGCGCAGGAGAAGAGGACAAAAATTGGTTAGACAATATAAAAATATATGTATGTGAGTGTATGTGTGTATGCATGTGTTTTTTTTATTTCATTGTTTATGATTTATAGCATGTGTACACGCGGGAGATTTTTCACACAAGTCACACACAAAATGTTTTACAAGCAATTTTCCTGGTGTTTATTTATGCGTTATTTAAGTATTTGCGAATAAAATATTGTTGAGGAGGTGTGTTTTTTTCTTGGTTTTGTTTCGTTTTGATTGCTGTTTTTCGCACTGAATGAAAAAGGAAATATAACAAGACTCTGCTTTTTTCATGTGCTTTTGAATATGACATTGAATAAATGGCGGCAGTGTGTGAATTCGACTAGTTTTTCATTTCACACAACAAAACAACAAAAAATTAAATATAATAAAAATTTATAGATTTTTCTTAATTTGATGACATATATTGCTGAAATGACAATTTTATATAAAAAAAAAGTACTACGTGGAAATACATAAAAATAATATTAGGTTGCTGAAAGTCAAAACCACACATGCTTTATTGCTTAAATGCTTTTTAAGAAGTTAACCTTTGAAAATTTATATTGTATGAAATACTGGATTAACCGGGAAATATTCTTCATTCGAAAATACTTGAGGGCACTCAAGATCAAAACTAATCGTTAAAAGAAATTAACTCGAATATGAATTTTTTTTTTTTTTTATTATTTTCAATTGTGAGTTTGAGTGAAAAAATTTCAATTAGGTAAACCGGCGAGAAAATTTCTTTTGAAAAAGTAACTTGTAATTCCCATTCCACTAAAAACATTCACTTAACCTAGAAATGTTGCCATCATTTCAAAAATAAAAATTTTTTAATTATATTATTAGAAAACAAAACAAACAAAAAAAAGTAGCAATACAAAAAAAAAAATAGTTGCCTGTCAATTCAACAATTTGCATGCCATTTATTTAAAAATCTTTATTAAAAACAAAACAAACCGAAAAAAGAAAATAATTATAATTAAATTCAATAATCTCTTCAAATAGTACTTCATGTTATTTCAATTGTTAAATTACTAACAAAAATAGTTAACTCTCTGGTGCCCCAAACTCCCTCTCTCTCCTTTTCTCTCTTATTCCAATACTCTACTGCTTGCTCCATACGCCCTCGTATCAAAGCACCATAATCCGCCATCTTATTGTAGTTGTTGCTGTTGTTATTATCCATCGTTTCGTTTCGCTGCGCCGCGCTGCGCTGCGCTGCTCGCAATTTTAACTGTCATTTTGAAGTGATCTCAAAGCTCTAATTTGACACTTTTTATTGTCGATTTTGCAATCGCGCTTGAAATGTGATTAGTGCGACAGCGCTGCCAATAGAAAATAAGCGTAAATAAAATTAAAAAAAAAGCAGCTATAACACACCGCAAAACCTTAATTACAAAAACTGTCAATATGACACCTAAGAGCGTCGTATTTTAAATTAAAAAATAAATAAACAAAAACAAAAACAGAATACAAAGCAAAAGACTTAAAAACTAATAAAATCAGCATCGCGCCCGCATTTCGCATAGAAATATTTATATTGAAACTAGTTTTTGTGGCTTGCTGAACAAAAAACGAAAATAATAAAATAAATAAAAATTACAACAACAACAACAACGAACGCTGACATCCATATCTGGATTTCAATTCGTTATGTGAGTTGGCAATAAAATTTGAATGACAAACATAATGGATCTTTCACATACTTAGTATTTTTTATTAATTATAATATCGATATTTATACAAATAATTATGTAAAATGTGGTTTTTCTTTGAAATGTAAAGTAATAAAATTTTATATATGTACATACATATGTACTTGTATGCATCTATACTTTGTTTAAAATTACATCGTCAATAGGATTTTGTGGATACGCAGACAAACATTGCCAACTAACTTTGCGTTTACACGTGCAAGAGAAAGTTCGTAAAACTCAATACAATCAAACTTGTTCACTACTACACTAACACATTTGCTTGTATCAGCTAGTTTTCGAATATAATACGTAATCTCAAATTGCAGCTGTCTAAGCCCAGCTGTCTAGGGCCATTAAAGTGAAAACACAATTATTAAGTGAAAAATTATAAAAACACCAAAAAGATTGGAGAGAGATTTTGCTTTTATTTAGATTATGGTTCGATATTAAAATTCAACTTTGTACAATTAACCTGGTATTGCCTGTATTAATATGAAATTAAAAGTTTGGTTCTCTCAGTTTCAAAAGAAAACGCTCAAGAAAGAAACTCACTGTTTAATAAGAAGAAAAAGTATGAAATAATACAACCTAGAACAGAAATAGAGAGCTGCTCATCGCCGATGACCCATATCCTTGGCCAATCCTTTTTGAGTGTTTAGAAAAAGGTTCGAAACTCTATTAAAATATTAGGTAAAACTGGAAACTGATTCTTAAGAAGTTGCCGCTCCAGAGGATAAAACCAGCATCAAACCACGGTGATCTTAAAACATCTACCACCGAGCCACAGACGATTCAAAAGAAATTTTACAATAAAAGTTGTCTTGAGCATTTCTTAAGCACACTTTGTATGGAATTTAGTAATTCCTTAAAAGACGGGATCTCCTCTTAAACTTCGAATTATAACTAATCAAAAAGGAAAAGGTACGAGATATATTTCCTTCTTAATTTTCTTAAAATTGTATGTAGAATAATTTTATCAGCTAGCTGATTTAAATAAAATTCCTCACAAACAATTTGACTTACCCTAATATACTTACACTTAATACTTACATTATATACTCTTAAACATATAGCACCCATTCATGTACAAATATAACACGCACAACATGAGTGGATGCGAAAAGTTCGGCCTTTGGCGCTACATGCGGTCATAGTCGACACTGATAAACTGAAGTTCATTGTGGTAAAGGCATAACACTTGCCACAATGGCTGCCTTTCTCTTTATCAGTGTCCTGTGTGATTGCATTCCCCCTCACATTCTCCCTCCTTCTTCCTTCCACCTATGAATCTTCCTTCCATTCAGCACATTGCTTTGCATTCAAAGGGGTACACCCTGTGTGTTGAATGCATAAATAAAAAAAAACCGTTTTTCCTTAGGTTTTAGGTGCAAATGGCACCTAAAGCTGGTCTTCCTTAAACGGACAACCTCTTTCAATGCAGTCGATGTGTTTGGCATCATTGAAGTATGTAGAAGCACCGAAATTATGTGGAAAATAGCATGTCGCACACCTATCCACAAAGGTTGCAAAACTCCAAACTGTCCCCTTAGATCGTGCTCATGTGCTGTTCATGAATACTCAAATAAAAACCCTTTTTAAAATTAAGTATTTAATAGCTTTTTTTTTTTTTTATTGAGACATTTAACACACAGGGTGTACCCTTATGAATGCGGAGCATTGTGTTGAATGGAAGGAAGATTGATAGGTGAGAGGAAGAAGGACGGAAAATGACAGAGCGAATGTGATCACACAGGACACCGATAAAGAGAAAGGCAGCCATTGTGGCAAGTGTTATGCCTTTACCACAATGAACTTCAGGTTATCACTATGTCGACTATGACCGCATGTAGCGTCAAAGTCCGAGCTTTTCGCTGTTGTGTACAATATTTGACCCAACCAAAATACTTTTAAATTTATTATGTTAACATCAAAAAAGCATATGGGTGGGCACACGTGAAAAAAGGGGGTTAAAAAATTACTCTAAGTAAACATTTCTTTTAGAATTTGTTATAAAATATTATGATCTCTCAATTTCTTATAATTAGCCTTCCTCCGCCTAAACCTAAATCTTAAAAACATATTTATACCACCGTAATATTTATTACCCATTCAAATTTACATCGCTTCCAGATTTTTCAATATGTACACAAACTGTTGAAATTTCACAGCGTAAATTATTTTCCTAAGTGACTGACTTCATAGCTTTATAAATGGTTTTAGCCTCACTTGATTTATCTTTAAGACGACGTTTTAGCTGAAGCTGTCAAAATCACAGTAAAGATAATCGGAAACTGAAAACAAAAAAATGCATCATGACATGGCGACAGTGAGTAAAATCAATTTGCTGTGATGGTTGGCAACACTTTATAAAAATCTATGTATATCGACTTATTCAACCTAGCAGTGAATATGAGTATTTCTACGTAATTTAAGCTTTAGCACAAAACTCCATAACTTAATGCAAAATAATATTACAGTATAAAATAATGGAAAAATACTGAAAAATATATTTAAAATTTTAGGTAAATTGTAAAAATTGCTCGCTGCCATCATTACTCACTCGTACCGAACTGAATTATTGCAGTAACTACTTAACTTCATTTCTTTCACTCGCTTATCTTCGGTCTCATTAAAAAAATAAATAAATATGTAAAAATAATATCTGTAATACTCAATTCAAATCAATTCAATTGCTGCTTGCCTGCCTTGCCTTCTCTTGCCAATCAAGTATGTAAGTATATATGTACAATGTGTAGTTACATATTTTCAACAGTAGGTGGAGTTGTGAATATCGCCACAAAAATTTATTTCCACAACAGCAAGCAACAACATGAAATCGATGATTACTCGAACTCGTTGTATTGCAACGTAAAGAAAAATAAAACAAAACATCAAGTAGAAGAAGTAAAGCAAAAAGATATAAATAAAATTATTGCCTAGCAACCTCAAGTCAGTAAAACAAAAAACACAACAGCCAAAGAAGAAAAATAATGAAAAGAAACAAAGGCTACTAACTACAACTACTACCTCATTTGATGGTAACGTTGAGATAGCAAAAGTAACGATTAAGTTAAGTTAAGCAGATGCAATATGCACAACAGAATGCAATGCCATGGCCGTAGATATAGAGAAAAGAGGAAGATTCATGGTGCGGGACGTAGAGCACCTACTACAGAGTCACAGAGCCTTGAACAAACATGCAGAAAGCCACCAACTAAATTCCAACATTCATCGCCCTACGAGTACCCACTGTCCAAGGAAGCGGCCAATTACCGGCTCAGCCTGTGATTGTGCCAATGGTACCAAAATCCAGCAACCGACATCACCACCCCTTTACCCATCGTATGTATATAGTAAGAGTTAGAGTTTGAGCTGGCTAGTGCAGCTTCATCATACAATCACAAATTTGTTGTGTTTGTTGTTTTCAGCATCATGGCAACGTCTCGTATAACATTTAAGCTTTGTAACTATGACTAACTGCCTGACTATCTCAGAGAGTGACTGACTGACTGACTGACTGACTGACTGCCTGCCTGCCTGCTTGTATTTGCCTCATGTACTTGAAGCAAGGAGCAAACAACATGAGACATCGTCAGTACGGCGCTGCTGGTGATAGTGTTGTTGTGTGCATGAGCAGCGGCGAATGAGCTCACAAGAGCCTAAGGGGCATTTTTGGCAGATTATTCGCCGTGTTGCAGTTTCATCAAAGTAATCTGCTTATGTGAATGTATAGCAATAAAGGCAACTACAGCAACAACAAAATAGAAAATAGCAGTTATGCATAGGAAAGGGATTTTTTTAAACTTGCTTACTTAGCGTAACGTAAATTTCAAATGGAACCATACCGCCACACCACCACATAAGTTTACAGTATGGAGTACCACCGTCATCATTGAACAACAAGCAGATGAAGAACTTTCACGAGTAGTTGAAGTACTTTTTAAGTTATTTAAGCGATTACTTCAAATTATCGGGAAAATATTTTTCTTCGTTTTTTTTTCAAATAAGCAATCGAATTTTCAATGTTTTTTATATCTTAAGTTGATATAAATTCATAAAATTAGATTAATTGATTTTAAAGTAATCGTATTTTCATAGTAGTTTATTTTATAGAATTACCTATATTTTAAGTAACTGTTACAATTAGAAATTATATTGGTTATTTGGTAAAGTTTTTTTTTATCAGTTATCAAGTTTGTAGTAAGGTTTTCATTACTTTAAGGTCTGAGTAGTGATCTGATTTCGATCTGCGTTTCATTTTATTTCTCATGTTGGTCTTGTTTAGATCCGATTTTTGTTTTGGTTGTGGGCTAATTTTCTTATCTGTATTTTGGTTTTAGTTTAAATCTCATTTTGGATATTATTATTACTCAGATTTTTGATCTGGTTTCAAACCTGATTTTTGTCTGACTATTGATACGATTTTGTGTGATTGTCTTTAGTTGTGGTGGTTGGTCTTAGTTTTGACCTGCGTTTAGATCTGACTTCGGTCTAGTTTTTGATATGATTTATGGCCAGAATTTGGGTTAGTTTTTGATCTGATTTATAGTATTCGTTTTAATCTGGTTTTGTCTAATTTGGATCTAATTTTTGTTCTTGTACAATTATTCTTTCATTTCTCGTGTTGCTCTTGTCTGCATCTGTTTTTTGTTTTGGTTGTGGACTGTTTTTTTTTTATCTGATTTTTGGAATGATTATTGTTCAGATTTAAGATTTGGTGTGCCAAATATGGTTTTGTCTGACTAATGGTTATGTTTTGTCTGATTTTTCGTCTGCGTCTAATTGATCTAGTTTGCAATTTGATTTATGTGGTCAGGGTTTGGGATACTTTTTGGCCTAAACTTTAATGTGATTTGTTGTCTGCGTTTCGATCTGATTCTAGTTTTGTCTAGTTTGGATCCGATTTTTGTTTTGGTTTGATTTCTGACTCGATGTTCTGATTTTTGGCCTGATTGGTGGTTTCACTTATAAAGAATCTGTTTAATTTTTAGTTAGAATTTTTCCAGTTTTTTACTTAATCTTTTTTGTACGGTGATCTACTTGATCTACTTTAAAAGAAATAAAAATTATAAATTTGCACATTCGATAGAAGTCTTCTAAGTTTAATACAAACTTATATACCGATAATTCCTCGATTGACCGATTACAAAGATTTTCTCACCTTTATCTTCTACATTTAAATCATCACTATATCACAGACTATAGAAACTAAAATTCTCAAATTAAAAACTTCTCTTTATCAAAGTAACCATTGGCCGATTCACAAGGTGTCATATTCAGTGTCGTATCCTCTCAATTGTCATAAACTCTCTAATTTTTCATGCAAAATTTTACAACATTATGACAATACGACATGATATGCAACACCTTGCAAATCATCGAGATATTTTTCAAACATCTCTAACCAAATATACAGTTATGAGACAGATACACTCACACACACACACACACATACACACACACACACATACACACACACATACACACACATCATACCTATTGACAGACGGTGATATCGAGAAATTCCAACAATATAATGAAGGTATGAATTGGAAAATTGCTAAAGGTAACAATATGCTGAAATGATTGATAAATTGATATGCATACTTCTTTCTCCCTAGTACGCTCTACTACTTATGCGAATTTACACAGGTTAGTACACTGTACACACTCCTACAGTGCTCAGTGTACCAGAGTAGGTAGGCGAGTGAGTGAAAGATTTGCAAACAGAAAATCAACAAAGTAAACAAAAATTGAAATTGAAACGAATGATCTCGAATAAAGTGAATTGAAGTGAAGAAACTTTGTATTGGCAAGACACAAGAAAAAAGAAGAAGAAGTAAAAAATAAATAGAATTTTTTATTGGCATTAAGAAAAATAAAAGGAAAAAGTATGAGGCAAGAAATACAAACTTAGATAAAACAACTAGAAATTCACAAGGAGCTCATAATGTCCATAATGTTAATAAATATAATATGTACAGAAGCTTGACGAGTTACGCTTGGATTTAAATTGGACAAATTTCCAAATATTTAATTAAAAAGATTATTGAATTATCGAACTTAATAAAAAATAGAAATTAAGGTGAAGACAAGACTGTACTGGAAATTAAAGAATCGAGCGATTTAGTTGCACATAAAAAATAAATAAAAGCTACCAATTGTTTATATAAAATTTACATACTAAAAGGGAAAAACTAAACATTGGTAATATTTTCTTTAACTATGTAATTTTTCACGTCATGAACGTTCTTTTTTTTCTGAGTAACTCATAAATTTATGTAAATTTTTTGATGTTTTTCAAGCAATTTGAATGCTCATCAAAATTTATTAGAAAAATAAATAGACACTCGAAAAATGAGGAAATACAAACATAAGCTATAGAAAATTGTAGGAGTTTTTACAAATGATTAACGCTGAATTTTTATTTCAAAAGTCAGAAGTCTCGAGGGCAAAGAAAATTGCATTTCAGACCGAAAAGGGGGAAAACTTATGACGACCGCCTACACTTGGTTACACCTGTAAAGATTAAGCTACGGAGTAAACGCAGAAACAGCAGCAGCAGCAGCAGCAGCAGCAGCTGTTGCTTGTTGACTAGTTGCTCCGGAATGAACGAACCATTCCACTGAACAATAGAATAACAAGTAGTAAAGAATACAGCATAAAAACGAGATAGATTCATTTGGTATTAGAAAATTCCTTGGAAAAATATTTTTTTTTTATTTAATGAAAATATATCAACATGGGCATGAGTAGCAAAGGAAGAGGAAAAATCAATAATAAAAAAACAAACGTGACGTTACAATTTAACCTTTTACGTATTTGAGGCGACTTGAGGAAGGCCTTCTTGTGATTCTTGAACTGCATATACCATGTGTATGTATGTACACTCTTCAAGTACATTAGTAGGTACCTACTGCAGATATGTAAGTAAACGAGTGAGCGATACTATACTCCAACTCAAATATGCTGCGATTTGTTTATTTATTTATATTTATTTTCCAGTCAATATAAACGTCGTGAATTTGTACAGTAAACAAAGAAAACTTTAATGCATACATCATGGATGCGCGTACGAACAAACGACGTTGGGAGTTTAGTAATAAATCGAGCATGCGAGTGTAACAAAAGGAAAAAGCAAAACAAGCAAAGAAAAACGCTGTAAAGTTTTTATGAGTTACAAAAATTGTTTTGTTTTTGAATGCACTCGAAGAGAAATAAACATAGGCCAGTAGAAATTCGAAAATATATTTTATTTAAAGTTTTTGTAAAGATAATCTTAAAAAAAATAAAACTTCAATTTTCATTATGAAATAAAAGTAATCGATATCATATTTTTAAAGTACGTATTTCAAGGTTTTCTTGAAAGTAATGCAATAACAGCGACTAAAACCAATTGACATTAATCCAGTTCAATTTAATTTTGACACACAATCGAAAGTTTTTCACTCGTACTCCAAATTCAAAATGTTCCATAACAAATCTTTTACTTCGAGTTCCACTTATCCAATTTAAATTTAACTGACTACTGGTCGTCGTACTTTCTGCAGAAAATTTTCTTACCACTAATTCATATTCTTCAGTAGAGAAGGCTGGCATTAGGTCAAAATTCTCCAATACTTATGTAGATAAATTTATGTTACCAAAAATTCTACAATGTCGAAAATACTGAGTTTAATTTCAATCTCCCCAATAAAGAATTTACTGACGTCAAATCTAGCATGTTCCGTGAAGAATGTCTCTAAGACCAACTTCCCCAATAAGGAATGAACTGTTTCAACTTCTCTAATAAAGCAGTCACTGACCTCAAGTCTTGCTCCAACTTCATCTTCCCTAATAGAGAACATGTTATTACTCTAAGTCTAAATTCTTTGGCAAAATATTTAATAGTCACAAAATTAAATTCACGAATAAAAAATTTACTGTTTTCATGTCTAACATCTTCACTATAGAAATTAACTGCCTAATAAAGAATTTACTGACTACCAGCCTAACTTCTCGAGCAAAGAATTTACTGACTTCACGTTCAACTTCTCCATTGAAAATCTACCGACTCCAAGGCCAAATTCTCCAATGGAAAATTAATTGCCTTCAAGTCCAATTTCTTCAATATTGACTCCAAATTGAACTACTTTTCCACAATTATTTTCGAATTCGAAGTTTGTTTTCACCAATACAAATTTACACTTTCAATGATACTTTAGTTGTATTACCTAAAATCCTTTAATTACTTTAATATCTAATATATTAATTACTTTACAATAATCATCTATTTTTTTTTTTTTTTTTTTTGTGTTTTATCAAAGTTATATTAATATTTTAGTCAATAGAAATTATAGAAATCCTTTTTTTCCCCCTTGTATTGTGAATTTAGAATTTTCTAAATTAAAACCCGATTACTCAATACTTTGCCACAATCCAACTTCGCTCGATTTACTTACTCATTTTCCCAACAACTTGCGTTCAATTAAAACATTTGTTGAGAATTTTGCATCCAATAATTTAAATACTTCAATAGGGTTTTACTACAGTGCGTCGCTGTGGTGTAGTGGTAGTGCGTTGGACTGCTACGCAGAGTGTCCGGGGTTCGAATCTCGGCACAGGCAAAATCAAAAAGTAGAAAAAATAACTTTCTACACGGCACCACCTCTTGGCAGGCAATGGCAAACCTACAAGAGTAAAAATTGCTATGAAAAGCTTTTCACTTCGCCGTTCGGATTCGGCATTAAACTGTAGGTCCCTTCCATTCATGTACAAATATAACACGCACAACATGAGTGGATGCGAAAAGTTCGGCCTAGGCCCTCCATGGGCTGTTGTGCCATTAAAAGTAAAAGTAAAGTAATAGGGTTTTACTTGGGTAGGAATTATACATAGTGACAAATACCGGTTTTCTAAAATATATACTAATATATACCTATATATACAGTGTCGGACAATAAATAAAGAACACCTTGCACTATAAAACTTCCATTGATTTTTTTTTATCCGACTGCTTATGGCATACAATTTTTATAGAGAAGAAAATGGTATGGTGTAGTATATACTTTATAAAGTTGCAGGTGGCAACACTACATTTAATTATTTTTTGGGGATTCCCAAACAAAAAAATTGAAGCGAAGCATTCGAAGGCGGACATTGAATTAAGAACAGCAGACGATAAAATTTATATCTTAAAAAGAAAACTTATATTTGTTTATAATTTTTACTGATAAGTATGTAAATGGTAGCATTGAGGGTAATTCAACAAATTAAATGTAAACTATTCCGTAATGTCACAGCAAAATGGGTCGAGCAAAGCACTGTAGCAAGGAGGGCGTGATTTGGTGAAAAAACTGCTAAATGAGGGACAAAGCATCCGCCAAATTGCTAAAACTATTAGCAGATCCTCGACATTTGTCTACCAATCTTTATTAACTCAAAAATTTCATTACAAGAGAGGTAGGCCCCGCAAAACTACAAGTGCAGATGACAATCGCATAAAAAATGTTGGCGGCACGCAATCTCTTTAAGGCAGCTGCCGCAATTAGAGAGAAGACAGTGGTTCAAATTTATGCTCGATTAGTAAGGAGAAGTTTGGTGGAAAAAAATGTATGGGAGAACAGCACGAAAAGTACCAATGTTGAGATATCGAAGACATCGAAAGTGTCCCATAGAGTTCGCCGAAGCTAACATTGAGTGGAATGGTTCAAATAATGCACAAAAATGGCATAATTGGATGTGATGGCAAACGTTGGGTTAGATGCCTGAAAAATTAAGAATTGAGCCCAAAATATACTAGGAAAACTTTTAAGCACGGAGGTGGAAGCAACATGGTATGGGGATGCTTCTCTTGGTATGGTGTGGCCCCTCTGTATTGGATAATAGAAACTATGGACAGATTTCTTTATGTAAGCATCCTTCAGGAGGTGATGCTTCCTTATGCTGAATGGGAAATGCCCCTGAAATGGCAAATAGAACAGGATAACGACCCAAAGCACACCTCAATCCTTGCGCAAGATTGGCTTTCCCATAATGGAATTCCCGTTATGGCCTGGCCTTCACAATCTCCTGACCTTAATCCAATCGAGAACTTGTGGAATATTGTTAAGGAGAAGATTGGCAGTACCAGAGCTAAAAACAAAGACGAATTGTGGCAAGCATTCAAAGAGCGTGGTATTCCATACCCCAGGCTACTTGCGCGTCTCTGGTGGAATCAATGCCTAGAAGGTGTAAGGCGGTTTTAATTAAGAAAGGCTATTCCACAAAATATTAGCATTAGAGAACAATTTGAGTCAATATTTTATAAATTTTTTTTTTTTTAATTGAAGTGTTCTTAGGAATGTGATTTTATGTATAACTTTTATATTTCTTTTTTTGCACTGAATTGATTTTGTTTTTCTTTTAAGAAAAAATTAAACTTATGGAATAAATAAATAAAAGTGAATACCTTTTAAATTTATCATAAGCCTAGAGAAATATTTTTTTAAGGTTTTTGGTTTCAGAACAAGGTGTTATTTGATTGTCCGACACTGTATATATCTATTTATTTTTAAATTGGTTATATTTAGTTTGCTTAAGTATTATTCTAAGCACCATGACATTTATTATACATATTTTTCCAATATTCCTTCCTGGAAATATAAATTTTTGATACTTTAATGAAGGCGTTGGAAAGACTGATTACTCAATGCCCGAGGTCAATAAACTAATGTGATTATCCCTAAAATGAATTCAAACTTAAACAGTTTCTCTTCTCTACAACAATCATTGCATTTAATAAACCGATTATCAATTTCTACAACACTAACATAATAATATGTGTTCACAACAGACAAATTCAAAAACCATCGCACTAAATCCACTTAAATTAATTGCAAAAGGTGATTACGCTGCTGTTTTCCATCATTTCCCGTATAACATTCCTCTTATCTGTCCGTCCGTGCGCTGTCATCCTGCCGCATTTACCACTTGCAGAACACTCGTTTCCCATTTGCCACCGTGCACAGGCGGCACACACAGACCCACCAACATATCCATCTACTATATACAAGTATGTACATATATCCTTCCTGTGCGATTTCAAACGCCAAGAAAGCTATTAACATGCCGCTTCAGCGCAAAACAAACAACAAATTCATGTTGCCAACATGCAAAAAACATAATACCAAAAAAAAAACAAACAAAAAAAATAAACTAAGTAAGCAAGCGAACAATGCCTGAGAGCATAAAAATGCTTAATTTTTTCTTTTCGCAAAACAAAAAACAAAAAAAAAAACCAACAAAACGCAATTTGCAAAAAGTAAAAGAAAGTGCCGAAACGCAACCAAGGATAAATGATAAAAGAAAATTGCAAAAACCGTTAAGAATAAAAAGAACGAGGATGCGACTACAACTGCTACTAGTGCTGAAGGATGTGTTGCGGCTGCTGATGTCGCAATGATGCCGCCGCTGTGCATGAGACAACAACACATCAAATGCTCAACGATGACAGGGAATGTGCTTAAAATGCTATTAACCAAAGACATACAAATATTTATATACTCTCTGTTTAATAAATATACACGAAGTACAAAAATCTCACACAAAGATAATCAGCACGAGCAGCAAATTGTTTGTGGCGTCTAACGTGGGGCCTAAACAACGTAGTCCTCCACAGTCACCCTGATGCCTTGAGTGAAAGTAGAGAAAGAAGCGATGCGCTTATTTATTGATAATTGATTATTGAAAGAGAAAATTGAAAACCCAAATTGCAAATAAATATTGTCAAAAACTAATTTTCATAATTTTTTTTTAAATAAACAGTGAGACGAAATTGTGTGGCACATGAGGGTAAAAAAAAACACAGTATTTGTGTATGTATGAGTTTTGTGTGTGTATGTGTGTGTGCATCAACGCACATACCTGCACACCTACACAGCAAGTAAAAAACCAATACTGCTTTCACCTTTTGAGCTTTTAAATTATTTCCCAAGCACGAACCTTTGTCGGCTGTTTTCATTTTAAATTCTGTTCCTCCATGTTCCCGCGCCACCCAGCTGAGCGAAGTTGTAAGTAAATGGGAAGTTTTGAGGGTAAAGTGCGCTGAAAATGTGTATTTGTATTAAAAACGGGCAAAAAAGCGAAATCCTTTAAAAGGATTTTCACAATTTTGTGTTGACAAAGAGTGTGATGTCACTTTAGTGTATGCGTGCGTGATGTACGACAAACGTGAGATTGTACGTTTAAACCCAGTGGGAAATGCTCCAGGCATCCGCGTTGACTTTATTTATTATTTATGTTCTTAGAATGTTTTCGTATCGGACTCAATGCCTTTGAAGATACCAGATCAAGTTCTGCTTTTATTACATGAAACATCTTTTCTGAATCAGATTGCCTTGTAAAGATTACCTACATTTTATGTTTACGTTAGAGTTCGATGATATTCAGGAAAATTTCTAAGTAGTTTTTATGTAAATAGTAATTTAAGCACTAATTTATTTTAATATTTATTTCCAGTCATTGGATAAAGATTAACTTATATAATGTATAAAACGATTTGAAGTGGAATTTCCTAAATATCTTCACACCTAAAAAACATATCTAAAAAACAGTGAAAAAACGATAAAACTAAGAAGTATCGATAAAACTTAGCTTCAGAACAAGTTGATTACTTTCCAAAACATTTTAGAATGTCGAATTTTATTTTGTTTAGATTAATCAAATGCTCTGTATTGAAAATTTGTTTCTTCAAATATGCTATAATAATACTTACCTCAGAAATGAAGAAACCATAAATTTCCATACCATATCCAAATTTGAGTTAGCTCGAGTTTTCTTAAAAGATGTGTGTGTGATGATAATCCTGCAGGCATCTCAAAGAATTTGGTTATGAAATTCTTCGACAAGCCGTGTGGGGCCTATTCACTGAAAAATTTACTTAGGCAGTCTTTGACTGTGAATTATCGATTCCTCTTCCTCCACTTGTTGGGAATTTTCCACTCCTGGAGCATTGGCGAATTTGCGCATGTCCTTTGTTGGCTCCTGTAAGTCCCCGTACTGCAAGTATGCCTAAGAGAACTATTGTTTTCGTCCTACCTTGGCCATAAAGGTCTTGAAGTTTCAGGTAAGGCTCATGAAGGCAGTCTTTCCGGTTAGTCTTAGGAAATGTATGAATTTGATTCACATGCGATCTTATACTTTAAGGTAGAGATACATACCAATGGAAAGAAAAGGAATAATGTAAATGTTCGAATTTTGATGGTAATTTCTTCGAAGAATCGTCGTGGAAACTATCAGCAAAGAGAATGCATTTTGTTTCCGTATAAAAAACGTAAGAGAGAATTTCAAATTTCAAAAGGTAAAAGGTAAAAAAAAGTTAGTCATTCTTTCAAGTATAACAAATCATCCAGTCATTCTTCGCGGTAGTAAGACTAGTAGAATAGAAGCGGCTATGCGTTTCAGTTTTTTAATTCAGGATCGGAGGTCACAATGTATGAGATATTTATCGGAAAGGAATATCTTATTGTTATTGTCCAAGATTTCGTAAACCTAGAATCCACCAACAATAAGGTCAGCCTTGAGATCAAGCGGAGACTAACTCTTGCCAACAGGTGTTACTACGGGCTCAGTAGGCAATTGAGAAGTAGAGCCCTCTCTCGACCGATGAAAATGAAAACGCTCTATAAGTCCCTCATCCTTCCCGTCCTAATGTATGGCGCAGAGACGTGGACATTGACCGCCAATGATGAGAGGCTGTTAGGAGCGTTCGAGAGGAAGATACTCCGTAAGATCTACGGTCCAGTATGCGTGGACGACGTGTATCGAATAAGATGGAACGATGAGCTGTATGAGCTGTACGCCGACACTGACATAGTCAAGCGTATAAAACTCCAGCGGCTTCGCTGGCTGGGTCATGTTGAGCGAATGGAAGAAAGCGCTCCGGCTAGAAGGGTGTTTTATTCGAACCACGGTGGAGGAGCACGCTGAAGAGGACGTCCTAATCTCCGTTGGAAAGACCAGGTGCAGGGCAACCTGACTGCACTTGGCCTTATCAACTGGCGCCAGCGCGCGCATAGCAGAGGTGACTGGCGAAGCTTTATAGACGAGACCAAGACAGATCATCGGTTGTAGTGCCAGCTAAGTAAGTAAGAAAGTAATATCTTATTGTATCCTTGTATGCCCTTGTATCTGCTAATGGTTGAGAACCTTGGTAACTCTACTTCAACCATTACAAAAATTTGGAAACCCCTAACGATAATCGGTAAGCCCTGACTTCAAATCAACCAATTAATCGAAAGCCTCATTATTTACATTTAAACCATTTTAAATTCCTTCAGTTTTCGGCCCGATTTTCCTACTTGGATATTAAAAATGCAAACACTGCCAGCGTAGAATTACGTAGAAGTTTGAACAAGGAAGAATAAACTCAACAACAACAACAATGGTAAGAGTTAGCAGCAACAGCAACAGCAGCGACATGAAGCATACATACAATATTTGTCAATGATGCCGCTTTGATTCTGTTGTTGATTCCGGGCGTAAAACGTGACTTGCATACAATGTAATAAAAACAACAAATGCAAAGGCTAAAGAGGGAATCTCTGTGAAAAGAAAAGAAGAGAATTTTTTTGTTCTATTTTTCGAATGCTGTTAAAGGCTGTTAAAAGGATTTATGCACTTTGCTGAGAGAAAGCACAAGAGAGGTGTAAAGAGATAGAGAGAGAGAGGGAGAGGGAGAGAGAGAGAGAGTGAGAGGGAGAGATTGAGGAGGGGGAGGAAGAGAGAGGGGAGACAAAATACACGAAGGCACAAACCAGTGGACGTGCAATTAAAACTGATTACAATAACAGCGACTGCAAAAATAATAAAAAGGGGAATATTTTTATGTTTTGTAAATTTAGAATAATTGTGCTTCATTACATAATTTTAACAAATTTTTGTTCTGTTTCTGATTCTGACATTTTACACTTCACAAGTTGCACTTGTTTGACTCTGACCCACCCTCCTCCTTCAAATCAAAAGTCTGCAACCAATCAAAAAAAAAATAAAAATTCAAAAATCTTTATGCAATTGAACAGCTTCTTTCTGCCTTTGCTCTTGTAATTGTTGTTGTACATTAACAACAACAGCAACAACCGAAAGGGAACAAAAACAACAACCTCAACTGCAAATAATTCCATCATCACATTGCAACAAAGTGCCCCAATGAATGATATCCACTTGAGTCCCCCGAAATGTGGCAATAAACAAATCGTACAGTATACGCCACAAACACATAAATGCCGATGCCACACTCACTCACACATACACATTCAGAATTCAGAAAATATGCTACGCACCAAAGAGGCAAATTGACACTGTATGTGTATTGTACATACAGTGTATTTCCACAGTTTAGTGAAATACACGCTCCCAAACACGCACAGTGGGAAATTTGGAGCCCATACGCCATGCCACTGTACTCAGTTTGGCAATAAAATTATACTTAGTTACCAAAAGCTGTACCCTAAATGACGTTTAAATTGTGGTAAATGTGAATGTATTTGTGTGTGAGTGTGTTCAGTTTAAATTCTCCAAATTCTGCGTATTTATACGCGTGCATATTGTATTTATACGCGCTTAAATTGAGTGTGAATTTTTATTGTTGGGCTTGCTGCTGCCTGCTACTGGCAGCATTAAACAATTATAAATATTTCATTAACATTTAAGAGCAAAAAACAGAATCTTCTATATATTTTTTTCTAGATTGAGTTTTTTTTACGGAAAATGCGGGCTTGTGTATTGAACTTTTATTTTCTTCTGGGCTTTTTCTTTTTTTTTTTTTTGTTTTTTAATTAACACATGCTGTGCCAAACATTTTTTGAGAATATTTTGTATGTACTGGTACTTACTCGTAAGCGTCTGTCAAAATTATGAAAGATAAAAGCAAAAACCATTTATTTTAATTTAAGCTGTAAAATAGCAAATTTGTTGTAACTATATCGTGGCTTCGTTTTTGGCATTTATTGCCAAACATACGTACATAGTTCAATGTCTTCGGATACACGTAAAGGAAAGTTGAAAAATGACTATACGAGTACGAATCAATAATAAGTAATACGAGAAAGCTCAAAAGTTAGGTGATTGAGTGAATATTTTATACAAGAGCTCGTTTGTTCGTTCTATTCCATTGAACGAACGTTTCTATTCTAGCCTCATTCATGAAATATACCATGGATGAAATAGCTAGACTTTGTACACTTATCTTATATCTTACCTTAAAGGTCAGTGTCTATAAAGTTACCCCTTCATTGTTTATTTAGTCCTCTAGCCGAGTCAGATATGTTGTTAGCCAAGAGGAGAGAGTAGGTCTGGACTTGTGGCTGTTGTAACCGCTTACTTTGTCATTGAGTTGAGCTAGTAGACGTGGTCTCTATTAATGATTGGGTAGATATCCCCTGATAGAATCGCCGTGGTTTAGTTGGTAGTGCGTTGGCCAGCTACGCAGAGTGTCCTAGGTTCAAATCTCGGCACAGGTAAAATCAATAAAGGACAAGAAAACAAAATTGTTTTCCACCTCTTGGCACACAATGGCAAACATACTTACAAGAGTAGTTATTGCTTATGAAAACCTTTTCGCTTCTCCGTTCGAATTCAGCATAATAGGTAAAAATATAACACGCACAAAGTGGATGCGAAAAGCTCGGCCTAGGCGCTCAAAGGGCTGTTGTGCTATTAAAAGAAGAAGAAAAAGGAGAAGAGATATCCCCTGCCGCTTTATAGCCTTGAGACTTTCCATGAGTGCATTAATAAATGCTGCTAGATTGTTTTTTTTCTGTTTATTTTAGAGAAGTAAGCCTTTAGTGCATGTGGTACTTTCATACACTAAAATATACGTATCCCTCACGGGACTGAAATGCTGTATCCAGTAACGCGAAGAAATACCTGCACTTAGTCCCTCGAGGATAGTTTAAGTAGATAAATTAAAAGGTTTTAGTGGGTAGGAAACTGACACAACCGTAGAGCAGGAGTTCTACGGTATCTATGCAATAATTGACACCTTCCAATCCTCAAAAAAAAAACACCTTCTGGGCCCACAGATGACGCTTGAATTATTCGTTTCTCATACATTGCTGCAGACAAATTAGACTGACAAACAAACGCTTCTTCTTATGTAGATGCTTGCCCTTTGGGGAAAGACACACATCCTAAAGTGAGTTGCCTTGGGTGACCCTCTATCAACATTCTGTTTCAGGATAGGCACACACCTTCCCTCCTCCTTCACGTATGCCTGAGGAGAGGGCAAGTTGCCCATGCGAGGTTGAATTATCCATTTCAAATGCAAAATAATTTGTAGGTGCTACTTTTATTGATTTTCAAAACTTCATTCGAGAACAAAACACGTCTGTTTTATGTTTACCTAACATTTTAGCAAGGTGAGATCTAATAATGTTGCATTATTTAACTGTAATTTGAAAGCCAAAATATGTAGAAATATTCAGCAAAAGTTTATTCCGAAAAATAGTACAGATTTCCAAAATGTATTACCCATATTTTCTCTCTTGGGCCTTGTATTCTCGACAAAGTGAAAAACTAGCAAAGAGAACTGAATAAGCACTAAAAGGCCTCATTCTTTATAGCTTTCAGGGGTTAATCTTTTATCTACACTATTTTCAAACTTATTTATATTTGGCCTCTACAATCAGTAGCAACAAAATAAAAAAACTGAGTTGAGCATTTCATGGTATAATTTGAAATAATTCTCTCAAATTAAGCATCATATTTTTTTCAGTGTACCTATGTATGTGATATTTTAGTAATGTACATATGTATATTAGTAATAAATGTAGAGCATTTCCTTTGTGTAATTCAAGTTTGGCGCTAGTAATGACTCTGTATTTCACTTCAAAACAATGTTGGATGAATTCCAAAGTTTTCCTATCTCTCTCTCTCTCTCTCTACTTCTGTCTCACTCTCTGCTACTGTGGATAATATTGATGCTCCAATTTATTGCTGATTGCAATGCAATTTACAAATCCCAAATATTGTTACATAATACAAGATAAAGTTATATACCATAGAAGAGCAGCACCACCACCACCACCAACAACCACAACAACAACTAAGCTCAATGTATGTATGTAAGTTTATGCAGCTCGCACTAGACCGAAAAGAGTTTCGTGAACTTTTCATATTAGAGTTAAACATAAAAAGAAGTTTTACATTTTAAATCAACGATGCTTGAAATTAATAGATTTTTTTTCCTTAAAACTAAGAATTTTGATTAAAATTTCAACTAATATTTTTCCTTCTTCTTTTTCGTTACAGAATTAACATTTTTCTAAAACACAAACCAAAAGCAAAAAGAGAAAATTACTTGCTTGGCAATCAAAATTCACACACAAAACGCGGTAAGTTTTAACACAAATTTAAATTACAATTTACCGCTAGAGTGGGGTTAACTTGATGTCCGTCGTAACTTATTAAAATATTCTTTAGTGGAAATTGTAACTGATGCTTAAAAAAAGAAACACCAAGAACAACAAATATAAGGGACTAAATAATGAATGTGGTCGCTGTGGCGTAGTGGTAGTGCGTTGGACTGCTACGCAGAGTGTCCGGGGTTCGAATCTCGGAACAGGCAAAATCAAAAAGTAGAAAAAGAAAAGTAGAAAAAATAATTTTTCTACACGGCAACCACCTCTTGGCAGGCAATGGCAAACCTACAAGAGTGAAAATTGCTATGAAAAGCTCTTCACTTCGCCGTTCGGATTCGGCATTAAACTGTGGATCCCTTCCATTCATGTACAAATATAACACGCCCAACATGAGTGGATGCGAAAAGCTCGGCCTAGGCCCTCCATGAGCTGTTGTGCCATTAAAAGTAAAAAGAGGAAGTATACTACTGTGGACAAATAGTAGTAAAACTTTTTAATTTAAATTTCGCGCGGAACCCATTCATCAAAATATTATTTTTTTAAGGTTGGTATGACTGTCGGTGACATCTGTGCCAAATGTCACATCAAAATAATCAGTAGTGTTTAGTATACGCTTGTCTTTCTGAAGTACAAAAAGTGCATTCGGCGATTTTCACAATGAGTGAAATTATTCAACAAAGAAGTTCCATTAAATTTTGTGTGCGGAATCAAATTTCTGGTGCCGAAATGTTCAGCAAAAGGCCTTCGGTGATAATTTTATGTCGCGAGCAAGTGTTTTTGATTGGTACAAAAAAATTTGAAATTATGAACAAAGTCTTACTAACTTTTGCCCACAGTAGTATATCTTCTAATGAATGAATACCTTAACTTTGTTTTTGAAGCACACGCGTTAAAAAAAGAGCAGCATGAGACAAAGAGTGGGACACACACACACACACACACACACACACACACACACACACACACACACACACACACACACACACACACACACACACACACACACACACACACACACACACACACACACCCACACACATACACTTATTTAAGTACATATACTACACACATTTCCGTTTCCTCGACGCTTTTTCTCATTCATTTCCGCTTAATAAACTACATAATTAAACTGGCAAAATGGGATTAAAGGATTCACAGGACAACTCGTCTAGGTTTCTAGTTTTTGTTGTTGTTTTTGTTGTTGTCTTTTAGATTTAGGTTTAGAGAATGTTAATGCAAAACTTTTCCCACTCTCCACACAACTTTTCCTACTTTTACTTTGTGAATCAAGGCTCACCCACTTTCGTGGGGAGGGAGAGGAGTGCTGCTTGGTCTCCAACATGCTTAAGTTAATGTTTTAGCATATTAAGCTAAATTAATTTTTGTTGTTGCTATTGTTGTTTGACTAAGTTTAGTGAACTTTGACTTTTTCTATGTTGTGTATTTGTGTTGAGATACTTTTATACTTAAATGTTTATTAAGGATATTCCATTCGTCCTTTTTGATAAAGAAGAAATACTACTTAATTTTACTACTACTTTTTTATACTTTATTAATGATGTGCTTCATGTTTCGAAAGCGCACCAACAACAGCAAAAAAGAAAATAGATAAAGAAATACATACTAACTCAAATGTTATACATATATTAGCAGCATTAAGCAAAAATAAAAATAATAAAGGATAAGCAACAACAATAATAAAATAAATATTAGCAACAGCACATTAAAATAGGATTTAATCAGTTGTGCGTGGATTTACGTAATTTTCACAGAAAACAATTTATTTTGTTGCGAATTAGTTGGTGGAGTATTTGTGGCTAAATTTATTATTGAATTTAATTTCGTTTTCTACGATTTTCTTTTATTTTCTAGCAAGTAGCATTGAAAAAACTATCCCCGATGGACTAAGTGCACGTATTTCTTCGTGGCGCTGGATACAGCGTTTCAGTCCCGTGGGGGATTCGTGTGTTTTAGTGTATGAAAGTACCACATGCACTAAAGGCTTACTTCTCTAAACTAAACAGAAAAAAAAACAATCTAGCAGCATTTATTAACGCACTCATGGAAAGTCTCAAGGCTTATAAAAACTAATCTACCCTTGCCGAATTTCACTTAACTTCACTTAATAAAATAAATATATTTATCTAGCTTGCGTCTAGGCGAAGAATTTCATATTTTCTGTGATCGGTTTTCAAGCTAAGAACATAGTTTATTTTGAAATTTATATGAAAATAATAACTTGCTCATATTTTTTTGTGTTTTGTGTGTTTCATATAAATTATGTGAGTTAAATAATCAAAATAGACCTTACCGTAATAATTAGATAAATTTTTTGAACATCCCTCAAAGTATTCTACGTGTAATGAAGTACATTATGGTTCTTTCTTTTAATGGCACAACAGCCCATGGATGGCCTAGGCCGAGCATTTCGCATCCACTCATGTTGTGCGTGTTATATTTGTACATGAATGGAAGGGTCCTACAGTTTTATGCCGGATTCGAACGGCGAAGTGAAAAGCTTTTCTTAAACAATGTTTAATCTTGTAGGTTTGTCATTGCCTGCCATGAGATGGTGCCGTGTAGAAAAGGGTTTTTTTTTAAACTTTTTTGGTTATGCCACAGCGACCACTACATTGTACTGGTTTTACATTATACTCGTCTTATGCATTTTATACATTAAAAAATACATTTAAAAATTCGAAGAGCACGTGATACGATTTAAGCACGGAAAAAGTCTTGCTGGATTTATGTAATGAATATGTAACTGAATTTACTAATATGATTCTTTAAACCGGCAAACCTCTTAAAAAGTACCAATAAATCATTTTGAAAATGGATTAAGACCGAACAATTTCCGAATTCAGAAAGCAACTTTCAGGTTTTAATCCCAGCTGGCTATTGATTCTGGTATCCTATAATATAGCGTCCTCGGTTCTGCTCAGCTCTGGGTCTTTTGCTTTTAATTGGTAATCATGAGGTTCAAAAATGTATTATTGTTCGGGTGCGAACGTTTTAGAGACCTAGACTTAAACTAATTTCTAGAAATTGAGGCAGATATCAGAAAGATATCCTTAAAGGTTTGGACGTTGTAGAGATTTTCCTTCAAATTGGTAGTAGTATTTTGATGGTCTCCAGCTTCTGGCTATCCATAAAATAATCCATAAATTCAACGATTTGTTGAATATCACTCCACCGTAATACCACAGAATTAACCGAAATAACTACATATTATGTACATATAGTACTTTAAAAAGATTAAATGTTTCTGAAATGATTTCAGATTTGGATTGAGTATCGAATCGCTCAAGCTATATGACTCCAGTGGTTCCTAGCTTTGGCCAAAGTCATCGAAGTTCATATGTAAAAAATATATCGTTACATACTCGTATAACTTGTTTTTTCTTTTTACGTCTGGACGTGTTGGGGACAAAAAATTCTGGTTTGGTGAAACCAAAACCATATTATTTCGCTGACCGATTTCATTCTCAAGCTATACCGATTTGTATTCTGTTTCCAACTGCAAAATATGGTGAAATCACTTAAGTATATAAGGGGTGTTTTTTTTAGAAGTGTGGTTTTCAATCTGGCAATACTTTTTTCGAAGTTGGTCTTTTTGACAGCTGTCACTTGATTTTTACTCAGTTTGGTTTGCCATTTCATAATGAATAGACTTACTCCTGAACAACGTTTACAAATCGTGCAAATTTATTACCAAAATAATGGTTCGGCTCGCGCGACTTTCACAATAAAATTTTGTTCAACGATGAAGCTCACTTTTGGTTGAATAGGTACGTTAATAAGAAAAATTGTCGCATTTGAAGTGCGAAAAAGCTCGGCCTAGGCCCTCCATGGGCTGTTGTGCCATTAAAAGTAAAGTAAAGTAAGTCGCATTTGAAGTGCTGATAATCCACAAGTCATTGTTGAGACGCCGTTACATCCTTAAAAAGTCACTGTTTGGAGTCACTGTTTGCTCTATGGGCAGAGAGAATCAATGGTCCATATTTCTTCAAAGATGAAGCCGGTCATAATGTTACAGTCAATGGGGAACGCTATAGAGACATGATTAATGACTTGTTCGTGCCTGAATTGGAGGATGGTGATGTGGACGACCTTTGGTTCCAACAAGACGGCGCTACATGCCATACAGCCAACGAAACAATCAATTTATTGAAGGAAACTTTTGGTGAGCACATTATCTCGCGTCGTGGGCCTGTGGCGTGGCCTCCAAGATCGTGCGATTTAACACCGCTGGACTAGTTTTTGTGGGGTTATGTCAAGTCGCTTGTCTACGCAGATAAGCCCAAGACGATTGACGCCTTGGAAGAGAATATTCGGCACGTTATTACTGACATACGACCCCAATTGCTGCAAAAAGTGGTCGAAAATTGGGATTCTCGACTGGAATTTATTCGAACCAGCCGCGGCGGCTACTTGCCCGAAATCGTTTTTAAAACATAATGGCAAATCCTTATCTTTATAATAAAGCCAAATTCTTGGCCATAACATTAAATTATATGCGTTTTATTTCTTCTTGAAAACCACACTTCTAAAAAAAACACCCTGTACTTACAAAGATATAAATGGATGTAGGTATATGCTTGCCATACTAATTTGCTGCGATTTTAGTTAATCTTACTCAATCTCTTGCCTCCTGTTTACTACTCCTGCCTCCAATGGAACTAGTGATTTAACATTACAAATATTGTACAGAATTATCTCCACATTTTGACGTCACACTTATTATGTTCTCAGCCCATATTCAAACATGAATTTCAAATGTATTCTATTCCAAATACTCTCTGCAATAAACGACTACATAAAATATTTACTTCCTTTTTTTTTATTTGAAATTCTAGTAACTTGAATTAAATCTTGATTATGCATTTCTAATAAAAATGCTGAATTTATAAACAATTTCTTTGGGAAATAATAGAATTCAAATACTTATTTATGCATATGAGAACATATCTACAAAGCATTCTTCTCATATCAACATAAATTAAAATTTATTACAAATAAGAAATGGAATAGAAAAAGAAGATAAATATCAGATGCGAGTCTGTGGTTGTTGAGATAGGTAGGAATTTTTGTACGTACAATTGTAGGAAATAAGAAAAACTTTATAAACGAGAGTTTTATGTGAGATAAGCATTTGATTATAAGTAAATTACTTATAAATATAAGAAGCTGAAATATTGCTTTATTACATTTTTAATCATAACAAACAATCATCTCCCGCAAATGCCACAAAATGCAAAGCTACCATGTATAAGCTCGCCACGCTTCAGAAACAAAGTCAAAGAATTTTTCGAATAATTCTATTTAACAAAAAGTCCAAGAACTATAAGCATTCCGAGTCACTGATACCGACATTGACATATCGACCAACATGAAATCAATGACTTAATATTATCTCTTAAAATCAAAACATATTCATAATTCTCCTAAATCCAACAACAAATTTGAAAAATTTGTTATAATTAAATAAACAAAACAAAAACAAAAAAAAAAAAGAGTAAATGATGATGATAAAGAAAAATCTTCTCATACAAATATTTTGACAAAAACGCCCTGCTGGTTTCACTGTAAATATTTGTATAACTATTTCCAACAAAAATCTAAAAAAAAAAAAGGCAAATGAAAAGTAACGCAAGACGAGAACAAGAAGAACTCATTCATTAACAGGATACAAAAGTGCACAACGAACGGTGACGTTGAAAACGACGACGTCAAAACTCAACAAGGCAATACAGCAAATGCTTAGAAAGGTACCAACCTGCACGCACACATGTACATATGTATTTACACACATACTCGTATACATGGTACATACTTATATAAGTATTGAGATACATGATACTAACCAGCATATTTTCGTTGTTGTATGTATGTATCTAAGCATCTTAACATTTAATTTCTTGTTGCGTTTTCTTTTTTATTGTTGTTGTTGCCCTTGTGTGTACACTTGGAGATGCAGATGCATTTTTGTATTTCTACCTCTACCTCATATCTTTAACATCTACAGAACATTAATCTGTCGTTCGAATACAAATTTTAAAGTAAAAAAAAAAAAGTAAAAGAAAAAAAGAAAAAAAAATAAAGCAACACTACTCTGGTAACTCTAATGGACCCAATTGGAAAGTTCGACAGTGATTACATCAAGCAAAGGACGAGTATGTAAATCAAAATTGTTCACTCTTTTTAACTCTGTATGCAAAATCCAATGCCAACTCGATGAGCTGGTAGCAGCGTTTCAATTCCAAGTTCAAGTTTTAGGTCAGAAAAAGACACCAAGTATTTTCTCCTAACAAATATTTCGTTAATTTTTCTAATGATTTCCACGAGATACTATTGCAAAAAATTATTTTGTCTTCCATGAACTAATTCCTTTGACAAGGTTTAACTTAGCTGATTCCGACCTGAAGAAACATTTTCTTGGATGAAAATTTCATCTCAAAAATTGGCCTTCGGTAGTTTCGACCTTAAGCAATACCAAATGCTTTCTGATGAAGCATATGAAGCAAACTTCAAAGGCAGTTTGTATATATAATTGAAAACTTATCTTTAGATGGTTTCGAACCTCGGCGCCCCTAACTGCTATTTTAAAATTTAAACTATTTATTTGAAAATCGATTTTTTACCTTTAAAGGTTTTAATTTCATTGAATAAGTTTGAAAGGCAGTTTTTTGTACACTCTGCTCGTCTTTGGAACGCACTTCCTAATAAAAATAAACTAGCTTTATTCCTTTCTTCGCTGTAATAGAAAATAGTCAAATATATCATGTTATTAAAATTTTTATGAATACTTAGATGTTTAGCTTACTTGATTATTTTATGTTTTGAAAATGTTTACTAAAAGTTTGGAAAATGTTTAATTTTACTTAGTTCTAATTAGTTTATACTTCATTTTGCACTTCCAGATGATTGTCACTATAAATTTAAATTTTTATGTCATGCAATATTATATTATAAGTCAATTTAATCCTTGTTATTTTTTCTAAGGATTATTTTTATTATAATTGAAAACTTATCTTTAGATGGTTTCGATGCTGCCGGTTCTGCTAATAAGGTTTTAAACTTTGTTGTGCCGGTTTTCGAAAGATATAAATAAATATTCAAATAAATAAATAAATATTCAAGTTTAGCTTAAGCCCCAAAAATTCGATAAAACTCGATTTTAATTTGTTTTTCGATTAAAAGCTTCTCGATTCAAAGGTCCTAGCTCTAGTAGTACTCAAATAATTCTGGCTCGAGACTCAAATATTTTTGTCCATTTTGTGGTTGCGGTGCATTTTTGTGTTTATTAAAAGGACCATAATAATCCTCTTTACTGATTTTGAAGTTGTTTTTTTCTCCATTATTCTTATAAAAAGCTATAGAATGTTATAAATGCTTCTGTTCTCGCTCGGACGTCACTAGGCTCAAAATTGCCAGCCTTACCTCTTCAATTATTGTGGGTTGCTTATAAAGGTGAATATTTTTTCTTATTTTTAACTAACTTTTGAGGAATATTCCATAGAAAAAAAGGATTGGAGATCAGGGAGTTTAATTTTCCTTATGTCTAATTCGTTTCTTTTTTCTGTATATTTATTATAAAGGGGTTAATTAGAAAAATTAAATTGTTTTTCTTTTAAGGGTTAGTTTTTTTTTCTAAAAGTTGATAATTTTGCCCTAAAGTAACCCCCACTACTTTTCGATGGGGAACATTTTTCGTGCAGATATCATGAAAGATTTTGCGATTGTGGTCATATAGAAAGTAATAACTTTATATTACACTCCAGACAAGGGAAAGTGAAGTAAAGCCCAAGTAAATATTTATGGTATTTTATTTTTTTATTTTTTGTTTTTTTTTTTTATTGTTAACAACTTCCATTATTTAAATTATTTAAGAGTTGAAATAAAACCATTTTTATTTAGCTTCCGCAATATAACAACATTATAAGGTACATCGAGAATCCCAGACGTGATACTTAGCGAGATTCCAAGTAGAGGGCCGGAATCAGTTGTCTCGCGTTCCCCATGAAGCTTGTGCCCGTCCTTCATTTAAAATTTAGCATTACACTGTGTAATTAATATTGCATTCTTAACGATGATGTTCACATTATCACTTCGATATCATTTCCAGCTGGGCCGGTAAGCAAAAGCAACAGGAAAGTCTCACACACACACAAGCAAAAACAAATTTAAAATTACTACAAAAAAAAATATTGAAATCGAACCCACAAAAATGCAGTAAAATAAATTACAGTCAAGTAAAATATAAACATGTCGCAAGATTATCGCCTTTGGACATCTTTTTTGTGGTGTGAAAGAAATTATTGTAAGTATGTGTGTATGTGTATATCAACTTTATAGTATATGAACATACACACAATTCCGACTTGTTCGTGCTCTTTTCCTTGGGATTTATAATGGGATAAAAAATGGTAAAAAAAAAAATAATCGAAGATGTTGGAAAAGAAACAAGTTATGAATATTTATCTTTTTTTTTGTTTTTTGTTTTTTCATTTATTTTATCCTGATGCACTTTTTGTGATAATGAAATAAATATTCTTCTTCTCCTTCATCATCTTCCACTTGAGCTCTTCTGGGAGCTGGCAGCTCAAGTTACCGAAAATAAAATGATAAAATTATAATCAAATCATCCCCACCAAAATACATAAGTAACAAACAGAAAATGTCATTTATTATGAAGGAAAAAAAGATGAGCAGAACTTTTGTCCCGAACGTCAACAACGTGTGTGGGTTCGTTTTGTTATTAAAAATATTCATTTCAGAGATATGAATTTTATTCCTTTTTTGTATTGTATAAACACTGATAAATGCCACTCAATTGCTATACAAATTTCTAGGGTTCCATTTCCAGTTCACCATAAGAGTTACTAATTTCATGCACATTCAATTTCAGTTTTATCATTTTTTTAATTCAAGTACTTGCTACAATTTGCTATTATCAATTATTGATTTCAATACCAAAACCACAACAACAAAAAATACTTACTTACTTATTTCTTATCAAATAACTAATTTTATCGTCCTTTAATTTTTTTGCTTTTGCTGCGTTTGAATCTCGTACATATCTTGTGTTTTGAATTTTAATAAAAAATTGTAGCAATCACACAATCACGTGTGCATTAGCAATTCAATGCAAAAAAAAAATAAAAAGTAGAGGCAGAAAGCAAAGCCCAAATATCTACAAAAATAAAATAACCAACGAACTTTTTAGACGTCTGTCACCCAAGTCATTTACATGCCATGTGCTCGTACGTGACTCACATTTTTTATTTTTTAACTTTACTTTACTTTACTTTAAACAACTGAAGTATGCTTTTTTAGGCTTTAAGAAAGAAACAGAAGAAAGGCAATGGCACTTAAGAAGCTTCTGCTGGAATGAGGCAAAAATGTCTTCCTCCATTTGGTTAAAGTCATACATACTTACATACTTATGACTCAAGCTTCTCGTGCTCGCGCATATGTGAGTCAGAAATGTGCATAATAATCTTCAAGTGGCTATTTAAATACTTGATTAAATCGAGGTTTCTATTAAATATGAATTGAATTTTCTTGTCCCTTATTTATTTCAGAACTTTAGTAAAATATATTGAATTAATTTGATATCGGTTTCGAAAGGGCTCTATTCTGACTTTGAAATTGTTTTTTTTTTTTTTTTTATTATCATGCCATGATTGACAGCACACTTTTTTTTTCTTTTCTGCTTTATTTCTTCTAAAAGAAATCGTGACTTATATTTATGATTAGTTCGCATTACGATTAACAAATATTCCTCGATTAACAAATAAATTTAACATAATTGCATAATAATGATATGCATGTAAGTAAATAATAGAAAAAATTTAACAATCAAAAGAAAATTTCTTCTTCTCTTTATAGCCAAAGAAATTTTGAGCCCCTACTTCTAACAAATTTCACTAAAATAACAGTCCAGCCTTGTGGCGCCATGTAATTTGAGACACACAATGTCGAATCTTGCTTTATTTTTGTTGAAAATTATGTAAACGTCATCTTTTGGTCGTTATTTAAATGTGTGATAAGTAGTTCAAAGTATGTTTCAGTCCACATAATTACCACAATGGTTAAACCAATATTTATGTTATTCTTCGTAGCCTAGAAAAACTAGTAAATAATCAAATAATTAGAACAAAGAGACAACTGAATGTAAAAATTTCAGGTAGTAGAAAGGAAATTTATTACTGCCCCAACTTCATAAGTCCCACATTGCTAAACATCCTATATTTAATTATCAATTAGTTTTTTCATTGTCTTGAAACCCTCAGAACTAACCACTAACACAAGTTATTGATTCAATCACTTTTCAAGTAGTTCTCACTGATTGTACTGTAATTTCAGACATTTCATGTGTCATAATCACGATTCTTTCCTTTATCTTTTCGCTTAGGGGATCTAAAAAATATTTACAGCATGGACGTTGTTTGCCTTAATTTTTATTACCTTCCAAGAATTGTCCTTTTTTGGACGTCAAATTTTGCTACCTTGTGGATTTCAAACAAGAACCTGTCGATATGTCTAGTTCGATTGTTTCAAAAGGGTAATGTATGTACGATTTGTATAATATTTTATTCCTTCTGAAAATTTAGTTAAATCCTTAAAATATTTTTTCGATTTTTATGAAAAAAAATGTTAGGTTCGAAAAACAATAATTCAAATTTTCTCCAAGAATGATAAAATTAACTTCCTTTTTCGAAGGTTACAAGCTAGGAAATGATTGAAAGTTCCTAAAGAACAAAAATATCGGCTGTAACTTTCATCACAAAGCGAGTGGTCCATTCAGAACTATAAAACACCCAACAACTTAAAGTTGTTGACGGTATTGATTCAATAAATTTATGCAAAATACCAAAGTTAATCATTAATCAAATGAATTCTCACCAGAATTGAAACAAAATAATATAATATACATATAACTAAAGTTATTCGCTTTGGCTTATAAACCGCAAATATGATAAGTATTAATTATACGAGTATGTATGTATGTACGGTATGTGAATGGTGTAAGTTTATTTGAAATTAAATAAAAAATAATACAATATTTTCAAGTGTGTTTTTTATGTGAGTGTAAACTTTTTTGATGTGGTAAATTTTTTAGTGAGTTTCTATAAACTTTTCGAGATAAAGCAACTGGAACAAAAAACAATTTTTGTTGTTGTTGTTGTTTTCGTAAAATAATGTTCGAAGCATACACACTCGTTCTCATTCACATTTGAAAAGAATATTTGCAAAATTATATGCTAAAAAGAGAGAATACGAGGGTCGATCAATAAGTACCCGTGTTAGGAATGAAAAAGCAAGTCTTTCACAAATTTTGTTCTTCTATTTTTCAACGTAATCTCTTTTTAGTACAATATACTTTTGCCAACGTTTCTGCCATTTCTTTAACCCCTCCAAAAAATACAATTTGTCAAACTCTTCAAAATACGCTTCTGTCTCGACGATAACCTCCTTTGTTTGAACTGAATTTTTTCCCCCCGAGCCACGTTTTCATGTTGGGGAACAGAGAGAAGTCACAGGGAGCCAAGTCGGGCGAGTACGCTGGGTGCGGCAGCAATTCGTTCAATTAGTTCAATTCATGCAATTTGGCCGCGACAATTCCGTATCCGCTTGTTGTCCACCGTAAGCAATCGCGGCACCCATCGGTCCGACACCTCTCTCATGCTTAACCTATCACGTAAAATCTTCATTACCGTTCCGTACGAGACTCCTACGACCTCTGTTACTTCGCACACTTTCGTTCGGCGATCAGCGAGAATCATGTAGCATATCTTTTCAACGATTTCCTCGGGCCCCCATAGACGGCATCCAACTTCGCTTTTATTTCTTCGCATGTTTTTCCATCCAAGAATAAAATGCGAATTACGGATCGATATTGTTCTTTTTCCATTTTATCGCGAAACACAAAAGACGTGTCATGCTAATGGCTGCCAAATAAAGACTAACCTATGAATCAGTTTGAAATTCAGTGTGGTGTACACGATGACAGTGCATGACATTAATGCCAACTTCCCTCAGCAACGCCACCTGTCTTCACACACGGGTACTTATTGATGATATACCCTCGTAAGTTGGAGATAAAAGTAGCAAGGGGTAATATAAAAGTTTGCCAGGTTTGATTTTTCTGGGTGAAAAGCTTCTTTTTTTTTAATAACTACACTCAGGCAAATAATAATAGTCAAATGATGCGAGTATTTTAGTTGAAAGATAATTTCTGTTTGTAGTTTTATATTAATTATTTTTTAATAAATGCATTATTATTTATTATGTACTACTATTTGACATAATGAATATTATCTATAAGATGTAGGCACTTATTTATAAATCGATAAATATCGAGCTAGTTTATTTTATGCTTAACTAAAAATACCTTAAGCATATTATTATTGCTTTTAATTATTATTACTATTAATATGTATTCCAGGACCAAGTTCGAAGTGGAATGAAACTATTGGTTTTAAAATATAAATCAATTTTAACGAAAATAGGTAAAGGACTCTGGTAAAGCCCTTTTAAATTGTGGATATAAAAATATGTTATTGTAACAAATTTTTGTTCAAACCGAAACATTCACGTAGTACATTCTCACAATTGAAAGTATATTTATTGGACCACTTGAGAGGTAAAGTAGGTTTCAGTTAGTTTTAAAGGTTAATTTGGGGTCATTTATCCGAAAAAACCTCGAATATTTATGATGAAAAATGTTTTCTTCGAAACAACATATCTATTAAGTATAAAGAGATTCTTGCAAAAACAAATTTGCGTTCGGGTTAAGTAATTTCTTTAAAAAATGTTGTCTTTGATGCTTTTAACCTTTAGCGACCCCAGACTATACTTCTCTAAGGGGAACATTTTTCTTGAAGGTAATATAATAAGATTCGCTATCGTTTGCCAAGTATGGTTGAATACCAGGTAATGACTTCTTATCTGACTTTAAAAATTGGAAGGAGTAAGATGGGCTCATGGGCTATTATATTAATAAAAAATATTTTGCCTTTTCCATGGTAAATAGTTTTCGTTTATGAATTTATATATAAACAAGTATGTATTTATACAAAAATTATGAGTTTCAGGATTCTATAGCGGTAATTTGAAAAAAATTTGAAAACGATCATCTGCATCATTTGAGTGTCAAATTATTAGGCTATAAGTTATAACCTTCGAGATATAATAAAAGTTTGGTGCAGAAACTATATTTCCTTGGAATAACCCAACACATCAAAAGTTTTGTTTGCCGAATTCAGCTTCATTAGTTTGTCTTTGTCATGAATTGGAAACAAAAGGGACTAATAAGAAAAATTCAGTGTATCGTAAGCGTACAGGGATCGTGGTGGAGGACAACCGCGACATTGAGTTCTACGAAACATATCCTTAACGCCAATAAACAAAGACAATCGATTTGGTAAATAAGTAAGTATGTACATATGGTAGATAGCTCACATGTTATTCACATGTACGATGCTTGTTCGTATATTATTAATATTTGTTGGCAACTCTAGCAGCAACAGCAACCGTTCGTTCTTATCTTTTCGAGTGCGCATTGATTTATGTGAATTTCTTGTAAATACCACATGAATTGCATTTACGAATATTTCCCTGCCAACCACATTCGATTTCACCGACTACGTATTTATTTGCCGGTATGGATATCAAAAACAAAGGTGCTTTTTATTATATGTTATTAATATAACTACATACCTACGAGTACATCTACTGAGGTACATATAAATACATATGTACATACGAACATATGAACATACACACAATGAAAACAGTTGCAATTGCACATTATTAGTTTTGCTATTGAAGTTTTCTTTTTCTTATATTTCAACCCCTCATCCCCCTTCTTTGCCTCTAGACACCAATGAACTCGTGTGTGTGTGTGTGCATACATACGCGTCTTTCAATATTTATGAGCACCTTCGATTTGTTATTATTAATATTTATTGTTGTTTTTTATTGTTTTTTCTTTTTTCTTTTTCACTCTACTTTAATATCAGAAATCTTTTATTGAGATACTTATACCATAAATGAGTAAAACGTCTGCTCGTTTGTTTATTTCAATAAGTATAACACCAAAATGATTGAGTTTAATTTGTCTCGTACTTTTACTAGAGATAACTTATTAGACCTTTAAAAAACTTGAGTTTAGATGTAGGCATCAGAGTGTAATCTTCTAAAACCAGATCAAACTCAAACAAAACTTGTGTAGTACATCGTTCCGGTGGAAACACCACCGAACCTGTTAGGTCAAAATTTAAACTAAAATTCAGATCAAAACCAAATCTGACCAAAAATCCATCCGATATTCAGCCCAAACTTCAGATGAAAATTAAAATAAAAAAATATACAGTCGAAAAATTAAGCCCATTGTCAAACCAAAAGCCTATTTAAAATTCCTATTCATTTACTCAGAGATAAATTCTCACAAAATTAAACCAAAATTTAAACCAAAAATCAAATCAAGTTCAGAAGATGTAATTTGATTCGGCAAATCAGACCGATATCCAGATCAAAACACAGATCCAAATTCAGTTCAAAAATAATATTAATATTCAAACTAATAATCAGATCAAAATTGAAACCAAAATTCTGACCTAAACCAAAAGTCAAACCAAAAATAAAACCAAAATTGTGACCAAAAATCACATCAAGTTCAAATGTAAAATCAGACCGATATCCAGACCAAAACTAAAAACAAAAAACCACACCAAATATCAGATCAATATTCAGACTAATACTTAGATTGCTATTCAAACCAAAAATCTGGTAAAAATTGAAACCAAAAATCTGACACAAAAATTAGGTTTAAGAAAAGTGTTTGATCAGATGAGTGATCACTTCCACTCGGCGATCAATGATTGGTTCATTGTGAATCTATTCATTTTGTGCTTTTTTGGTACCACTATCACGCGATTGAAACCAGTCAGTGCTCTTTACAATTTCAGGAAATCCCGTATATATACCCCGGATATGTACATATACCAAGATATCGAAGAACCTTGCACCCAATACGCAGAGGCATCGTTCTGGCAACATAAATTCTGAACCAAACACTGACCAATATCAATGAAGATTCAATTCAATAAATTAGTCCATATTCCATCCAAACTTTGACCAAAACTCAGTCTAAAATTCGGACCCTAACGCAGATCAATATTCAGACAAGAACTTGAACCAAATTTTTAAAGAATACAAGGTATCTTCTAGAGAGGTAGGAAATGTTTCCATATTCTGTAATCACGCTTTTGTGGAGTCTCATTGTGGTTAATTATAGATCTACAGACCTATAATTTTATACATAGTTAAAAATTCAGAAGCAGCGTAAAAGCAAGCGAGCCAGTAATCAAATCCTCTGAGGATTTTAAATTTACCTGTGAAAAGTTTTTGTGTGGAATGGAAATGGTGATCGCTGTGGCGTAGTGGTAGTGTGTTGGGCTGCTACGCAGAGTGTCCGGGGTTCGAATCTCGGCACAAGCAAAATCAAAAAGTAGAAAAAATAATTTTTCTATACGGCACCACCTCTTGGCAGGCAATGGCAAACCTACAAGAGTAAAAATTGCTATGAAAAGCTTTTCACTTCGCCGTTCGGGTTCGGCATTAAACTGTAGGTCCATTCTATTCATGTACAAATATAACACGTACAACATGAGTGGATGCGAAAAGCTCGGCCTAGGCCCTACATGGGCTGTTGTGCCCATTTAGTTAAAATAGGAAATTTACTAGTAGTTTCCGTTTAATTGCGTCACCCTAAATGAGCTAAAAGGTGTTCAATGAAACATTTGTGTTAAATTGTGTCTCGTTTTATTTATTTTCAGTTCTCAGTGCAATTAGTTAAGCAAAGTTGTGTCATATTTCTGATAAATACTTAATATTTCCGATTAATTTCACCAAAAACCGAGCTTCAGCACGATTAAGCGGAAACTACTGTATGTGAAGGTATTAATTGAGAAAATTTAAGTATTTTCAATTGTTATTTCTACATTTTCCTGGACAATATTGTGTAGTCTCAATGTATACATACATATTTACTCGTATTTATAGTTTAATCTAAAAGTTTTCGAATTTTTATTTACACAATTTTTTCCTATTATTATTTATTATTCCTGTTGATTTTTCTAGATTTAATTTAGATTGCGTTACAGAGAGACATACTCCTCATATATGTATATTTATTTCTCCATAATAAAAAGAAGCAAAACTCGCCTATTATGATTTGTTGCACTAACAGTTTCTGTATTTTCCTGTTGGTAGTAGTCAGCAAGCTAGCAAGTAAGCAAATAGTTATTGCCTGTGGTGAAATATGTTAAATTGCGATAATGTTAGCAGTTTCAATTCATATGCAGCAATTCGTCGATATACTCTTTTCATACATAAGTATGTGGTATACCATAAGTATATCTGCATGACATTTCGGTTGATTTGACAGACAGCTTGCCTAAAACTGTCAACGCACATTTATGGCATTTCAATGTAAGTATTACCGGCGAGCGAGTACATGCAAAGGAATATGAATGACTACGAGCTATAATATTTTTACTTCGCTTCTTTGGTAAATATTTACACAACATTTTTGTATGATTCTCTCCAATGTTTCTTCATTTTACTGATTACTAGATTAGATTAAGATAAATTATTGTCGTTATTTGATTTTAGGGTTAAACGAAAAAGAAAATTCAAAAAAAAATAAGCGCATCTCTCATGGATATTTGTTATATTAACATTTGATGATTATGTTAAACAAGAAATTTAGATATATTTGTTTTTTTTTTTATTGTTGAAGATGCCCTGCAGGGCCTAACCAATCTAGTCCACTAAATTCACTAGTTTTTCAAACAGTTTATGCAACATTTAGTTTTTTATTTTTAAATAAAAAATTTTTTTTTTTATAATGCAAATTATTTATTATCCTTTTATTTATTAAAGTAATTAATCGTGATATTACAACGAGTCTTTTTAAATCATAGTATAGGAAAAATGTATTTAATTTTTTCCATAGGCAACTGGTTGCATAACTGAAACAATTCAATTGGTCTACAAACTATTCCAAAAGCATGTATCGCTGTGGCGTAGTGGTAATGCGTTGGACTGCTACGCAGAGTGTCCGGGGTTCATACCTCGGCACAGGGAAAATAACGAAAAAAATTTAAAAAAAAATAAAAAAAAAAACAAAAGTAGTAGAAAAATTAATTTTTCTACACGGCACCACCTCTTGGCAGGCAATGGCAAACCTATAAGAGTAAAAATTGCTATGAAAAGCTTTTCACTTCGCCGTTCGGATTCGCATTAAACTGAAGGTCCCTTCTATTAATGTACAAATATAACACGCACAACATGAGTGGCTGCGAAAAGCTCGGCCTAGGTCCTCCATGGGCTGTTGTAAAGTAAAGTAAGAAGTTTAATTGGTTTACAAACTATTTCAAAAACATCTATCTACTAACTGGTTAAAAAGATACGCAAGCCTGGACAATTGAATTTTGCCTAGGGCAACACAATATTAAAGAAACTAGTTCATCATAAGGAAGGAAAGACACCAATTGCGGGACTAGTTGTGGTTTTTAGTAGACCAGTTTAGCGACTAACTTTAAACCAGTTGGTTTCCCTGCAGGGTAATAGCTTTTACATTTACTACTAATAAAGGACGGTTCAATGAAAATCGGTACGCATACGTAAGACGTACTGTAACCTAACAACGTAAAGACCCAGGCTTATGCTTTTCTTCTTAAATTATTATTTATTTATCTTTCAAATAATTTCAACAAAAAGATTATTCTGCTATATTGCCAATGAAATTTCGGGTATGTCTCTTGAGCCATCAGCTGTTGAACACATGTTATAGCGAACTGTTCGACTTTAGCAACACTGAATTCGAGTTTTTTCTTAAGATCCATTTCTTTTTAATTTGTATTCGACTATTGCCCAGTAGTTTTCAATTGGTCGCAGCTGGGGGCAATTAGGTAGATTATTAAACTCGGTAATGACGTCTCTGTGTCGCTAGGTAAAACTATACGTTCTGTCAAACCAAATCATTGGCGCCATTTCTTCGCATTTAGTTCTCTCAATAATATTCAGTTCATAAACAAAACAAGTTTCATACAACAACATATATTTTTTCGATCGTAAAAATGTAGATTACAAACTACGATATGCGGGCATCACTGATTTTCTGTTTCCAATAGAAATCTGCTATGGAATCTCATCGAATGCTTGTGGAAGCTTACAGCCAGCACGCTCTAGGCAAAACACAATGCAACGAGTGGTTCAGTAAGTTTAAAAGTGGCGATTTTTATGTGAGAAACGAAGAACGTGGAAGACCACCGAAAGAGTTTGAAGATGCCGAATTGAAAGCTTTACTCGATGAGGATGATGGTCAAACGCAAGAACAACTTGCAGAAAAATTATGGTAAATGTGACCTAACAATGCATTTCTCGACGGTTAAGAGCCATGGGATTGATGTTGAAGGTGGGAAGGTAGGAAGATGGGTGCCGCATGAATTGACTGAAAGACAGCAAGAAAATCGAAAAACCACCTGTGAAATGTTGCTCGCCAGGTACAAAAGAAAGTCATATCTTCATCGAATTGTTACTGGCGATGAACAATGGATCTATTGCGAGAATCCCAAACGTAAACGATCATATGTTAAGTCCGGTACACCGTCCAAATCGACAGCGAAGCCAAATCGCTTCGTAAAGAAGACAATGCTCTGTGTTTTCTGGGATCAGCGAGGTATTATCTGGTTTGACCTTCTGAAACCAGTTATTGGTCAACGCTACCAACAACAATTGGCCGATTTGAACAGTACTTTGAGCCAAAAACGTCCAGAATATCAAGCTAGGCAACACAAAGTGATTTTTCTTGATGACAATGCACCGTCACATCGAACAAAACAGACTCGGGAATTAGTAGCTTCGTACAGCTGGGAAGCCCTCGCTCATGCGTCTTATTCACCAGACTTGGCTCAATCTGATTACCACTTATTTTCTTCAATGGGGTACGCACTTGCTGAGCAGCACTTCCATTCGTATGAAAATGTTAAGAAATGGCTCGATGACTGGTTTGACTCACAGTTTTTTTAGCGAGGCATTCACAAATTACCAGAGATGTGTATAACCATTTTTCTTAAATAAACTTGTGGTTTCTTTAAAAACTAGCGGTTTCATACTTGTACATCGGTAAAGTGACAATTTAAAAGCTTTAAATACTTGTTGTCAGATCTTGCTTTTAAATTGAATGAAATAAATTCGTACAAAATTAGAAAATCTAATTAAATAAATACACAAAGGCATATCGAATTTTAATATCCATACCATTTCCGTAAATGTAAATTTATTCAATACAATTGTCAATAAATAAATCCTTATATAAAATCCGTTAATATTGATAGTCTATGTATCAAATCATTTCTCATTCCAGCACAATTCCATTCATGACGATTGCATTGATGATATTCATTATCATTTTTCAATAAATCACTTGAAAACCTATACGAGTACATAAATATGTCTGTGTGTATGTATGTGTAATACATATGCATATGTACCATATATACGCAATCACTCACTCACTCAAAATTGACAAGTTTTGACAGATGACAGTATTGTAAATTGTACGTATGTTTATAAAATGCATGATTTGCAATTTAAAATGTTGTTATTTGTTTGTTAGTTGTTTTGCTATTTTACTCAGTTTTATTTTAGTAGCTTATGCATACGAGTTTTGTTTTCAAACAAATGAATTTGTGAGTGTGTGTGTAGTTATTTTTACAGCTTAATGGATTTCTATGTTCATACTATATGTATGTGTGTATGTCTGTCTGCAGTTATGTTGCTTTTATTTAATAGTTGTCATTATTATGATAGACATGCACATCATTTGCAGTACACAAAATTTTGCATTTACATGCTACATAGCTAAATGTATTTACGAAAATCATCTGCCCCTGCCTCTGTCTCTACCTATGCATTTTTCTATCGCGTTTTGCTCTAATGTAGAATGCATTCATTCATACTCTCAGTCAATTCTTTTATTCCTATAATTACAATGTGTTTCACGAGAGACTGTCCGCCTTCTCAAGTAACCTTTTTGTAATACATACATACTTATGTACATTGCAAATCGGTTATAGCGACCTGGGTCTGACCGTACACATTCGCTTTTGTATGCAGTTTTCATAAACAACCTGGGTACACATGGACTTATTCCAGAATCCTCACCAAAATTATTTCAACATCTGTGTGTGTATTTTTTTTTTTTTTAAATCTCCAACTCCATAATACGCGAAACATTTTCAACTGGGCGTGATTAATTTAGAATTTTTATACATTTTTCGAAAGTAGTTGGTAAATTTCTACAATATTGAATGAATACTTTTTTTAATAGTTTATCGTAAATCGCTTTTTGGTAGGTTGTCTTATAAAAAAATAACGAAATGCCAAGGTTTTTCCTCCTCCCTGTAAATTAGCGCTTAAATTAGCTAAAACGACAAACTACTTAAAGTCTTTCGTAAACAGTTTAAATAGGCAGGAACATTTTGGATCTTATTTGACTTCACACCAAATTCCTGTCTAGTTAGCGAAACCACGATCTAATATAATTAAACATATTTTTTACAAATTATTTTGGACGAATAAAAATAAATCTAATACCACAAGAATTTCAATTAAAATTCCTTAAAATTCCTTGTTAGGCCAGTTAGTTGTAGTTGTGTCAAAATCAAAATAGTTTTTGTGATTGGCAACGAAAGGAGTGACACACTATCTTTTTTTTTTATTTTGCCTGCGCCGAGATCCGAAGCCCTAACACTCTGCGTAACAGTCCAACGCACTACCGCTACGCTACAGTGACCACTAGGTACTTAGGTAATCGAGTAGTCAGTAGGTGATGGAACAAGAAAGACAAAATTTAGGTGGTTTTTGTCACCAGCATGAAATCTAGAAAGTTATTTTGATCTGACCTTTTCTCATGCCAATAGAATATTCTGCTCTTGATGCTAATTTACCAAGTATTCCAATTACATTCTCAGATTTTCTCTGCCACTTCTGGGACGTCCATAATCTATAATTTTGGTATAGCAATGTAATTTTATTTAATAATGTTATCTCTCTCCCGAAGCAAAGTGATTATCACGAAGACACAAAGAGCTAATAAGCTTAATCAGTTTAGTAGTGTTATACAGGGTGTTTTTTTTTTAGAAGTGCGGTTTTCAAGAAGAAATAAAACACATATAATTTAATGTTATTGCCAAGAATTTAGCTTTATTAAAAAGATAAGGATTTGCCATTATGTTTTAAAAACGATTTCGGGCAAGTGGCCGCCGCGGCTGGTTCGAATAAATTCCAGCCGGGAGGCCCAATTTTCGACCACTTTTTGCAGCAATTGTGCGGCCCCAAATGCTGTCAGTAATAACGCGCCGAATATTCTCTTCCAAGGCGTCAATCGTCTCGGGCTTATCTGCGTAGACAAGCGACTTCACATAACTTACTTACTTTACTTTTAATGGCACAACAGCCCATGGAGGGCCTAGGCCGAGCTTCTCGCATCCACTCATGTTGTGCGTGATATATTTGTACATTAATGGAAGGGACCTACAGTTTAATGCCGAATCCGAACGGCGAAGTGAAAAGCTTTTCATAGCAATTTTTACTCTTGTAGGTTTGCCATTGCCTGCGAAAATTATTTTTTCTACTTTTCGATTTTGCCTGTGCCGAGATTCGAACCCCGGGCACTCTGCGTAGCAGTCCAACACACTACCACTACACCACAGCGACCACTTCACATAACCCCACAAAAAATAGTCCAGCGGTGTTGAATCGCACGATCTTGGAGGCCACGCCACAGGCCCACGACGCGAGGTAATGCGCTCGCCAAAAGTTTCCTTCAATAAATTGATTGTTTCGTTGGCTGTATGGCTGTATGGCATGTAGCGCCGTCTTGTTGGAACCAAAGGTCGTCCACATCAACATCCTCCAATTCACAATTCAGGCACGAAAAAGTTATTAATCATGTCTCTATAGCGTTCCCCATTGACTGTAACATTATGACCGGCTTCATCTTTGAAGAAATATGGAGCAATGATTCCCTCTGCCCATAGAGCACACCAAACATTGAGTTTTTGAGGATGTAACAGCGTCTCAACAATGGCTTGTGGATTATGATCACTCTAAATGCGACAATTTTGCTTATTAACGTACCCAACGTTTTCAACCAAATGTGAGCTTTATCGCTGAAAAAAATTTTATTGTGAAAATCGGGTTCGATGGCCATCTTGTTTTGTGCCTATTCACCGAACGATTTGCAATCGTTGTTCAGGAGTACTTAAGTCTATTCATTATGAAATGTCAAACCAAACTGAGCATAAATCAAGTGACAGCTGTCAGAAAGACCAACTCCGAAAAAAATATTGCCAATTGATTGAAAACCACACTTCTAAAAAGGACACCCTGTATAAAGTGATTATACTGGGCAAAAGGTTCGCGAAACCAGTCCAAGCGCTTCGGAGAAAAGTATTCCTCATTAAACAATAGTAATTTGAACCTCCAAAATGTTATATAAATATTTACATTTGGAAGACATATACTTATATATGTGTATTTTTCTGCAATAATTGCTTTAGAAGAACTATCCCTTAAAAAACCTATGTACCTCATTAAAAAATCACAGGGTCGCTTAAGATTTGTATTTAAGAAAATATTTTGAAGAAATATTTATGCACAAAAATCCAAAAATGGTTATAAATTATATATTTTTGCAATACTATCTGGATTAACGATTAGCGAATACAACCTAGGCGAAAAGTTCGGCCTAGGCCCTCCATGGGCTGTTGTGTCGTTAATAGAAAGAAGAAGAATACAGCCGACTACCTTTGAAGAAAAAAAACACTCATCGACAAATACTTGCTGTCATAGGTATATCGAATTTTTTTCAAAGAAAATGAACATTTTGAAGAAACAAGAAAAACTATGGAGCTCTCGTTCTTGTGAAACACACTGTCGATGCATATGTAGGCAAGGGCTATTGGGGAAGGTATGAGTTTGCAACTCAAATAGTAGATATACTACAAAAATCTATATCTATCTGCTCAATGTACGAGTATGTATATGTTTATAAAGTAATTTTCGTTTTAGAAATTCTCAAATATTGTTGTTTAAATTGTTTCATGATGCAAACAATTTGTGGTTGGTAGCTTCTTCTTGTTTTTTTTTTTTTTTTTTGTTTTTCCTTGCTGCCAAGTTTATTGAACTTAATTTTTTGTTATTGGCAGCAGAGGCAGCCGTCGTTTGAGTTAACTTACATATAAACAAAAGCAAGAGCATTTGTAAAATTACATCAAAATTGCAACAATTCAATTTAAATTGTATTGAATGCAATACAAATTAAATTGTTGGCATGTCAAGTAGATAATTTGTTAAAAATTTCATTAAATATTTATATGAACATGATGTCTGGAGTCAGGATAAAACCATTAAACTGTTACGATTGTTTTCATATTTGAAATATGCTAATGGTCAAATACGAATTCATAGAAAATGTATTTGATTATTCTTTTCGATCTGATTTGGCATGAGTTGGTTTAATACGCTTTCAGTTTTTTGTGTACTCTAGAGAAATGTCACAATATTTCAATTATATTTATGTAGGTTTAATCTACTCTTTGTAGACTAAACAAAAGATTTACTTTTTCACTTCTTTCACACTATCATATAGAAACTAACACCAACTCACACATATTTTATTCTCAATGCCTTTGGTTTTGTTCTGGTGACTGAGTTGAGAAATCTTTTTGTATACAATGAGAAAAAAGGAAGAGATTTCCTTTCGGAGGGAAAAAATTGACAAAAATAAATTGCATTAACCCAGACAGGCACGACAGTTCTCGCTGAACGAGTAACAGGAGTAGTAGAGTCAGTGTACAAGGTTCAGGCCAAACTACAAACTCAGACATTTTCCATCAGTGCAATGTCACTTTATTTACATATAACAAAATTCTTCGAAATTTAATCTACATTCTTTTCTTAGTGCTTAAGTATTTTTAACCTGCTTCCTCTCAATTTCACAATTATCTTTGTACGTTCTTCATGCTTAAAGACCCGCTTTGGTACAATTTTAATGTAATTGCCATTTCTATTGTATAAATATTTACTTAATAACAGTCAAAGCCAACTGCATGTGTGAATAGGCACAATACAAAAAAAAAAAGGGGACAGGTTTTTTTTTTTTTATTCCTTGAAACGATTCAAATTGCATACTTTATTCTGTTGCGCTGTTGTTGTATAGAAGTGTCAGAGTGATGTGAAAGAATTTATAAATTTACAAATGCTTAAATGCCTTTTCAACTCTTACATAATTGTCTATATGCCATTACGATTTCATACGTAATAATTGACAAATTGCATTTAATTGAGTAGAAAGAAATGATGCTGAAGGACATGGGAAAATCTACTTTGAAAGTCACTTTCTAATTAAACCCATTGCAAGATCACCGTACAATTTTGGAGCATATAATCTATCAAATGCTTCCTTACGTTATTGTATTGAGTTTAAAAGCAGGGAGAAAAATACATATATAAAGACGCTAATGGCACCCAGAGGGAAGGGTAGTTCGACCATTATACTTATTCCTCAATTATGTAAATGACTTTTTTAAAGACTGACACTTGACAAAATTGTAGTACTGTAAATTCTAAGATCATCTGAAGTTCATAAGAATTAGTTTATAATGTGCCACTGTTATAGACCGGACAATGGCTGACCTTCAATAGTTCACCTACCTACCCGATAAGTCTACTGTTGCCATGCTAAACAACTACATATAAGAGAGGCTACATGCTTTCACAGTGAGAAGCGTCCGACAAACTCCTTCAGGACAGAACAATGGCAATTATTATTCCAGACATTTAAGATGCTATCAAAGTCTTAGACTTATGCAGGAAGAACTTGATTCTCTTAATCTCTATAGTTCAAGCTATAGTAAGTAATATTAAGTCTAACAAACAAGATTTAAATTTATCTAGAGAAGAATAAACCTCTTGGTAATATTAGGGCGGATATATGTATTTTCTCAACAATTCTTAAATGGAGCAGACACTCTACTTGAAGACACTCTACTTTTACCACAACAAGAAAAACTTAACCAAAATACAACCTTACCAGAAAAGGAAACTTTCCAGAATACATTTAAAGAAACGTTTCGAGATTAAATGCTTCGACAGATAAATGTAATTGCAGACTGTCAGTCAGATAGGCTGTCAGTCTCTGTCATTCTTACTATAATAACCAGAAAACTATTCAAGGGAGAACACATTGTTCCATTTCAAGATATATATCTATCCTCGTTTCGCTAAAATAAAGCTTGGCTTCTTAAAATTACACATCCTACCTACAGAAATCCAATGAGAAGTTAAAGATTGAGTTAGAGAAACTACTGCTTTCTCATAATTTTTCATGATCTAAAAAAAAATTGAATAAAGTAAATCAACTTACTAAATCCCAGACACTAAACAAAAATATCTATAAAATATTTTAAATACTTATTATTGATGCTGAGCTGCTGAAGCTTTTGTTGTTTTTGAGGCCCATTCAGGGACACATTTATGACCGAACGGGCCATTGTGATACCACATGACTGAAGCCTTTCATTTTGACTACAAATTATTATCTTGTGAGAAAACATTGAACTCAACTCTTGTTTAATCATAAATATGGAAATATTAAATATATCTCCAATGTAGTAGGTACTTAATTTTTTTTCAAAGATAAAACTTTCATCACTTCGATAGCAATATTTCAAGGCGTTCACAATATCTAAAAATGCCTTGAGCTGGAAAACTTTTTGATAAATTCACAACTGAATTGAATTTTGTAACATTTTGCGATTTTTAATTTTTCAAAACTTAACTTCTCTGCACTCCGTTAGTCTTTACTTTTACTTTTAATGCCACAACAGCCCATGGAGGGCCTAGGCCGAGCTTTTCGCATCCACTCATGTTGTGCGTGTTATATTTGTAGATGAATGGAGGGGACCTACAGTTTAATGCCGAATCCGAACGGCGAAGTGAAAAACTTTTCATAGCAATTTTTACTCTTGTAGGTTTGCCATTGCCTGCCAAGAGGTGGTGCCGTGTAGAAAATTTAATTTTTCTACCTTTTTTGTTTTTTTTTTATTTTGCCAGTGCCGAGATTTGAACCCCGGACACTCTGCGCAGCAGTCCAACGCATTACCACTACGCCACAGCGACCACAGTCATGAAGCTTACAAAGCCTGCAAATTAACGCACTCTAATGCACTTGTAAAGGGTGCCCCAAAAAGAATGGACGAATTAATTTAAAAATAAATCACATATTTTTTAATTTTAATTTGAGTCCTGCTGAAACCACATGTCGTCGGAATCCATACCGTCCAGTTGAGGCCACAAGAATACCGTTATCATGTTCGTGTAACGAATGCCATTTACAGCCACTTGCAAAGAAAAAATGACAAAAAATTTAAATTGTACACTATTATCGTGGGACACCCTATATTCAGATTTTTCTAAATTTGATTGACGTATTTTTAGGTAATTTGCAATGTTTAGTATTTTTAAACAAACAAAATCACTCTTCAGTATTCTACAATGAACCTAACGAATTCAGAACCTCGCACAAGTTCAATTTCTATCAAAGTTAACAGGTAAGACCATTTCCTTTATTACTTTTTTTTAACGGCAATTCAGGAGTATACTGTGAAAGTGTTAAACCATACAATATTTTATGTCCACTACTTCCTAGTGAAATTAGATACACACATACTCGTAGTACTTAGATCTATTGATTTATTGTTGCTACTCGTATATGTATTTGTTCATCAATAAAATATTGAGACCTTCAATAAAAGCGTAGAAAAGTTATCAATCTTTGAAGAAACTAAGTGTTTACTGTACCTATATAATAGAAATTTGCTTTCTCTTTAGATTATCTTCTACAGATTATATCATCCTACGATGTAGCACAACTTTTTGCACCAATGCATGAATTATTTTCAGGAGTAAGTCACAAAGTTTCCACTAAGGACTTAATAATTTTCAAGGGTAACCAAATGAGAACCTTCTCAATGGTTCAAAGCTCTCAAAACTCCTTTGAAATATTATTGAATAAATGCAATTTTACTTTTAATATTTCACAAAGCAAACATACACTGAGCATTAACCTCATTTCAAGAACAGAACTCCTACATAAATCACTTAAAAAGTAGTAAATTTTCATTTTCGATTTTCATAATAAATAAAAGGGAATGAGATAAAGAAATAAAGTAAAAGCCAACACAGATTTTCAATTTATAAATACACGCAAATAAACAACAAATCAAAGAGGAAATATGCTACAGAAAAAACGCAATACACTCAGCAGAAAAATGCCATAAAATGATTGAGATTATAGCTTATTATATTATATTATTATATACATAACTAGCAAGTTGTATAAACATCATTAATTTTAATGGCAATCCTACTGTGATCTGTTCATAATGAAAAAAAAAAAATATAGGGTAAGTTGGGGTAATTTGGCCAACGTTTTATTCTCAAATTAATGAATATCAGATAGACCATGATTAAATCAAGTCCGAACATACCATAGTAAAGAGTGAGTCGAGATCTATCTTTTGACATCATTAGATATGTTAAAAAGTCATTAAAATCTGTCAAGATGTCGCTCCTAAGCTTTACGTTTGAGGTGAGGTAATTTATCAAAAGTCGTAATCAAAAGTTAACAATTTTGTCGTAAAAACAAAAAAATAAATAAATTGCGAAGATAGTGTTAATTTTCTTTATTTTTTGCACAATAAACATGAGAAAGTGGTTGTTAATCTTAAATGTTGGCACATTTTAAGTGCGAGACAAATGATGCAAAAGTCTTCTTCCGACGACGATGATTGTCGCCGCTTCTTTGCGGTGGTTTTCCGTTGGGCATTCGGAGTTGCGATTGCCCTCGATGATCGTTTTTTAGTTTCGAGCTCTTTTCTGTTTTCGGCAGATGTAAAGACCGAACTTCTTATCAGCTTTCGGCCACGATTTAACTTTTTGGCTGAGATAGCCCGTTGAAGTGGACCAATTTCGCTTAACGATTGGGATTTTCCCGATGACATTTGTTATATTACCCAAATACAAATACATTTGTCAAATTACCCCATGACGCCATTTTGGAAAAAATATTACGAGACATCAAAACAAACATAGATTTGTGTGAAATCTATTTGGAATTAGAAAAACTGAAAAATAAAATAAAATGTTGGATATATTTAACTTTTTTTCAACGTCCAGAAAATAAAATTTTTAATCCACGAAACAATTGCGGAGAACAACTTTTTAGATGGAAAAATAAAATTTGACTCAGAGCGACCGATCACAAAGTGAGCTCATTAATTAATGTCCTCCCAAAATGAAACGTGTTACCATTGCATCATATTATGCTATATGACAGATCTGACATTTAAAACTAACCTAGAATTTTTGCCGTTTGTCTAATTACCCCGCTTGTCAAATTACCCCAACTTACCCTATCAAAATATCCGCCAGTTAAAAAATGTTTTCAGTCGCACAAGAACGGATTAAGCCATTTAATGAAGAACAGAAATATCTATGCTCGTGTGCTGTAAAATCACCTCCAGCTGCCAGTGCTATTGAGCAGATTGACATTGAAGAAGAGAGTTAACAATTTGATCGTTTTCGCGCATGCTAAACGAGTTTTGCGAATAAAACACAGCTAGTGTCAAAGGAAAACTAGTGTCAGAATTGTGTAAATATTCTTTGGAATTAAATCAACAATCACTTTACCTACATAAGTATTATTTAATTTATATATGGTACACCACGATTTTCTCTCAGTGTATGTACTAACTACTCCTTTTCACTTTAATAAATTTCAATCAAAGGACTTTATGCGTGTGAATTTGTGTATAAATGAGTGTGCGTAAAATGTAAATAACATTTTTACTTATAAAAAAAAAGTACATTCTTTCTTTTCTCTGTTTCTTAAATCAAAATGAAAATCAAACAGCAAATCAAATGCAAAAAAATAAATATATTTAAAAAAGAAAACAGCACGCAGCAATAAATCTCAATTGAAAATGCCTTTTTGCAATTTACTTCTGCGCCAATACGCAGCAGCAAAAAACCAATTGCAGTAACAGCAACAGCAACAGCCACCGAAACAACTACAGCAACAACCAGCCAGCAACAGCAATAGCATTATTTCGAAACGATTTTAGCTCTAAATCAATTTGAAATTTCTCCTTTTTGCGTATGTTTGTATTTATTATTTTTTTTTTTTTTTTACTTCCTTTCGTCTTTGCTTGCAACCTCACAGCAACAACCTTTTTTACGTACTATTATTTTTCCTTTTGATGATTTCTTATACTTTACTTTGCTCCTTTCTCTGGTATGCAGAAAAGTTCGAAAGCTGTTCATGTTGCAGTTACTGCTGCTTTAAAATCATTCGTGTTGCTAGTTATTGCTGTTGATGCTTTTTGCTATACTCGTACTTGCTGCAGAGAGACACCACTCTACGAATATTGAAATCAAAATCAATTGGCACATTTGTATTCACACTTCTTTGATCAATTTAAGAAAATTTATAATCATTAAAAGAAATTCTCAGTTTTCTGAGTTTCCAATCGCTGGCAATCGCTGGCAATCGTCGTCAATGAAGCGCACATACGAGTATGAAGCAGCTTCAAAGTAAAGTTTAAAAGTTACAGCAGTAATGCTGATAAAGTTTTCGGTTTTTTTTTTTTTGTTCTTTTATTTTGAAGTTGTTAAAGCATTTCAATTAACTACTCGTACTTCTTTACACTACATTTTCAATTAAAATACAAAATAAAATGAATTGAGCGCAAGTGAGGGACTAACTTATAAATACCAACCTACTTCAATGGCATCGGTAAAATGAACCCCGAAATTGTTTGCTACAAATAGTCGGGAGCAAATACTTAATTAAAAGGTGCTACAACTTCTCCTGCATCCATCCAAGTATGCTGGAATACAAAATTATGAAATGCGCAGGTGCGTTATTTTGCTCTCAGCAATAATTGGTTTAATAATAAAGCATTTGTGACGTCACATGGCCATGCCAAATATTCATTTACTTGCGTTGTGTACATTGTACAGAGTTGTGCTTAACGAAAGTCACCTTTTAAGAGCTTTGATTTAAAATTCATTATAATTATTCTAATCTTTTCCAGAAATATTATGGATGGGTTTGTGGGTTTTCTGTCATGTAACTATCCAAGTACTTAGACACTATCCTCTTTCATGTCGTCACTAGAGCTTGTGTGTGTGCATCCTCCGGTTTTTTTTTTTTCTACTCTAGGATTCCATTCACATATTATCTTTGGCCAGCTACCTATAATCATTATGGTCAGCTATCAATCAAGCAATCAATCAAAATTTCACAGGATTATCTCATGATACATTTGATTTTCTTTCATTATTTTTCAAGTGTGAGTAAATTCGGTTTAATGTGAACTGTGAAATTGTCTCCCATTTATCTGGCTATATTTTTTTCTGAACAATGCTAAATGCTATATTTATGAAATTTGTCTTCCCTTTAAATAGAAAAGTTTCAGGTTTAGTTTAGCTGAAATTTCTCTGATCATAGTAAACCGAAAAAATCAACCGCACCTACATAAAATTTAGTATGATTTATGAGTTTAACACAATTATGTATGTACTCGTATGTATGTATATTTTTATATCCTCCATAACAGACTTTGAAAAAATCGCTTATTTAAAGTATGAAAAACCCCTTGGAACGATCAAGAACGATCGAATACAAGTTTAGGCATTAGGTTCGCCACTTTTTGGCTACGTCATATCAGACATTGTTTACATTTTGCTTAGCTGCTGGTTATACTGGAGTTCGCTGTTCGACGAACACATCAAATTTTACTCTCGTGCTCGGTGCAGTGGTTACATTGGTGTTCGTTACAGAGTTGCTTTTTGTCGAAATTCAGTTCTTTTTGTAATACAATTTTTTGCGCAATGGCAACACTAAATGGTATACCAAAATACTTTAAACGATTTTATTAATATGGAGCGTGAAATTAATAATATAATTGAAAAATTATGAAAATAATATGATTTTTATTCAATAGTTTTTTAATATTCACTTTTAAAAACTATAAAAATTTGCAACTTCGCTTTTCTGTATATGAAAATAGTAATGTATAGGTTTGCATGTTTTCCTGCTATTTTACATACATTTTTGTTCTTTTTTTTGTAGAATATTTCATTGCTAACCCTCAATACTCGGCGTGCTCGGTGTACATTTCCCCCAGCATATCGTGTTCGCTGTGAGAGTGAGTAAAAGATCTTTTTTCGTGTTAGGGCAACAACAATTGCATGGTGTTCGCCGACTAAAATTTGAATATAACCACAGCCTTAGCAGAATCTCTTGTTCTTATTTCTCTCTGGCAAGTGAGAACAAACTATAGCCAATCATGTTACAGCATAGGATTGCGTATGACGTACATGCGCAAATGGATTTCATTTTTGATTAAGCAAATGCGGATTTTGTTTTCTATCAGTCTTGCCTACTTGTCGACTGTCGTCGAAAGTTTTGGATTCATATTTTTGGTGTCGCACAGTGTAATCAAAACTGCGTACCGGAAATAGAGCTTATTTCTGGGTAACCCATTCAATTGCTTTTGCTCTTCGTCTAGTAGTGTGCCATTTACCTAAGCTCTATTCTTTCGGGCTATTCCAGTTTTTTTGTTGCTCACATCGATAGATATAAACCTTTCGCAGAGCTTTATACCAAATTAAACCTTCTGCTGCTACTCAATTACACATTCATTGTGAAAATATTGCATTGATTTTAAAAGTCTTTTTCTCACTCACACACTCACTCACTCTCTTGACATTACGAATTACTTGCACTTTATAAAATAGTCCGCCATATTGAATTTTGATGGCACCACCACTTTTAAATATTCAATACAATTTGAATAGAGTTCGTTTCGCCTAAAAACAAGAACAACAATAACAACAACAACCGCAATCATTATAAAGAAGAAAAAAGGGTACCATATAACAAGAAAAACCAAAACAGAAAACTATAATGATGCTGATGATGATAATGATGATGATGATGATGATGACGACAACAACAAATCATTCATCATTTAGCCCGATTAACAAGTTTTATTGCTGCATGCAATTTACTTTTCATTTGCACAAGTGCGAAAATGGCGCGGTGGCATCAATTGGTATCGTCAGCACCATCGTCATCGTTATTGGCTTCACCACTTAGTGAGCTAAGGAAAGGAAATGCTGCAACAACAAAAAATCAAATTGTGTTGTTAAAGAAAAAAAAAAGAAAAGAAAAAAGTGTTGAAAAGTGTTTTCTATTTTTTTTTCTCCTTTTCGTATTTAAATTTTGCAAATGAGAAATTATGTTTATTCACACAGATATTTAAAAAGGAAACCCCACCAGCACTAACAGCAAATTCGAAACGCTCACATGCAGGCAATGAAGATGCACAAGGCACAAGGCACACACACCGCACTGGCCACATGTGTGTGAGAAATAAGTATCCCAGCCGAAAAAATTTTCGTAAATTCCCTTCAGTATCATTTTTTTGTTTTTTTTTACACAAGTGCATGAAAAAGAAAATAACCCATTCATCAAAATTTCACGTAAATTTAGAGCAATCTCAGCGTTCATTTTCCAACAATGCAGTGTAAAAATCCAGTGGATTCATAAAATTTTATGTATGTACAAAAAACAGCAGATATTCTAGAGCCAAAATTTAAAAATTTTATAAATATTTGTGTACTTATTTAAATTTTACCTCAAAAGTGCCTGAAAATGTGTAAAGAATACATCAAAAAAGTGATGTATTGACATAGAAATATGTCATCTGAGATGTTCATCATCAAAAAAGTGATGTATTGACATACTTAGAAAAATGTCATCTGAGATGTTCATCATTTGCAATCAAAATGTCTTGCTCTCTTATGTCAATGTCATACCCCTTAAAACGAAACGCGTGCTACGAAATCGCATATATATTGAACTGCACAAGAACGCATCTTTGTTATTCGCTGGTCAAAGTTATTTTTAACTGGAATGCCTGAACATAATTTGCAAACTTTCTGATTTGAATATGCACATTCTAGTTAGTTTATATGTAAGGAAACAAGAAAAAACACTCTCTTTCGCTCGTTCTTCTTTACGGTGTCCATTTTCTGACAGCAGATACATACTTACTTTACTGGATTCAGTTTACTCCTCTCTTCAGAATTAACTTTTTACCGGATATGTTATATTCAAAAATTTCCAAAGGATGCACTTCAACTTTTTTTTTTTTTTAAATATTCACTCAAAACGCTTAAGATTCTCATCTGACGACTGCTGGGTCAATAATTCATGTACACAAGCGGAAGTTAAAAATTTTTGCGCACATGTCAATTACATGTCAAAATGTTAATGTGTTTGCTGCTATTGTTGTTGTTGCGGTTGTGTTGTTTTTACTTGCAGGAAATGAAGCGGTTTCCGTTGAGAAGTAAATTTTTTATTTTTAGTTTACCATATATGAAAAGAGAGAGAACGAAATGTGCTGTGCGCTCGCGTACTTAATTGAAATGTGTTGAAAGGTTTCGACGGAAAATTGTCGAGATTTTTTCGAATGACATTTTTTTTTTATGTAATGATGAAGCTGGTAATGTAAACGCAAGAAAACATGTAACCAAATCGAAATTGTGAATAGTAAAATAACTCTAATTTGGTTAGGCTACTTTCGTTGCTTCTTGATTTCTCAAAGATTTCTCAAAGATTTCAGTGCAAAAGCATTATTAATTCAAATGTATATTCTCACGGTTGTTGGATGACATGACGATTACTGGTTGCTTTCTTTTGTCATTTTCATCTTCCGTTCGGATTCGGCATAAAACTTTTCCTTGCATTTGTGGAGAAACATAAGTCGCACAACATGTAAGTACTTATACTTATATGGATGCGTAGAGCTCGGTCGGCCTAGGTCCGCATGGGCCATTTTTTTGCCATTAAAGAATGAGAAGGGAACAAGTTGAGGGTTATGCTCTCTCTCGTTTGCCTTTGATTACATACTTATCTCACCTCTTTTAAAACTAATTGCACATGTCTTTTAGTCTATTCTCAATTAATCGCCACTTCATAGTTATTTCTGGTACTTTGTTTTAAATCGAACCCTTTACACCTTAACCACAACATTTACCACAACATTTACCACAAATTCTTCTAGTCTTGTTTATTATTCATTTAATGGAGTTTATTAAAGATTTTTAATATTTTTTGGAACAAATACAAATAATATTTGTAGTTCATGTTCTTTTTTTACAACTCATTACTTGAAAGCTTTTAGCATAAATTGTTTATGTATGCGGCAGAGCGCGAACAGAAGTAAAAGTTTATACTTTTTTTTTTTTTTGGGATAATGGGAAGTTTTAAACGAAATTGTGCACAGCAATTGCATTCGCAAACAATGTTCAACCAGATGAAAAACAAGTACCACCACTGCAACATTTCTATCTACAGACATACGAGTACCTAGGACTGACTACTCCACACAATATTCACTCAATAAAAGGGTAGAAGAAGAAGCAGCAGCAGCATCGGCTTCAGCATCAACATCCACATACAAAAATAACAATAGTATTTGATAAAAAATAAAATTTGTATATATTTTCACTCTCAAAGGAGCTCAACAATAACAGAAAGAGCGCTATAGTACAAAGGTTTCCTTGTTGTTGTTGTTGTTGTTGTTGTGCTAAGATGTAGAGAAAATAAATAGTTTTCGAGCAGTCAGTCAGTAGTAGTGTAGGCGTATGTGTGTGTGTGTGTGTGTGTGTGTGTGTGGGAGGCGGGTATTCTTCATCGGTTAGCTGAACTTAGAAGAAAGTTCAATTCACAAACAACAGCAACAACAACACAACACAAAAGTTTGAACTAACCTCACTCACACAAACAACAATCCTATACACTATCTTTCTGTTGACTCGGGACCCTCTTGGCCCTGCCCTCCCGCCAGCGCCCGCCAACGCTCGCTGCAATACAATGCAATTTCGCTTATGTTTTTTTTTTTTTCTCTCTGAAGTCGCAAAGAAGACTTTCGCATTTTTTTTTTAAATTGTACTCGAATTTTTGCTAGAAAACGCCACGAAAAGTATGAAAAAATCAAAAATAGTTTGTGGATAGTTTATGTACGAGTATTGTATGTGCAGAATTTCTCTTCTTTTATTGTATATTATTTGTGTTTTTTTTTCGGTACTTCTGAAAAGAAAAAGAAAGTTTTTCACTAGAAAAGCATGTTTTACATTAACTTAAGTAGTTTAGTTGTTGTTGATCTCAATTTTTTCTCCACTGTACTATTTCAAATGAAAATATTTATTTGTTATATACTTAATTTTTATTTTTTTTAGAATTTTATTGTTCAATGCTTTTTTTTTTCTTTTTATAAAATTTTTATGTTTAAAACACGATTATTGAATGCTACATTGTGAAATATTAAATAGTTTTTCCACTTGACCCATTTATTTCTTGCACAAATAAATTTTTCTTTTAATTTTTGATTTGATGATGTTGTTGTTGATATTTGTTTATTTCGGAAAAAACAAACCATAATTAAAATTTTTTAAAGTACAAAAATATATACAGAGAAGTGAGTTGAAGAGAACGATGGGAAAAACTGCAAAACGTTTAAGCTTTTGATACTTAGTGCAACCAATTTTAGAAATTATTCTCAGAAATTAAATGTTCTTTTCAAAACTGTTAACATTATTTTATTTGCATAAGGGATTTCAATGCTAGGACAATTTAAAGTTATCCGATTTTTTCGATCTCACTTCTTATGTGTGTATTTTTTTTCTTTTGAACTATATTCGTACATAAATACTTAATATGAAATATATTTGAAAATTATTAGGTTCATTTAAATTGAAACATTATCATAATTTTCTACATTTTTTTTTCAATCTTCTGTTTTTGTGTTGATAAGCTCCTAATTACTCCAACATACATAAATTTGCAGTCATATTTCAAAAACCAAAACAGAATAGAAATAATACTTAGATACTTATATATAATAAGTAACTGTGTGCCCACATCGATCCATATACTTATATGTATATGGATAAGTAATTTTTCCACTTTTGTTTGTACCTAGTAATTTATGACTTTAATTATTTGGCTTCGGCATCGGCTGTCAGCATGTAATTTAGCAAAATGTTTCGGCATAATACATCTTCATATATTACACTTTGAACTTGCAGAGTAGAGTATATGAATGGTATGTACGTAATACAGAAAAACTTCCAATACATATCGGAAATTGCCCACACGAAAAACAAAAGAAGCTATTGAAGAGGAAGCAATAGTAAAATTTGAAGCTACATACATACAGTAGGAAGAAGAAGGGAGAAAAATGTCTCACATGTTGCTGTCAATTTACGATGCAATAAATTTCAATATACCAAATATCACAGCTCTACTTCATTCTTATACAGAGTGAGTACATACACTCGTAGTATAAAAGTATGCTACGAGTATGCTACGAGTATTGCCGCTTTGTGGTGTGCACTCACACTCACTCAATCGCTTGTTATTCGCTCGCTCGCGCCATTCAAAAGCGTGTTCGTAATACGCTGTTATTGTATATTCAATTATCTATGCGGGTTATCTGCGGAAGGAAAAAAGGTTATCAACCAAATTTAGGTTTCTTAAATGCGACTGTGGCTGTGTCTGTGTCTGTGTCTGCCTGTCCATTTGCCGACGGTAGCATATCTGAATGTCTGACTCTACATACTTACTAACTTGATCAAAGTGAAGTAAGTATGTAACTATGAAGTTTTATACTCGTATTTTTGTGTTTGTTTATTTATGCAATTGTGTATCGAAAGTAAAAATGAAAAATGTGTGAATTATTGTCGTTCTTTTTTCTTCATCATACTACATAAGTACATACAATCTTTACCACTGTTGTTGCTTTTATTTATAGATTTGTTTTTTTTTTCTTTTTTTTTTTGATATTTTGATTTGGAGTGCCTTAAAGTTTTATATTTTAATTTTGACGCACTTTATCACTGACTGACTGACTGACTGGCTGACTGACTGACTGAGCAGCGATTGTGATTGACTCTGAGTGCAGTAAATACGCTAACGATTAGGGATTTTTATGATCGTTATTGCTGCCGCCACCACTGCCATTACCGCCGCCGCCGCCACTTCCATTGCTGCTCTGGTGGTGGCGGTGGTAAATGAAGTAATTTGTGGCAGTTCATTAAATACCAAATAATAATAACGGCTGCTACTGATAGCTTGATAATAATAACAATAATAATATGTTATAATAGCACTAATCTAAGTACTTCTTTCCTTATTTATTTAATTTTTTTTATTGTATTTTTTTGTATTTTTTGCATAGGTACATATTAATTTATGAACGAAATTTATTTGTAGGTAGTTGATTTCACTGTTCAATTTATGACAAATTTTTAGTGTAACACTTATTTTTATCAATTCAGTGTTCAATTTGACAGTTTTCGTATAAATATTTTTGATATTTATTGCCATAAATGGATTTTCAGTACATAAACAAATTTTTGTTAATTCTGATATACTTACCATATAAAGGGTGTTTTTTTTTAGAAGTGTGGTTTTCAATCTGGCAATACTTTTTTCGGAGTTGGTCTTTTTGACAGCTGTCACTTGATTTATGCTCAGTTTGGTTTGCCATTTCAGGAATTGAAGCCGAACGACCATCGAATGCGTCGCACGTTCGGTGAATGGGCCCAAAACAAGATGGCCACCGATCCCGATTTTCACAAGAAAATTTTGTTCAGCGATGAAGCTCACTTTTGGTTGACGTACCCAAATACTTAAGCAAAATTGTCTCATTTGGAGTGCCATTTCATAATGAATATACTTATTTCTGAACAACGTTTGCAAATCGTGCAAATTTATTACCAAAATAATGGTTCGGTTCGCGCGATTATCAAAAGAAAATTTTGTTCAGCGATGAAGCTCACTTTTGGGTGAATGGGTACGTTAATAAGCAAAATTGCCGCATTTGGAGTGATCATAATCCACAAGCCATTTATTGAGACGGCGTACATCCTCAAAAAGTCACTGCTTGGTGTGGTCTATGGGCAGAGGAAATCATTGGTCCATATTTCTTCAAAGATGAAGCCGGTCATAATGTTACAGTCAATGGGGAACGCTATAGAGCCATGATTAATGACTTTTTCGTGCCTGAATTGGAGAATGATGATGTGGACGACCTTTGGTTCCAACAAGACGGCGCTACATGCCATACAGCCAACGAAACAATCAATTTATTGAAGGAAACTTTTGGTGAGCACATTACCTCGCGTCGTGGGCCTGTGGCGTGGCCTCCAAGATCGTGCGATTTAACACCGCTTGACTATTTTTTGTTTTTTATGTGGTTTTGTGAAGTCGCTTGTCTGCGCAGATAAGCCCGAGACGATTGACGCCTTGGAAGAGAATATTCGGCACGTTAATACTGACATACTGCAATCCAATTGCTGCAAAAAGTGGTCGAAAATTGGGCCTCCCGGCTGGAATTTATTCGAACTAGCCGCGGCGGCCACTTGCCCGAAATCGTTTTTAAAACATAATGGCAAATATTTATCTTTATAATAAAGCTAAATTCTTCTCCATAACATTAATTTATATGCGTTTTATTTCTTCTTGAAAAGCACATTTCTAAAAAAAAACATAGGAAAATTGAAATTGTGGTTAATTATTCGTTGTTGTTGTTGCTCAGTTCTTGAAAGATGAATAAATTAGGAATAGAAAAGAGCGTATGGAATTTATAGAAGGTGTTGTCGATTAAAGCTTTTCGTCTCTCGATCATTTAAATCTTACGACTATATGTACTCAAGCTTGCAAACATTCGAATTGAAATCATTGATTTGAAAAGATAATGCCGAGAAAGCTTTGAAGCTTAAAGCGTTTCGCCAGTGAGCATACGGAATAGGTTAAGTTAAGAAAGCGTGTGTTGACCGAAGATCTTGTAGATTCATTGTAAAGCAGGATGTCAAACCGGTCCGGTCAGTTTATGCCCAGGGGCTATTTTTCTTAAGCTATTTCGTTCTCTATATGAATATGAAGAGAAAGAACCGTTATCTCTGTTGGGACTGTAAAAAATCTGTGCCACATGCTCTAAAGTCTTTTCGTCTTCAGTCTTGAACATTGACATAGAAGGTGCAATCGCACAGTGGCCCGTGATGACCCTTGTAATCCCCCGTACTGCAGACTGATTAATCCTTAAGATAGCTCTTGTTCTCCTCCAGTCTATCCATAAGGCACTTGAAATTTAGCATTTTGTCGCTGCAAAGTTTTTTCATCAACTCCCTTTCATAGTTCACACACAAGGGGTTATACTGTGGTTTCGCTGACGTCCATATCAGAGCGAGCATATGAAATATAGGTTAGTGATGTCAGTTAACCAGTGGTCTCAGCGGCGTCATTATTAGTATGCTGAACTACTACATAGGGTCCCTAGTTACGAGTTTGAACTGTCAAAAATGAAAAATAAAATTTAATCCATACGACACCAACTCTTGGATGGCAATGGCCAACCTCCAAGGGTAAAAATTCCTACGAAAAACATTTCACTTTGCTGTCCAGATTCGATATAAAATTGTAGATCCCTGACGGCGAAGGGCTCGTTCAAGGCCCTTCATGGAGAGTTATGAATTAAAGAAGAAATTGAAGATGTCAATTAAAACCACTTTACAAAAACTGAGATTTTCATCTGCTTGGGAAAAAGTTAGTTAATTTTTGGAGCAATGTAGAATGAAGAAATGTAAATCCATTTTCTATTCATCTTAGTTATGGTATAGGGTCTATTAACTAACGACTTCTGACGAATTAACAAATATGTTATGGAAAGTACAATGTTTATATTCTGTGTACGTACCTATTTTTTTAAAATTGGTTGAAAAAAGGAAATCCACCTTTCAGTAAAATCAAAACAAAGATAAAAAAAAAATATTTCTATAAGTGAGGCAAAGAGAAACATCCAAAGTAAAAATTGCTCAGAGACATTTAGCATTTCACCGTTTGGATCCAGCATTAAAGTGTAGACCCCTGGCATAGCTTAAGGCATGAAAAAGTTCATCGTAGACCCTCAATGGATTGTTTTGACATAATAGCAACAGGTGGCAGCTTTATATTGTAAACAATTTATGAATGTCTAATGGAGGATCTAGAAGCATTCAAGAAGACGAGGCGGGTTACTGATATTCATAAATTTACTCCATTTCTTCCCTAAACCTTTTCATTACAATATGTTTACAAAATGTCAGCCGAATTTAAAAATATTGCATTGTATTAGAAAAAATGTTTTTAATAATTTTTCTATTTTAAAGTCATAAAGGCTCAACCCCTTCTATGCTTCTCCCATTTGGAATCAACCCTGAAAATGTCCATTCACTTATGAGCTGCCACCCACCGTGCTGCCACTCACCGTCGAGCTGCTGTGCGTGAGTGGGAGGACCTCCTGTAGTTTACTTCTTCAGAACGTATGCGTTTTGAGTTTTCAGGTTAGGTTTAGTAATCTTGTCTATCGCGGACTTTTTAGGTGTGGCCGATGGAATTTTTAACGAACATGTTTTGAAATAGTTTATGTGGGGATTTATGCAAACGATAAGCTTTATATAGTTTGGTTTGATGATTCTCTGATCCAGGTGTGCTACATCTGGATTAACTTCATTTTCATTGTTTGCATTTCCCATGCATGCGAATTTATTTGCTACATCATTATAATTGCAATCTTACATCGTCATAATATTCAGGTTGTAGGATTTCAACAGGTGGAATATTTGCCACTTGCCGGTCTGAGAACTCGCAGTACCAATTTTTGGTGCTTGACATTTTATCGCAACACAATTGCCATTTTTTATGCCATGTGTTTTTTTTTCAGTCCATACTCGCTCTTTTTTGCATCTCTAGAAATTTCTAAATATTTTTATTTGAAATGACAAATTTTTGTTTGAAATTTCAAATTTGACGAGAAACTGATTGGCAGCGCCTTCTATCAATCAGTTATGATCATACTCAGCGCCCTCTATCAATCAAGTTTAAAGCATATGCGAATCAGCGCCCTCTATCAATCAACTTTGAAGCATATGCTAATCAGCGCTCTCTATCAATCAAGTTTGAAGCATATGCGAATCAGCGCCCTCTATCAATCAAGTTTGGTTCATACTCGTGGATATATGTGGATGCATATCTGCTGTCCATCATTTATGTGTATATTAATATGCATTCTCATTATTTTTATACGTGACTGATAGAGGGCGCTGCCCTTCGTTTCCGTGACATGTTTTCGCTGCGACGATCATCTTTTACCCCTCATAAATATAAAAACAATACAAAAAAAGTAAACTACAAAAAAGGATACTTGATAATACTTTGAAAATTCCAGATATTGGAGCTGAAAAGTCGAGAAGTATATACGCAATACAAACGGGTTCATAAAAGTTAATTTTATTTGAACTAAGTCTAGAAATTATTTATAACAAAAGATCTCTCTCCAGTGGCAGTGCTTTACTCTTGGATCATTCCTACAAACTAATAATAAGACTCCGATAAAAAAATTAATAAATGATCACGAGGGGAAAAAAGTAGCAACAACGTAAGAAAAGAAGCTGCTGTTCCTAGGTAAATTCTCTCTACAAAAAACTTGGAAGTTCTTATTTTGTTTTGCAAATTTCAATTTCATACTCTCAAAGTTTACATATCGTCATCATCGTCATTTAAAAAGGCCCTAACTGATATTTTGGTTTTTTTTACAAGAAAAGCTAAAAATTTGAATTACTTAGCACCCCAAAACATACTTTTTTAAATACTGTTTAGATGCGGTTAATTCAATTCTGAATCATAAAATTCTTATTTATTTTTAGAAGAATTATGTCATATTTTTGCTTCTATGTGAAAAAAAGAAAAAAAGAATGTCATCCAGGGCCCTTGAAATGCCAATTATGATGACGCTACAAAGTTGCAACAATTTCAATCATTCCATCATATTTCTGTTTTATATCTTCTCCATATAAGTCGCAAAAACTTTACCTTGCTTGACATTTCTACCATTTTGTGAAAACAGCGTGGTAGCAGAGAAGGGGAGAAAAGCACAAGCAGAAATAACTTATTTTGCGTTTATTGTACATATTTGGCATCAAATTGCAATGGCAACACTATCATAATCATCTCCAACAAGTAAAGCAGCAGCAGCAACAACAGCAACAACAGCAACACCAGCAACGCAAATAGCAACAGCAAACAAGAACAGCAATGAAGCATTGAAAAACAAAAACTCTACTGCCAAGATCAGTACAACTAACAAGAGAGTGTTGCTGCTGTCATGCATTCATGTCCGTCCAGCCGTCGTCGTCCATCTGCCCGCCTGTCCAATCATACATACCTCCTATAAGTACATATATGCATACATATTCTTTTTGTTGGTTTTTGTTCAGCATTATGGGTGGGTTTCATGTGATTTCCTTCGTCCTTCTTCTCTACGTTTTCCTCCCTCCCTCACTCTGGCACTGACGCTTTCTTAGTCACTTGCTTGCTGCTGCCGACTTGTTTGTGCTTATGTTTGTTACCTCGCTGCGTTCGTTTCCCATTATAAGTCATGAATGATGATGATGACGTTGTCCCAGTTCAGTGTTAGTGTGTGCGTGCGTGTATGTTTTGCCAATTGTGGAATTCTCGTTAAATGCGAATTATTGGCAAATGTCATGAGAGTTTCATGTTACTTGGTACTTTGCAACTGCAGCACTCACTATATTTCGTTGCAACAACAACCGGCAACAATGACAGAAAGGTGCTATTTAATGCACTTTGGGTGGCTGATTGTGACGTGTGTTTGTGTGCTTGCTTGTTTAAAGAAGCTTCAAAGTCGTTTATTTTATAATTCACTTAAGAAGCAGATTTTTGAAATACTTTGAACGTGAAATTATAAGTAAAATAGAGAAATTAAATACCACAATTATAAAATTTTGTTTAATAAAGTTGTTTTTAATTTGTTCATTATTTAATCAAGTCTTAATTGTGATGTTTCCAAAAATGTAAAGGCTTAAACAAACAGCCATTCACAATATAAGAGTTGCGAGTCAGTTACAAATAATAAATAAATCCATTAAATCAATTTACAAGACAAAAAATTAAGCCCAAAACTCAATCAGGAAATTAGACCCAATTCAAGCCAAAAATATACCAAATTTAGTTCAAAACCAAACCGAAATTCAAACCAAAAATCCAACAAATTATGACTAAAAGTTCCACTACTTAAAATCACACCCAACTCAAACCGAGAAACTTTTAGGAGACAAAATTACGAAATTTAAAAAAAAAAAACTGTGAAATACAAAATTAAATTCATACTAAATCATCTTAAACCAAAGGGAAATCAAATTTAGACCAAACCCTAGACTAATATAAAATATTTGGAAAAATCCGATTAAAATTAAGCCAAGTTTGAAATCAAATTAAAACTCAAAACAAGTCCAAACTGACAACAAGAGTAAACTTATGAAGTTCATTGTGGTAAAGGCATAACACTTACCACAGTGGCTATCTATCTCTTTATCGGTGTCCTGTGTGATTGCATTCCCTCTCTCATTCGCCCTCCTTCTTCCTCTCACCTATTAATCTCCCTTCCATTCAACACAATGCTCTGCATTCATAGGAGTACATCTCATTCTCCTTCCTTCTTCCTCTCACCTATTAATCTCCCTTCCATTCAACACAATGCTCTGCATTCATAGGGGTATACCCTGTGTGTTGAATGAATCAAATAAAAAAAAAATTAATTAAACCAAAAGTCAGCCCAAAAATCAGGTCAAGTCCACACAATTTATTCTATAAGCATATAAAAACTTAACCAAAACTTATACTAAAATTCCAACTAAATTCAAATCAAAATTTATACTAAATTCATACCACAAATCAGTCTAAGATTTATTAAGTTATGATAACTCAGACTTAAGGGATACCAAAATGTAAACTCTATTTGGAATAAAAAATAGACCGAAACTAAGATCTAAAGCAAGACTCAAAGCTAAAGTCAGCAGAAAAATCATACTATAACTTAGGCAAAAAGGAGACCAAACTATTTAGACAAAACGGATATCAAAATTTAGAAAAGAAAATATCATATTAGGACTAGAACTCAGACCATAATCAGGCCAAAACCGAACCAATCAAAAAGGCTAAAAGTAAAACAAAAGTTCAGAACAAAATACATTCTAAACTTCTTCAAAAGTAAGGTAAATAAAATTTGACCTTAAAATTTTACTTACATATATTCAATATACATAATTCAAGAGTATATAATTACATATGTAACTGTTGCCCTATAGGACAAATTTTGATAGGGGTGATGTAACCTCCCACTGTATCCGCTGCTGATCGTAGGTATACAAAAAAAATACATGTTTTTATATGGAATTAGAAAGCCGACGAGTTGGCCAACATTGGATCAAAGAACATGCCTTTGGGACCAGAGCCAATAGTCGGGACCAGTTTGGCAGGTGCCATGCATTGCATAAAATCTTATGCTAATGATTTACATAAGAGACGCTGGTCCAATCTGGACATCTATAAAACGGCTAAGGGTTTTGTGATTTGTCCAAACAGGAAGGCAGCAGAATTCTTTCTTAAATTAGGAAGGAATGACCTGCGCCGGATGGCGGGACTCATCTCAGGACATAATCCATGGGGCCAACATATTACCACCATCGGCATCACCGAGGACCCGACCTGCACATTTTGTCTGGAGGAGGTGGACAGCACAGAGCATTTTCTCTGCATATGTCCCGCCTGTGCCAGAACGAGATGGCGCATTTTGGGTTTCGATGTCACAGGAATGGACAAAGTTCACTCCTTCCCCTTCTGCGATCTTCTGAGATTTGTGAGAGAATCCGGAAAAATTGCGGAAGAGAACGTAGTACCCCTATAACCCCTTTTTTAACTTTTTCTCTAACTCCTTACTTGCTGTCACCCCTTCTTCTTTTCCTAGGCCTTAAGTACAATGGACTACATAGCCTGAGTGCTTGAGGAACTGTCCTGCACTCGTAGGTCAGGTTTTCGGCCTTCTTCACATCGGCTAGTGTGTTTGCCCGGACTTGCGATAAATCGAGCAAAACTGAATCTCAAAAGCAATGTCATCCAAACAGGGTAGAGACATAACTTTTATCCAAATATAGTTTAAGTCATTAAATGGACGATTTTGCTTAATGAAGACGTTAAACAACAACAACATCGGTTTATAATCTAGTACTCTTTTCCAATAAAGTTCACACATGGGAGTTGCGAATTGCATTGCTAAAACTGGATGTTTAGGTTTAGGCAACAAAATGTTGCTTGCCCGACGTCGACACACGTATACTATAGACTTCTTCGTGTGGCTTTTGATCGTGCGCGTTCGGGTGTTGCTTTTTTCTCATTTCGGTGAAGAAAATCAAATCAGTTGCTGTCCAGCACTTGTTGAAGCACAATTTTTTTTTGCTAATACAGAGAATACTTCAAGTTGAACTTCGTTGTTCTATGCTTCAAACACAAGTGCAATATGTGTGTGCCCATCACTGATTTAGAAACATGTTCTTTATACTCGTAACTATGCTAATATGCATTTGTACACCCTTAAAATTAAACTTAGTTTATTTTCTGAAGATACGGAAAATATTTTTTCCCCCCAATGATAAGTTCTCGAAAGGTTAATCGTGATCGATTTAAAGTATCTAGCGCAGTCTCTTGAACGCGAACGTAACGGTGTTGAACATCCCATAGAGAATTCATTGAGAGAGAGCTTTTTGCACAGTGAGGTGAGGTGTTTGACATAAATCTCTTCACTTCTCATGTATTTCTCAGCCATTATGATTTCTTCACCTAAATATAATAAATTCTTAAAGAAACAAAAAAAACTTTATCGTTCACGTTCAGTTATCTCTGGAAGAACTAAAGCACACATACAAAAGTTTCTAAGTTTCAAAAATCTAAAAAATTTTCTAAATCTAGATACATAAATGTTGAAGAGTTCCTCTCCAATTTCCTTCAATTTATTTTTATATATTTTTAGATAATTTTTAGAATTTTTTTTTTTTTTTTAAATAAACTTTTCAACACTTGCATGCCATTTCAAAATATAAATTCTACTGGATATGCTTCATTGTAAGTTCATTAGCGCAATGTGCACGAAATTCTTACTGCAACAACTACGCCAACAAAAATCAAATCATACAAATACAACAACAAAAAGAAACTATGTATGCATTTAAACATGAAGTTAAATAACAACAACCAAACTAAAATACAAAGAATATAAAAAAATCTTCACGTACTCACTTCACTTTATACTGTAACGCTACTTGCTCCACATGCTACTAGCAAAGGGTGCAACTAAAAAACAGAACAATAAGTATACATCAGAGAGTCTCCACATGTGTGCTGTGTTGTAAAACCTGGAGCGCATGTTTATACGATAAGCAGCCAGTCAGCAGCCCCAGCAACTAAATATGTAGCTCCAGCAGCAGCAGCAACTAGCATTAACCAGCGACCAGCAGCGTAGTAAGCAGCGAATTTTATAATAAACAAAACGAAATGAAATTTGTTTCTTTCTGAAGAAAACGAAAAAAAATAAGTCGAAAAAAATAGAAGAAGAAGAAGAAACAGCAATAGTAACAGAACACGATGGAATATGGCACCCTGCTGCAGGTACAATACACGATCGACCGATCGATCGACGTACCGACCGGCAAGACGCTTGGTGCTCGCCCAATAAACACAACCAACACACACAGGGTGTATTGAACTTATCAGCAAAGATACCTGACTAAATTGTAGTGCCTGCTTGCTTGCCTTCTTGCCTGCCTGCCTGCCTGCATATGTGTTGAGATTGAGCATGAGAAGCGGGAACGCGAGAGTGAGCCGTCGACGATACATCTGAAATGAACAAGCACAAACCACAAGCAAAGAGCAAAAGTCAAAACGTGAGTTGCGCATGCGCAAATACATAAATGCGAGTATCCAAATACTTTCCTACCTACCTAACTACCTACCATGCTTAAAGTCACTGCGTATACTCACCTTCTCAATGTATTCACGTTACTTATCCCTTCCATTCGAATCGAGATGCTTGCTAGTAGCAGACAGTACTTGGTTGTTCTTGTTGTTTATTACTTTTGAAGCTGCTGCTTCATTGAAAACGACAACGATGACTACGACTTACCTATACACTCAAACTTCGTACGTCTCTAACAAGGTACAGCAGTCGCCGTAGTTCCTCGTAGCCATTGGCGTTATCTCGTAACAACGTGTTACGAATTACTTTTAACAAGGCCCTTAAAAAGATAAAAACCCCAACCCAGCAGAATGTATGCAGTGAAAGAGGTGGAGGCAAAGGATTTGAACAGAGAACATGTATGAAGGAGAGCATAAGATGAGTGGCGAGCGCGTGTAGTTAGCATCACAAAAAATGAGAGGCAGTAACTTGGTGGAGGTAGTATGGAAGCAATGGATTAAACTGTGAAAAAGAGTGTATCAATGAGAAATAGAGAAAGAGAAAGAGAGAGAAGCGCGCACAGGGTCGTTAAAATGAATAATTATACATATAGAGTTTTCTTTGCATCTTGTTGTTGTTATTGTTTTGGGTATGGTAAGTAGCTCGGTGTTGATGATTATTGTTTTGATAAATATTTGAATATTTCATTACGTCGTGTCGTTTATGTGGTTATGCCTAGAATTTTTAATTATATAGGATGATATTTTTCTTAAAGGGATTAATTTACAAATTTCTGAGGTTGAAAGTTTTTTAAAATCTAAAATATAGAAATACACTAAAATTATGTTGATTTTCAAAAGTGGTATAATGAACTAGAAAACGCATTTCTTGAAAACAAAAAAAGGTATTCACGAAGCCTCAAGGCTCATTATATTTCTTTAGCAACTTGTAAGCGAAGCAATAAATTTTAAGCTTTCAATGTTTTCAATATTGAAAATTCAAATGGTTTTTTACGGCTATGTATATTGGAGTGATCATTACTAATATGGCAACATTATTTATAGCAATATGTTTAATACATAATTTTTACAATCAAACTGCAAGAGCTCTTATAAGTAAATCTCATCTTTCAAAAATTTTATTCAATACCGTTATTATATGTTTGTAGCAGTAAATATATGTTTAGCTTTCAGAAAAGCTTGAAGAACTTTAAAGCTTATTAGTGTTGCAAACTTTATTTGGAATCTTACTTTACTTACTTTTAATGGCACAACAACCCATGGAGGGCCTAGGCCGAGCTTTTCGCGTCCACTCATGTTGTGCGTGTTATATTTGTACATGAATGGAAGGGACCTACAGTTTAATGCCGAATCCGAACGGCGAAGTGAAAAGCTTTTCATAGCAATTTTTACTCTTGTAGGTTTGCCATTGCCTGCCAAGAGGTGGTGCCGTGTAGAAAATTTTTTTTTTCTTCTTTTTGATTTTGCCTGTGCCGAGATTCGAACCCCGGACCACAGCGACCGCTTTGGAATCTTCCAAATCACAATATTTCTTCCATGCATGGCCTTTTCAACACTTTAAAACTTTCTTGCATTGTTTTTTAAACGCTTTAAAGCTAATTTTCATAACAAATTAAAAAATATGAATATGTCAACTTTTTGGTTGAAACCGTTTATGAACTTCGGCCAAAATCGAACCGAAATGCATAACTTAATGTTTTAAGAAAAATTTCATTAAAAAAGGAAAAATCAACAAATCTTACCCATTAATTTGTGCGACATATATTTGAATGTAATCAGACATGACGAAAAGGGGGATCGTAGGGAATAAACCCGGTTTTGAATAATGTAACTTGCTTCAGGGGAAACTATTAAAAATAACTACTGTTCACTTTTGGAAACATGTGAGGTTATAATTTCTACATTTATTTCGTTTAATTATCCATTTAATATGCCAAATAATTAAAATTCCTTTTTTTTTAATTTTCAAAACTACCTTCTAAAAAAGCATGTCTTTTTTCATAATAAATTTTAAGTATTTCAAAGTGAGAGCATATAAAATATACTAAGCAGTGATTTCTTTTGCGAGAAATTTATAAATGTAGTTTAATTTTTTTAATTGCCCAAAATGGGTTAGAATGTATACAATTTGAAAGTAAAGCCTTATGTGCATTTTCCCAAAATAAGGGGTCCATAACTTGAACATTTATTTTCCCCGGGGACCGTATTTTCGCTCTACAACTCTGGGTGTAACATATGCACTCGTGTCAAGGGAATTTGTTATCCCAGAATCGAGTTTGCTAAGTCGAGTAAATTATTGTAACAGTAATTGTACAATGTTTTTAGAGATTTTCTGAAGAATAAGATAAGAAAAATACCGACAAATAAGGACATTAATTACCACATAATAAGACAATTCATTCTAGATCAAATCTCGCTATGATACTTTGATATCTAATACACACTTACGTTCCCCACTTCGGACAAATTATCTGCGATTATTCTGGCAAAACGAACCAGCCGAACATGGCTGAAATCGAAACCGAAACCGAACCTTTACTCTCAGTTGTATACTACTTATTTAGAGCTTCTTAATTTATTTTTATAAATATGTATTTCTAAAAACCCAACATAACTTCAAAGCTTGTTTCATTGGCACCACTTAACCCTATACTGAAATCAACCCGCATTTGACATCAGAGCATATCTTTCTTCCTATCTGTTTACCTCTAATGTGCCACAATGGCACCACACCACAAATATAACACCCTGTGGATTAGGTGTACAAACTACAACATTGCAGTCTTCACCCCGCATATAAGCGAAGCGATGTGAATGTGTAAATCGAAAGTCAACTCTATCCAGAGAGAAAACATTCACACACATACATACTCGTACATGCAAGAATATACGAAAAGAGCAGCAGGGTGCAACATAAATTACTCACGTATATACATATGCACATGTGTGCTGAGCGTTCTTTTATTCTTCAAAAAAACATAAAATTACAACAAAAAAGGAAAATTAAGAAAATCATGAAACAAGAATGATTACTTACAATGAGCACAAAGGCACACGCGCACATTTTGGAAAATTGAAAACTGCCGGTACAGCAACAACAACAAGGAAAACGTAAAACATGTGCAAAATTGCAGATCAGCAAAGAGAACAAACGTGCAACGAAGCAATTCGTGTGAGGACGAGAATGGCATTGCTTGCCAGCGCTGTCAACTTTGTATCACCAGTGACAGTGTCGTAGTTGTCAGATTTATTATGTTGTGATTAGTTGTTGTTGCTATTGCAGT